>CM075348.1:106972608-108200108 GCA_037693485.1 Kitagawia praeruptora
ATTTGTGTAATTGCGCAATATCATGGATTAACTGATTGCAATAGGAGTAATAGATCGAAAGATTTTACTACTAGAGGCTTACATACAATTAGCGGAATTGAAGGTGAGTGTGAAAACATCATTAGATATTCTGAGAGTGTTAATGCTTGAGAAAGATTAACCATTGCTTTAATTACTTAATCCCATTGAAAAGCTATACTTTTGTGATTTGTTTGGTGTAAGCATGGTGAACCTGAATTGCCCTAGATCCTTTAATTAATTGATTTAAAACCTTTCTTAAATTTGTTTTAGTAGTTAATAAAATTCTCCAACAATCGTTTGTGACTGAGAACAATTGATAACAACTGAATTGAGATTGAAACTGTCTCCTTGAGGAATCGACCCGTATTTGCTAGTATCTACTACAATTGATACCGTGCGCTTGCGGTTAGACGTAATTTAACATATCAAGTTTTTGGCGCCGCTGCCGGGGAGACAGCGAGTTTCTGTTGATTTTAATTTAGTTGTTTAGATTGTTTCCATTGTCTCGTTGGAACCTTTGTTCCAATTGAGGCAAATTTTACTGCGTTTTCTTGGCTTTGTTGAGTGTTTACAGGTTTGCAATGGGTGAAGTTGATACTTTTGCACTCTTATCTTCCCGAGTAGAGGCATATACTCGAGAAATTGCCTCATTCAACCCTACAGAGCCCACTATGCGTCCAATGAGTATCAATGAGATGTCACAAGTGGCCCCTAAAACTTACAACTTCTGTCAAATTTGCGGTGTGCAGGGTCACTATGGTTTTGAATGCTCTTACAATTTCTATAATTCTCAGAATGCTCAGTTGGGACAAATGAATTCTTTTGAAGAAGGATATGGGTACAATCAGTATTCAAACACTTTTGATCAAGAATGCGTGAATCAACCAGATTTCTACTACCAGGACAATGGTGCTCAAAATTTTTCATATCATAATCAGCAACAGTTTGAGCAACAATATTATCAGTCATATGAGCAGCCGCCACAGCAAGAATATCAATATCCTCCTCTACAAGAAGATCTACATGTTTCTCAACTCAGTGTAGATGTGCAAGCTGATCAGACAAATGAGATGTGGGATATCCTGAATAAAATGCTAAAGAGTTCTGAAGAACAAGCCGAGGCGATCAAAGAATTAGAAACTCAAAGTTTGGCGATTGAATCTCAAATTACACAGTTGGCTAACTCTTCTACTACAGGGCAGCTCGACTATTTACCATCATCATCTATCCGATCCGAAGAGGACCTGACTGCTATCAATCTCACAAGCGATCAGGAATATGATAGTTTCTCCATGTATGTTGATGATGAGGCCATTGATAAAGAGAAGGAGTATGCCACCGATGACGAGATCAATGATGTTGCTGCTACTAAGGACAATGTGACTGATGATGAGGTGACAAAGGAAAGCAATACAGAGATGGTTGTTGTTTCTCTTCCACAACCTGTGCCTCAGCTACCATGTATTGATAAATTTGCTCTCGATCTAGCCTCTACTTACAAGGCTTCATTGCTCAAGACTACTTATTTCAAGGTTGATGTGATAACAAATATTGTCCAAGATGATATTTCTCAAATTCTGGTTGAGGATCCATACAAAGTGGCTCATACGTTTCAAGCTTGAGAAGAGGGAGAAGATGGAAGTGTCTTATTAGCCAATGATGTGATAAGCCAAGATGTCCGAATGACTTCAGTGAAAGTGAGGAGTGAAGAAAAGCCACCACCAGAACCTCCACCTTATGTCAAGGGAGTTCAATATTTTCGTGGTGTTTGACAAGGCTGTCGCGTGCCTATCAAATAATAATATCTAACAAATCCTTCTAACTATGTAGTAGGGTAAGTCAGAGTCGATCCCACAGAGACAAACGTGTCAATCACCAGTTGTTCTCGATTCAATTCAGCCAAGCAAGTAACACAATAAAATATCAAAGATTATTAAACTAATTTTATACTAATGCAATTAATCAATTAACTAAAATATCCAGAATTAAGTATCCCCACTAGCATGAATTAATGCAATCGTGAATTCCCTCCCCAATCAATCGTATAATACTCAACAGGAAAGGTGCGCCCTATAAATTACCAATAACCTCTCTCGAGTATTAATGGCTTCTCTAAAATACAATCAAGCCTATTCTCATGGTATCATGCAATTTAGAGACATTAATCACAGCAACCTAACTTCCTAACAATCCGTTCTACCTATTCTCATGGAGAAGTTCATGTCCTCATTGGATAAATCACAACCATCTAAATCCAACTCTTGTTGATAAATAGACAATGGTTCAAACAATTAACATAATCACGTCTGATTTGTAATTGCTAATTAAAACAACTCAATAAGCAAGAGCAATTAAACAATCAAATTGGGGGAATTGGGAAAATCACACATCAATCATAACTAGGGTTCTACTTAACCCTAGATTAATTATCTACTCATACATAATTAAACTAATAAAACAAGAGATATAATATGAACACATAATATTATAAAGAATAGAGAAAAACCTTCAATCTTCAAAGAAAAGTGAAAAGCTATCTCCAATCTCTCTCTGTATATGTCTATACGTACGTATGTAGGTATACGTAACTATCTATCCGTAACTATCTCTCTCCCCTAATAATAATAATATCTAATATTATATATGTCTCTAATAAAAAAAAGTATTTTAATGCCTTGAGAAAATTACAAGTACGTTTCCTAAACTGAATAGATTTTCAAGGAAAATTCGTGGTTGACTTTTCTCCTGTAGTTCTGGGCCGCTCCATTTGTAATATGACATCTGGACCATCTTAGAATGATAGATAATTTAATTATCTTCGCGTGGGCTGTTGAATCGCCCAATTCTGACTTCTAGAACTCGAGATATGACCAAAACAGTGAATTGCGCGCGTGCTACCCGATAAATCCGAATTTCCTTCTAATAAATCTCCAATTAAGCTCTTTATTCTCAAATCCTTCCAAGTTTAGAATTTCCTTGCTTCCTACAATAAAACATTAAAATCTATTAAATAAAAATCCAATTAAATGCAAAATATAATAAATATGAGGAATATAATCATATAAAATATATATAAATATACACTCTATCAAACATCCCCACACTTAGCATTTGCACGTCCTCGGGCAAATAAAGAAATAAAAACTATCCTAACTAACTAACTAACATCACTTTCGTAGATGACACGATTGCATTGAGCGTATGTAACAAGCCGTTAAACCCCTAGGCAGCCCTAGTAGGACGAGTTTTGTCTCTTGAGGGTTTATAGAAGATATACCCACAAAATCAAATATTTTCAATCACCAAGTCTTAAACATGCAACAATTCATAGTACTCCACATATGCAAACCTCAATCACACAACAATCTGAGAAGATCTGAAAGTACACCACTTGCACAAAACAATCCAAGTATGCACACGTTGTCTTGACAGACAAAAATATCATGAAATAAACATCAAAGTCTCCTTCAATAAGTAAGCATGCCGTGGATAGAAAATCTCACATTGCTCTCAATTCACACAAGTGTATAGGTGTTAGTGTTTCACTCAAGTTCAATCAAAATAGACATGTGCTACCATATGCTTGGTTGTCCACCAAATCTCCACTACTTCGTATATGTGCATGCACAAATCAAATGGTCTTCATTAAAGGTTGTAATGGGGCTTAGGTATGGGGTAGGATATCAAAGAAATAGGCTAACAAGTGGCTAAGCTTGATAAACTAATAGAGCATAATGTTCACTTCTAATTAAAGCACCCAACATGAATAGTAGATCATGTAAAAGATAATTAAACTTTCACAAGCATTAAACCCATAAGTACATCTTTATGTACTTTCCCACTTTCACATTGTACAAACCAATGAACATAAACTCTACTTCGATCTTCTTCAAATTTTTTATTTTTTTTTTTATTCTTTTTTTCATTTTTTTTTGTCTTTTTTTTTTTTTATTCTTTTTTTTTTTTTTGAAGATCAAGCAACCACATTATATAATTCCCACCAAAATATCAAACAAAGAAATCCCCACACTTGAACATTCACCCACCCTTAAGTTGAATCACAATGTTCTACTAGTAAATCAAGATAAGAACAAATAAGTAGGCTCAAAAGTTATAGAGTGGTGATAATTGAAAGAAACGGATATAAGCTCAAGGGGGCTTACTAAGGATATAACTCATAAGGATAGTGTTTAGGTCAATGAGGTTAATCCTAGTGCCTTTATCACTTTCATGCACACACACAACATGTAATCTCAACAAGGTATCAAAACAAGTTCTAGAGCAATGCTAATTGACGAACAACACACAACAAAGAAATTCGATTGATATAAAATGTATCAATCATTAATTAGGCTCAAAATCTCACAAGGTGAAAGCATGCTCGACTCATTAAATTTGACTAAGAAGCATCTCAAGTTTTTAAATTTTCGAAAGCACACACAAGGAATTATCAAGCAACAAATGATTTTTATTCTATGATACAAGCTCAGAATTAATCATGCAAAATTAGTCTACAAAATGTGTACTTATCCTCGCTAACATGCTTTTGACATGACAATTATATACAAAATGTTTTCTAATTTTTTCATTTTTTTTTAAATTTTTATCATGTATAATTTCATGTATAATTTTTTTGGATTTTTTTTATACGTTAAGAACGTATCCCCACACTTAAATGGTTAATTGTCCTCAATTAATAAACATAAATAATTCTATTAGTAATTAATACTAATACTAATAATAATAATAATACTACTAATAATATACAAAAAAAAAAAATTGGAAAAGAAAACTCCCCTGATTTGAAGAGTTGAGGTCCATTTAGAGCTTTGCTTGAAAATCAAGATCTATTCACTGCGTATTAAAATCTGGAAGCTGGTTTCAACAAACTGTGAGCTTTGGTGCAGTGGTAGGCCACCTGTACATGTATATGTGAGGTCTGGAGTTCAATCTCTGGTTCCAGCATAACCTTTTTAACAAACAGTCACGAGAAGAACATGAGCATGCAGAGAAATGGGCTTGGAACAAGGTCGGGCCCAAGTGGGCTGATAAGGCAGCATTAGTAGCCAGCAACTTAGCGCCCAGGCGGGAGCATATTAACATGTTTTAAAGCAACAGACTAACTAGTTGCGCGCGTGAGCTTTGAGATTTCGGAGCATGAAAAAAAACAGAAAATTTGGCACGCGCATCACAAATTCTGTACGCCCATCTTCATTTTTTTTTTCGGGCCACAGAGAGTTTCACACGGCCAACAAAAAAAACCGCATGGTCATTCAAAAGTTTCTGTTCCTCGATATATTTTTCTTCAAATTAGCACGACTGCTTCTTAACTCGCACCTCAACATGTAACTTCTGTTAAAAAAAATTTTTCTTTTTTTTTTTCAATATTTTTCCCAAAATTTAAATAAAACACCAAGTGTCTTAAATAAATTAATCTTCCACCTACCTGAAACACTTCACATAAACTCATCAAGGCACCTTGTGGGAGTAAAAAAAATGAAATAAAAATTATCTACCTCTAATAATAATAATACACAAGTACATTACTTACCTTGGGTTGCCTCCCAAGATTTGCTTTTTTTTAAGGTCTTTAGCTCGACCTTCTTTTAAATCAATAACTAGATCATCAATTAGGTGAAAAAGCAAACAAATGTACATATCTCCTAATTCGAATTAATCTAATGATATGAGTACCAATTAAATAACCAATAAGATATATAAATTGACATGTGAGACTCATGTGATGCTCAAGAATTTCCGGCATGTGAAAGTATTTTGAAAAATCATCTCCAATGTGGCTATAGTTACTTTTCACAAATTCCTCCCAAATTGGGTCAACAAAAGGCATACACATATTTTCAATTTTAACATCATTCAAGTCAAGTTTATCCAAATTCTGTTCTATCTCATCTACCACAATTGGAATCACAATATCCTTATTCAAATTTATATCTACCGCAACCATACTATCGCCCTCATCAAATAGCGTGCAAAAAGAGTCATCTAAGAAATCAATCTCATTACTATCAAACGAGTTTTCACACGAGTTAATTTCTTGAGAAGCATATGGGTCAATAAGAGCAAGACTATCAAAATAACCATATTCATCATCAAAATCATCAAAAATTAACTTACTGTTACTAACCTCGTTCTGCGACTCTTTGAACTCCTTACCACTCCACAAAGTTGCATCATCAAATTGACTCATTGGTATTTTCTCCGTTTTAGAGCGCCTCTCAACGAATTCAGTTACCTCTTGAGCTAGCTGAGCAATTGAGTTTTCAATCAACTTACCTTGAACTTTCAACTCATTAAGACTTGTCTCAACCTCTTCATTCTTGTTCAGCTGTGCAACAACAACTCCTTCCAAAAGATTTTCCAAGTTGGATTTCTGTGGTGGCTGAGGTGGATTGTCTTGGTAGGAAAAATTAGTGTAATCTTCCCAACCAGAAGTGTAAGTATCAGCATAAGGATTATATTGTGGTGGCTGGTGAGGGTGGTCATGGGTATTGTAATAAAAATTACCATCCCAAAATTGTGTTTGATTTGGGTAGTAAGGGATATTAAATTGGCAATTATTTTGAGTATGTCCCTGTATACCGCAAACATCACAAGTGGCAAACAAAGAAGAATTTCTTGACTCTACTTCATCGATCTTTTGAGATAATGCCTGCATAGTCTCAATCAATGCCTCCATGCTTTCTTCTTGCTCCTCTCTTTACTCGCTTAATTTCTTGTTATAGGAATCTGAAAATCAATTTTACAAGAAACAAGAAAAACCACAAGCAAAGATCAAACAGAACAAGAATAATAGCCGAAGCAACACAACTAAACAACTTGGCCAAACTAACTCAAAAATTAACTAATCTAACACTGCTTTGTCCCCGGCAGCGGCGCCAAAAATTTGACAAGGCTGTCGCGTGCCTATCAAATAATAATATCTAACAAATCATTCTAACTATGTAGTAGGGTAAGTCAGAGTCGATCCCACAGAGACAAACGTGTCAATCACCAGTTGTTCTCGATTCAATTCAGCCAAGCAAGTAACACAATAAAATATCAAAGATTATTAAACTAATTTTATACTAATGCAATTAATCAATTAACTAAAATATCCAGAATTAAGTATCCCCACTAGCATGAATTAATGCAATCGTGAATTCCCTCCCCAATCAATCGTATAATACTCAACAGGAAAGGTGCGCCCTATAAATTACCAATAACCTCTCTCGAGTATTAATGGCTTCTCTAAAATACAATCAAGCCTATTCTCATGGTATCATGCAATTTAGAGACATTAATCACAGCAACCTAACTTCCTAACAATCCGTTCTACCTATTCTCATGGAGAAGTTCATGTCCTCATTGGATAAATCACAACCATCTAAATCCAACTCTCGTTGATAAATAGACAATGGTTCAAACAATTAACATAATCACGTCTGATTTGTAATTGCTAATTAAAACAACTCAATAAGCAAGAGCAATTAAACAATCAAATTGGGGGAATTGGGAAAATCACACATCAATCATAACTAGGGTTCTACTTAACCCTAGATTAATTATCTACTCATACATAATTAAACTAATAAAACAAGAGATATAATATGAACACATAATATTATAAAGAATAGAGAAAAACCTTCAATCTTCAAAGAAAAGTGAAAAGCTATCTCCAATCTCTCTCTGTATATGTCTATACGTACGTATGTATGTATACGTAACTATCTATCCGTAACTATCTCTCTCCCCTAATAATAATAATATCTGATATTATATATGTCTCTAATAAAAAAAAGTATTTTAATGCCTTGAGAAAATTACAAGTACGTTTCCTAAACTGAATAGATTTTCAAGGAAAATTCGTGGTTGACTTTTCTCATGTAGTTCTGGGCCGCTCCATTTGTAATATGACATCTGGACCATCTTAGAATGATAGATAATTTAATTATCTTCGCGTGGGCTGTTGAATCGCCCAATTCTGACTTCTAGAACTCGAGATATGACCAAAACAGTGAATTGCGCGCGTGCTACCCGATAAATCCGAATTTCCTTCTAATAAATCTCCAATTAAGCTCTTTATTCTCAAATCCTTCCAAGTTTAGAATTTCCTTGCTTCCTACAATAAAACATTAAAATCTATTAAATAAAAATCCAATTAAATGCAAAATATAATAAATATGAGGAATATAATCATATAAAATATATATAAATATACACTCTATCAGTGTTGAATTTTATCGCTGTTTTATCACAAAGTTTTCCAAAACTGCACAAGCACTCTCTCTATTGCTTATTAATGACATATTTTATTTTACTGATGCTTGTTTGGAGACTTTCTGCAGGATAAAGACAACAACTAACACTCTTGATACTTTTTGTGGTGGAAAGTTTATGATCGAGAAATTGGATATTTCGTTTCCATCGGAGTATTTTTTAGGACGTCAAGCTATTGACGTTAAAAAAGCACTTGGTGGGAGGCAACCCGCGTTAGTGTAGGAAGAAAAAGAAAAAAAAAAATTTGTTGTATTTTCCAAAAAAAAAAAATCGAATTTTAGGGGTGTAACGCAGGCTGCTCCTGCGTTACTGGGCGAGAGGCAGTTTGCGACCCTGACACGCAGGTTGCGCCTGCGTGTCTGCTTATGGGGCAATTGCGCCAAACGCGCGCAGTTTGCGTTTCTTCCAGAATTTTTTTTTTCTAATGGTTTTTTTGAGCAGCTTGTGCGCCTGTGCATATATATATATATAAATATAAAAAAAAAAAAATTCAACCCCCAAATTCTATTTATACCCCTATTTAATCATCTTTACACCTAATTCTTTTCCTATTTCAATTCCAAAACCTCCCATCTCTCCTTCAAATTTCTAAACCTATTTCTATTCTAATTCTTATTTATTTATTATTATTATTATTATTATTATTATTATTATTATTATTATTATTTTTATTTTTATTTTTATTATTATTTTTAATCCCTAAACCCTATTTCTATCTTATATCAAATTTCAAATTCCACCCAAATTTTTTTCCTTTTCACATTATAATTTTTTTTTTTAATTCATCCTATCACTCCATTGTCTATATATACCCATACATACACACCCAATTTATTATCTTCCTCCTCTACATCTCTAAAAATTCAAGTTTGGGGGAAAATTAATTGCAAGTTCACCTCTTCGATTCGTAGTTGGGATATCTCTTCTCTATTTTTTTTATTTTATTACGAATTTGTGTTCTTGTAAATTGGGGGTTTTGTAATATTCTTGTTAATTTGGTATTTTTGGTGTGATATTGCTTGGTGATTTTTTGTAGGATATTTCTTGGTGGTTGTTGGTGAAGCTATTGTTGAGTGGAGTTTTGATTTTTATGGCGCCTAAGCGAATGAGGGATGGTTTTCACACCCGACACCTTGATTCCAGGGGAGTTTTCTTTCTTTTCTTTTTAGTGTAGTTTTGTTTTGTTTTTAGTTGTAGTTTTGTATCTTGTTCATTAGTTCATTAGGGACAATGAACCGCTTAAGTGTGGGGAAGGGTTCTCAATGTTAAGAGAATTTTTTTTTTTTTTAAAATTAAAAAAAATTAAAAATACCAAAAATAATTCTAGCCATGCAATTTGATTAGTTGTTGTATTTTGCTTGATACACCCATGCATGCGTAGAATTCTTGTGTTTATTGACGCTTTTGTATGAGAAGTGACGTGCTTTGTTCTTGTGCACACACTTACACTAGCAAGTTGAAGCTGGTAGACTTAATTGGATGTTGTAAGTGATTAGAATGACATGAATATGTGCAAGATGACTTGGTTTTCATGCTTTGAGTACAAGTAGGTGCGTTAGAGAGTCTTGTTACTTGGGATTGATTATGTTTTGTCACACCAAGTGAGTTTTGAGCCTATATGCATATCTTTTGCATGATTTTTCGTTTGCTTGAGTGTCCACATGTTGTTTACATTGCTAGCACTTACTTGAGATCTTTCTTGAAATGCATGACATTACTTGATGATGAGATGATAAAGGCACTTAGGTTTAACCTCGTATTTCCCATATTTCCACACCTTTTATACATGATCAATTAGTTAACCCGTTGAGCTTAATCCTATTCTTTCGGTGACACACTACGTTACTTGCCATTATCCTTTTTATTCTATTGGCCTTACATTGAATTTGAACCTAAATTGTCAAAGGCTAGTATTGTGTTTAAGGGAGTAATAAGGTGTTCATAAAAGGGGGGGTTATTGATGATCATACTTTTGGGGAATAATGATTTTGGTTGATGCTTGTTAGTCGAAATTCATAAAATATCTATGGATCATTGTGCTTATTCCTTAGCTCTCAAAAGAAAAAAAAAAGAAAAGAAAAAAAAAGAAAAAAAAAAGAAAAAAAAGAATAAATTTGAGAGCATTCTTATGTTTGTATGATCCTTCTTCATTCGACTAGTCAAGTTATTATGTAAGGGTTATTGAAAAATCCAAGTGTGGGGAAGTATTTGTTTTAATAGAAAGGGAATTGAATAATGATTATTGTTGGGTACTAGCTTTTGACATTTAACCTGTTTTAGCTTTACTTGGCATACCTGGTCCCTAGCCCACGCTACAACCCGAATAAAGACCTTTTGATTGTCGTCAGTGATGTATGTTGTGTTGAGAGTGAGATTGATTGCGAGTGTCAAGTTGTGTTTATGATTTTGTTGGAATTGAGTGATACACTTAACCTTGTTCTTGAGTGAATATTCGTTTTTGAGTGAAAGGTGAGTTATTACTTGTTTTGGCATAGGAGATCCCAGGTTTAGACTTAAAGATGTGTTTCTTGTGGTCTTAGCATGATTACCAACGATTTTTACACTTGACATGATTTTTTTTTTTTTTTTGCTAATTAAAATTTATACCATAGGCAAATGAATACATCTCTAGGGGCATACCCCGCGATTAGCAGCACATCTACCTAGCGGAACAACTAAGAAAAAACAACAATAATGCTAGATAAACTAGCAGTCAACATAGAAATCAACAACAAAGAAAATAAGCTAAATTATTCTGGCGCCTTAAACAACCTAAAATTGAGACTAGGCACATGTCTCACAAAGCCCATAGTAATGAGAAGCAGCAGAAAACCATTTAGTGACGCAAAAGCATTCCAATAGCAAACCTCTTCCTGACATGATACAGAACAAGTAACACCAAGCATCTGGCCCAAACACCAGCATGACAGTAAATTCAGCCCCCACTTCCGGGCCGCCATCCGAACCAACAGCATCGCATACCAACAATTATTTCCATAACCATGTCCGAGATTCAGGATTGGCACATCATCACTTGCCTCGACCTTGTAACCCTTGCGTGCAACATCAAGCAGCGAGGTGCATCTCAGAAGACACCGTTTCAATACCAACAACTCTTCTTTCCAAGAGTTCATCCCCAACAGAGCATTTCCAGAGCTCATCTCATCATAAATCAGAACAAAATAAACCTCCGCATCACTTGCAAGAAAAAACCTCAGCATTTTAGCAGATGCCATACACCTCAGCTTCTGCATTTGATACTCAATAGGTACATTCAAATAATCACCAACAGATGGCACAAGTC
Organism: Kitagawia praeruptora; assembly: GCA_037693485.1. NCBI lineage: Eukaryota > Viridiplantae > Streptophyta > Magnoliopsida > Apiales > Apiaceae > Kitagawia > Kitagawia praeruptora. The sequence continues at coordinate 106,984,211 of CM075348.1, forward strand.
CATCGTAAGCAACCATAACTCTATGACAATTCCTTCTAGCAATGCGAAGAACAGGACTAGGCCCACCAAACCCAAATGCACTCACATCCTGAATCAGAGGAGACCCAATCAGTTTCCTCCCAGTAACTCGCGACATACACCTGAGCCCAGCAACCACGTACCTAGCCCAGCAAACAATACCTCTCCCATCCATCTTTATAGCCACATGTTTCACAATACCTCTGCCAGTCAAGTAGTCACCATGATGAATCCCCGAAACAGGGACAACAACATTCAAAACAAAGAGTAAACCCGATCTGTTAAGAAACCAGATACTGAGGTCGCAACAATTATCACCCTGGCTTGACTCAGTATCCTCTAAAATCATCCCTAAAGATGTACAGACCTCAAGAAAGCCCTTCATTTCAGCATAGACAAAAGTATGCTCAATATAATCAACAATATCTTTGACAGCCAAACCAACTAGAGTTGTCTCAGCCATAACTATTTGACCACCATACGAGGAGAGCTGGAGCATTCCCCCCGTAAATACCATGCTTTTACATCCCTCACTCAAGCTGAACGTCATTGAAATGACATTATCGCACACTATGAAGCCCAGGGAATCAGATTCAAAGTCACATCTGACTGAGAATAAATCCTTATTCACAACATTTCCTTTAGCCGCTCTGTTAGTATACACCTTACATCGGTGTATCAACTCAACTAATAGGCGGCATTCATTATAGCTAAGTGACTGCATTCGCCCGAACGCAGATACAAACTTTAACAGCGCATCCAACCTGGCCTTACCATTAACGACAATTCCAGTGGTGACCTCCACAGCAACATCCTTGTGTATACTTGGGAATACACAATCCTGACTCATGGCATCTGTAACTTTAATCCAGTTTAGACCCCATCCGCATAACTCACAACAAGCTTCAAAATTAGAAGCTTCAGAATCCATTGGTCAAAAAATACGCTTAAACAACCCATTCAAATTCTTAGCAATAAACCAAAGAGGTCGGTCGAACACCTCATTGACTGGTCTAACGCCCGACCCACCCTGTATCTCCGACCTTACCAGGAAATCAATATATGAGCACATCATTGACATAGGCATTATGTCAAACATCTTGAGTTCTTCTTTGATATGGACCACATTTAGAAAGCCATCACACATATGATTTACATCTACCAAATTCCCTATAGGAATACCATCTTCCACCGAAAGACGTACATAATCTAAAAAGATTACAATACCACAATAATTCATTGTGATGCTCTTAGGGAAAACCTCGAACACCTTGTGAGCGCACAGCACAAGCTTGACTGAAAATGAATCAAAGATCCCTAACCTTCGAGGAGGTGAAACGTGTAAGTCATCTGGTTGAAACAAGATAACAAATTCCTTTGCTTCCTTCGGTGAATCCTTCATTAGAACTTCACCAGAACGCTGAAGTGCGTCCACCACTTCCTTCGAAACTACAGTCAACCTGGTCAGCAAATCCATTAATGTTCCAGAAGGAACCCCCAGAACCATCCACAAATCAAGCATAACAAGACCTCCAGTCCGCGAAGACATACTACGACCAAATAAAGCCGCCGCCCATTGCACTACAGTGTTGTTCGAGAACCTCGACAAATCGAAAAAGGTGGCCTTCCCGTAAGAGGCAGACATACCAGCTTCAATTTTCATGACACAGCGTGAGTAAGAAACCCCAACTGTTTTGATAAGGACTGGAGTAGAGACTCCGAGGACCTTCCTAACTGTAAATATGAAGTTCCATGACCTTAGGTCTAGAGCTTCAAACCTGAAAAAGTTAATACTCTTCAAAGGAAGAAAATTCCCCACCTGGTTCTCTAAAGAACCCACCAAATAAAGAACCGAAACAAAAGAACCCATGACTATTAGAGATAATATATATATATATATAATAAGAAATTTAGTGTATAGGTGGGAGATTTGAGATGGAAGATGGAATTATGAAGGTCGATTGAAAAGATCTGATGGAAAATTGTGCTAGAATTAAAGGCGGCTAACTAGGGTTTTAGAGAGAGGTTAGAGAGAAGGCAGAGAAACGACTCTCATTAAGCCTTTTTCATCCCTTGACATGAATTTTTATGACCTTCTGCATGTTGATTGAGTAGACTACGTGAATACTTGCACTTTTGACACCAAGACATCGTATGTTTGCTTTGATTCTTAAGTTGATGTGGCATGAGAGGACTTGTGTGTGTGGTGTTGTGTTAGCAATGATCTTTTGCATGGTTAGATGAATTTTGTGGGTATATTCACTATAAACCCTCACGAGACAACACTCGTCCTACTAGGGCTGCCTAGGGGTTTAACGGCTTGTTGCATACGCTCAATGCAATCGTGTCATCTACGAAAGTGATGTTTGTTATGACTTATTTTTTATTTCACTTATTTGCCCGAGGACGTGCAAATGCTAAGTGTGGGGATGTTTGATAGAGTATATTTTTATATATATTTTAGATGATTTTATTCTCATATTTATTGTGTTTTGCATTGATTTGGATTTTTATTTAATAGATTTTATTGTTTTATTGTAGGAAATAAAGAATTCATGACTTGGAAGGATTTGGAGCAAAAAGAGCTATTTTGGAGATAAAATAGGAGAAAATTCGTATTATTGGGCTACACGGGCTGCCGGCACTGTTTGGGCCATATCTTGAGTTCCAGAAGTCAGAATTTGACGATCTTACTGTCCACGCGAAGCTTAGGGAATTATCTTTAATTCAGAGGTGACCCAGTAAGAAAAATCCAACTGGAAGAGCCCAGAAACAGAGGAGTAAAATTAGTGACGAATTTTACAAGAAAATCCTATTTAATTATGGATATCTTTTTGTAAATTGATTAGGATATTAAATATACTTTTATTAGAAGATAGAGATCAGATTTTATTGGGGGGTTTTATTATAAAAACGTGGAAAGAGGGGAAGAGAGACATAGATACACATATTTTACTTTTTACAAAAGCTAGGGTTTTGGTTTTTCTCTCTTCATCTCTTCTTTTGTAAGCACTTGGTTTAATTTGGATCTTCATTGTTCTTCGTTAATACAAAGTTTGAGGTATTCTTTATTCTCTTGTTATTATATGTTTTACATGGCTTCTTTCATTATTATTATTGCTTTTACTTCTAGAATATGTGAGTAGTTTAATTCTAGGGTATTAAGGGGAGCCATGTTTGCACCATGATTTGGGCTTAATTTGATTAGTAGATTGATGGGTAGAGAGTAATTCTGATTGATATGTTCTAATTCTTAATTTGTGTAATTGCGCAATATCATGGATTAACTGATTGCAATAGGAGTAATAGATCGAAAGATTTTACTACTAGAGGCTTACATACAATTAGCGGAATTGAAGGTGAGTGTGAAAACATCATTAGATATTCTGAGAGTGTTAATGCTTGAGAAAGATTAACCATTGCTTTAATTACTTAATCCCATTGAAAAGCTATACTTTTGTGATTTGTTTGGTGTAAGCATGGTGAACCTGAATTGCCCTAGATCCTTTAATTAATTGATTTAAAACCTTTGTTAAATTTGTTTTAGTAGTTAATAAAATTCTCCAACAATCGTTTGTGACTGAGAACAATTGATAACAACTGAATTGAGATTGAAATTGTCTCCTTGAGGAATTGACCCGTATTTGCTAGTATCTACTATAATTGATACCGTGCGCTTCCGGTTAGACGTAATTTAACATATCAATATGTCCCGAAATAAGGAGGTTCTTGAGAAACGGGCTCCTGTGATATAGGTTCCTGAGTACCAGGTTCCTAAGCATGACCGACAGAATGTTCTAGAAGCTATCTAGAACAGATAAACGCATTATTATTGGAGTATAATTCTAGGGCGCAGATGATCCTAGAATATCTCTGATATACGAGATAATTAGAATGGTGTACGAACTCGAGTTCTACGCTATTCCAGCAACTAGTTCGTAAAAGGCTCTAAAGGAACCTAAGTCCTATATGAACTAGGTAATCGAACACAGCTATTCCAGCAGAGACAGAGTTGCATTAGAACTACGTGAGCTTGATTCCTATATAAAGGATACGTAGGCACCTTAAGGGTAAGACGAATTCAGCTCTCTAATTCTCTCTAAAGGCATCTGAGATTATTGGAGACACCTTCGAGCTCAGCTCAACCCCACAAACATAACCCAAATCATCCATTGAACAGTTGATCATTAGCCTTACAACTCATCGAGAACCTCACAAAAGTTGTTACGAAATCCACTCATCAACATTGGCGCTAGAAAGAGGGGAGTTAACATCTTAAGAGTGGAAAGATGGCAGGCAATTCGGATAGTGAAGCAACCCATTCTGTGGAGAAAACTCATGATGGTGACGAACGTGTTCCCCAAGGAAAGAAGGTTACCTCAGCAGATGTGTTGGAGGTTTTGAAGACTTTTAGAGAACGATTGTCAAATCTGGAACAGGCTTCAGGAAAAAAGAGAAAGAAGGCAAAGAAGGGAAAGAAATCGAAGGTTACTCCTAAACAGTTGGACTTTGAGGAAAAAGGACTTGGAGAAGAGGAAGAGATTCCGGAAGAGGAGGAAGAGCCAAGGCAAGATGGTGATGATGAAGAACAAGACAATCCTGAGAAGAATAAAACTCCTGCCAAGAAGGTGCAATCCCAGGTCCGTACTGAATCCAAAAAGAAGGTGAAAACAGGAGGTTCCTCGCAGAAGAAAAAGAAAGATAAGGAGCCATCTGTTGAGATAATTGAGGACGATGAAACAGACTCAGAGGAAACAAGCAAGGTGTCTAGTACTGCAGAGTCACAGGATGATGATGAAGTGAGTAAGCAAGCAAGGACGGAAGCTATTGGAGAGATAACTGCTGAGGATATTAAGAAAATATTGGCTTAACTCAAGGATGAGAAGAATCTTGCTGCTGGGCCCATAACTGCTTCTCCTTTTACCAAGAAGGTTCGAAAGTCGACTTTACCCAGATCCTATAGGCCTTCGAATGAATTGAAGTTTGATGGAACCACGGACCCTATTGAGTACTTAAGTCGTTTCGACACAGAGATGGACGTTTATCAAGTGAAGGAGGCCACTAGGTGTAGGTTGTTGGCTGTAACCCTACAGGGTGGAGCTCATCAATGGTTCAAGAGGTTACCAGCTGACTCAATTGGTTCCTGGGAAAGCATGGGAAAGCTCTTTGTTACTCAGTTTAGGGCATCAGTAGCATTTATGCCACCTACCAATACCTTAGCCAACATCAAGCAGAGATCTAGTGAGACGTTGACAGAATATTTTAAGAGGTTTAATGCAGAGGTTCTGAAGGTTAGAAAAGCATCTGAGGAGACCATAAAGAATTTCTTGATAGTTGGAGTCAAAAGGGGTTCTGATTTCTGGAAGGATTTGCAAGGGAAGGAACCTGAGACCCTAGAGGATTTCTATTCTCAGCCAGAATCTTTTCGTTTGGTTGAAGAGTCTTTAGCTGATTTGATGAAGGATCCAGATTATGAGAAGCAAAGTGGATGGTCAGGAAACAAGAGGTCAAGGCCAAGAAGTCCTAACAACCGTGACAGTAAGAAGGTGGTTAGTCGTACATCTTAAGTGAAGCCTGAGGTGGAAGCTGTGAATCCTACCAGGTCTGCTATGAACCAGGTGCCACCACCAGCTTCCTACAATCAACCCAAGAAGGAAAGACCTGTTTATGAAACTTTTACCCCTTTGGTAGCTCCGATTCACTACTAAAAATCTGTTAATAGACATCACCGTTTTTAACATCGATTACAATAAAACCGATGTTAAAAAAAAATTTAACATCGCCCATTTTAAAACCGATGTCTTTTAAACATTTAGACATCACTTGACATATCAACCGATGTCTAAATGTTTTCTTAAAAATTTTTAGACATCGCTTCATTTATGAACCGATGTCTAAATGTCTACTTAAAAAATAAATGCGCATTCCCTCTGAATTATTCCCCCCTTAATTTTATTTTCCCCCTTTTTACTTTCATTTGCCCGCCTACTTGCCAAATCTGTTCCCCCTTAACAAAATTTTTGTATTTCCCCCCTCCCCAATCTGAATTATTCCCCCCTTAGTTTTATTTTTGTACTACATTCAGACAAATTTATTCATTAAAATTAAAAACAAAACAAAACCCACCTCACTCTCTATCTCGACAGATGATCTAACCTCACATCTCTCTCTCGCGACTCTCACCTTTCTCCACTCTCACCTCTCTCTTTCGACTATCACCTCTCTCTTTCGACTATCACCTCTCTCTCCACTCTCACCAGCTGTCTCTCCTCTCTGTCTCGACTCTCTCTCAGTTCGAAGCTCAGTTCAAAGAAGCTCCAAAGCTCAATAGATTTGTTTGAAGCTTGAAAGCTCGAATTGGTAAGCCTGAAAGCTGTAGTTGTATGTATGTTAATCATATCAATGCATGTATTTAGTTAAAAATCAATTGGGGTTGTTAAAAAACAAAACCCTAATTTTTTAAATTGGGGGTTTTTGTTTTTAATCATTTAGTATTTACCAATGCTCGATTATAAGCATTTTTATATGCATTTTATGTATTTTTCTTTGTTGCAAGCATTTCTATGTAATAATTGTCAACTGTTGGATGTATATCTTTTGCTGTTGTCCCTAATTTATTCTTTACATATATGTCCCTAATTTATTTTTTGCATATATGTCAACTTTGCAGATTGAAAAAATATAAGAGAAATGGCACCTAAGAAGCAAAAGAAATCAGAAAGGAAAAATGTTGAAATGGCCTCTGAAGCCAAGGAGCATCTGGAGATGGAGGCCGAAGTAGTAGAACCTCAAGTCTCACAGTCCGCACACGCATCTGAAGCTTCACAATCAGACTAAGGGCAACCCACAATTACAACTACTGAAACTGTTCCAAAAAAACCCGGAGGTAAACGAAGTGTAAGTGCCATGTACAAAGTCATTGTGAAGAAAGTTCGCGGGAAAAAGTTTAAAGTCACGTGCAATGAATTGGGAGCTCCTAATGGGAGTAATAGGGCTAAATTGGCTTCATATGTTGGCATGTTGGCTAGGACAATGATCCCTATTCATATTCGAAGCTGGCCACATGTGGATCCTGAATTGAAATCAAAGCTTTGGCTCGATGTTCAGGTATTCTCCAATTTTTGTCTATTTCTGTTGAGATAGTATTAAATTTCTGTGTTTTCTATTACAACTATTGATCTTGTATTTCTGTTCTCTAGGATACATTCAAAGTTAAACCACATTTAGAGGACTTTATCCTGAAGTCTGCAGGCATTAAATGGAGACAATTTAAGACCAGATTAACGAATAAATTTGTGCGACCATATCTTGCTGAGAAGAAGAAGTTGAGTATGCTGCCAAAGCAATATGAATTTGTTGGTAGGTCAGCCTGGAAAAGGTTTGTTGCATAGAGGTCTGCTGAAAGCTGGGAGGTAAATGTGATATTTTTTTCTTTAATTTATGTTGTTCTCAATTACATACATTAATGATTGTTTTGCATGACAAATTGTGATTATTTTTAATCATGTAAATTTGGTTTTAGGAAATTCATGATTTACAAAGTGGCAGAGTTGGTAAGAGAAAATATCCTCATCGTTTGTCAAGAAAGGGCTACATTGGCTTGAAGGAGGAAGAGGCAATAACAATAGTCTTTTTTTATTCATATTATTATTTCTTTTTTTATCTTTTTAATTTGTTGCTTCATTTTTAACAGATTAAGGCTGGAAGGTTGGATCCCGAAGAAGATCTTGACAGGGCAATTTTTTGGAAGAAGGCTCGAAAAACAAAGGACGGTGTGATGGATCCAGAACTGGCAGAAGTGTGCGAAAGAATTGTAAGCCTCCTGTCATGATAATTATTTATGATAATTCTATTCTCAATAACATGATGCTTTATGTTGACACCTCTCATGTCTATATATAGGATACCCTACTGGAAGCCAAGGAAAAGGGTGAATTTCACCACAGTGCAGGTGAAGATGTTCTGATAGTTGCATTGGAAACTCCTGAGCATTCGGGAAGGGTCCGAGCAGTTGGAGGGTACATCACTCCAAAAGAATTCTTCAAATTACCAAGAGAGAAAAGGTTCGAATCTCAAAGTCAGAGTTGATGGCTCGTGATCGAAAGATGTCTGAGAAGATGCAGAATCTGGAGTCGGAGATTGCTCAATTAAAGGCATTGGTTAATTCCCAATCCAGTCTTCATTCACCAATGGTGTCCGACAAAGCAAGTGTCGAACAAGCTGCAGCTTTAGTAGAAGCTAAGACAAAACCGGCAGCTGCAAAAGGATTGGTGTTGGGTGGTGATGAACAAGACCGTGTCGCTGTTGAGACTCCTTCTCCATCTCCTGAAAATCTGGTAAAAAAATATAAAGGAGAGTAAATTACGCTTAGATGTGGCCCATATTATTTATGTTTTGCACTTTATTGGCTGAAATTTAAAATTAGCAATTTGAGTTCCGAGTAAATTTGTGTCGTGTTGTCATTCATCTCTGTCACTATGGAGATAAAAGTGAAATTAATTAAAATTAGCAATTAGCTGGTTTAACATTTTTTATTCAAATTTCTAGGATGGTCAAAAATGTGACTTGGCGGTAAACGACATAAACAACAAGGTTGCTTTTGGTGTTGTTTTTTCCCCTTCTAAATTCGGTGAGAAAATTCATGGAAAGGCTATGCCACCTGGATGTCTACGAGTCTCTGTTGAAGGTTTTATCAAAGAAGAGGCACTAATTCCAGTGACAGTACCCGAAGAAATCGAGATTGTCCTGCAAGATGTTGGCTCTCATGTAGCATGGCCCGAGGAATTAATAATCTACCCAGCTGCTAGTGTGGTATGATTTACGGGATAATTTTTCATTTTCACTTCCGATGCATGCATGATCTATCGAAACTTATATGTGCTTATGTTTTTATGAGTTGATTAATTACAGAGTAAGAAAAAAGAACTGGTGCTGTCAAGGAAGAAGGGTGAGAAGGGTGAGAGTTCGAAGGGTGAGAATTCGAAGGGTGAGAATTTGAAGGGTGAGATGCAGAAGATGAAGGCCATGTTTTCTGATGCAAAGCCTACTGTGAAAGTGCCAAAAGGCTTTAATTTATTGTTTAAACACGTAACAGTCTGGATGAAAAAATATGGGATGTCAATACAGATTCAATGTGGTCAGGAGGTGTTTGGACATGAAAAAACAATTTTTTTGTTAGATGAGAATATTATATCATTATTGGAGTACAATATGATTGGCCAAGCTATAATCTCGGCTTATATGCTGTAAGTACATATTTTCTTGTTTATAAATTTTCTCATTCTGCATGTACAATTTATAATGCTAATTTTTTTTTAGGCACCTGCATACTGAGTTACGTGAGACGGATGAATCAGATACATTTGCTTTTGTCGATCCAGGATTGACATATAAGGTCAATGCTGAATTTGAAGCCGACATTATAAAACGGCTCAAAGAGGGTAATGCTGACCGTCTGTTCTTCATGCCACATAATCACAAGTAAGTGTACTCTTTAGATAAGTTAATTTATTGGATCTAATTTGCAACTTTGATAAATGCCAACACTTCTCATTCTTATTTTCTTAATTTCTGACTGTGATGCCTTTTTTTAATTGAAATAGTATGCATTGGATTTTAATAATCATTTGGGATGGTGAGATTTACATTCTCAATCCATTGCCTCATGTAGTTCAGTTTCCAGTAGAAAAAGCATTAACAAGGTAATTTCCAGCACTGTGATGAGTTTGGAAGCATTAATTCCTCGATTTTGACATGGAGTACCAATTAATTTTTTATAATTTTTTTTGTAGTGCTTTGAAATCTTTCAATGCCGAAACTGGTAGGAGCAGCAAGATGCCGAAAGTAAAGTTTCTCGCTGTAAGTAATTTTACATTTCATTCCAATCCAGTGTAATTAAAAATATTGGTTAATTTGCCAAGGCCTGATATGCCTTTTTTTTTCAAAAATTGAAATAGGGATCTCCGAAACAACCTGGTGGTCATGAATGCGGTTACGTTGTAATGCGCTACATGAAAGAGATCACAAAGGATCCGGGATTGACTTTTGCCACGAAGGTAAAATTTTGTCTGCTTCTCTTCGATGCATGCATATCTCTTTATATGCCTAGTTATATAGTAAGGTTATGAACCTGCAAGCCATTTCTGTTTGTGTTAAATGTTTTTTTTTTTGCACATTGTAGTGGCTGAACAAGACTAGAAGAACTTACACTGATGCGGAGCTGGATGAGGTACGTGTTGAGGCACTCGAATTCATTCAAGATCGTATTTGACTTTACTTTTGTCGGATCAGGTTTTGTTGGATGGATATTCAGTACTAGTGCATGTTGGTTTCTGGATTTATAGTACTTGTACCTTTCAGTTGGTTTTTGCGAATTTCTATGTTTTGCGTATTTAATGTCTAGTACTGTAATGTTTGAATTTGTCTATATATAGCTGGTTGATTCTGTATACATTCTAGATTGCAAGTTATGCTTGTTTTCGATTATGGCTGGAAGCTAGGAATGTATGTTTGAATGAACTATGGATGCTTGTAAATGAATGACATTGGTTGAATGAATGTCTACTTAATTTTTTACATGTTGATGGCAGGTGGCCTGGTAGTTTTGTTTGAATGAATGCTTGTTTTTTATTACGCGTAAATCAAGTTTTGTTTGTATCAATATGAAAAACGACATTAGTTTTAAATGTCAAATAGAGAAAATTGATGTCTAATAACTACATACACATCCAATTGTCAATATAAATTGATGTCTACTTGCAACTTACACATCGATTAGAGACAAAAAAAATGATGTAATAATAGACCTTGCACATCGTTCATTATTATAAAAACTGTTATATTAGAAGTCTTAAACATCAGCTGAAAACGATGTCTGATGGACCTCAGACATCGGTTTTAAAATTAGGTAACCAATGCAATAGTTATCTTCAGCATTGTCTAAAACCGATGTCTATGAGAACTTTATACATCGGTTTTCTAAATATTTACCGATGTTAAGAAAGGCTTAGACATCAATATTTGGAAAAAAACAGATGTCTATGTCGAATTATTCTATGTTTACTACATGTTAAATAACAGTTAAGACCTCTAATATAACAATTCAAAAGATAACCTCATGCAGTTAACCCAAGAAGATAGTTCATAAACATCAGAAATATTTTTAAAACTGATGTATTATATGCTATAAGACATCGGCCAGAAACCGATGTCTAAATGTTCAGACTTTAGACATCACCGACAAAGACATCAGTCAGAATTTTTCAAAGACATCGGCCAGAAACCGATGTCTATTAGCGTTTTTTTAGTAGTGATTGATTGTTTGCACTAAATCATGCAAGCGTACGTGGTCACAAGTAATATATGAATAAGTCAAGTTCGTTCCCACAGAGATCTGGTTTTTAATTCAGTTTAGTACATATGCAACAATGTATGATTATTATTCACTGCTAAGACAAATAACAATTTTGGGTTTAATAAACTAAATTAACTAAGAATTAAATTAACAAGCTAAGAATTAACTAACTAACGAGAATTGGAATCGAATTACTTCTGCAAGAGGAAACATGGGATCCTAACCTCATTAAATACTTTTCTTAGATCTGACGCCTTTAATCACTATATGTAATGGTTATGATATCTGATCAGACAACACGAAACAAGTAAACGCTACTTCTCAGTATACGAATACCAAACTAAACATACATCCACAAAAGAGATAGAAGATGAATAGACACCAATTATGATTAGACCCAATATCTCTATAAGATTTGAAAACATAACGGTTGAAGAACAAGTTGTCTATTAAGATCACATAGGGTAGCATAATATCTCTATTTACGCCACAAATCATGATGTTAAAACACCAACCTATCCTATGCTAGCATGGCAAGTTCTAAATCTCAAGATCCACTCTCGTTTCGCAAGAGATTAACATATTAGATGTTAGCTACGCATCTAAATTCATAAAGCACAACCATACGAGGATATCAAATATACATCACACATAGATCTTTAAAGCATCAAGATACTAAAGCTCCATAAATAAATCCGTTATAATCCCATGACAACGATTAGCTCATAATTGAACCGCTCGTCATCATGGGATCTGATGAAACCATGATATAAAACAAGATATGAACAAAAGAAGTAATTATATTAATAAAACAAAGAGTTGAGAAAACAAATCTAGAATCCAGAATAACACAAAAGATGATTGATCTAGATCTGTACCTTGTCACGAGCGTTGAATCCTTCTCTCCTTTTCTCCCTAAGATGTGTTTAAATAGGCTAAGATGTGCTTAAATAGGCTCTAGATTTCTTGCCCAGAAAGAAATTACCTTCTATTACAATTAGAATTCAATTAAGGTACTAAAAACTGCCCAAAATACAATTAGAACTTAAAATGGGCAAAACAGTAATTTCCCTGCTCCCATCAGTCTGCTTGTCACGCTGCCTGCGCCCACCACGTGCATCCTGCGCGTGTAAGACCTACTAAATGTTGTAGAAAATCTCCAAGCTTCGCGTGGATAGTAAGATCGCTGAAAACGGACTTCTAGAACTCCAGATATGGCCAAAACAGTGTAGACTGCGCAACCTTCCCGGAAAATCCGAATTTTAATCAATTTAACCTCCAAAAACGACAGAAGCATCCACCATAATCAACATTCTTGCAAACCTGCACATCTACACAAAACACATCAAAACTATAAAAAACTTGAGTCCAAGACAATCAATTTAAGCAGATATGGAACACTCCAAGTGGATATAAAATCCACTTATCACACCCCCAAACTTAAACCGATGCTTGTCCTCAAGCATAAACAATTACAACTAACTATCTAACTAGTACCACTTCCGTAGGTGATCACGGTTGCATTTGGCATATGCAACAAACCCTTTAAACCCCTAGGCAGCCCTAGTGGACGAGTAAGGTCTCGTGAGGGCCTATAGCGAATGTACCCACAAAATCCAATGCAATGCAATGCATGAATGCAACTAAATGAAAATGCAAATGATCTAGTACTAATATCCTACCATACCTTCAAATCCTCTCATGCCATATCAACTTAAGAATCAAAGTAATAACGCAATGTCTTGGTGTTGAAAGTGCAAGTATTCACATAGTCGACTCAATGAACATGTATAAGCTCTCAAAAGCCCATGTCAAATGTAAGAATAAGTTAGTAAACATGCTAAGCCTACAAGAGTACATCATTGAGACAAAACTCAGGATCTCATACGCAAAAACAAGCAAACACTCACAATCCACTCACAAAAGAATACTCTCTCAAGAACAAGGGTAAGTGTATCACTCAATTCCAACAAAATCATAAGCATGCTTGACATTTGGTATCAATCTAACTCTTAACACAACATACATCAATGACGATAATCAAAAGGTATTTATTTGGGTTGTAACGGGGCTAGGGACAAGGTATGTGAAATAAGCCAAATCAGGTGAAGTGTCAAAAGCTAGTAAGTACCATAATAAATCATAAACACCCTACTTCCCCCCACATAATCAATTATTTTTCTTCCAACAAAACACTCGACTAGTCGACTAAAGTAGGATCACAACAATACAAACATGCTCTCATAATATATATTTTTTTTCTTTTCTAATTTTTTTCTTTTTTTTTTTTTTTTTTTCTTTTTTTTCTTTTTTTTTCTCGAGAGCTAATTATAACAAAAAAAATAATATAATAATAACAATTATCCCAAAATTTTATTACACATGCCGACTATCAAGTAAACAAATCCAATTTTCAATATTTCCCCCAAAAGTAAGACCAACAATAAACCCCTCCTTACACAACTTATTACTCCCTTAAACACTCTACTAGCCTTTGACAATGTGGGTTCAAATAAATGTTAGGCCAATACAAGAAAAAGGTCTAGGCAAGTAATGTGGTATGTCACCGAAAAATAGGATTAAGCTTAACGGGTTAACTAATTGATCATGTAAATATGGTGTGGTAATATGGGAAAATATGTGATTATTCCTAAATGCCTTTATCATTTTAATCGTCAAATAATGTCATGTGTTTCAAGAAAGACCTTAAACAACTGCTAGCAATGCAAACAATCCGTGGACACTCAAACAAACGAATAAATTGCAACAAATATGCAATATGGCTCAAAATCTCACTTGGTGGAAAAACATACTCAATTCCTAGCAAAAATCTCTCTAATGCAATGACTTGTATTCAAAGCATGCAAACTAAATCATCTTGCACATATTCATGTCCTTCTAATCACTTACAACATTCAATAAGTCTACTAGCTTCAACTTACTAGTGTATGTGTTTGCACAACAACAAAGCATATCACTTCTCAATCAAAAGCGTCAACAACACAAAATTCCTATCAAGCATGGGTGCAAATGCAAACTATTATGAACTCACATGATATACGAACATAAAAACAGGATGTCCTATATGAAACAAACGTAGATAATATGAACATAAATGCATGAACTAACACTAATATGCAAAGCATGAAATCCTACAACAACAGCTACTAATCCCCCAAACCACCCCCAAACTTAAAATATTCAATGTCCGCATTGAATGGAAGTAAATACAAGGAATAGTAGAAAACATACCTAACCATCTGAGTCATCACCCTCCTCGGGTGAATCTGGTGGAGGATACTGCGTACGAGCTCCATAGACTGGCCACTTCCCAAATAACAAGAATACTACAAAACCCCCAATTTACAAGAACATAAATTTGTAATAAAAATAAGATTTTATAAGAGATTTACCCAATACGAATCGGAGAGGTGATCTTGCAATTAATTCCCCTTTAGAATTGAATTTTTAGAGATTTAAAGAAGTAGAAGAGGAATTGTGTAATATCTAGGAATTTCGTACTCTATAAATAATATTATTTGGCATTTAAAATATTATTATGTGCCTTAATTGATGAGTCATTACTTGTTTTGTGATTATGAATATGTGTTATGTGTCTAATTGCTAGATGTGTTGACGTGAAATTTTATTAAAATTCTGTATAGCTTTTAAATGTTAAAATATGATTTTTATTTACTTAAACATTTTTATAAAATTCTTGGAGTTATTAAAAATCATGAAATTTCTTGTTTTATTATCTTTATGTATTTAAAGACTTTTTAAAAATAAAAGTTTAATTTATTTTCCCATTTAAATATTTTACAAGGATTTTTCCAATTATTTTCCTTTTTAAAATATTAAAACTTGTAAAATTCAAATCTTTTCATAAAATGGTTTTAAAAATGTTTTAAAAATATATTGAGGAAGAGAATTCCATATTTTAATTTTATGTGTCAATAAATTATTTTTGGATCCAAAATATCTTGTAATTAGGATTTAATTGTTAAGTCTTTTATTAATTAAAAGATGTATCATTAAAATACCTTTTAATTGTGTGTAGTGTGTGAGTGCTTGAACAAAACCACCCCACCCCCCCTTTCTTTTTCATTTTAACCGAGCCCCCCCCCCCATGTTCATCTCTCTCAAAATTCTCTCTAAAACTCTCCATCTCCATTGAAGCTCAAGTTCCATTCTCAAGGTAATTCCTCCATTAAAACCTTACACTATTATACATAAAAACACTCCTCTTGTCATCCTCTACAAACCCATGGTTTTAAATTTCAATTTCTTCACTTTTCCAATTTAGGGTTTTTCAAAAATTAAAGAATCAAGGTAAGTTTTGTGGGTATTTTCGATTGGGTGTTACTCCATGGTAGAGACCCACGAATTTTGGGCTCTCCGGAGAACCCTAACCTTCGGCCATGATCATAGAGAGGGCCAAGGATTACATGCATGTGTTTATTTGATGATTTTGTATAATTGCTAAGTGAAATATGGATGCATGTGAGTTTTTACAAGTTATTAAGTTAAGTTTGATGATGGGTTTGAGTTTTTATAAGGTTTTAAGTTGTGGGTATGCTTGTTTTGTTAATTGATGATTGTTAGTAGGTGTAAAATTACAAGGGTTAGTGATTTTGGTGATTTTATGATATGAAGTTTGATGGGTTCAACTTATAATTTGATTTTAGTATGAGATTGTTAATTAGTGTTGATGGGTTAAGTTTATAAATTGATTTTGATTGTAAAATTGATAAGTAACATTGGTGGGTATGTGAGATTATGGTTTTGTGAATTGATATGCATGTAAGTCATTGTGTAAGTATTGTGTGAGGGTTTGTGTGTGATTGTTCGTGAAGAAAGGGAGAGGCCGAGAGAGAGATTGATGGAGGAGGGAGAGAGACCGAGAGGGAGAAAGAGAGAGATAGAGAGGGAGAAGCCGAGAGAGAGAGGAGAGAAAGGGAGAGAGAGGCCGAGAGGCCGAGAGAGAGAGGAGGAGAAGAGAGATTATGGGAGTTGTGTGAATTATTGTGAGTACTTGCTTGAATTGTTTAAGTGCTAATTGATTTAATTGTTACATGAATTAATTGGTTGCATGATTTAAATTGTTATATGAATTTGAATATTGGATTGTAAGTAAGTCATCTTAGAATTAGTAAGTGATTGTGAGTTGTGGTTAGTAGTAGTCGATTGTTGATGGAGTTGTAGTCTTTGGTGGTGTTTGGTGTTGGATGGTAATTGCTTGAGACCGATTATATTCGGTATGGTTTGACGACTATACAAAGGAGATGCCGCCAAAATTTCTAAAAATATAATAAGCGATTTCCAAAACCCTAAAGGCACATCTCCAATGTTAAGTCGTAGAATCATTATAGTACTATACCATACTACATTGTATGTTAAGTGAATTACGTGCTAAGTGACTTACATGACTTATGTGTTTACATGTATATGTGTATGTGTATAACATGGTTATATCGATGGGGCGTTAGTATTATTAGGATTGCTTTGTGATATGTAAACAAAAGAGGGGAAAATAAGATATTGTTTATTATTATTATAGGTCTGAGTAGGAGGCCTGGCAAGGAGCCAATTGAAGAGGACGCTATCTAGTTTGAACTCGTGATTTAAGGCAAGTGTACTATCTTACCTTGTTGATACCATATATTGAATGCCATGAGATATCGAATTGTTAAGCTGTCACAAATTAGTACCTTATTCTTTCCTTGTGCCTTATTCTTTCCGACCTTGATATTGTCGTATACCTTGTGATTGATTCGTATTCCTTGAACTTGAACTTGAACTTGAACTTGATTTGTTAATCGATGACCACATTGCTTGGAAACCTTTTCGTATTTTTCTTGAATTCTTGAACCCTTGAATCAACTATATAAATATCGTCTTGTTTGATGAATTCTTTTCTACCTTAAAACACTGATTAATTCTTGACTTATTTTCTTGATTTAACCAAAGTACTCTAAACAGAATCCCAACTTCTAAGAATCCGAAATGATTGACTTTCTTCATTTGACCTTGTCCTTTATTCGAAATTTGAGAATCCTATTCTTGTTGATTAACAACTTGATATAACATTGATAATCTTGTTTCTTTGAGATGAATTGAATTTGATAGACATTGTTTAACCTTAATGGAATTGGATGGAATGTTACTTTGACCGAGGCGCCGGTCCAAATCATGTTACTATTATAGGCTAATGTGTGCCTGGGATCCCCTTATATTTGATGAACACCGTATTGGATATGCGGGTTCGGAGCTCTGTCGTGGGCTGATCACCCAGCGTTGCTCGTAGCGTCTTATCAGATATTCCAATTCCTTCTCATTTTATTTTGATATTGATTCAGTTGATACAGTTCATTTGCAGATTTTTATACCTTGCTTTACAGTTGAATTATTTTGCCAGTCTTATATTGTTGTTTATGCACTTGCTGAGCAATTGGCTCAATGATATTATTTTCCTTAACCTTTCAGTGAAACTCGAAGATGGTAAGGACTTTTGAGACTGCGCGTAAGAATTGTGGTGGTTCAGGTGTAGCCTATAGGAGGCAGTTCCAGGTAGAAGGGAGTGACGATCTGATGGATCTTATTTTGCTAGACTTTTGAACTTAGTCTGTAATCTTTTGACTTAGAATAATTTGTGGTATGTAATAAATAAATGGGTTTGAATTTGGTAGTTTATATTGTTTCAAACTCTTACCTGTTGGCGATCTAGGCGTGGGATTGGTAATGTCTATTTAATTAATATGCATGCTTTACCATTATCTAGTTAAATTTAATTAAGGGATTTGGGGCCGTCACAGGTTTTGGTATCAGAGCCACAGGTTTGAGTCACTGAACAATATAGGTTTAGGTAACAAGATAGATCACATTTTCAATAATCACTTAGGATTAAAATAGAAACTCACTTAGAGTATAAATAGTATGATTTTATAAAAGAATAGGATTAATTGACTCCTATTATCGAGAGTGTTTAATTAGAATGCTTCTAGGTTATATCTGACGCTTTATATATATATATATATATATATATATATATATATATATATATATATATATATATATATATATATATATATATATATATATATATATATATATATATTATATTATTATTGGCAGCGACAGAGGGCACCAGGACCTTCAGCTCCACCTCCGGCCGAGATAGCAGATACTGTACCTTTGCCCGTTTATCAGGAGTTACTTAGGGAGTGTGATCATCTTTATGATGAGAACGCTCAGCTTCAGAGGAGAGTTGATGCATTGTATAATGATGATGAGGATGTACCCGAGGATCATGTCCCGACTCTTGCATCCAGGCTTCAGTCACTCACCGAGATGGCTAACGAGAGGCTTCGCGCTATGGTACCTCATCGAGATTGGGAGAGTTATGCGATGGTTCAGATGATGGTGGACGAGATTCAGCGTGTGATCAGCCGATTGCTGGATAACTAGTTTTATGTTATGAGTTTTATGAGATGGCTTATATATAGCCATATGATTATCAGACTTATGTTGTTAGACTTTATCGTATTTTCAGTTTCGGTTTTCGAACTTTATGTTGGTTGGTACTTTGACCTTTGGATTTGGGTTATCGATGGGTGTCATCGGTGCCGTATCGTTTATTATTATCGTTTCCTTTTTTTTTATCGTATTACTTGGGCGCGTGAGATTGTTTAAATTTTAGGTTGTACCATGTCATATTAGAACTGTTAGACTATATTGTGCCATGTTGCGGTTAGATGTATGCTTGTGGATGAGTAGATGCTTGTTTAATATTCAGAAAGATGCCTCCAAGAAGGAGCAATACTAGAGCTAACCAGAATAGGGATCAAGATGATCAGAATAGAGATGATAATCAAGGCAATATGGATATGGCCCAGCTTTTGGGACTTTTGCAACAGCAGACGGCTACGTTGGCTCAGCAGCAGCAGCTACTTCAGCAACAACATCAGCAATTGCAACAGCAACAAGGACAGCAACAACCAGCCCAACTTGTGGTAACTTTTAAATCTTTTCAGGCTGTGAAACCCCCAGATTTCCAAGGAACAAAAGATCCAGTTGAAGCCCAGATATGGCTTAAGGAAATGGAGAAGGCCTTTGCATTGGTGAAGGTTAGTGATGAGCAGAAGGTAGAATTTGCTAGTTATTTTCTTAAGGGTGAATCTAATTATTGGTGGGAGTCGGCTAAGGCATTGGAAGCAGTAGAAGTGATTCAGTGGGATAGGTTTAAAAGGATTTTTCTGGAGAAGTATTTTCCTAGGTATATGCAGAATCAGATGGAGTTAAAGTTCTTTAATCTTAAGCAGGAAAATATGAGTGTTGATGAGTATAAGAAGAAGTTTACAGAGTTAGCAAGATTTGTAGGAGATTATGTGGATACGGATGAAAAGAGAGCGAAGAGGTTTCAACAGGGATTGAAGCCATGGTTAAGGAGCAGAGTTGCAGCTTTTGAGATCAACTCTTATGCAGAAGTGGTTCAGAAGGCAATGATAATAGAAGGTGAGAGTGATCAGAATCAGAAGGAAAGGGGCAATTTAAAGAGGAAAGTGGAAGCAATAGAAAAGAATCAGGATCAAGGAAAGTCAGCGAATCAGATGGATAGAAAGCCCGGATTTCAGAACCAGGGAAGAAACTTTAAAAGGAATGTGCCCAGAAACAAGAACTCAGAAACCCTTCCTCAGAACCCCAATCAACCAAGATTTCCCCGACCCTCTATTCCAGAGTGCAAGGCATGTTCTAAGAGGCATACCGGAGCGTGTGTGAAGGCAGATATTGTTTGTTTCAAGTGTAATCAGAAAGGTCATTATGCTAATGAGTGCAGGAATTCGAAAGTGAGTGTGACTTGTTACAAGTGTGGTAAGGTAGGACATATGGCTAGAGAGTGCAGATCGCCTGTTCCAAACAACAACTTGATGAGATTGACTACCTCTACCCCAATGAACCAAATGGCAACATCTCAGATTCCAACTCAAATTCTAAATCCACCTGTACTTCAGCAAGTTCCAGCCCTTCAAGCTCAGAGTTATCAAGCTTCAGCCTATCCAATTCATGCCCGAACCTTCAACATGAATATGAACGATGCAGTGAGAAGCTCGGATGTAGTGGCAGGTACGCTTTTCGTAAACGCCATTAGTGCAAAAGTGTTAATTGATTCGGGTGCTACTAGATCATTTGTTGCTAAAGATTT
Organism: Kitagawia praeruptora; assembly: GCA_037693485.1. NCBI lineage: Eukaryota > Viridiplantae > Streptophyta > Magnoliopsida > Apiales > Apiaceae > Kitagawia > Kitagawia praeruptora. Next base: position 107,004,784 of record CM075348.1, read on the forward strand.
TGTGAATAAGTTGAAGTGTGATACTCGTATGTTAAGAGAATCTTTGAATATTGTGTTAGCTAATCAGGATCAGATACCAGTAGATAGAGTGTGTTCACCTTGTGTAGTAGAGATTTCAGGATATCTTTTTCCCGTCACCTTGATACCTTTTCAACTAGGAGATTTTGACAATATTTTAGGAATGGATTGGCTTGCCGAATATGATGCGCATATTGATTGTAAGAATAAGAGAGTTACATTGAGATCTCCAGAAGGCGATAGAGTTATCTTTAAGGGGCGTAAGCAGGCTAGTACGTTTCTTACTATGATGCAAACCAAGAGATTGTTAAGGAAAGGATGTGAGGCTTATCTTGCTTATGTGATAGACAAGAGTCGAGAAGGAGTGAAATTAGAGGATATTCCCGTAGTCAATGAGTTTCCCGATGTTTTTCCCGAAGAACTACCCGGTTTACCTCCAGATCGTCAGATTGAGTTCGCGATTGACTTAGCACCAGGAACAGAACCTATTTCCAAGGCTCCATATAGAATGGCACCGTCCGAAATGAAGGAACTCGCCAGTCAACTTCAGGATTTATTGAATAAAGGAGTTATAAGACCAAGTGTATCACCCTGGGGAGCGCCAGTATTGTTCGTGAAGAAGAAAGATGGAAGTATGAGACTATGTATCGACTATCGGGAGTTGAATAAGTTGACAATCAAGAATAGATACCCATTACCAAGGATCGATGATTTGTTTGACCAGTTGAAAGGAGCGTCATGTTTTTCGAAGATAGATCTAAGATCAGGATATCATCAACTGAAAATCAAGCCAGAGGATATACCGAAGACTGCTTTTCGAACGAGGTATGGTCACTATGAATTTTTGGTTATGGCTTTTGGATTGACGAACGCACCAGCAGCATTTATGGATTTGATGAACCGAGTGTTTAAGAAATTTTTGGATAAGTTTGTGATAGTCTTCATCGACGATATTTTGATATACTCTAAATCAGAAGTGGATCATGCAGAACATTTGAGGATAGCATTGGAGATATTGAGAAATGAGAAGTTGTATGCCAAGTTTTCCAAGTGTGAGTTTTGGTTGAAGGAAGTCCAATTTTTGGGACATATTGTGAGTAAAGAAGGAATTCGAGTTGACCCAGCAAAGATTGAGGCAGTTGTGAATTGGGAAAGACCAAGGACACCAACAGAAGTAAGAAGTTTTATGGGACTAGCAGGATATTATCGCAGATTTGTTAAGGATTTTTCTAAGATTGCGGTACCATTGACTAAGTTGACACGGAAGAATGAAAAGTTTGAATGGACTGATAAGTGTGAAAGGAATTTTCAAGAGCTTAAGCAAAGATTGGTAACTGCTCCAGTGTTAGCATTACCGGATGATAAAGGAGAGTTTGTAATCTACAGCGATGCTTCGCATAAGGGTTTAGGGTGTGTGTTGATGCAGCATGGAAAGGTGATTGCGTACGCTTCAAGGCAACTGAAACCTCATGAACAGAGATACCCTACCCATGACCTCGAGCTAGCAGCAATTGTGTTTGCATTGAAATTGTGGAGACATTATCTTTATGGTGAGAAGTGTGAGATATTCACGGATCATAAGAGTTTAAAGTATATTTTTACTCAGAAAGAACTCAACATGAGACAAAGAAGATGGTTAGAGCTGATAAAGGATTATGATTGTACCATTAGTTATCACCCGGGGAAGGCGAATGTCGTAGCTGATGCGCTAAGCAGGAAGGAAAGATTGAATACGCTGACAATGACTCAAGAATTGTTTAGAGAATTCGAGAAGTTAGAAATTGAAGTTTGTGCAACAGAGATGCCAGCAGAGCAAGTCTGTACCATGACATTTCAACCAGTATTATTGGACAAAATTTGGAAATGCCAAGAAGAAGTGATGAATCAGAGATTGAATGAGTTGACCGGAGAAGAAATTTGCACGCAGAAAGATAACCAAGGTATTTTAAGATTTTCCTCAAGGATATGGATTCCTGATGTGAAAGAGTTGAAAGAAGAATTATTGTGTGATGCCCATAGTTCTAAGTTTTCATTACATCCTGGAAGCACGAAGATGTATCAAGATTTGAAGAAGAACTTTTGGTGGCCAGATATGAAAAGAGAAATTGCAGAGTGGGTAAGTCGTTGTTATACATGCCAAAGAGTGAAAGCAGAACATCAAAGACCAAGTGGATTAATTCAACCATTGGAGATACCTGAGTGGAAGTGGGAGCACATTGCAATGGATTTTGTAGTAGGTCTACCAAGATCGAAGGCTAATCATGATGCGATTTGGGTTATAGTTGACCGACTGACGAAATCAGCTCATTTCTTGCCGATTAACGAAAGATTTTCGCTAGACAAGTTGGTGCATTTGTATTTGAAGGAGATTGTGACTCGTCACGGAGTTCCAGTATCTATAGTATCGGACAGAGATCCCCGTTTCAATTCAAGATTTTGGAGACAGTTTCAAGAACACCTCGGAACGCAACTCAGAATGGTACTGCTTATCATCCTCAGACAGATGGTCAGAGCGAAAGAACGATTCAGACAATTGAAGACATGCTTAGAGTTTGTGCAATAGATTTTAAAGGCAATTGGGACGAGCATCTACCTTTGGTGGAATTTTCTTACAACAACAGCTATCATGCTAGTATTGGGATGCCTCCATATGAAGCTCTCTATGGAAGGAAGTGTAGATCTCCTGTGTGTTGGGAAGAAGTTGGTGAGCGAAAGATAGTCGGACCAGAATTGATTCAGCAGACGAAAGAGACAGTGGAAATAATTTAGAAAAGATTGCGAGCTGCTCAAGACAGACAGAGAAAGTATGCGGATCCAGCAAGAAAGAAAGTAGATTTTGAAGTAGGTGATCCAGTGTTGTTAAAAGTTTCGCCATGGAAAGGATTAACCAGATTTGGGAAGAAAGGAAAGTTGAGTCCAAGATTTGTAGGACCTTTTGAGATTCTGCGACGCGTAGGCAAAGTAGCTTATGAATTAGCTTTACCGCCTCAGATGCAGCATATCCATAATGTTTTTCATGTATCGATGCTTAAGAAGTTTCATCCTGACACTAAGTGTGTAATAGAGTATGAGCCAGTAGAAATTCAGCCAGATTTGTATTATGTAGAGCGGCCGATCAGAATAGAAGATCGCCGAGAGAAAGTGCTTAGAAATAAATCAGTTGCGTTAGTTAAAGTTTTGTGGAGGAACCCTAAGGTTGAAGAGTCAACCTGGGAGTTAGAAAGTGAGATGTTAGAACAGTACCCTCATTTGTTTACATAGCTGATTCTGGGGACAGAATCCTTTTAAGGGGGGAAGGATGTAATATCTGGGAATTTCGTACTCTATAAATAATATTATTTGGCATTTAAAATATTATTATGTGCCTTAATTGATGAGTCATTACTTGTTTTGTGATTATGAATATGTGTTATGTGTGTAATTGCTAGATGTGTTGACGTGAAATTTTATTAAAATTCTGTATAGCTTTTAAATGTTAAAATATGATTTTTATTTACTTAAACATTTTTATAAAATTCTTGGAGTTAGTAAAAATCATGAAATTTCTTGTTTTATTATCTTTATGTATTTAAAGACTTTTTAAAAATAAAAGTTTAATTTATTTTCGCATTTAAATATTTTACAAGGATTTTTCCAATTATTTTCCTTTTTAAAATATTAAAACTTGTAAAATTCAAATCTTTTCATAAAATGGTTTTAAAAATGTTTTAAAAATATATTGAGGAAGAGAATTCCATATTTTAATTTTATGTGTCAATAAATTATTTTTGGATCCAAAATATCTTGTAATTAGGATTTAATTGTTAAGTCTTTTATTAATTAAAAGATGTATCATTAAAATACCTTTTAATTGTGTGTAGTGTGTGAGTGCTTGAACAAAACCACCCCACCCCCCTTTCTTTTTCATTTTAACCGAGCCCCCCCCCCCCCATGTTCATCTCTCTCAAAATTCTCTCTAAAACTCTCCATCTCCATTGAAGCTCAAGTTCCATTCTCAAGGTAATTCCTCCATTAAAACCTTACACTATTATACATAAAAACACTCCTCTTGTCATCCTCTACAAACCCATGGTTTTAAATTTCAATTTCTTCACTTTTCCAATTTAGGGTTTTTCAAAAATTAAAGAATCAAGGTAAGTTTTGTGGGTATTTTCGATTGGGTGTTACTCCATGGTAGAGACCCACGAATTTTGGGCTCTCCGGAGAACCCTAACCTTCGGCCATGATCATAGAGAGGGCCAAGGATTACATGCATGTGTTTATTTGATGATTTTGTATAATTGCTAAGTGAAATATGGATGCATGTGAGTTTTTACAAGTTATTAAGTTAAGTTTGATGATGGGTTTGAGTTTTTATAAGGTTTTAAGTTGTGGGTATGCTTGTTTTGTTAATTGATGATTGTTAGTAGGTGTAAAATTACAAGGGTTAGTGATTTTGGTGATTTTATGATATGAAGTTTGATGGGTTCAACTTATAATTTGATTTTAGTATGAGATTGTTAATTAGTGTTGATGGGTTAAGTTTATAAATTGATTTTGATTGTAAAATTGATAAGTAACATTGGTGGGTATGTGAGATTATGGTTTTGTGAATTGATATGCATGTAAGTCATTGTGTAAGTATTGTGTGAGGGTTTGTGTGTGATTGTTCGTGAAGAAAGGGAGAGGCCGAGAGAGAGATTGATGGAGGAGGGAGAGAGACCGAGAGGGAGAAAGAGAGAGATAGAGAGGGAGAAGCCGAGAGAGAGAGGAGAGAAAGGGAGAGAGAGGCCGAGAGGCCGAGAGAGAGAGGAGGAGAAGAGAGATTGTGGGAGTTGTGTGAATTATTGTGAGTACTTGCTTGAATTGTTTAAGTGCTAATTGATTTAATTGTTACATGAATTAATTGGTTGCATGATTTAAATTGTTATGTGAATTTGAATATTGGATTGTAAGTAAGTCATCTTAGAATTAGTAAGTGATTGTGAGTTGTGGTTAGTAGTAGTCGATTGTTGATGGAGTTGTAGTCTTTGGTGGTGTTTGGTGTTGGATGGTAATTGCTTGAGACCGATTATATTCGGTATGGTTTGACGACTATACAAAGGAGATGCCGCCGAAATTTCTAAAAATATAATAAGCGATTTCCAAAACCCTAAAGGCACATCTCCAATGTTAAGTCGTAGAATCATTATAGTACTATACCATACTACATTGTATGTTAAGTGAATTACGTGCTAAGTGACTTACATGACTTATGTGTTTACATGTATATGTGTATGTGTATAACATGGTTATATCGATGGGGCGTTAGTATTATTAGGATTGCTTTGTGATATGTAAACAAAAGAGGGGAAAATAAGATATTGTTTATTATTATTATAGGTCTGAGTAGGAGGCCTGGCAAGGAGCCGATTGAAGAGGACGCTATCTAGTTTGAACTCGTGATTTAAGGCAAGTGTACTATCTTACCTTGTTGATACCATATATTGAATGCCATGAGATATCGAATTGTTAAGCTGTCACAAATTAGTACCTTATTCTTTCCTTGTGCCTTATTCTTTCCGACCTTGATATTGTCGTATACCTTGTGATTGATTCGTATTCCTTGAACTTGAACTTGAACTTGAACTTGAACTTGATTTGTTAATCGATGACCACATTGCTTGGAAACCTTTTCGTATTTTTCTTGAATTCTTGAACCCTTGAATCAACTATATAAATATCGTCTTGTTTGATGAATTCTTTTCTACCTTAAAACACTGATTAATTCTTGACTTATTTTCTTGATTTAACCAAAGTACTCTAAACAGAATCCCAACTTCTAAGAATCCGAAATGATTGACTTTCTTCATTTGACCTTGTCATTTATTCGAAATTTGAGAATCCTATTCTTGTTGATTAACAACTTGATATAACATTGATAATCTTGTTTCTTTGAGATGAATTGAATTTGATAGACATTGTTTAACCTTAATGGAATTGGATGGAATGTTACTTTGACCGAGGCGCCGGTCCAAATCATGTTACTATTATAGGCCAATGTGTGCCTGGGATCCCCTTATATTTGATGAACACCATATTGGATATGCGGGTTCGGAGCTCTGTCGTGGGCTGATCACCCAGCGTTGCTCGTAGCGTCTTATCAGATATTCCAATTCCTTCTCATTTTATTTTGATATTGATTCAGTTGATACAGTTCATTTGCAGATTTTTATACCTTGCTTTACAGTTGAATTATTTTGCCAGTCTTATATTGTTGTTTATGCACTTGCTGAGCAATTGGCTCAATGATATTATTTTCCTTAACCTTTCAGTGAAACTCGAAGATGGTAAGGACTTTTAAGACTGCGCGTAAGAATTGTGGTGGTTCAGGTGTAGCCTATAGGAGGCAGTTCCAGGTAGAAGGGAGTGACGATCTGATGGATCTTATTTTGCTAGACTTTTGAACTTAGTCTGTAATCTTTTGACTTAGAATAATTTGTGGTATGTAATAAATAAATGGGTTTGAATTTGGTAGTTTATATTGTTTCAAACTCTTACCTGTTGGCGATCTAGGCGTGGGATTGGTAATGTCTATTTAATTAATATGCATGCTTTACCATTATCTAGTTAAATTTAATTAAGGGATTTGGGGCCGTCACAAATTGGATTTGTATATATAGGTGTGTATAAATATAAGATGATGGAAATGTTTGTAAAAAAAATTTAGAGTGTAAGAGATATTTTGGAGGTTTGGATTTGATGTAGGATATATATAGGAATTAGGGATTGATAGAATAAGAATTAGAATAGGTTTTGGGTGAAAATTATGTTACAAATCACCAAAATTCGGGAAAAAAAATCTGGAAGCTGTAACTCAGGCGCAGGCTGCGTTATAGAGAAGCAGAGCGCGCCAGGTCCAGTAACGTAGGCGCAGCCTGCGTTATAGTGGTGCAGACTGCGCGGGAAGCGGGTAACGCAGGCACAGCCTGCCTGACAGGGGTTAGCCGGCGCGGAATACAGAAACGTAGGCGCAGCCTGCGCGACTGTTCATTTTTTTTTTTTGCACAACACTCATTTTTTTTTCTGCAATAATGTGTGGGTTACCTCCCACGAAGCGCTAGTTTAATGTCAATAGCTTGACGTTACTTCCAAGCCTCCATTAAGGATGATAGTAGTTTGCCTAGTCATCTCTTCGTGAGACTTCATCGTCATCACGGTGGCACACTTTCTGCCCCTTCTCCTCGCTTGACCTATTCGTATAACAACTATGTCCTATTCCAGTGCCTTCATCTTTTGACCCAAAATCTGTCAATTTGTAGAACAACACACATTCACGGGCTTCGCTTGAATAAAATGGAGGAGGATAAATGTAAGTTGCTGAAGCCTTTGGTTCCTCAAAGAGAACTTCCTCCATTGGCTCTAATGCGCTACCTCCATCTTTATACTCTGAGACAAGTAGAAGACCTGCATCTTTCCCATGGTCATCAGCCTCTTGGTACGCACATACCAATTCTTGAAATTTGTGTAGCTCAACAGTGTCTGTCCCAAATAGTTCCCTTTCCAAATCATCCACCATTCTAGCATGATCAAATTCCTCACATGGCTTGCGAATGCTCACCTCACCTTGGAATTTTTCTTCCTCAATTATGCATGCAGTACCTTGTTAGTGTAGGTGCCCTAGAGGCAATACATTGTTTCTTGAATAATCCTTATGTCATTTGATTATTAAATAAAAGTATTTATTATGACTCTAATTACTGCGATATTTGTTAGCATAATAAATGTCCTTAGAATCATGATATACATTGTATAGTTTAAGTACATGACTTGAACTTGAGATTATATAATATATCATATTCTTAAAAGTCCCTAGTCGAGTATTATTATACAGGACAATAATAATACATAAATAGACTAGTATGTTTTTGACTGATAACCACATCTCATTGGTTATAAGTATGGAGATACTAAAGTCAATACATAGGTACATGTAGGGGTACATGGTACTGGACAGACCCACCGTGAGATTCTTCATGTTAATTAAGTCATAAGAAAGACTCACAGTGGTAATGGTGTAATGATCCTTTGACTTGAGATCATTATATTTCTATACGAGGATTAATATACTTTGACTACATTAAAAGTTACCTTTGACCGGGTAATGATAAAAGTGGACATCGGGTATATTATGAATCGTATGAGAAATATGAATGATAGATAAAGGATTTAACCCTCCTATAATTAGGAGAGATATTATTGGCCTCTTGATTGAGTGAGACTATAAAATGCATGGCCGTGCTCAAATAATGATTTGTTGTTAATAGTCTACTCATGGATCAAGTAAACCCGGATTAAATTATGAAGAGGATGACAGAATACATGCCTCGAGTTTAATCTATAATATTTGGTTAAAGGGATTATATTACACGGGAACATTAATCACGAAAGGTTTTATCGAATCACGATTTAATTATTATTTAATTGGGTAGCAATGATGTATTACTAGATGCCGCTCATTGTTTATAATTTTATTGGAGAATAAAATTATTGCCAATTAAATAATAACCTATAGGGTCACACACATAGAACATTTAAAGGAAGAATTAATTTAAATTATGAATTTAAATTAATTAATGATTAAGATGGATTTTATTATATTAATTAAGTGGGACTTTATTAAGCTATAATAAAATGCAAAGATATATGAGATATGTTTTTATGATTTTTAATAATTGAGTATGACTTAATTATTATTATTTAAATAATAGGATTTTATTCTATTATTTAATTAAATCATATATGGGCTAGGTTTTGACATGGATTTTTGGCTTGACATTATCCTATATATATAAAGATATGGGGTAAAGTTTTTAGTACGTGGAAAAACAGAAGAGCCTTAGCCAGATAAACAAAACCCTAAAAACAAGATCTCATATTTTTCATTAGAGGCTAGTACCTCTCTTCCGGACAAGATCGTAAGGCGTTCTTGAAGGTGTTCGTGTGGATACCGTAGAGGGGGCTTCGAAGAGGATTGCTCAGTAATCGTGGGAGGCTTGCATCTCCATCATTCTTTAAATGTAAAGCTTCGATAAGGTAATCGTTCTATCTACCATGATTATTCCGTTTATTATACATGGATCCGGGCTTGGTTTCGATTTATTTTATTACTGTTTTCGCTGCGTATTGATTATCGAAACCAACAATGGTATCAGAGCTGCTTGTATAATATGATAATCTGGTTATATATGATGTTTACGATATGATACATGAGTTATCAGAACTGTTTTTTCCTCCCGGGAACCATTCTGCATATAACATGCGTGACATATTCTGCATATATTTGCTTCTGTGTTCATGCTTATGCTGCGTTCTATGATCTGTTGTAACCTTATATGTTTTAATAAGATTAAAACGTGACCTAAACATCTAAAAATCCAGTCGATAATCATGATTATCAGTTCATGCATGTTTTACGTAAGTATATACATACGGGTTCATATATATATATATATATATATATATATATATATATATATATATATATATATATATATCTTCAACAAATTTTTAAATGTTGATCATCCAGAATTGGTAAGATATGACTGTGATGTTACTACTAGTAATCGTAGGTCTGAATAATCAGTCTGGAAACGAAACAAAAGGGATAACATGAAGAACTCGATCGTATTGAATGCCCAGTAATATGCAGTAGGTTATTGTACAGCAGACACGCATACGTAGTATTATTTACAGTAGACACGCATCTATAGGATGCGTATCGTAGGTTATATGCTTGTATGCTGCTTGTTAACGTTTCTTGGCCTTGCGTTACAGTTAGTGTTCTGTGTTAATCACAAAGAAATCCTGCTAGGGTTTTCATGATTTAACCTAGCATAATAATAATAAAAAAAATTATTAATTAGTAATTTTGATTACTAAGTTAATATTTAAATTATTTTTATTGATTATGATTTGATCATATTTAATTTATGTTGTATAAAATTGTGATTATACAATATGTGATGCTTTTAATTGTTATGTGAGCATGATGCATGGTTATGGCCCCAAGACCTAGATTTCAATTTATTTTATTAATTTTAATTTATGGTTTGTAATAATTAAATACGACTTGCATGTCGTTTTTCTTTTGTAATTATTTTATCTCGAATGCAACTCGAGTTCTTTTGTAAAATGTTTCAAGAGGAGCTTGGAGGCAATCAAGGCAGCTTTGGAAGCGGAACAAGAGATTATGTAATAATTAGTTATTACCACCATAGATTAACCTTGATTTTTCCATTAGCTTGGAAAAATCACGTAGGATTGGGCCATAACCATAGCATATTATTTTATGTGATGCACTTTACATATGACGCATGTGTAGAGTAGCAAATGTATGCATGCTTTAATTAGATTAATGATGTATGCATGTATTAGATACGTCACCCATGCCATGCTTGCCATGCTAAACAAGATAAAATCTGTAACGATTTGAGATTTTAAAATGAACAAATGATCATGAGATTTCTGTGTTTATGAAACACGGAATTAAATACGAATTTTCAATTATTTAGATATGGGGAGATTTTATCAAAAACAGGTTTTACCTGTAAGGAAGTTGGGTATTAAGTGAGGCCACTTGTGACTCCTCCAACAACCTGGAAATCAAACTATTGATGAATATTGATTTGAAGTATTTAATTCAAAGAAAAATTGGGAATCTCTTTATGATGGGATCATGGTCGCTTTAATTCAAAACCCCTTAACAAAACATTAAGTTTTAATCGGATGCTTTCCAATGAATGAACACTCATTGAATCCTAGATCGATAAGGGGAATGACTGCCAGTGGTAGGGGACTCCTGTCTATCGTGGTGAGATGTGACGAATATAAGCGGTTATATTCGACCGTTGTATCATTGGGTTTAACTTAACTAAGTCGTCATAATAAGATGAAAAATAAACGGTTATATTCAATTATTATGAACTTAGAAGCATAGAGTTTGGTTCAAAAATCTATTAGATAGACAAGAACAATTGTTGTTCACCAAACTATCCAAGAATTATATATGATATAATTGACAACTATTGTCTACCTAAATAAACATGTTTTAAGGACTACCAGTGGTTGACTTAGGATATGACGAAATATGGATCTTGGCTCACTAGAAAGATTTATGGGATATTCTTTCCGATTTAATAGTAAGGGCTATTAATTTGATAAAAATAGTGGGAGATATATTATGAATATATCATAATCATTTGAACATAATAATAATAACTCAGACAATCTAATGTTTATTATGTGCTTTTAACATTGTAGATACTGAATAATGACAAATAACACAAACTCTCTATCCGTTCGATCAATCCTTGAGAAGGATAGATTGAAGGAGGATCTGAAGAAGAAGAAGGCTCAACAAGCTTCTACTTCAGGAATATATGTTATAGAAGTCAATCTGTCTACTTCTACATCTTGGGTATTGGATACTGGATGTGCTTCTCACATTTGTATAAATGTGCAGGAACTACAAAGAAGTAGGACTTTGGCTAAGGGAGAAGTGGACCTACGAGTAGGAAATGGAGCAAGAGTTGCTGCTTTAGCCGTAGGAACTTATTATTTATCTTTTCCCTCTGGGCTTGTTTTAGAACTTGAAGACTGTTATTACGTGCCTGCGATTCGTAGAAACATTATTTCTGTTTCTTGTTTGGACAAGAAAGGTTTTTCGTTTATAATAAAGAACAATAGTTGCTCTTTTGCTTTAAATGATTTAACCTATGGTGTTGCGCGTTTATTTAATGGTTTATATGTTCTTGATTTAGATAATCCTGTCTGTAACATAGAAAACAAACGACTTAAAGTTAATGACTCAAATGAAACATACCTCTGGCATTGTCGTCTAGGTCATATAAATGAGAAACGCATATCCAAATTACATAAGGATGGATACTTGGATAAGTTTGATTTTGAATCATACGAAAAATGCGAATCTTGTTTGCTTGGTAAGATGACTAAAGCCCCTTTTACTGGTAAGGGTCAAAGGGCCACTGAACGTTTGGAGCTAATACATAGTGATGTATGTGGCCCAATGCGTGTGATGGCTAGAGGAGGCTACTACTACTTCATAACATTTACTGATGACTTCCGTAGATATGGATATATGTATCTTATGAAGAATAAATCCGATTCTTTTGAAAAATTCAAAGAATACAAGGCTGAAGTAGAGAAGCAAATAGGCGGAGGTGCAAGTATTAAAATCTTACGATCCGATCGTGGGGGTGAATACTTAAGCACCGAATTTAAAGAGTATTTAAAAGAGTGTGGTATTGTATCACAACTCACTCCGCCAGGTACACCTCAATGGAATGGAGTTTCAGAGAGAGAAATCGTACCCTGTTGGACATGGTACGATCGATGATGAGTCATGCAGATCTTCCAATAAGTTTCTGGGGTTATGCTCTAGAAACAGCGGCTTTCACACTTAACCGTGTTCCAACCAAGAAGGTTCAAAAGACCCCATATGAGATATGGGAGGAGAAACGGTCAAGCATGAACTTTATGAAATTTTGGGGATGCAAGGCGTTTGTAAAACGTCAAGTATCTGACAAGCTTGGACCTAAATCCGAAGAGTGCAATTTTGTGGGATACCCTAAAGAAACAAAGGCATATTATTTTTATAGTCCTTCTGAGCAGAAAGTGTTCATTGCTCGAGATGCTGTCTTCATGGAAAAGGATTTTGTTTCCAAAAGAGACAGTGGGAGAACTATAGATCTCGATGAAGATCGAGAACCACAAAATAGCATTGAACCTGAGGTGGAACAAGAGCAGAATAACGATAATTCTCAAGAAACACAGGTTGCTCGTAGATCTGGTAGAATTCGCCATGAGCCAGAGAGATATGGATTTCTTTTGACTCAATGTGGGGATTTGATGCTCATAGATGAAGATGAGCCTCTCACATACCCAGATGTTATGAACAGTCCAGACTCTAAGAGATGGCTTGAAGCCATGAAATCCGAGATGGATTCCATGTACGAAAACCAAGTTTGGGATTTGGTTGATCCACCTGAAGGGGTAAAGCCTGTAGGGTGCAAGTGGGTTTTTAAGAAGAAAACTGACATGGAAGGAAATGTTCAGACCTATAAAGCAAGACTGGTTGCGAAAGGATTCAAACAAATTCATGGTATTGACTATGATGAAACTTTCCCACCAGTTGCCATGGTCAAGTCCATACGGATTTTGCTTGCAATTGCAGCATTCCATGATTACGAAATCTGGCAAATGGATGTCAAAACAGCTTTCCTTAATGGGAGCCTAGAAGAGGATGTGTACATGACACAACCTGAAGGTTTTGTCGATCCAAGGAATGTTGGCAAGGTATGTAAATTACGTCGATCCATTTACGGATTGAAGCAAGCCTCTAGGAGATGGAATATTCGTTTTGATGAAACAGTCAAGGAGTATGGCTTTATTCAAAACGAGGATGAACCTTGTGTTTACAAGAAGGTTAGTGGGAGCCATGTGGCATTCATAGTACTGTATGTTGATGACATACTACTAATGGGGAATGACATACCTTCTGTAAAGGCTGTTAAGACTTGGTTAGGGAGCAATTTCTCTATGAAAGACTTAGGAGAGGCAACCTACATTCTAGGAATGAGGATCTATAGAGATAGATCTAAAAGGATGATCGGTCTAAGTCAGAGTACATACATTGATAAGGTTTTGCATCGTTTTGGTATGCAAAATGCTAAAAGGGGATATGTCCCTGTGTCTCAAGGGATAACGATTTCTAAAGACCAGTGTCCAAAATCATTAGGTGAGAAGGACCACATGAATAAAGTTCCATATGCATCAGTAATTGGATCTATCATGTATGCAATGGTATGTACTCGCCCAGATGTTTCGTATGCTTTGAGCATGACGAGCAGATACCAGTCTAATCCAGATGAAGGTCACTGGACGGCAGTCAAGAATATTCTAAAGTACCTGAAAAGGACTAAAGATTCATTCTTGGTGTATGGAGGAGAGGAGAAACTGGTTGTAAAGGGTTACACCGATGCAAGTTTCCAAACAGACAGGGATGATACTGTATCACAGTCTGGTTTTGTGTTTTGTCTAAATGAAGGTGCTGTAAGCTGGAAGAGTTCAAAGCAAGAAACAGTAGCTGATTCTACAATGGAGGCTGAGTACATTGCAGCTTGTGAAGCGGCTAAGGAGGCAGTTTGGATTCGAAAATTCATTTCTAATTTGGAAGTGGTTCCATCGATTGCAGATCCTATTGATCTATACTGCGATAATAATCGGGCCATTGCACAGGCTAGAGAGCCTAGATCGCACTCCCGATCCAAACATATACTCAGGAGATATCACCTCATTCGAGAGATTAATGAAAGGGGTGAAATACATATATGTAAAGTGCATACAAATGATAACATTGCAGATCCACTGACCAACGGCCTGTCGCAGCAGAAGCACGACGGTCACACTAGTTCCATGGGTATTAGATACATGGGTGATTGGCTCTAGTGCAAGTGGGAGATTGTTAGTGTAGGTGCCCTAGAGGCAATACATTGTTTCTTGAATAAACCTTATGTCATTTGATTATTAAATAAAAGTATTTATTATGACTCTAATTACTGCGATATTTGTTAGCATAATAAATGTCCTTAGAATCATGATATACATTGTATAGTTTAAGTACATGACTTGAACTTGAGATTATATAATATATCATATTCTTAAAAGCCCTAGTCGAGTATTATTATACAGGACAATAATAATACATAAATAGACTAGTATGTTTTTGACTGATAACCACATCTCATTGGTTATAAGTATGGAGATACTAAAGTCAATACATAGGTACATGTAGGGGTACATGGTACTGGACAGACCCACCGTGAGATTCTTCATGTTAATTAAGTCATAAGAAAGACTCACAGTGGTAATGGTGTAATGATCCTTTGACTTGAGATCATTATATTTCTATACGAGGATTAATATACTTTGACTACATTAAAAGTTACCTTTGACCGGGTAATGATAAAAGTGGACATCGGGTATATTATGAATCGTATGAGAAATATGAATGATAGATAAAGGATTTAACCCTCCTATAATTAGGAGAGATATTATTGGCATCTTGATTGAGTGAGACTATAAAATGCATGGTCGTGCTCAAATAATGATTTGTTGTTAATAGTCTACTCATGGATCAAGTAAACCCGGATTAAATTATGAAGAGGATGACAAAATACATGCCTCGAGTTTAATCTATAATATTTGGTTAAAGGGATTATATTACACGGGAACATTAATCACGAAAGGTTTTATCGAATCACGATTTAATTATTATTTAATTGGGTAGCAATGATGTATTACTAGATGCCGCTCATTGTTTATAATTTTATTGGAGAATAAAATTATTGCCAATTAAATAATAACCTATAAGGTCACACACATAGAATATTTAAAGGAAGAATTAATTTAAATTATGAATTTAAATTAATTAATGATTAAGATGGATTTTATTATATTAATTAAGTGGGACTTAATTAAGCTATAATAAAATGCAAAGATATATGAGATATGTTTTTATGATTTTTAATAATTGAGTATGACTTAATTATTATTATTTAAATAATAGGATTTTATTCTTTTATTTAATTAAGGGATATTCTATATGGTACCATTGTGGTTTTGACTTTTCTACATGGTACCATCACATTATTTACTCCTATCCATGGTACCCTCGTACATTTGGTTTAACATATAGGGTAATATAATGAAAAATAGAAGGGTATTACTTTGTTCTGATGGATTTCAAATTCTATTACTTTGTACTTAACAGAAGGGTATTATATATGAAAAACCAAATGTACGAGGGTACCATGGATAGGAGTAAATAATGTGATGGTACCATGTAGAAAAGCCAAAACCATAATGGTACCATATAGAATTTCCCTTTAATTAAATCATATTGACATGGATTTTTGGCTTGACATTATCCTATATATATAAAGATATGGGGTAAAGTTTTTAGTACGTGGAAAAATAGAAGAGCCTTAGCCAGATAAACAAAACCCTAAAAACAAGATCTCATATTTTTCATTAGAGGCTAGTACCTCTCTTCCGGACAAGATCGTAAGGCGTTCTTAAAGGTGTTCGTGTGGATACCGTAGAGGGGGCTTCGAAGAGGAGTGCTCAGTAATCGTGGGAGGCTTGCATCTCCATCATTCTTTAAACGTAAAGCTTCGATAAGGTAATCGTTCTATCTACCATGATTATTCCGTTTATTATACATGGATCCGGGCTTGGTTTCGATTTATTTTATTACTGTTTTCGCTGCGTATTGATGATCGAAACCAACATACCTTGCTCCAAGTCACCTTTATTTTCTGGAATTGCCTCTAGTATGAATTGATGTTTCTCTTGTTCCAAGGCACTCAAAACTTGAGCAACTAGTGTCTCCAAAGATTTGATAGACTCCTCATTACTCTTTGCAAGCATCCTAATCTCCTCCATAGTATCAACCTCATCTGACTGAAAAGTAGGAGTAGGTTGCTGATGTTGAAACTCTTCACTTCCAAAGAAATATGACATATTTGGAACATCTTGCTGGTACTGTTGAGGATGATATTGAAAATATGGTTGTTCCTCATAAGTGACATATGGATGTATTATATGCTATAAGACATCGGCCAGAAACCGATGTCTAAATGTTCAGACTTTAGACATCACAGAAAATATTAGCGTTTTTTTAGTAGTGATTGATTGTTTGAACTAAATCACGCAAGCGTACGTGGTCACAAGTAATATATGAATAAGTCAATTTCGTTCCCACAGAGATCTGGTTTTTAATTCAGTTTAGTACCTACGCAACAATGTATGATTATTATTCACTACTAAGACAAATAACAATTTTGGGTTTAATAAACTAAATTAACTAAGAATTAAATTAACAAGCTAAGAATTAACTAACTAACGAGAATTGGAATCGACTTACTTCTGCAAGAGGAAACATGGGATCCTAACTTCATTAAATACTTTGCTTAGATCTGACACCTTTAATCACTATATGTAATGGTTATGATATATGATCAGACAACACGAAACAAGTAAACGCTACTTCTCAGTATATGAATACCAAACTAAACATACATCCACAAAAGAGATAGAAGATGAATAGACACCAATTATGCTTAGACCCTATATCTCTATAAGATTTGAAAACATAACGGTTGAAGAACAAGTTGTCTATTAAGATCACATAGGGCAGCATAATATCTCTATTTACGCCACAAATCATGATGTTAAAACACCAACCTATCCTATGCTAGCATGGCAAGTTCTAAATCTCAAGATCCACTCTCGTTTCGCAAGAGATTAACATATTAGATGTTAGCTACGCATCTAAATACATAAAGCACAACCATACGAGGATATCAAATATACATCACACACAGATCTTTAAAGCATCAAGATACTAAAGCTCCATAAATAAATCCGTTAGAATCCCATGACAACGATTAGCTCATAATTGAACCGCTCGTCATCATGGGATCTGATGAAACCATGATATAAAACAAGATATGAATAAAAGAAGTAATTATATTAATAAAACAAAGAGTTGAGAAAACAAATCTAGAATCCAGAATAACACAAAAGATGAAGTAGATCTAGATCCGTTGTTTGTCACGAGCGTTGAATCATTCTCTCCTTTTCTCCCTTGCAGATCTAAGCTATTATACAATAATAAAAACTGATGATACGATTTACAAGGCTAAGATATGTTTAAATAGGCTCTAGATTTCTTGCCCAGCAAGAAATTACCTTCTATTACAATTAGAATTCAATTAAGGTACTAAAAACTGTCCAAAATACAATTAGAACTTAAAAAGGGCAAAACAATAATTTCCCTGCTCCCATCAGTCTGCTTACCACGCTTCCTGCGCCCACTACGCGCAGCCTGGGCGTGTAAGACCTGCTCAATGTTGTATAAAATCTCTCAAGCTTCGCGTGGACAGTAAGATCGCTAAAAACGGACGTCTAGAACTCCAGATATGGCCAAAACAGTGTGGACTGCGCAACCTTTCCTGAAAATCCGAATTTTAATCAATTTAACCTCCAAAAACGACAGAAGCATCCACCATAATCAACATTCTTGCAAACCTGCACATCTACACAAAACACATCACAACTATAACAAACTTGAGTTCAAGACAATCAATTTAAGCCGATATGGAACGCTCCAAGTGGATATAAAATCCACTTATCATTGATCACATTTATGCTGTGAATGAAAAGTCCTCATGGTTTAGGAAACCTTTCAGAACAGGTCCTCCAGGAAATAAGAATGAGCGTCCATATTGCGATTTTCATGATAACAATGGGCATAATACTACAGATTGTCGCCATTTGAGGGATTTAATTGAAACTTTGATCAGGCAAGGACAGTTAACTGAATGGGTAGCCCAGGAAAGAAAGAAGTACAGAGAGGAGAAGACGCAGAAAGCACCGAAACCTGTGTTGATAGAAGGACCACCTAAAACTAGATGCATACGAACTATCAAAGGAGGTCCCCATGCTGGAGGAAGTGGCAGAAACGCCATGGAAAGGTATACTCGTGAAGCTAGGGAACGACCATTAACCAATGTTTGTAATCTATCTCAGAGATCACCCAGATTGTTTGAAGGGGAATATGCAGATATTACCTTTACTGAAGAGGATGCTTCCTGGGTACATCATCCCCATACAGATGCTTTGGTGATTGAAGCAGGAATTGGGTCTTATGAGGTTCATCGAGTGCTAGTAGATAATGGAAGCTCTGTGAATCTATTGTCGTATTCAGCCTTCAAGAAGATGTATTTTCTGGATAAAGACTTAACTCCAACAAAGGATACCTTGTATGGCTTTACCAATAATCAGGTCCCAATCAAAGGTAAGATTCGTTTGCCAGTAACTTTAGGTGATAAGCCTTGTTGCATTACACAGTTATCAGAGTTTATTGTTATAGAAGACAACATGAATTATAATGCTATTCTTGGGAGACCAATTTTGAAAGAGTTGAGGGTGGTAACCTCGATTTATCACCTGACCATGAAGTTTCCAACACCCGGTGGCATTGGTATAGTTCGAGGTTGTCAGTATGAGTCTAGAGAATGCTACATAAAAGCTTTGCAGCATGCTGCTAAGGCTGCTAAGCTACCTGAGCCAATGGATGAGGTTCCTGATGATTTTCCAGGGAAGAATCCGGATGATACAACAGTTGATCTACGTATCCAACCATTGGAGGGTTTTGTGCCAGCATCGTGCAGAGCAGTGAGAATTGAAGAGATCACAGAAGAGGAACCCCATGCTGAGATTCCAGTTTTTCAGGGGCCAGATACCATTTACTTGCTCTTAAAAAATGCACCCCCTATGGACAATGATGGTGATGTGTGTATGACAGAAGAATTGGATTCTGAGATTTCTCGAAAATTGAAGCACAATGGAAGTAGTGAGGATAGTCAACCAGTTGCTAAGAGAAGGAATGTCATGCAAGAAGCACCTGTACCCCCTACTGTGGAGGAACCTCAAGGAGATTTGGTGGTAGAGATGGATATAAATTTGGATCCTCGAATGCCATAAACGGTGGTTAAGGCTAGACCAGCTGGTGAGACATTGGATGTGAAGATAAATGATAAGGATGGTACAAAGGTTTTGAAGATTGGAACTCACATGGAACCAACTCTGAAGGAATCTCTTGTTTCTTTCTTGAGTAAGAATCTAGATGTCTTTGCTTGGTACCATGCAGACATAGAAGGAATAGATCCAAAGGTTATGTGTCACAAATTGAATGTTGATCCAGAAAAGAAAGGTGTGAGACAAAAGCGAAGGCCAGTTAGTGGAGAAAGAGCTCAAGCATTGAAAGAAGAGGTGGATAGGTTACTGGATGCAGGTTTGGTCAAGGAATCTTTCTATCCTGTATGGTTAGCAAATCCTGTGTTGGTAAAGAAGCCTAATGGAAAATGGAGGACGTGTATGGACTTCACAGATCTCAACAAAGCATGCCCAAAGGATAGCTTCCCATTGCCACGAATTGATCAGTTAGTGGATGCAACAGCTGGACATGCCTTACTTAGCTTCATGGATGCATATTCATGTTACAATCAAATCCCTATGTATGAACTCGATTAGGAACATACTTCTTTTATTATGGATAGAGGTCTTTATTGTTATGTATGCATGCCATTTGGATTGATTAATGCTGGAGCCACGTATCAACGGTGTAAACATGATGTTTAAAGAGCAAATTGGCAAAACCATGGGGGTATGTGTGGATGATATGTTGGTTAAATCTAAGGAAGCTGTTGATCATGTGAAGTACTTAGAAGAGATGTTTAGAATCTTGCGAAAATATAGTGTTGTTGGAGGAATTTCGTAACAACACGAAATCGGAGGTTTGCTGAAATAGTTGAGCTAAATTATGTGTATGTGGTTGTTTTAGGGGATTAGGGTTTATGAAAAAAGAGGGGGCTAGACTTGGCAGGTGTCTCGATTTGTCTCGTGTATCGGTCACCACATGCCAAGATGCCTACGTACCTATGTTTATATAGGATCAAGCACACGTAGTTCTGTGAAATTGATTTGTGTCTAGCCCTTAAAGACTTTAGGGATAAACTTCGTTAATCTGGGTGATTACTGATTTTATCTGATTTAATCTTATCGTTGTGATATCTTCCTGATTTGAAGAATATCGTTTGACGATATTTTCCGTTATTGATTGATTGAGATTGATTATTTCCTCATTTCTGAGAGAGGATATGTGACAGCCCCAAATCCGGGGTCATAAATCCGGGCCATCACGGACCAATTTCCATATCAAAACAAACCATTTATAACACATAATCATCATAAACTAGACATTAACACCACTTAACTACTAACCAACTCAATTTCCACCATAAATACAAAAAGGGCAAGAGTAGTTATACCTTCTTAAAGCTTTAAAGATCCTTAATAAACCTTGGGCACTCCTTAAACAACCTTAGATTAACTTGAATCAACTAAAGAAACCATTAAAACAAAGTTAACACTTGAAAAATACTATTCATTCACTATTCATCTTCAACTTTGAGAATTTTTTTACCTAGGTAAATGATGTTAGATGGCCATGAAACTTGGTGGATATCTCTTTCTAGTCTCCAAGAACCTCAATGAATTTTCCTTAGATTTGTAGTTGAAGAGAGCTAGGGTTTTGGTTTTGATTTTTCTCCTTTTTTTGTTGAAAAAACCGAATGGTGAGATGAAGGGGAGAGGAAGAGATTTCTTTGTGCTAATTGATCTTATCTTGGTTAATTACTAGTTAGTCTAGCTTGTCTTGGAAGCTTGGTAAGATATTTTGTGGTTAAACCTTGGAAAAATACTAATTTACCCTTAAAATTCTATTAGTGGCATGTGATGTCATGCATGGTGATCCAAAAAATCCCATTTTGATTTTCTAAGTATAATGTTAATAATCTTGGATAATAATAATGTGGTATGTATCCTTGTTATATTACTAATCTTGGTTTCTTGGTTTCTATACTGGTCTAGTTGTGGTTCGTTTCGAGTGTACCTCATTATCTCAGTGGTTTTCGAAATCATTTACAAATCCAATTTCCCTTGGTATTCTCTTAACTTATTAATCCCTTGGTTTAACCTAAATCTTCTAATTCCTCAATATATGATTCCTTTAATATTTTCATACTCCTTAATATCCAATAGATGCTTATTCGAAATCAAAATCCTCAAAATCCATATTCAGGAATTTCTGGAATCTATCTTCATTTCGAGTCACTTATTTTCAAGGTACAACACTAATATGGTTTCTGTTTATTCATTTTCCGTTTCCATTATGGAGTACTTATATACCATTTCCCTAAATCCTCGAAATTTACTATTCATGTGATTACTGTAGCTTTGCTAAAGTTAGGGTTATTACATCCTTCCCCTCTTAAAAGGATTCCGTCCCGGAATCACGTTGAAAATGTCCATAGATACCTCTTTCATCCACACTTCTGACTTCTACAGCACTTTCTCTATCCTTTTTCCTTCATAATATCTCTATCTTGTTTGCGCAAAAATACACCAACATATCTTGCTTGTCATTCATCAACATGCCATTTAGCTTATCAATAGTAGTGCTTTTCATTATCTTCCCTTACTAATCTCTTCCTGTACTTAATCGTTCTATTTTATCTCCTCATTCTCCTCCCTTTTTACTAGTACCTCGGCCACCACATTGGCATTTCCTTACATGGTAGTGTATCTCACTATGGTTTATCTGTATTTTGATCTCTATCATGACATAAAATATAAACACTTCAATCTTGTTATATCCTATCTCTGTAAAATCCTCCAGAAATTTGACTACAACATTATTCCTTGAAACAATTGTAGGAAAATTCTACCTATAATATATATTTCCTGTTTGTGCCTAAACAAGTTTGTGTTTTTCCCAAAATACTCTTATTCTCCTTTTCATAGAATTTCTAACCCCTAACAGATACTGATTTTCCTTATCTAGATTGTCAACCTACCTATACCATTCATTGACCACATTGATTCCTAACCAAACATTTACACTTAGAAGGTTAAATAATAAGAGAAAATGTTCACCTGCATCTGTATCCGGCTTTTTCAATGCTTCCCCTAAAGTCATATTGTACACTCTGGCAGTAGGTTTATTTGAAGCAGTCATACTTTGTCCCGGCGCAGATGACCCACTGGAACGGCAATCTCTAGCAAAGTGTCCTAATTTCCCATATTGATAACACTTGATATCAATTTTGTCAGTTGATGTGCACTGGTTATAATAGTGTCCTTTCTGTCCGCACTTAAAGCAAGTTATTTCCGACATCCTACACACTCCCGTATGCTTTCTACCACACTTGCTACAATCTGGTAAGGGTGGTCATGCTTGATTAGACTGAAAAGTTCCTGAGGATTTGCCACCTTGATTCACAGTCTCACTAACAGCCTTGTTACTCCTTGACTTTCCCACAAATTGAGATTTTTGTCCTTTACCAACCTTGCTAAAGTAACTTCCTTCACTTGAACCTCCCTTCTGGCCCTCAAATCTCCTTTTCTTACTCTCTCGACCTATCTGGTTTTGTTCACTCTTGGCTTCTATAATGGATGCCATTTGAACTACCGCAGCATAATCAGTTAACTCAAACGGTGCCACTCTCGTCCGTAGCCATGGTTTCAATCCTTGTTGGAACCTTTTCGCTCGTTGTTCCTCAGTACGCACAAATTCTGGAACAAACCTAGACAATTCAGTAAATTTAGTCTCATATTCGGCCACTGATAGATTATCCTGCTTTAATTCCAGAAATTTCATCTCCATTTGGTTTTCCAGATACCTAGGGGAGTACTTCTCTAAAAACACCCTAGTGAAACGTTCCCAGGTTATCACTCCCGCTCCTTCTAGGTTCTTCTTAGCTTCCCACCAATAATTTGCCTCTCCCTTTAAGAGATAGGCTGCAAAGATTGTTTTCTGATCCTCCTCTATCCTCAATATCTCAAAAGCTTTTTCCATCTCTTTTAACCAGGCTCTGGCTACTACTGGGTTAACAGTTCCCTCAAACTCTGGGGGTTTCAATGACTTAAAGGCACGAAAGGAGTTAGCTGCCTGATTAGGAAGAACAGGTGGTGGTTGAGGGTTCTGTGGATTAGCCAAATTCTGCCTTAATTGGTTAAAGGGATCACCGCCCTGATTTCCTAGTTGTTCAGTTGATTCATCTTCCTCTTCTTCTTCATGATTTTGTTCATTATGAGCCTTTTCATTCTGTCTATTATGACTTCCTTCCTCTCTCTCATTTTCTTTTGCATTTGTTCTATTATTACGCTTAGGCGGCATGATTCTGTATATAGCAATATTCTCCATTAATCACCCAAAATTTAGGGTACAATATACATCATTTCCATATATACACAATCATATCATTAGTTAACTCATTTATGCATTTCAATATTTTAACTTCACGCAGTTAGTATCTAGTTATATTACAACTTTAACAAATAAGCATATCACCCTTAGCACAATAACCTTTTCATTTAAGTCAATCACCTGACCTACATTAATATTTCCAAATCTCAGTGTTTATTATCAAAATACGATAGAATTAGGCAAAATATATAAACTTCATTAATTCCCATAAATATTTTACAACTTGTGGATACATCCTTCACTACTAGCTAATATATACATCATAAAGTACAAGGTTCGAAACCCAAAAACATATCCGTACATACTAATCCGCTATAACAAAAGTACTACTAACTATCCTCTAATCAGACTGGGATTAAGACAGTAAACAACTAACCTAATCCCCAAAATGACATCAACAAGATGACTAGTCTGATTAGTGTCTAAGACTACTACTCCGAATCACGGTAACGCCGCTCTGACAACGTCCCTGATCTGCACTACCATAGTGGTGACTACATCTACTATCTGAGCCCTCCATACTGGATCCCCTCTGTCTCCCAACATCCTCCTAATATCTCCGAGTGCCCGCAACTCGATACTAACTAAGCCCAAAGACAATCCATCTGGTATCACACCTCCTCCTCTCGCTCTGTCTAATCTCTGCACAAGTGTATCTATAGTCCGACGGGACTCCTCCAGCTGTCCCTGTAGGACAAAGTACTCTGACAAGAGAATAGCTGGCAACTGATCACCTGGAAATATAGGTGCCTCCTGAGGGGGCACAGCGGCTGGGGGAGGTACATCTACAAGTGGGGGTGCATCTACTGGTGGAGGTGGGGGAGGTGCAAATGGTGGGGATGGAGGAACTGGCTCCGTGTCCGCATCCTCAGAAGGATCATCCTCCAACTCATCCTCTGATAAAATAAAGTGTCTTGGTGGAGTAAATGGCTCTGCTGGATCCCCCCACGGATCAGGACTCGGTAGAGGAGATGGAATAGGTGAGGGCACTGGATCAGGTGTAACAGGGGTAGGAATCACACGAATATCGGTCCACTCGGTCTCCTCCTCCTCCTCCTCAGCTATGACTGACAACCTAGGCCTCTTACGCAAGGGCCTCTCCTCCTCGGGGATATCTGATCGCACTCGGGAAGGACCTGCCCCATCAGATCCCACAAAAGGTCTACTAGTGTATGGCACTATGGCTACAGCATCCCTCTGCCTGCGCTCCTCTGCCTCCTCTCTCAGGCTCTGCTCATATCTCTCCCTGGCACTAGCACGTCGTCTCTCCCTGAGGTCATCAACAGCATAGTCTGGCACCTCTACTCCTACTAGCTGCAGGTCTATAATCTCCTGCTCGGACAATCCTAGCCACTGGGGGTCCCGACTCGGCTCACACATCTCCGCTCCCTATAATAAAACATAAAATTCTATTAGTAGCGGTCTATAAAATTATAATATATGCTTAAAATAAATACTACCTGCGATATACCACCCCTGAACTTGATGGAAGTTCACAATTTATATTATAACTGATACATTTATTATTATCACTCTTGTTCCTGAGCATTATGACTCTTAGCTCTGATACCAAACTGTGACAGCCCCAAATCCGGGGTCATAAATCCGGGCCATCACGGACCAATTTCCATATCAAAACAAACCATTTATAACACATAATCATCATAAACTAGACATTAACACCACTTAACTACTAACCAACTAAATTTCCACCATAAATACAAAAAGGGCAAGAGTAGTTATACCTTCTTGAAGCTTTAAAGATCCTTAATAAACCTTGGGCACTCCTTAAACAACCTTAGATTAACTTGAATCAACTAAAGAAACCATTAAAACAAAGTTAACACTTGAAAAATACTATTCATTCACTATTCATCTTCAACTTTGAGAATTTTTTTACCTAGGTAAATGATGTTAGATGGCCATGAAACTTGGTGGATATCTCTTTCTAGTCTCCAAGAACCTCCATGAATTTTCCTTAGATTTGTAGTTGAAGAGAGCTAGGGTTTTGATTTTGATTTTTCTCCTTTTTTTGTTGAAAAAACCGAATGGTGTGATGAAGGGGAGAGGAAGAGATTTCTTTGTGCTAATTGATCTTATCTTGGTTAATTACTAGTTAGTCTAGCTTGTCTTGGAAGCTTGGTAAGATATTTTGTGGTTAAACCTTGGAAAAATACTAATTTACCCTTAAAATTCTATTAGTGGCATGTGATGTCATGCATGGTGATCCAATAAATCGCATTTTGATTTTCTAAGTATAATGTTAATAATCTTGGATAATAATAATGTGGTATGTATCCTTGTTATATTACTAATCTTGGTTGCTTGGTTTCTATACTCGTCTAGTTGTGGTTTGTTTCGAGTGTACCTTATTATCTCAGTGGTTTTCGAAATCATTTACAAATCCAATTTCCCTTGGTATTCTCTTAACTTATTAATCCCTTGGTTTAACCTAAATCTTCTAATTCCTCAATATATGATTCCTTTAATATTTCCATTCTCCTTAATATCCAATAGATGCTTATTCGAAATCAAAATCCTCAAAATCCATATTCAGGAATTTCTGGAATCTATCGTCATTTCGAGTCACTTATTTTCAATGTACAACACTAATATGGTTTCTGTTTATTCATTTTCCGTTTCCATTATGGAGTACTTATATACCATTTCCCTAAATCCTCGAAATTTACTATTCATGTGATTACTGTAGCTTTGCTAAAGTTAGGGTTATTACAGGATAAAACTTAGCTGTTAAGTAATAATTATTAATCTGAATTAATAATTAATAATTATTGGAAATTTGGGAGATTATTAGACATGCTAAAATATGGCATAACAACTGGCTCCCGTTCTTCAGTGTAGCTTGTTGCAGTGGAGAACTAAGAATTCTTCAAGCTTCCAAATTTCTTGAGTCGCTGAAAAAACCGAAAATAGATGATTAGAAAAATACTTAGAGCACCATTGGGCTCGTTAGGTGATAAGTGGATTTATATCCACTTGAAACATTCCAAATCGGCTTAAATTGATTGCTTTGGCCTCAAGTTTGTGGTAGTTTTGATGTGTTTTGTTTAATTGTGCAGGGTTGAAGAAATGTCGATTAAAGGTGTAGTTTCCATCGTTGTTGGAGTTGATTTATGATATGGAATGAAGAATGGAGACTAATGTCAACTATCAAGAAGTATCAAGTCATTAGGGATTAAAGACGGAAGCTCATGCAAAAGGAACGGGAAGAAAAAGCTGAAAAAATGAAGAAAAATCAATTTTCGCAGATTGAGGCCAAGCTGAGAGCTTAACTAGCACTCTCAGCGCCATTTATGGCAGATTGGACTGATGCTCTCAGCCCCATTGGCGCTCTCAGCATCGTGGCGTGTTGCTGAAAATTAACAGTTTTGCCCTTTTTACGATTTTGGCCATATCTTGAGTTCTAGAAGTCCGTTTTGGACGATCTTACTGTCCACGCGAAGATAACGAGATTCTCTATCATTCTAAAGTGGTCCAGAGGTCCAATTACAGCTGGAACGGTCCAGAATTACTGAAGAAAAGGCAGCTACGAATTTTCCTTTAAAACAGAATCAGTTTAGGAAACGTAATTCTATTATAATTCTGTTTTGGTAGTTCTTGTTGGACAAGATTTTTAGAGCCTATATAAACACATCCAACCCTTGTAAATTAGACAATTAGATATCAATTACATATCATAGCTTAGTTTTGCAAGGGAGAAAAGGAGAAAAGGATTCAAAGCTCGTGACAAGCAACAGATCTAGATCTACTTCATCTTTTGTGTTACCTTGGATTATAGATTTGTTTTCTCAACTCTTTATTTTAATAATATTATTGCTTCTTTCTTCCATATCTTATTTATTATCATGTTTTCATCAAATCCCATGACGATGAACGGTTCAATTATGAGCTAATCGTTGTCATGGGATTCTAACGGAGTTATCTATGTAGCTTAGTAGTTTGATGCTTTAAAGATTACATATGGTGAATTCTTGATATCCTCGTATGGTTGTGTTTCATGTATTTAGATGCGTCGCGAACATCTAATTTGTTAATCTCTTGCGAAACGAGAGTGGATCTTGGGATTTTGAACTTGCCATGCTAGCATAGGATATGTTGATGTTTTAACATCATGATTTCTAGCATAAATAGAGATATTATGCTGCCCTATGTGATCTTAATAGACAACTTGTTCTTCAACCGTTATGTTTTTAAATCTTATAGAGATATAAGGTCTAAGCATAATTGGTGTCTATTCATCTTCTATCTCTTTTGTGGATGTATGTTTAGTTTGGTACTCGTATACTGAGAAGTAGCGTTTACTTATTTCGTGTTGTCTGATCAGATATCCAAACCATAACGTGCATTGATTAAAGACGTCAACTCTAAGTGAAGTAGATAATGAAGTTAGAGTCCCATGTTTATTCTCATATAAGTAATTCGATTCAATTCTCGTTAGTTAATTTAATTCTTAGTTTAATATTTTGCATCTTAGTTTAAATTAGATAATCAAATCTCAATTTGTTATTTGTCTTAGCAGTGAGTTAAAACCATACATTGTTGCATAGGTACATCGACTGATTTAAAACCAAAACCAGATCTCTATGGAACGAACTTGATTTCTATCTGTATTACTTGTGACCACGTGCACTTGCGTGATTTTGTGTTAACAAGTTTTTGGCGCCGCTGCCGGGGATCATCGGTGTTTTATTTTTGCTTATGTGCTTGTCAATAGTGGTCTTTAGCGTTCACTGACTCGAATTCTTACTTTGTTTGTTTGTTTCGTGGTATTTCAGGTACTTAAGTTTGTATGCGAACACGCTTACAAGCTCGTTTGGAAAAATGCGCAGAAGACGATCGTGTAGAGAATTTAGAGAATAAGAAAGAGGAATCTGAAACTACAGTAGAGATGGCAGATGCAGTAGCAGCTAAGGCTTTGAAGGAGTATTCTCAGTCGAAGATCAATGATATCCAGTCTAGCATTATCAGGCCGACCATCACTGCTAATAACTTCAAGATCAAGCCGGGCACTATTCAGATGCTACATAATTCGGTTCAGTTTGGGGGTGCTCCTACGGAGGATCCTAACATGCATATTCGGGACTTTATCGAGATCTGTGATACTTTCAAGTTCAATGGTGTTTCGGATGATGCTATCAAGTTGAGGCTTTTTCCATTCTCTTTGAAGGATAAGGCCAAGGGCTAGTTACACTCTCTACCACCTGGTTCCATTACTACATGGGAGGATCTTTCTCAGAAGTTTCTTACTAAATTCTTCCCTATGGCGAAAACTGCAGCATTGAGGAATCAGCTAGCCCAATTTCAACAGCAATCTGGAGAATCTTTGAGTGAGGCTTAGGAACGATACAAGGAGATGCTTCGTAGGTGTCCACATCATGGTATGCCTGACTGGATGGTTATTAACAGTTTCTACAATGGGTTGGGAGCACAATCTAGACCTATGCTAGATGCAGCATCCGGAGGAGCTCTGTGGGCTAAAAGCTACGATGAAGCTTATGAACTTATTGAGACGATGGCTGCTAATGAATATCAGAATCCAACCCAGAGGCTTTCTCAAGGCAAGGTAGCAGGTTTGTTTGAGGTGGATACAGCTTCAGCTATTGCAGCTCAATTGAAGGCTTTAACTATGAAGGTGGATTCTTTTGCAAATTATGGAGTTCATCAGGTGGCTAGTGTTTGTGAGCTATGTGCGGGCACACATGAGACGAATCAGTGTGCTATCTCTTTTGAATCAGCACAGTTCGTGAGTAATTTCCAGAGACCTGCTGCACCAGTTCCAGCCACTTATCATCCAAACAACAGGAATCATCCCAACTTTAGCTGGAGCAACAATCAAGGTGCTCAACAACCTTATCAGCAGTAGTTTCAGGGACAGCGAGCGAAGCCATTCAATCAAGGCTATCAACAGCCTTATACTCCGAGGGCACCATATCAACCTCTGGGATTTCAGCAGCAACAACCCTAGGCTCATGCGGGGCAATCTTTTAATGAAAAATCAGAGATGGATGAGATGAGGATGATGATGAAGAACCTGACAGCCTCTCAAAAGATCTTGGAAAACCAGTTGGGACAGATTACAAGTGTCTTACTAAATATGCAACAAGGAACTCTTCCAAGTAATACGGAAGCAAATCCAGGTAAGAGGGAGGTCCATGAGCAGGTGAAAGCAGTTACTTTGAGATCAGGAAGGGTTACAACAGATCCAAAATCAGCAACTAAAGAAGATGAAGATGTTCAGAATCAGCAGGTTGAAAAATCTGTAGTGCCAGAATTTGATAAATCTGATTTAATGGTTGATCATCTTGATGGTGAGAAGAGCAAGAAACCTGTTGAAAAGTCTACTCCGGAGCAATCTTCAAAGAATAATCAGATCTATCCGCCTTCGCCATTTCCTGGATGCTTGCAGAAAAGTCAAGAGAAACAGTTTCAGAAATTTATGGATGTCTTCAAGAAATTGTCCATTAACATTCCTTTTGTTGAAGCATTGGAGCAGATGCCAAGATATGCTAAGTACATGAAGGATATTTTGTCACGGAAGAGAAGGTTGGAATATTTTGAAACAGTGGCTTTGACGGAGGAGTGTAGTGCTGTTCTGCAACAGAAGTTGCCACCTAAATTGAAAGATCCGGGAAGTTTCACCATTCCATGCACCATTGGGAAGTTGTCTTTTGGCAAATGCTTATGTGATTTGGGAGCCAGCATCAATCTCATGCCCTTGTCTGTTTTCAAGCAACTTGGTCTACCGGAGCCGAAACCAACAAATATCTCTTTGAAGTTGGCTGATAGATCTATCACTTATCCGAGGGGTATAGTAGAGGATGTCCTGGTAAAAGTTGATAAACTCATATTCCCTGCTGATTTTATGATTTTGGATTTTGAAGAAGACAAGAAGATTCCCATAATCTTGGGAAGACCTTTTCTAGCTACGGGTCGTACTTTGATCGATGTGCAAAAAGGAGAGCTTACAATGAGGGTGCAAGATCAAAATGTCACCTTTAATGTGTTCAAGGCCATGAAATTTCTGACAGAGGATGAAGAATGTTGCAGTGTGGAAATGGTTGATACGGGTCAGAGAAAGAAGTTTGATCAGTTATTGAGCGAAAAGTTGGACACGCACATGTTCAAACATCACATCAGTGATTCCATTGACAGTTCATCAGTTCAAGATCTCTCGAATGTCAAGCTCGGAAAACTTCCATCCCATTTGAAGTATGTCCTTTTGAATGATGAATTGGTTATTTTTAAAGTGTGTCCAGATAATGTGTTATGAAGGTGGATCATGGATGATGAGGTAGAAGAGTTTTCATATCAATCAACTGAAATGGATAAGCACCTTAGAGGTGTGAAGAAGAAAAAGAAAAAATCGATTAGAGGAAGAGGCAAAGGGAAGTTTGATTTAGAAAAGATGTGGGAAGATAGCAAGAAGGTTGTTAAACAATGGGTGAATGGTTCTTCTGGTAAGGACAAGTCGAATGCGATATTCGAGCCACCATGATTTGAATCATATTTGTCCGGCTAAATGACGTTAACGACAGCGCTTCGTGGGAGGCAACCCATGTGTTTCAGTATTGTTAGGTATGTTTCCTACTATCCCTTGTATTACTTTCCATTCAATGCGGACATTGAATCTTTTAAGTTTGGGGGTGGTTTGGGGGATAAGTAGTGTGTAGTAGTTATTGTTAATTGTGTTCATGTAGGATATCATGCTTTGCATATTAGTAGTAATTCATGCATATATGTTCGTATTATCTATGTTTGTTTCATATAGGACATTTTGTTATTTTGTTTTCGTATACCATGTGAGTTCATGTTAGTTGCATTTTCATGGCATGCATATTTCATGATCCCTTAGGACGAGCTGATTCTGATTGGTAGGTAGATGTTTAATTGAGTGTGATGATGATGAGTAGAGGGCTGATTTATAGTTCCTAGGAATTGACTTGCATGTTTCAGGAACAAAACTTTTACACAGTCTCATTGTTTGCTTTTGGGTTAGGTTGAGGTTATGCTTGTTTGGATGTTTTGAGATTTAATCACTTGATTATATTTATAATTTTCGTTATTCCCTTGATGGCGTAGGAATACTAAAGTCTAAGTTTGGGGGAAAATAGGAATTTCATGCTAGTTGTCAATAATGGTTAGGTGTCAAATGGCTAGTAGCCGGCTCATATTTATATGAGTAGTCTAGGGTTGGAATTGAGAATTCTCATTCCAGATTGCATGAAAAAAAAAGAAAAAAAAGAAAGAGAAGAAAAAAAGAGAGTCAATAGTCCAATTGTTAAATGCAAAATTAACCAGAGTGAGCTCTTTAATACTCGAGTAATTAAGTCTGAGGGGACTTAGTCCTAGTAACCTAAAGCCCTTGTGGTTTGGGATTGCTGACCTAACACTCTCTACATGGGTATTATTGTATAAGCCTTTTGGGGTCTCATTCAATGCACGGTTAAATAAGCATGCGTATTGTATATAGTAGTATGTGTTGTAGTGTAGTAATAAAGTATGAATACCTGGCTAACTTGAATAAGGAAGGAGGTGTTTCTAGGTTATGAAGTGTCTACAGTCTATTCTTTTTATAAACCTGTGATTGTCTTGGCGAAAAATAGGTATGATTTTTGACCTAGTTTTGGGAGTATTTCTGATGAGCATGCACACACGCATGTTTCTATCATGTATTGTTAGTATACGGGGACTTAGTCGAGCTCTATTTGGATTTAGTTGCATTCTTTGAGATATTTGCTTGTTAGTTGGTTTTGGTTAGTTTGAAGGGGATCTTTGCATTTTTCATATTAGTTGCATTCATGCATTGCATTGCATTAGGTTAAATGAATTTTGTGGGTACATTCGCTATAGGCCCTCACGAGACCTTACTCGTCCACTGGGGCTGCCTAGGGGTTTAAAGGGCTTGTTGCATATGCCAAATGCAACCGTGATCACCTACGGAAGTGGTACTAGTTAGTTGTAATTGTTTATGCTTGAGGACAAGCATCGATTTAAGTTTGGGGGTGTGATAAGTGGATTTATATCCACTTGAAACATTCCAAATCGGCTTAAATTGATTGCTTTGGCCTCAAGTTTGTGGTAGTTTTGATGTGTTTTGTTTAATTGTGCAGGGTTGAAGAAATGTCGATTAAAGGTGTAGTTTCCGTCGTTGTTGGAGTTGATTTATGATATGGAATGAAGAATGGAGACTAATGTCAACTATAAAGAAGTATCAAGTCATTATGGATTAAAGACGGAAGCTCATGCAAAAGGAACGGGAAGAAAAAGCTGAAAAAACGAAGAAAAATCAATTTTCGCAGATTGAGGCCAAGCTGAGAGCTTAACTGGCGTTCTCAGCGCCATTTATGGCAGATTGGACTGATGCTCTCAGCCCCATTGGCGCTCTCAGCATCGTGGCGTGTTGCTGAAAATTGACAGTTTTGCCCTTTTTACGATTTTGGCCATATCTTGAGTTCTAGAAGTCCGTTTTGGACGATCTTACTGTCCACGCGAAGATAACGAGATTCTCTATCATTCTAAAGTGGTCCAGAGGTCCAATTACAGCTGGAACGGTCCAGAATTAATGAATAAAAGGCAGCTACGAATTTTCCTTTAAAACAAAATCAGTTTAGGAAACGTAATTCTATTATAATTCTGTTTTGGTAGTTCTTGTTGGACAAGATTTTTAGAGCCTATATAAACACATCCAACCCTTGTAAATTAGACAATTTTAGACAATTAGATATCAATTACAAATCATAGCTTAGTTTTGCAAGGGAGAAAAGGAGAGAAGGATTCAACGCTCGTGACAAGCAACGAATCTAGATCTACTTCATCTTTTGTGTCACCTTGGATTATAGATTTGTTTTCTCAACTCTTTATTTTAATAATATTATTGCTTCTTTCTTCCATATCTTATTTATTATCATGTTTTCATCAAATCCCATGACGATGAACTGTTCAATTATGAGCTAATCGTTGTCATGGGATTCTAACGGAGTTATCTATGTAGCTTAGTTGTTTGATGCTTTAAAGATTACATGTGGTGAATTCTTGATATCCTCGTATGGTTGTGTTTCATGTATTTAGATGCGTCGCGAACATCTAATTTGTTAATCTCTTGCGAAACGAGAGTGGATCTTGAGATTTAGAACTTGCCATGCTAGCGTAGGATAGGTTGATGTTTTAACATCATGATTTGTAGCATCAATAGAGATATTATGCTGCCCTATGTGATCTTAATAGACAACTTGTTTTTCAACCGTTACGTTTTCAAATCTTATAGAGAGATAAGGTCTAAGCATAATTGGTGTCTATTCATCTTCTATCTCTTTTGTGGATGTATGTTTAGTTTGGTACTCGTATACTGAGAAGTAGCGTTTACTTATTTCGTGTTGTCTGATCAGATATCAAAACCATAACGTGCATTGATTAAAGGCGTCAACTCTAAGTGAAGTAGATAATGAAGTTAGAGTCCCATGTTTATTCTCATATAAGTAATTCGATTCAATTCTCGTTAGTTAATTTAATTCTTAGTTTAATATTTTGCATCTTAGTTTAAATTAGATAATCAAATCTCAATTTGTTATTTGTCTTAGTAGTGAGTTAAAACCATACATTGTTGCATAGGTACATCGACTGATTTAAAACCAAAACCAGATCTATGTGTAACGAACTTGATTTATATCTGTATTACTTGTGACCACGTGCACTTGCGTGATTTTGTGTTAACAAGTTTTTGGCGCCGCTGCCGGGGATCATCGGTGTTTTATTTTTGTTTATGTGCTTGTCAATAGTAATCTTTAGCGTTCACTGACTCGGATTCTTACTTTGTTTGTTTGTTTCGTGGTGTTTCAGGTACTTAAGTTTGTATGCGAACACGCTTACAAGCTCGTTTGGAAAAACTGGCAGAAGGCGATCGTGTAGAGAATTTAGAGAATAAGAAAGAGGAATCTGAAACTACAGTAGAGATGGCAGATGCAGCAGCAACTAAGGCTTTGAAGGAGTATTCTCAGTCGAAGATCAATGATATCCAGTCTAGCATTATCAGGCCGACCATCACTGCTAATAACTTCGAGATCAAGCCGGGCACTATTCAGATGCTACAGAATTTGGTTCAGTTTGGGGGTGCTCCTACGGAGAATCCTAACATGCATATTCGGGACTTTATCGAGATCTGTGATACTTTCAAGTTCAATGGTGTTTCGGATGATGCTATCAAGTTGAGTCTTTTTCCATTCTCTTTGAAGGATAAGGCCAAGGGCTGGTTACACTCTCTACCACCTGGTTCCATTACTACATGGGAGGATCTTGCTCAGAAGTTTCTTACTAAATTTTTCCCTATGGCGAAAACTGCAGCATTGAGGAATCAGCTAGCCCAATTTCAATAGCAATCTGGAGAATCTTTGAGTGAGGCTTGGGAACGATACAAGGAGATGCTTCGTAGGTGTCCACATCATGGTATGCCTGACTGGATGGTTATTAACAGTTTCTACAATGGGTTGGGAGCACAATCTAGACCTATGCTAGATGCAGCATCAGGAGGAGCTCTGTGGGCTAAAAGCTACGATGAAGCTTATGAACTTATTGAGACGATGGCTGCTAATGAATATCAGAATCCAACCCAGAGGCTTTCTCAAGGCAAGGTAGTAGGTTTGTTTGAGGTGGATACAGCTTCAGCTATTGCAGCTCAGTTGAAGGCTTTAACTATGAAGGTGGATTCTCTTGCAAATTATGGAGTTCATCAGGTGGCTAGTGTTTGTGAGCTATGTGCGGGCGCACATGAGACGAATCAGTGTGCTATCTCTTCTGAATCAGCATAGTTCGTGAGTAATTTCCAGAGACCTGTTGCACCAGTTCCAGCCACCTATCATCCAAACAACAG
Organism: Kitagawia praeruptora; assembly: GCA_037693485.1. Taxonomy (NCBI): domain Eukaryota; kingdom Viridiplantae; phylum Streptophyta; class Magnoliopsida; order Apiales; family Apiaceae; genus Kitagawia; species Kitagawia praeruptora. The sequence goes on from CM075348.1 coordinate 107,040,621, forward strand.
GAATCATCCCAACTTCAGTTGGAGCAACAATCAAGGTGCTCAACAACCTTATCAGCAGCAGTTTCAGGGATAGCAAGTGAAGCCATTCAATCAAGGCTATCAACAGCCTTATGCTCCGAGGGCACCATATCAACCTCCGGGATTTCAGCAGCAACAACCCTAGGCTCATGAGGGGCAATCTTTTAATGAAAAATCAGAGATGGATGAGATGAGGATGATGATGAAGAACCTGATAGCCTCTCAAAAGATCTTGGAAAACCAGATGGGACAGATTACAAGTGTCTTACTAAATATGCAACAAGGAACTCTTCCAAGTAATACGGAAGCAAATCCAGGTAAGAGGGAGGTCCATGAGCAGGTGAAAGCAGTTACTTTGAGATCAGGAAGGGTTACAACAGATCCAAAATCAGCAAATGAAGAAGATGAAGATGTTCAGAATCAGCAGGTTGAAAAATCTGTAGTGCCAGAATTTGATAAATCTGATTTAATGGCTGATCAGCTTGATGGTGAGAAGAGCAAGAAACCTGTTGAAAAGTCTACTCCGGAGCAATCTTCAAAGAATAATCAGATCTATCCGCCTCCGCCATTTCCTGGACGCTTGCAGAAAAGTCAAGAGAAACAGTTTCAGAAATTTATGGATGTCTTCAAGAAATTGTCCATTAACATTCCTTTTGTTGAAGCATTGGAGCAGATGCCAAGATATGCTAAGTTCATGAAGGATATTTAGTCACGAAAGAGAAGGTTGGAAGATTTTGAAACAGTGGCTTTGACGGAGGAGTGTAGTGCTGTTCTGCAACAGAAGTTGCCACCTAAATTGAAAGATCCGGGAAGTTTCACCATTCCATGCACCATTGGGAAGTTGTCTTTTGGCAAATGCTTATGTGATTTGGGAGCCAGCATCAATCTCATGCCCTTGTCTGTTTTCAAGCAACTTGGTCTACCGGAGCCGAAACCAACAAATATCTCTTTGCAGTTGGCTGATAGATCTATCACTTATCCGAGGGGTATAGTAGAGGATGTCCTGGTAAAAGTTGATAAACTCATATTCCCTGCTGATTTTGTGATATTGGATTTTGAAGAAGACAAGAAGATTCCAATAATCTTGGGAAGACCTTTTCTAGCTACGGGTCGTACTTTGATCGATGTGCAAAAAGGAGAGCTTACAATGAGGGTGCAAGATCAAAATGTCACCTTTAATGTGTTCAAGGCCATGAAATTTCTGACTACGTGTGCTATTCGGCTGTTACTTGGGTTGCCGGATAGACCTGTTGGGGTGGAGGACTGGACTTTTAAGGCCCGGTCCGAGGTTGATTTAGATGAGGTGGTGGCACGTCTGTGTGTGCCGGGTACGACATGGAAATTGAAGGTTGGGTCGGCTGAGAAGGCTACATTCGCATCTGCTTCGATGAACAGATATGCTAGGGCTTGGAATTCATTTATTTGTGCTAATCTGTTGCCTACTACGCATACACATGAGGTGACAGTTGAGAGAGCTATCTTGTTGTGGGCTATTCTGAATGGGCATTATATCGATGTTGGCTATTTGGTGAATCAGAGTATGCTGCGCTTCTTGAGGGTGTCTACTGGGGCAGTTCCTTATGGCTCTATTGTTACGAGGATGTGTGCGATAGCTGGGGTGACATGGTCATCTGAGGAGCCGATTCAGATGCCAGCTGGACCCATTGATGTGTCGAAGTTGGGAGAATGGCCTGGCGGCATTCCTCATCCTAGGGGTCTGGGCTATGCGATTGCTGGCGCTCCTCCAGTTCAGCAGGCTCCCGTTGCCGTTTCGAGTGCTTCACATGATAGACGGATGATGAGGCGGATGGATGCATTGTATGAGAGCCATAGTCGGTTTTCCGCGAGGTTGACTCAGGCTTTCAGTTCTGCCTTTGGAGCTAGTGGTGCCCATGTTGAGTGGCCAGTCTTTGGATCGGACACTATATATCCACCTCCAGATTCTCCACCCGAGGAGGGTGATGACGCTGCGGCGTAGGTATGTTTTTACTTTCCCTCGTATTTACTTCCATTCAATGGGGTCATTGAATATCTTAAGTTTGGGGGTGGTTTGGGGGAAAAGTATTGTATATGTTGTATATGTTTCTTTGTGTTCATGTTAGGATATCATGTTTTGCATATTAGTTGTAAGTCATGCATTTTATGTTCGTATTATCTACGTTTGTTTCATATAGGACATTTTGTTTTATTTTCGTATACCATGTGAGTTTTCATGTTAGCTGCATTTGCATGGCATGCATTTTTCATGATCCCTTAAAATGAGCTGATTCTGATTGATAGGTAGATGTTGATTTGAGTGTGATGATAATGAGTAGAGGGCTGATTTATAGTTCCTAGGTAATTGACTTGCATGTTCGGGAACAAAATTTTTACACAGTCTCATTGGGGTGCTTTTGGGGGTAGGTTGGAGTCATGCATGTTGGATGTTTTGAGATTAATCACTTGTTTATTCTTAGAATTTTCGTTATTCCCTTTATAGCGTAGGAACATTAAAGTCTAAGTTTGGGGGAAAACAGGAATTTCATGCTAGTTGTTAATATTTGTCAATAAAGGCTAGGCGTCAATTGGCTAGTAGCCAGCTCATATTTATATGAGTAGTCTATGGTTGGAAATGAGAAAGGCTCATTCCAGATTGCGGAAAAAAAAAAAAAAAAATCGGAAAAAAAAAATAAAAGAAAAAAAAAAGAGTCAAGTTTTGTTTGTTAATGCAAAATTAACCAGAGTGAGCTCTTTAATACTCGAGTAATTAAGTCTGAGGGGACTTAGTCCTAGTGACCTAAGGCTTTATAGTCTGGGATCCACTGACCTAACACTCGCTACATGGGTATTATTGTATAAGCCTTTTGGGGTCTCATTCATTGCACGGTTAAATAAGCATGCGTATTGTATATGTAGTGTCGTAGCATAGTAATAAAGCATGAGTTTCTGTCTACCTTGGATAAGGGTGGAGGTGTTCCTAGGTTATGGAGTGTCTACAGTCTATTCTAGTTATAAACCTGTGATTGTCTTGACGGAAAGCATGTATGATTTTTGACCTAGTTCTGGGGGTATTTCTGATGAGCATTGCACACACGCACGTTCTGTTCATGTACTGTTAGTATACGGGGACTTAGTCGAGCTCTGCTTGGCTTTGTTACATTCGTTGAGATATTTGCTTGTTAGTTGGTTTTGGTGAGTTTGAAGGGGATCTTGCATTTTTCATATTAGTTGCATTCATGCATTTGCATTGCATTAGGTTAAATGGATTTTGTGGGTACATTCGCTATAGGCCCTCACGAGACCTTACTCGTCCACTAGGGCTGCCTAGGGGTTTAAAGGGCTTGTTGCATATGCCAAATGCAACCGTGATCACCTACGGAAGTGGTACTAGCTAGTTGTATATATTTTTGTTTGTTTATGCTTGAGGACAAGCATCGGTTTAAGTTTGGGGGTGTGATAAGTGGATTTATATCCACTTGGATCGTTCTATTTTGGCTTAAATTGGTGTTTTGTATCTCAAGTATTGGTGTGTTTTAATGTGTTTTGTGAGAATTGTGCAGGATATAATTCTAGGTGCAAGTGTGGAAATTTCAGTATTGTTATGGTGTTTTTAAGCTCAAAAGATCAAGTGCTGAGAATGCAATGGAAAGAAGGCAAGAAATCAGTTAAGGAAAGAAATTATGTATGAACAGTGATCAGGCGCGGGCGCGCTCAGAAGACACTGCAGACAGGCGCGGGCGCGCGGGCGAGATACTGAGTAAAGGATGCGCGCGGGCGCGGTGGATTATGCCTATGGCGCGCGCGGCCGCGCTCAGACCCGACAGAAACTTCCTGGAATTGGTTTTGAATTGGGAAACTTGCCGTTTTCTTCTCCTAATAAAGATGGCAATTGTTTTGGTCGGTTAGAAGGTTCCAGAATCATAATTAAACATGGGAATTGCAATTCTATTTCAATTAAAGATGGAAAATTACCGGAATTCTATCCTATTTCAATTACGGTAATTGCTTGGTCAAGGAGGCACTTGGGGGCTATAAATACACACCTTGGGGCACAGAAAAATAATCATCTACACATCCTACACACAAAATTCTTCCAGAGCAAGAAGGGAGAGAAGCCAAGGCGAGGATCGTGACAACAAGAAGATCTAGACATAGTTTTCTTGTATTCCTTTGTTAGGCGTATCTTGTGGATGCTCATTACTTTTCCGGATTTGTTCGCTAAACCTTATTTTATTATTGATTTATTCATCTTCTTTATCTTGTTTAATATCATGTTTTCATCAAATCCCATGGTGACGAAAGGTTCGATTATGAACTAATCGTTATCGTGGGGTCCTAGTGGATTTATCTATGTAGCTTAGTAGTTTGCATGCCTTAGAGATTTATGTGTGGTGAATTATTGATATCCTTGTATGGTTGTGCTTATTGAATTTAGGTGCGTCGCGAACATCTAATATGTTAATCTCTTGCTAAACGAGAGTGGATCTTGAGATTTAGAACTTGCCATGCTAGCATAGGATAGGTTGATGTTAAGCATCATGATTTGTGGCATGAATAGAGATATTATGCTACCCTATGTGATCTAAGTGAATAACTTGTGCTTCAACCTTTATGTTTTCAAATTCTATAGAGATATAGGGTCTAAACATAATAGGTGCCTATTCATCTTCTATCTCTTTTGTGGATGTATGCTTAGATTGGTACTAGTATACCGAGAGGTAACTTTTACTCTTTTCGTGTTATTCGATCAGATATCAAAACCATCGCATGTTTTAATCGAAGGCTGCAACTCTAAGTGAAGTAGATAATGAAACTAGGATTCCATGTTTATTCTCATATAAGTAATTCGATTTTAATTCTAGTTAATTAGTTAATTCTTGATTTTATAATTTGCATCTTAGTTTAATTTAGTTAATCAAACCATATTTGTTATTTTTCTTAGCAGTGAATTTAAACCATACATTATTGCATAGACATATTTTCTGAGTAAAACTTAACCAAGATCTCTGTGGAACGAACTTTAATTGTATTACTTGTGACTACGTGCGCTTGCGCCAAAAAACTTGTTCTGCTAAACTCACGCAAGCGCACGTAGTCACAAGTAATACAATTAAAGTTCGTTCCACAGAGATCTTGGTTAAGTTTTACTCAGAAAATATGTCTATGCAATAATGTATGGTTTAAATTCACTGCTAAGAAAAATAACAAATATGGTTTGATTAACTAAATTAAACTAAGATAAATATGCAATAATGTATTACTTGTTATGCTAATTTCACGCAAGCGCACGTAGTCACAAGTAATATATGAATAAATCAAGTTCGTTCCCACAGAGATCTAGAATGGTGTTCAATTCAGTAAATATGCCTATGCAACAATGTATGGTTTTAATTCACTGCTAAGAAAAGTAACAAATTGTGGTTGATTATCTAAATTAACTAAGTGCAAATTATAAAACTAAGAATTAAACAATTATAAAACTAAGAATTAAACAATTAACGAGAGTAAAAATTCGAATTACTAATATGAGAATAAAACATGGAATCCTAGTTTCATCATCTACTTCACTTAGAGTTGCAGCCTTTAATTAAAACATGCGATGGTTTTGATATCTGATCGAATAACACGAAAAGAGTAAAAGTTACCTCTCGGTATACTAGTACCAATCTACACATACATCCACAAAAGAGATAGAAGATGAATAGGCACCTATTATGTTTAGACCCTATATCTCTATAGAATTTGAAAACATAAAGGTTGAAGCACAAGTTATCCACTTAGATCACATAGGGCAGTATAATATATCTCTATTCATGCCACAAATCATGATGCTAAACATCAACCTATCCTATGCTAGCATGGCAAGTTCTAAATCTCAAGATCCACTCTCGTTTAGCAAGAGATTAACAATTCAATTTAGATGTTAGCTACGCATCCAAAAGCATTAAGATTAACCATACGAGGATATCAAGAATTCACCACACATAAATCTTTAAGGCATGCAAACTACTAAGCTACATAGATAAATCCACTAGGATCCCATGACAACGATTAGTTCATAACTAAACCTTTCGTCACCATGGGATTTGATGAAAACATGGTAAATAACAAGATATGAATAAAAGAAGTAATTATATTAATAACAAGAGTTTGAGAAAACAAATCTATAATCCAAAGTAACACAAAGGATGAAGTAGATCTAGATCCGTTGCTTGTCACGAGCGTTGAACCCTTCTCTCCTTTTCTCCCTTGCAGATCTAAGCTGGTTACAAATAATAAAACTATGATAATATGTATATCTATTACAATGGTAGGATGTGTTTAAATAGGCTCTAAAAGCCTTGCCCAGCAAGAAAATACCCAAAATAGAGTTAAAACAGAATTTCTGCAAAAGACGTTTCCTAAACTGATTCTGTTTTTAAGGAAAATTCGTGGCTGACTTTTCTTCTATTTTCCAGAGCCGTTCCAGACGTAATTGGGCCTCTGGACCACCTTATAATGATAGAGAATCTCGTTATCTTCGCGTGGACTGCTTACGGGCAGAAAACAGACTTATAGAACTCAAGATATGGCCCAAACAGTGTAGACTGCGCAACCCTTCTTAAAAATCCGAATTTTGATCAATTAATTCCCAAAAATTAATAGAAGCATCCACCTTAGTCAACATTCTCGTAAATCTGCACAACTAAGCAAAACACATCAAAACTACCAGAAACTTAAGTCCAAGACAATCAATTTAAGCCAATTTAGAATGCTCCAAGTGGATATAAACTCCACTTATCACACCCCCAAACTTAAACTGATGCTTGTCCTCAAGCATAAACAATTACAACTAACTAACTAACTAGTACCACTTCCGTAGGTGATCACGGTTGCATTTGGCATATGCAACAAGCCCTTTAAACCCCTAGGCAGCCCTAGTGGACGAGTAAGGTCTCGTGAGGGCCTATAGCGAATGTACCCACAAAATCCATTTACCTAAAGCAATGCAATGCATGAATGCAACTAATATGCAAATGCAATTAATCTAATCTACCATACCTTCAAATCCTCTCATGCCATATCAACTTAAGAATCAAAGTAAATACGGAATGTCTTGGTGTCGAAAGTGCAAGTATTCACATAGTCTACTCAATGAACATGCATAAGTTCTCACAAGCCCATGTCAAGTGTAAGAATAAGTTAGTAAACATGCTAAGCCTACAAGAGTACATCTTTGAGACAACACTCGGGATCTCATATGCAAGAACAAGCAAACACTCACAATCCACTCACAAAAGAATATTCACTCAAGAACAAGGGTAAGTGTATCACTCAATTCCAACAAAATCATAAACATGCTTGACATTTGGTATCAATCTAACTCTTAACACAACATACATCAATGACGATAATCAAAAGGTCTTTAATTGGGTTGTAACGGGGCTAGGGACAAGGTATGTCAAATAAGCCAAAACAGGTGTAGTGTCAAAAGCTAGTAAGTACCATAATAAATCATACACAACACCATATTTCCCCCCCACATAATTTTTACTAAAAAAACACTCGACTAGTCGACTGAATAAGATCACAACAAACACAAACATGCTCTCATAATATTTTTTTTTTTCTTTCTTCTTTTTTTTTTCTTTTTTTTCTTTCTCTTTTTTTTTCTTTTTTTTTTCCGAGAGCTAAATAGAACACAAACAATAATATAAACAATAACAATGATCCCATAATTTTATTACATATGTCGACTATCAAGTACACAAACCCAATTTCACTATTTCCCCTAAAAGTAAGACCAACAATAAACCCATTCTTGCACACCTTATTACTCCCTTAAGCACTCTACTATCCTTTGACAATGTTGGTTCAAATTAATGTAAGGCCAATACAAGAAAAAGGTCTAGGCAAGTAATGTGGTATGTCACCGAAAAAATAGGATTAAGCTCAACGGGTTAACTAATTGATCATGTAAACATGGTGTGGTAATATGGGAAAATATGTGGTTATTCCTAAATGCCTTTATCATTTTAATCGTCAAATAATGTCATGCGTTTCAAGAAAGACCTCAAACAACTGCTAGCAATGCAAACAATCCGTGGGCACTCAACCAAACGAATAAATTGCAAATATGCAATATGCAATAAGGCTCAAAATCTCACTTGGTGGAAAAACATACTCAATCCCAAGCAACATCTCTCTAACGCACCTACTTGTATTCAAAGCATGCAAACTAAATCATCTTGCACATATTCATGTCCTTCTAATCACTTACAACATTCAATAAGTCTACTAGCTTCAACTTACTAGTGTATGTGTGTGCACAAGAACAAAGCATATCACTTCTCAATCAAAAGCGTCAACAACACAAAATTCCTATCAAGCATGGGTGCAAATGCAAACTATTATGAACTCACATGGTATACAAACATAAAAACAGAATGTCCTATATGAAACAAACGTAGATAACACGAACATAAATGCATAATTTACTACTACTAATATGCAAGCATGAAATCCTACATGAACAAATGATACAACAACAACTACTTATCCCTCAAACCACCCCCAAACTTAAAATAGTCAATGTCCTCATTGAATGGAAGTAAATACAAGGGATAGTAGAAAACATACCTGCAAGCCGAAGCATACCCAACCATTTTTTTTTTCGCAAAAATCCCCTTTCCTTAGCAATTGGCCTCAAAACAGCCGATTAAATTTAACCTCCGCATCCGGAAAAGAAAATCTCTCCACCCTAAAAGAACCACCCCTCATTCGCTTAGGCGCCATAATAATCAAAACCCCACTCAACAATAGCACCACCAACAACTACCAAGAAATATCCCACCAAAAACCACCAAGAAAAATCACACCACAAATACCCAAGTATCCAGAATAATACAAAAACCTCAATTTACAAGAACACAAATTCGTAATAAAATAGAGAAAAGAAATCCCACTACGAATCAAAGAGGTGAACTTGTAGTAATTTTCCCCCAAACTTGAATTTTTAAGAGATGTAGAGGAGGAAGATAATGAATTGGGTGTGTATGTATGGGTATATATAGGCCATGGAGTGATAGGATGAATATAAGAATTTTAATGTGAATAGGAAAAAATTTGGTGGAAATTGGAATTTGATATGGGATAGAAAAATATTTAATGGATAAAAGAAAAAGAATTAGAAAAGAATAAGAAAAGAATTAGGAATTGGAATTTTTTTATGAGAGATGAGGGGTTTTAGAATTAAAATAGGAAAAGATTTAGGGGAAAGATGGGGATATAAAAAGATTTTGGGGTGAAAGAATTTATTTTTTAATATACATAATACTACAACTCACGGCAGAACAGTGACAAGGCTGGGAAATATTTTCTGAAAATTCTGCCCACGCGCCAACTGCGCAAGTTGAGTGCAACTTGCCCCCCTTCCAGACGCGCATCCGCAACTAGCGCCACAGGGCCGCAAGCTGCTTCTTATCCAGAAACGCAACTGCAAGTTGCGTTACAGCGCCGCAACTTGCTTCTCTTCCAGTAACGCAGGGGCTACCTGCGTTACAGACCCGCAATTTGCCCAAAAATTCGATTTTTTTTTTTTCACACAACACTCAAAAAAAATTTAATTTTTTTTTTTTTACCTACACTAATGCATGGGTTGCCTCCCACCAAGCGCTTCTTTAACGTCAATAGCTTGACGTTACTTCCTCAAATCAAGGCGGTTTCAAAAGAATAACCGCACCATCTTCAACAGACAAACCACTCATACGAATGTTGACATCTTGATTGCTTGCTTTCCACAAATCTCTTCCTTCAGACTTCAACCTAATTTTACTACCCAACGGCCAAATCTTCTTCTTTTTCTTTTTCACACCTCTAAAGTACTTCTCCGACTCAACCGGCTGAACAAAAATTTCTTCTTCCTTATCATCTGCTTTCCACCTTCGCAACACGTTATCATGCCCCTCTTCAAAAATCACTAGCTCATTATTCAAAAGGACATACCTCAAATGTGGTGGAAGTTTTCCAAGCTTTACTTTCGAAAGATCACGAACCGAAGAACTGTCCGATTTCTCGCTCAACAATTGATCAAACTTCTTTCTCTGACCCGTATCAACTATTTCCACACTGCAACACTCTTCATCCTCTGTTGGAAATTTCATTGCCTTGAACACATTAAAGGTGACACTCTGATCTTGCACCCTCATTGTAAGCTCTCCTTTCTGCACATCAATCAAAGTCTTTTCTGTAGCCAAGAACGGTCTTCCCAAGATTATGGGAATCTTCTTATCTTCCTCAAAATCTAGAATCACAAAATCAGCAGGAAATATGAGCTTATCAACCTTTACCAAAACATCCTCTACTATACCCCTCGGATAAGTGATAGATCGATCAGCCAACTGCAAAGAGATGTTAGTTGGCTTTGGCTCCGGTAGACCAAGTTGCTTGAAAACAGACAAGGGCATGAGATTAATACTAGCTCCCAAATCACATAAACACTTGTTGAATGAAAGGTTGCCAATAGTGCATGGAATTGTAAAGCTTCCTGGATCCTTAAGTTTAGGAGGCAACTTCTGCTGCAGAACCGCACTACACTCCTCTGTCAATGCCACTGTTTCAAAATCTTCCAACCTTCTCTTCCTTGACAAAATATCCTTCATGAACTTAGCATATCTTGGCATCTGCTCCAACGCTTCAACAAAAGGAATGTTAATGGACAGTTTCTTGAAGACATCCATAAACCTCTGAAACTGTTTTTCTTGACTTTTCTTCAAATGTCCAGGGAATGGCGGAGGTGGATAGACCTGATTATTCATTGAAGATTGTTCTGGAGTAGACTTATCGACAGGTTTCTTGCTCTTCTCACCATCTAGCTGATCAGCCACTAAATCAGATTTCTCAATTTCTGGCACTGCAGATTTTTCAACCTGCTGATTCTGAACATCTTCATCTTCTTCAGTTGCTGATTTAGGATCACTTGTGACTTTTCCGGATCTCAACGTCACAGCCTTCACCTGCTCATGAACCTCCCTCTTGCCTGGATTACCCATTGTATCACTTGGAAGAGTTCCTTGTTGCATATTTACCAAGGCACTTGTAATCTGCCCCAACTAGGTTTCCAAAACTTTCTGGCCAGCTTGTAGGTTCTTTACCGCTATCCACACCTCATCTGATTTTTCATTAGAAGATTGCCCCATATGAGCCTGGGGTTGTTGCTGCTGAAATCCCGGAGGTTGATATGGTGGCCTTGGAGCATAAGGCTGCTGATAACCTTGATTGAATGGCTTTGCTTGCTGATAAGATTGTTGAGAAGGTTGTTGTGCACTTTGATTGTTGCTCCAGCTGAAGTTGGGATGATTCCGATTATTAGGATGATAACTGGCTGGAACTGGTGCAGCAGGTCTCTGGAAATTACTCACGAACTGTGCTGATTCAGAAGAGATAGCACACTGATTCGTCTCATGTGCACCCGCACATAACTCACAAACACTAGCCACCTGCTGAACTCCATAATTAGCAAGCGAATCCACCTTCATAGCAAGAGCCTTCAACTGAGCCGTAATCATTGCAGCTGTATCTACTTCAAAAATTCCTGCTGCCTTGCCTTGAGATAGCCTTTGGGTTGGATTCTGATATTCATTGACAGCCATCATCTCAATAAGTTCATAAGCTTCATCATAGCTCTTTGCCCACAGAGCTCCACCCGATGCTGCATCTAACAAAGGCCTAGACTGTGCTCCCAACCCATTGTAGAACCCATTAATAACCATCCAATCAGGCATGCCATGATGAGGACATTTGCGTAGCATCTCCTTGTAGCGTTCCCAAGCCTCACACAAGGTCTCGCCAGATTGCTGTTGGAATTGAGTCAACTGATTCCTTAATGCTGCAGTTTTCGCCATAGGGAAGAATTTAGTAAGGAACTTCTGAGCAAGATCTTCCCATGTAGTAATGGAACCAGGTGGTAAAGAGTATAGCCAGCTCTTAGCCTTATCCCTCAGAGAGAATGGGAAAAGCCTCAACCTGATAGCATCATCCGTCACACCATTACATTTGAAAGTGTCGCAGATTTCGATAAAGTCCCGAACATGCATGTTGGCATCCTCCGTAGAAGTACCCCCAAACTGGACTGAATTCTGCACCATCTGAATTGTGCCAGACTTAATCTCAAAATTGTTCGCTGCAATAGCTGGCCTAATAATGCTAGACTGGATATCATTGAGTTTCGGCTGAGAATACTCCCTCAAAGCCTTAGCTGCTGCTGCTTCTGCCATTGCTACTGTAGTTTCAGCTCCCTCTTCCTTATTCTCTAAATTCTCTACACGACCATCTTCTGCCAGTTTTTGTAAACGAGCTTGCGAACGTGTTTGCATACAAACCTAAGTACCTGCAAACACCACGAAACAAACAAACTAAATAAGAATCCGAGTCAGTGAACGCTAACGACCACTGATGACAAGCACATAAACTAAAATAAAAACACCGATGATCCCCGGCAGCGGCGCCAAAAACTTGTTATGCTAATTTCACGCAAGCGCACGTAGTCACAAGTAATATATGAATAAATCAAGTTCGTTCCCACAGAGATCTAGAATGGTGTTCAATTCAGTAAATATGCCTATGCAACAATGTATGGTTTTAATTCACTGCTAAGAAAAGTAACAAATTGTGGTTGATTATCTAAATTAACTAAGTGCAAATTATAAAACTAAGAATTAAACAATTATAAAACTAAGAATTAAACAATTAACGAGAGTAAAAATTCGAATTACTAATATGAGAATAAAACATGGAATCCTAGTTTCATCATCTACTTCACTTAGAGTTGCAGCCTTTAATTAAAACATGCGATGGTTTTGATATCTGATCGAATAACACGAAAAGAGTAAAAGTTACCTCTCGGTATACTAGTACCAATCTACACATACATCCACAAAAGAGATAGAAGATGAATAGGCACCTATTATGTTTAGACCCTATATCTCTATAGAATTTGAAAACATAAAGGTTGAAGCACAAGTTATCCACTTAGATCACATAGGGCAGCATAATATATCTCTATTCATGCCACAAATCATGATGCTAAACATCAACCTATCCTATGCTAGCATGGCAAGTTCTAAATCTCAAGATCCACTCTCGTTTAGCAAGAGATTAACAATTCAATTTAGATGTTAGCTACGCATCCAAAAGCATTAAGATTAACCATACGAGGATATCAAGAATTCACCACACATAAATCTTTAAGGCATGCAAACTACTAAGCTACATAGATAAATCCACTAGGATCCCATGACAACGATTAGTTCATAACTAAACCTTTCGTCACCATGGGATTTGATGAAAACATGGTAAATAACAAGATATGAATAAAAGAAGTAATTATATTAATAACAAGAGTTTGAGAAAACAAATCTATAATCCAAAGTAACACAAAGGATGAAGTAGATCTAGATCCGTTGCTTGTCACGGGCGTTGAACCCTTCTCTCCTTTTCTCCCTTGCAGATCTAAGCTGGTTACAAATAATAAAACTATGATAATATGTATATCTATTACAATGGTAGGATGTGTTTAAATAGGCTCTAAAAGCCTTGCCCAGCAAGAAAATACCCAAAATAGAGTTAAAACAGAATTTCTGCAAAAGACGTTTCCTAAACTGATTCTGTTTTTAAGGAAAATTCGTGGCTGACTTTTCTTCTATTTTCCAGAGCCGTTCCAGACGTAATTGGGCCTCTGGACCACCTTAGAATGATAGAGAATCTCGTTATCTTCGCGTGGACTGCTTACGGGCTGAAAACAGACTTATAGAACTCAAGATATGGCCCAAACAGTGTAGACTGCGCAACCCTTCTTAAAAATCCGAATTTTGATCAATTAATTCCCAAAAATTAATAGAAGCATCCACCTTAGTCAACATTCTCGTAAATCTGCACAACTAAGCAAAACACATCAAAACTACCAGAAACTTAAGTCCAAGACAATCAATTTAAACCAATTTAGAATGCTCCAAGTGGATATAAACTCCACTTATCAGATGAAGAATGTTGCAGTGTGGAAATGGTTGATACGGGTCAGAGAAAGAAGTTTGATCAGTTATTGAGCGAAAAGTCGGACACGCACATGTTCAAACATCACATCAGTGATTCCATTGACAGTTCATCAGTTCAAGATCTCTCGAATGTCAAGCTCGGAAAACTTCCATCCCATTTGAAGTATGTCCTTTTGAATGATGAATTGGTTATTTTTAAAGTGTATCCAGATAATGTGTTAAGAAGGTGGATCATGGATGATGAGGTAGAAGAGTTTTCATATCAATCAACTGAAAGGGATAAGCACCTTAGAGGTGTGAAGAAGAAAAAGAAAAAATCGATTAGAGGAAGAGGCAAAGGGAAGTTTGATTTAGAAAAGATGTGGGAAGATAGCAAGAAGGTTGTCAAACAATGGGTGAATGGTTCTTCTGCTAAGGACAAGTCGAATGCGATCTTCGAGCCACCATGATTTGAATCATATTTGTCCGGCTAAATGACGTTAACGACAGCGCTTCGTGGGAGGCAACCCATGTGTTTCAGTATTGTTAGGTATGTTTCCTACTATCCCTTGTATTACTTTCCATTCAATGCGGACATTGAATCTTTTAAGTTTGAGGGTGGTTTGGGGGATAAGTAGTGTGTAGTAGTTATTGTTCATTGTGTTCATGTAGTGTAATAACCCTAACTTTAGCAAAGCTACAGTGACCCCATAAATAGTAAATTTTGAGGATTTAGAGAAATGGCATGTAGGTACTCTACACTTGAAACAGAAAATGAGTAAATAGAAACCATATTAGGGATATACCATGAAAATAAGTGACTCGAAATGACGATAGATTTCAGAAATTCCTGAATATGGATTTTGAGGATTTTGATTTCGAATAAGCTTCTATTGGATATTAAGGAGCATGGAGATATTTAAGGAAATTATATATTGAGGAATTAGTGAAATTAGATTAAACCAAGGAGTGATCAAGTTAAGAAAATGCCAAGGGAATTTATGTTGTTAAACGAGTTTGGGAATGCTTGAGAACCGGGAGAGCAACTTCTGAGAAAAAGAGAATATACCAAGGATATTGGATCTAATACCTACTTGAGGATTAGAATCACCCTAACACACTAATATATGATGTGGGAGAGGATATTATACATCCAAGGAATTTACAAAGGAGAAACCACTGAGACGATCGCAGAAATCAATCGATGAATCAAATGACGAGAGAAATTTGAACGAAGCCCAAACTTCGGCCCAATACAAAACAAGGAGTTGATTTATTGATTTAATTAAGTGGTTTATGGTGAAAGCCAAGGGGTAAGGGCAAGAGTGGAAGAATTATGAAAATGCAAGGATAAGGTGGTAAAAACAAACCAAAAACCAAACAAATATCTATCAAACTTCTTGGATACACCTTGCACAAATCCCAAGGATCATACTCAGCCACCCCATCTGATCTTATCAACATTATTTGATCAAAACGTAGTTGAACAAGTGAAAGAAAGAAAGGAAAAAGCTCTCCATCTCATTTTCTTCAAAACTGCCAAACCAGAACAAAACTCAAAGAAAAATTCATATCTCCATTTCTGTACATGATAAAATCACCAAATTTGAACCAGAACCTCTCCACTCCATGGTTATTATTCGCCCCAAATTTCATGAGAATCCAATTAGTATAGCCTAGTCAAATCCATGCTCAAAGTTGGACAACCCAATCTGTCCAGTTTCTATCCAGCGGAAAGATGGAGCTCAAAACCATAGCTAGGAAGCTTTGTTTTTGGTGATATATAGCTCAAATCAAAGCTTATACAGAGGCCAAGATGTGGTAAAAATTTGAGAGCCAAACTCTTATTTTTCGATTTGTTATGATTTTTACAAAAGTGATGATGAATAGTAACCCTTAGAAACTAACTTTGTTTTTATGGTTTCTTTAGTTGATTCAAGCTAGTACAAGGTTGTTTAAGGATATCCCAAGGATTATTAAGTGTTGTTAAATCTTCAAGGAAGGTATAATCTCTTCACCCCTCTTGAGTTTATGATGAATATTGGTGGTATTAGTGGTTAAGTAGTTATAAGTGATGAAATCATGATGTTATATGTGTTGTAAGTGATTAAAGTTGAATATGGAAGGAGTATGTGCTTGTAACCATGGTTGGTAAGATGACCACATGGTGTAGGTGATGGGGTATAAGGTGGATGATTGATTTGGAGGAGTTTGATTTTGGAAAGTATGAAAATATAGCCATTATAATGTCCGATTTCCATTAGACCAGGAAACTGCCCTGTTTTTGGACCCTATACCCGTACGGTACCTTACTGTCCAGACTCCCAAGTGACCTTGAGATGATAGAGCTTGGTTCATAGATCGTTTTGATATAAAGTGCGTTAAAATCTGATGAACGGTTTAGGAGAAAAGTCAATTTTAGTGAAAGATGTTCAAAAACCGAGAAAATGTAAATGTGTTAACTTTGAGGCTATAACTACCATACTTAGACATTTTTAAAAATTATAAAACTTTGGGATATGGTAGTAGGGTAGTAAAAGAGGCATTATCAGTTGGCCTTATGGTAAAATTCGAGATTCATATTTTCTGAGAATTTTTACAGTTAAGTGTGGTTGTTAGGGGAAATGGTGAAAAACCCCTGAAACTTCGATTGAGTTTATAAATGGTTAAGTTCTTGAACCTTTGGGGTAATAGTGATACGTTAAACATATATTAAAGTGTCAAGGGTAATGTTATACAAGAGTGTAGTGAGTAAGAGATGTGATATTCTAATGACGGTCCTTTTGTGTTTATAGAAACTCCGAAAGAGGGACGAGCCATACCGTCAGGATACCAAGATCGAGGCAAGATCTTTTCTATCCCTACTTGGAAATTATTTATCTTCAAAGAAACTTGATTTCATGAAATATATATATGTGATTCTATTGTTACTATATTGTTAAGTAATGGTTTTCCTTGATTATTGATGTAAAAAGGGAAGGTATATGAGTATGATATGAATATGGATATGAGTATGAGTATGAGATGGATATGAATATACATAGAGATGATTATGCATGAAGTGAACATGCCTTATGATTAAGGGAATATAAAGGAATGGTATCAGTTGTTATCTAAAGATATATAAAGGAATGGTATCAGTTATTATCTAGGGTTATATGATTTATAATATTATATTCTTTCTAAGTATTGTGATTTAATAAATATTATTGAATGGTATTTAATACTTTTGAGATAAATGGAATACTCTACGTATATAAAAGCATATTGATTTCATTGAATACAGAGGAGATGTCTGAGTCATAATCAAAGTATTATGACATATATAAATTTTTAAAGGTGATGATAAATGGAAATGGAAATGATATATGTGAAGGGAAATGTGAATTGGAATGTGAATGGAAATGGAAAATGTGAAATGCTATTTGATGATTTGAAAAAGGGGGATTGCAACAGTAAGCGTAAGAGGCTGTGTGGTAGTGGCACAGTCCAGCATCCAATATTTTATTTCGGCACGAAGATGCCAAGGGAGGATGTAGCAGGTAGCCTTCCTCCAGGGTTGATTACCAGGTAGGGATCATCCCTTCTACTAGTAGTAAACAGAGAGCAGATACGGTTAGGCGACTGATCATCGTCCTACGTATCTGGCGCCAGCAGAGATCCCCAAAACTTGAAAGAAAGAATTGAAAATGGTTTTCAGATTTTTATAACTGAAAACAGAAAAGTGATATGAAATGATGGAATTATTGTTACGAACGAAGAGAAACTGATTTTATATTAATTTATATGATTGTTGCATAAGAAGGAAATGAGAAGATTATAGTGAGAGATTTGTTCAAGTTTTTATATTATCTTGAAAGATTACATTGAAATGGTATATTGATGGTTATAGCATTCAAGAAGAGGAACTGATATTATATGATGTTAGAAGCGAGATTGATGGAACGATACTATATATTTCTCACGTACAAGGATAATTGGAAAGTGTATATACATATTGAATGGGAATAAAATTCTTCCATAATAACTGAAGTTTGCTTTTGTCTATATATATAACGGTTTATTTTCCTTTGATGTTAGTAGATAGAAATTATCTTGCTGAGCTATTTTGGCTCATTCTTCCTACTTATCTATATACAGCTAGGAATGCCAATACTTCGCAGAACGCCCCTCAAGAGGGTAGGGGGAAGGCGACCTTCTGAGAGCACGCTAGCATCGATTCCTGAGGTAGCGTAGAGGCAGACGGGTTCTGAGAGCTTATGTATAATTAAGGGTGTAAGAATGTAATAAACTTTTAATTGTTGGAACGCTTCATGTCGAAGTGTTATTCAACAATGTACTTAAGTATGATCCTGGTCTGTAATAACTGTTCAACTCTTAACGTTATTATGGTGAATGTTGTTCTCTGAGCATATGACTGGTGTGTGTGTGTGTTTATTATTGCGGGGTCAATGGCATAATTATCAATTGTTAAAAAAAACTCAAGAGATATTGATATTGAATGGAAATTGGTCCGTGATGGCCCGGATTTATGACCCCGGATTTGGGGGCTGTCACATGTAGGATATCATGCTTTGCATATTAGTAGTAATTCATGCATATATGTTCGTATTATCTATGTTTGTTTCATATAGGACATTTTGTTATTTTTTTTTCGTATACCATGTGAGTTCATGTTAGTTGCATTTTCATGGCATGCATATTTCATGATCCCTTAGGACGAGCTGATTCTGATTGGTAGGTAGATGTTTAATTGAGTGTGATGATGATGAGTAGATGGCTGATTTATAGTTCCTAGGAATTGACTTGCATGTTTCAGGAACAAAACTTTTACACGGTCTCATTGTTTGCTTTTGGGTTAGGTTGAGGTTATGCTTGTTTGGATGTTTTGAGATTTAATCACTTGATTACATTTAGAATTTTCGTTATTCCCTTGATGGCATAGGAATACTAAAGTCTAAGTTTGGGGGAAAACAGGAATTTCATGCTAGTTGTCAATAATGGCTAGGTGTCAAATGGCTAGTAGCCGGCTCATATTTATATGAGTAGTCTAGGGTTGGAATTGAGAATTCTCATTTCAGATTGCATGAAAAAAAAAAAGAAAAAAAAGAAAGAGAAGAAAAAAAAAGAGTCAAAAGTCCAATTGTTAAATGCAAAATTAACCAGAGTGAGCTCTTTAATACTCGAGTAATTAAGTCTGAGGGGACTTAGTCCTAGTAACCTAAAGCCCTTGTGGTTTGGGATTGCTGACCTAACACTCGCTACATGGGTATTATTGTATAAGCCTTTTGGGGTCTCATTCATTGCACGGTTAAATAAGCATGCGTATTGTATACAGTAGTATGTGTTGTAGTGTAGTAATAAAGCATGAATACCTGGCTAACTTGAATAAGGATGGAGGTGTTTCTAGGTTATGAAGTGTCTACAGTCTATTCTTTTTATAAACCTGTGATTGTCTTGGCGAAGAATAGGTATGATTTTTGACCTAGTTTTGGGAGTATTTCTGATGAGCATGCACACACGCACGTTTCTGTCATGTATTATTAGTATACGGGGACTTAGTCGAGCTCTATTTGGATTTAGTTGCATTCTTTGAGATATTTACTTGTTAGTTGGTTTTGGTTAGTTTGAAGGAGATCTTTGCATTTTTCATATTAGTTGCATTCATGCATTGCATTGCATTAGGTTAAATGGATTTTGTGGGTATATTCGCTATAGGTCCTCACGAGACCTTACTCGTCCACTGGGGCTGCCTAGGGGTTTAAAGGGCTTGTTGCATATGCCAAATGCAACCGTGATCACCTACGGAAGTGGTACTAGTTAGTTAGTTAGTTGTAATTATTTATGCTTGAGGACAAGCATCGGTTTAAGTTTGGGGGTGTGATAAGTGGATTTATATCCACTTGAAACATTCCAAATCGGCTTAAATTGATTGCTTTGGCCTCAAGTTTGTGGTAGTTTTGATGTGTTTTGTTTAATTGTGCAGGGTTGAAGAAATGTCGATTAAAGGTGTAGTTTCCGTCGTTGTTGGAGTTGATTTATGATATGGAATGAAGAATGGAGACTAATGTCAACTATAAAGAAGTATCAAGTCATTAGGGATTAAAGACGGAAGCTCATGCAAAAGGAACGGGAAGAAAAAGCTGAAAAAACGAAGAAAAATCAATTTTCGCAGATTGAGGCCAAGCCGAGAGCTTAACTGGCGCTCTCAGCACCATTTATGGCAGATTGGACTGATGCTCTCAGCCCCATTGGCGCTCTCAGCATCGTGGCGTGTTGCTGAAAATTGACAGTTTTGCCCTTTTTACGATTTTGGCCATATCTTGAGTTCTAGAAGTCCGTTTTGGACGATCTTACTGTCCACGCGAAGATAACGAGATTCTCTATCATTCTAAAGTGTTGCAGAGGTCCAATTACAGCTGGAACGGTCCAGAATTACTGAAGAAATGGCAGCTACGAATTTTCCTTTAAAACAGAATCATTTTAGGAAAAGTAATTCTATTATAATTCTGTTTTGGTAGTTCTTGTTGGACAAGATTTATAGAGCCTATATAAACACATCCAACCCTTGTAAATTAGACAATTTTAGACAATTAGATATCAATTACATATCATAGCTTAGTTTTGTAAGGGAGAAAAGGAGAGAAGGATTCAACGCTCGTGACAAGCAACGGATCTAGATCTACTTCATCTTTTGTGTTACCTTGGATTATAGATTTGTTTTCTCAACTCTTTATTTTAATAATATTATTGCTTATTTCTTCCATATCTTATTTATTATCATGTTTTCATTAAATCCCATGACGATGAACGGTTCAATTATGAGCTAATCGTTGTCATGGGATTCTAACGGAGTTATCTATGTAGCTTAGTAGTTTGATGCTTTAAAGATTACATGTGGTGAATTCTTGATATCCTCGTATGGTTGTGTTTCATGTATTTAGATGCGTCGCGAACATCTAATTTGTTAATCTCTTGCGAAACGAGAGTGGATCTTGAGATTTAGAACTTGCCATGCTAGCATAGGATAGGTTGATGTTTTAACATCATGATTTGTAGCATCAATAGAGATATTATGCTGCCCTATGTGATCTTAATAGACAACTTGTTCTTCAACCGTTATGTTTTCAAATCTTATAGAGATATAAGGTCTAAGCATAATTGGTGTCTATTCATCTTCTATCTCTTTTGTGGATGTTTGTTTAGTTTGGTACTCGTATACTGAGAAGTAGCGTTTACTTATTTCGTGTTGTCTGATCAGATATCAAAACCATAACGTGCATTGATTAAAGGCGTCAACTCTCAGTGAAGTAGATAATGAAGTTAGAGTCCCATGTTTATTCTCATATAAGTAATTCGATTCAATTCTCGTTAGTTAATTTAATTCTTAATTTAATATTTTGCATCTTAGTTTAAATTAGATAATCAAATCTCAATTTGTTATTTGTCTTAGCAGTGAGTTAAAACCATACATTGTTGCATAGGTACATCGACTGATTTAAAACCAAAACCAGATCTCTGTGGAACGAACTTGATTTCTATCTGTATTACTTGTGACCACGTGCACTTGCGTGATTTTGTGTTAACATTAGGCGTATGCGGATGCAAGTGTGATAGCATGCGATGACCACTATAAGATAGATATACTTTTGCCAAGGTTTTCAAATGTGCAAGCATAAATAATATTTTTGAAATCCTTTGCGATCCTTGTTGTCTAGTTAAAACCTTGGCGTTTGTATATATCCTGAACTGGAATACACGCTTTTCAAGTGTCTGATGCAACCACATAAGGATGTGTCTTCGTTTGTGACGAGATTGTTGATAAGAGATGTAGATGTAGATGTAGTTCTGGCGAACTAGTTTGCATAGGGATGCCTCCACCCATTCGATATAGAGAGATCTCATGGGCCTTCAATAAAGATAGTTTACATAGGGATGCCTCCACCCATTCGATATAGAGATATCTCATGGGCCTTCAAGAATCCAGAGGGTTCTGCACTTTACTCAAGCGTGTAGCATTGCGAAATTTATAACTTGTCCAGGCTACCCTACTTGGCAATTTAGTTCGCAAGTTTGAAAATATTTTTGACATATATGTACTATCGCGACGATATATGAAAAATCTTTTGCAAATCCAAACGCAATAATAAATATGCTCTTTTAAGAATGTCGCGATATTTATTTTCTTCAAAAATAATGCTCATTTTCTTTGTAGAAAATCTTTTACAAAATTATGCGTCTCGCATATGTATTTTTTTCTAAGCATGCAGCTCGTACGGGATTGTAAAATAAATCCACAATCAAACAGCATAAATATCCGCAATTCATCAACATAAATATCTCGTACGATATTTTCCAAATCACAATAATTTTACAAGCATAAAAATAGATAGCTCGCACGAATTTTTTGAATAATAAATATTTTTCTTAAAAAATATTTAAAAACATGATAATTATGCATGCATGGCATAATATTTAATTGCTGGGAAATAAAACCGAGATGGAAAAAAAAAACTTATCTTTATTTTTCTGTTTCCTGCCGGTTCGGACTGATTGGACATCGGAGTATCCAGGCATGATTTGTTCATGTATGTCGCTGCTTCTTAGTGATGTTGTGGCCATGTTTTTTTTTGTAAGCTTCCAGTTTTTTTTTTTCCTTTTTTCTTCCTGGTTGGTGTTACGCCGTTGTGCTCCTGTGCTCCAGGACCTCTGTTGCTTTTTTTTTAATTGTTTATCCACCGGGTCCCGTGTTTGTCCTTGTGGTTTGATTCAACTGCTTCAAAAAAAATTCTTTCTTTTGCTTATCCCATGCGGGTCCAATCATATGTGGTGCTTTGTTTGTACTGATGCCGCCGTGTTTTATTTATTATCGATCCCTCCACCGCCATCCTGTTAGAATCACTTTGATTGTGTTCCAACACCATAAATTATGAATTATTCGTCCTCCTCGATTAATTAAGCCCCTCCTTCTAGCGCCAAATGTTGTTGGAGGAATTTCGTAACAACACGAAATCGGAGGTTTGCTGAAATAGTTGAGCTAAATTATGTGTATGTGGTTGTTTTAGGGGATTAAGGTTTATGAAAAAAGAGGGGGCTGGACTTGGTAGCTGTCTCGATTTGTCTCGTGTATCGGTCACCACATGCCAAGATGCCTACGTACCTATGTTTATATAGGATCAAGCCCACGTAGTTCTGTGAAATTGATTTGTGTCTATCCCTTAGAGACTTTAGGGATAAACTTCGTTAATCTGGGTGATTACTGATTTTATCTGATTTAATCTCATCGTTGTGATATCTTCCTGATTTGAAGAATATCGTTTAAAGATATTTTCCGTTATTGATTGATTGAGATTGATTATTTCCTCATTTTTGAGAGAGGATAAAACTTAGCGGTTAAGTAATAATTATTATTCTGAATTAATAATTAATAATTATTAGAAATTTGGGAGATTATTAGACATGCTAAAATATGGCATAACATATAGAATGAAGTTAAATCCCCAGAAGTGTGTATTTGGGGTGGAATCTGGGAAATTCATAGGGTTCATGGTGAATCACAGAGGTATAAAAGCAAATTCAGCCAAGATTAAAGCGTTGATTGATATGAAGTCACCAAGAACTGTGAGAGAGGTTCAGTCTCTTACCGGGAGAGTTGCAGCTCTAAACAGATTCATCTCGAGGTCTATAGACAAATGTCAAGAATTCTTTAAAGCCATAAAGAAAGGAAGTAACTTCGAGTGGACTGAGGAATGTGAGATAGCCTTTGGGAAACTGAAAGAGCATTTGGGAAGCCCTCCGTTGTTAGCTAAACCTGTTGATGGAGAGACTTTGGTGATGTGTAAAATTATGTCTAACCGCAAGCGCACGGTATCAATTGTAGTAGATACTAGCAAATACGGGTCGTTTCCTCAAGGAGACAGTTTCAATTTCAATTCAACTACTATCAATTGTTTCTAGTCACAAATGATTTTTAGAGAATTTTATTAACTACTAAAACAAATTTAACTATGATTTAAATCAATTAATAATGGGATCTAGGGCAATTCAGGTTCACCATGCTTACACCAAACAAATCACAAAGGTATAGTTTTTTAATGAGATTAAGTAATTAAAGCAATGGTTAATCTTTTTCAAGCATTAACACTCTCAGAATATCTAATGATGCTTCCACAATCACCTTCAATTCCGCTAATTGTATGTAAGCCTCAAGTAGTAAAATCTTTCGATCTATTACTCCTATTGCAATCAGTTAATCCATGATATTGCGCAATTACACAAATTAAGAATTAGAACATATCAATCAGAATTACTCTCTACCCATCAATCTACTAATCAAATTAAGCCCAAATCATGGTGCAAACATGGCTCCCCTTAATACCCTAGAATTAAATTACTCACTCATTCTAGGATTAAAACTAACAATAATAATCAAGAAAGCCATAATAAACATGTAATTAATAAGGAGAAGATAAGAAATACCTTAAACCTTTGAATAACGAAGAACAATTAAATCCAAGAATTAAATTGAGATTGCAAAGATGGAGAGAAGAAAATAAAACCCTAGCTTTTAATATAAAGAACGTATGTAAAAATTGTGTGTAAAAAGATATATCCCCCCTAAAATAATACCCTAGATGTGTTTATATAGGCTCTAGAAGTCTTGTCCAACAAGAACTACCAAAACAGAATTATAATAGAATTACGTTTCCTAAACTGATTCTGTTTTAAAGAAAAATTCGTAGCTGCCTTTTCTTCAGTAATTCTGGACCGTTCCAGCTGTAATTGGACCTCTGGACCACTTTAGAATGATAGAGAATCTCGTTAGCTTCGCGTGGACAGTAAGATCGTCCAAAACGGACTTCTAGAACTCAAGATATGGCCAAAATCGTAAAAAGGGCAAAACTGTAATTTTTCAGCAACTTCTGGGGCACCCTGCACGAGATTGGAGCAGTCTGCACGGCTCCATTCTGCATAAAATCTTCCATTCTGGCACAGACTACTCAAGGTTGGCGCACCCTGCTCGGCTGCAATCTGCTGGAAATATTTTTTCTTCGTTTTTCAGCTTTTTCTTCCCGTTCCTTTTTCATGAGCTTCCGTCTTTAATCCTTCTTGACTTGTATACTTCTTGGTAGCTGACATTAGCCTCCATTATTCATTCCATATCATAAATCAGCTCCAAAAATGACGGAGCTACACCTTTAATCTCAATTCTTCAACTAAAAATTGTTAAACTCCTTCCAACTTGGTAATTCTTTATTTCCTGCGACAAACTCATCAAAAACTAATTAAATCCACACGATAATTCACAAAAGCACCGTAAATGCGGGAATAAAATCCTATAAAGTATATATAAAATACACTCTATCAAATATCCCCACACTTAGCACTTTGCGCGTCCTCGTGCAAACTAAAATAATAATTACACTAACTAATTA
The DNA here is from genome assembly GCA_037693485.1 of Kitagawia praeruptora. Taxonomy (NCBI): domain Eukaryota; kingdom Viridiplantae; phylum Streptophyta; class Magnoliopsida; order Apiales; family Apiaceae; genus Kitagawia; species Kitagawia praeruptora. Next base: position 107,066,062 of record CM075348.1, read on the forward strand.
GTACCACTTCCGTAGGTGATCACAGTTGCATTTGACATATGCAACAAGTCCTTTAAACCCCTAGGTAGCCCTAGTGGACGAGTAAGGTCTCGTGAGGGTTTATAGTGAATATACCCACAAAATTCATCCAACCATGCAAAAGATTAATGCCAACACAACACCACACACACCCGTCCTCTCATGCCACTTCAACTTAAGAATCAAAATGAACATGCAATGCCTTGGTGTCTAAAATGCAAGTATCCACATAGTCTACTCAAATAAGATGCATAAGATCATAGAAATTCATGTCAAATGTAAGAATAGGTTGGTTAACATGCTAAGCACACAAGAGCACATCTTTGAGACACAACCTGGGATATCCTATGCAAAAGCAACAACTCACCGTTCGCTCACAAAAATATTCACTCAAAACAATTGGCAGGTGTTTTACTCAACTCCAACAATATCATAAACATGCTTCGTCCTTGTTATCAATCTAACCTTTAACGCAACATACATCATCAATGACAATCAAAAGGTCTTTGTTAAAGTTGTAACGGGGCTAGGGACAAGGTATGTCAAGAAAGCCAAAGAAGGTTAAGTCAAAAGCTAGTACCTGACATTGAAATTCAAACAACTCCCATACTTATTAAAACCACTAAATACCTCCCCACACTTGAGCTTTTATTTATAAACAGCTTGACTAGTCGAATCAAAGTAGGATCACAAAGAATAAGTATGCTCTCGTATTTATTTATTTTTTTTCTTTTTTTTTCTTTTTTTTTCAAGAGAGCTTAGTAATAGCAAGAACAATGATCCCATAAATATGATTTCAAACTTCGACTAACAAGCTATGAACCAAACCCCAAATATTCCCCCAAAGTTATGATCATCAATAAAACCCCCCTTTTATGCACACCTTATCACTCCCTTACAAACAATACTAGCCTTTGACAATTGGGTTCAAATTTAATGTAAGGTTAATACAATAAAAAGGATAATGGCAAGTAATGTGGTGTGTCACCGAAAGAATAAGATTAGGCTCAAAGGGTTAACTAATGGATCATGTATAAATGGTTTGGATATATAGGAAATATGAGGTTATACCTAATTGCCTTTATCATGTTATCATCAATTAATGTCATGCATCTTAAGAAAGACCTCAAGCAAGTGCTAGCAATGCAAACAACATGTGGACACTCAAGCAAACGAAATCATGCAAGAGATATGCATATAGGCTCAAAACTCGCTTGGTATGACAAAACATAATCAATCCCAAATAACAGTCTCTCTAACGCACCTACTTATACTCAAAGCATATAGACCAAATTACCTTGCACATATTCATGTCATTCTAATCACTTAGCACATTCAATAAGTCTACTAGTTTCTACTTGCTAGTGAAAGTGTGTGCACAAGAACATCACATATCACTTCTCATACAAAAGCATCCATAAACACAAGATTCCTGAGCATGCATGGGTGCATTTACACAAGTAATCTTCACATGGCTAGAATTATTTTTGGTATTTTTCAATTTTTTTAATTTTTTTAATTTTTTCTTTAATTTTTTTATATACACTACGTTGAGAACACCGAGAACACCTCCCCACACTTAAGCGAGTCAATGTCCTCAATGACTCATTAACTAAACAAAGAAATCTACAATATATAAAATAGAAGGAAAGAAGAACTCCCCTTTGCAGAAGCATGATCCATGGGTTGCCTCCCAAGAAGTGCTTTTGTTTAACGTCGTTGGCTCGACTCAGCTGGTTCAGATCTCCGTGGAGGGGTTGTCAAGATAAATCACTTCCATCTTCCCTACAAATGCACCATCCACATATAATTTAAGGCGTTGACCGTTGACCTCAAATTTTGTTCCATCTCGTCCCATAACTTCAATAGCACCATAAAATTTGACATCGGTGACAGTAAAAGGACCGGACCATCTTGATTTGAGCTTCCCCGGAAAAAGTCGAAGTCTAGAATTGAACAATAACACCTTGTCACCAACCTGAAAATCTCTTCTCTGAATCATCTTATCATGCATCTTCTTTGTTCTCTCCTTGTAAAGCCGAGAGTTGTCATAAGCATCAAAACGAAGCTCATCTAACTCATTAAGTTGAAGAAGTCTCGCTTGCCCCGCAGCCTTCAAAACGAAGCTCATCTAACTCATCAAAACGATGCTCCAATTCCACTGGCAAGTGACATGCTTTACCATAGATCAACCGATAAGGAGTGGTTCCTATAGGTGTTTTATATGCCGTACGATAAGCCCACAAAGCATCATCTAACTTCAAGTACCAATCTTTCCTTGACTTTGCAACCATTTTCTCCAAAACGCTTTTGATTTGGCGGTTAGAAACCTCCACTTGGCCACTTGTTTGGGGGTGATATGCAAGAGCAACCTTGTGAGTAACGCCATATTTCTTCAACAAAGTTTCAAACTGGCGATGGCAAAAATAGAACCACCATCACTTATCACTGTTCTAGGAACTCCAAAACGAGGGAAGATAATATTCTTGAAAAGCTTCATAACTACCTTGGAATCATTGGTTACTGATCCAACTGCTTCAACCCACTTGGACATATAATCGACAGCAACTAAGATGTATCTCATCCCACAAGAACTTGGGAAGGGTCCCATAAAATCAACACCCCATACGTCAAATATCTCGACCTCAAGAATACCAGTTTGAGGCATCTCATGGCATTTAGAAATATTACCCATCCTTTGACATGCATCACATGCTAAACAGAAAGCACGAGCATCCTTAAATAGAGACGGTCAAAAGAAACCGGATTGAAGTACCTTAGCAGCAGTTTTTGAAGGACCATGGTGGCCTCCACATGCGAGAGAATGACAATGATTGAGAATGTCATGTACTTCGAACTCAGAGACACATCTACGAAAGATTCCATCAGCACAATTGCGGTACAAGAAAGGGTCATCCCAAAAATATTGTTTAGCATCATAATAGAACCTCTTTCTTTGTTGATAAGTCAATTCTGGAGGGTGAGATCCACTGACACAGAAATTTGCATACCATGGAGTTTGAGTAGCAACTAAAAACAAGTGATCATCTGGGAAAGAATCGTCAATAAGAGTGTTTGACGCAATATCAGATTTGAAACGCAACTGTGAAAGATGATTCGTAACTACATTCTCAGCACCCTTCTTGTCTTTGATTTCCAAGTCAAATTCTTGGAGTAACAAAATCCAACGAATAAGCCTTGGCTTTGCTTCTTTCTTCGCCAACAGATACTTAAGTGCCGAATGATCAGTGTGAACAATGGCTTTGGAGCCAATGAGATAGGCTCGAAATTTGTCAAGAGCGTAGACCACAGCTAGAAGTTCCTTCTCAATCGTAGCATAATTGACTTGAGCTTCATCCAAGTTTTTACTTGCATAGTAGATGGCGTGCAATACCTTGTCTTTCCTTTGACCGAGAACTGCTCCAATAGCATAATCACTTGCATCACACATGATTTCAAATGGAAGATTCCAATCTGGAGATTGAATGATTGGTGCACTTATCAAAGCTTCCTTAATTCTGTTAAAAGACTCCAAACAAGCATCAGTAAACATAAAGGTGGCATCCTTAAGCAACAATTGAGTGAGGGGTTTTGCAATTTTTGAAAAATATTTATAAAACGAAGATAAAAACCCGCATGACCAAGGAAACTCCTCACTCCCTTGACATTAATAGGAGGAGGAAGTTTCTCAATCACCTCAATTTTTGCTTTGTCAACTTGGATGCCACGTTCAGAAATCAAATGACCAAGTACCACTCTTTCATTGACCATGAAGTGGCACTTTTCCCAATTCAAAACCAAATTCACCTCTTCACAACGTTTAAGCACTTTAGAAAGATTATGCAGACATACATCAAAATCAGACCCATAAACACTGAAATCATCCATAAATACTTCCATGATAGACTCTATGAAATCAGAAAATATGGCAGTCATGCAACGCTGAAAAGTAGCAGGGGCATTGCACAAACCAAAAGGCACTCTACGATATGCAAAAGTACCATATGGGCAAGTAAATGTAGTCTTTTCTTGGTCATCAGGATGTATAGGGATCTGAAAGAACCCTGAATATCCGTCTAAATAGTAAAAGTACTTATGCTTAGCAAGTCTTTCTAACATCTGATCAATGAAAGGGAGAGGGTAATGGTCTTTTCTAGTAGCAGTGTTTAACTTACGGTAATCAATGCACATTCGCCAACTGGTGACAATTCGAGTGGGAATTAGTTCATCTTTTTCATTTTTAATTACCGTTGTTCCTCCTTTCTTAGGGACTACCTGAACTGGGCTTACCCATTTAGAATCAGAAATTGGGTAAATGATGCCCCCATCTAACAATTTCAAAACTTCTTTTTTAACAACCTCTTGCATGTTAGGGTTCAAGCGACGTTGTCCCTGTATGCAAGGCTTATGGTCATCATCTAAGTGAATTCTATGCATGCAAAAGTCTGGGCTAATCCCTGTAAGATCATCGATACTATATCCAATAGCTTTTCTATGCGCACGCAAAATAGTAAGAAGCTTAAAAACCTGGTTATCATCAAGACTAGAGCTAACAATCACAGGACAAGTCTTTTCATCATCAAGAAACACATATTTCAGATTAGATAGCAAAGGCTTTAGCTCTAACTTATTTACCTGAGGTTCACCACAAGAAGTGACAGTGTTGGTTACCTCACAATTCAGATCAGCTGCACCATCCAACTCAAGAATTAATGAATCGACTTCAGCATGTCCTTCTCCTTCGTAAGATTCAAGCATGAGCACTACTTCCAATGCATCATTCAATAGAATCTGAGGTGTCTCATCTTGGACAATTCCATCTATAACATCAATCCTGCAACAAGTATTCTCAAGCAAAGGGGATTTAAGAGCAGAGATTAGAGTAAAAGTAATTTTATCATCACCAACGCTCAATGTGAGAGTCCCACTTTTAACGTCAATAACAGCACCTGCAGTACAGAGAAATGGCCTACCTAAAATAATAGGTATCTGGCTATCCTCTTCCATATCTAGAACTACAAAGTCTACAGGAATATAAAATTTTCCAACCCTAACAGGCACATCCTCTAAAATTCCAAGGGGATATTTTATCGAACGGTCTACCATTTACAAAGTCATCTATGTACATTTTAATTCTCCCATATTTAGTTTTTGAAAAACCGAGAGAGGCATGACTGAGACGCTAGCGCCCAAATCACATAAAGCTTTATCAATGAACAATGCACCTAAATGACACGCGATCAAAAAACTACCAGGATCTTTAAGCTTAGGTGGAGACTTATTTTGTAAAACAACACTACACTCTTTAGTAAAAGCTACTGTCTCCACCTCACCAAAAGACCTTTTCTTAGTGAGAATATCCTTAAGAAACTTTGCATATGATGGAACTTGAGAAATTAAATCAGTGAAAGGAACTGTTACCTCAATATTCTTGACAAGTGTCATGAACTTACCAAATTGCTGGTCCACCTTAGTTCTGTTCATCCTACTAGGGAATGGGAGCTTTGGCACAAATGGTGGAGGAGTAACTGCAGTCTTCTCTTTGTCCTTTTTCTTGCTTTCCTCAGTTTCACCTTCGTTTGCATCTTCAACAACTTTCTCTACCTTGTCTTCCTCATAATCCTCTTCTTCTTTCTCAGTAGGAACATCATCAGTAGGCATTGGAGGAGTATCATATGTACGACCACTCCTAAGAGCAATGGCATTCACATTTTCCTTCGGCTGAGTTGGTTGTGCTGGTAGAGAGCCTTGTTGCCCTGTACATGAAGAACTAGCCATTTGAGCAATCTGAGTTTCTAGCATCTTGTTATGTATCTCCATCTGGTTCATCTTTGTTTGCATTTGTAACAATATCTTCATCATATCACCTTGATTATCAAACCTGTGCAGCTTGATTTGCTTGAGGAGCATAATTCTGAAGAGGCCTTTGGAATCCAGGGGGATTTATAGGTCCTTGAGGAGGCCTATATTGTTGTTGTGGAGGAGGCTGGTACGACTGCTGATATTGCTACTGATTAGGAACATTTGAATTCTGAGTGTTATTGTTCCTATATGAGAAGTTAGGATGATCTTTCCAACCAGGATTGTAAGTGTTGGAGTACGGATTGTACTGCTGCCTCTATTGGAAAACATTTGCTTGCTCCATCTGAAAATGTTGTGAATTTTGAGCATTATATTGGCAATCATTACCATAGTGGCCTTGGATGCCACAGACTTCACAAACAGGATTATTCATAGGAGCCATGGATGACAATGCATTGATACTCATAGGTTGAGTAGAGGGCTGAGATGTCTGCAATGAGTGGATCTCCTGAGTCAATGCAGCGAGTTGAGATGATAATAGAGAGTAAGCATCCACTTCAAGTTTACCCCCTTTCTTGGTTGCTCTCGGATTACTGAAGTGATTGGCAGCCAAATTGGAAAGAAAAGCATGTGCATCATCAACTCCTTTGTCTAAAAACACGCCACCTGCAGCGTTATCAACCATCCCTTTTGTTTCAGGATCAAGACCATTGTAGAAACGTTTAAGTACAAACCACTTCTCAAGACCATGGTGAGGGCATGCACGTTGATAATCCTTGAATCTGTCCCAAGCATCCCGAAGAGATTCACCATAATCTTGCTTAAAACCCATCATCTTGTCGATCAAATCATTGGTTCTGTTAGGAGGGAAGAACTCAGTTAAGAAAACCTTAGCAATCTTATCCCACTCGGTCAGGTCAATATCATTCAACCATTTTTGAGCTTTGTCACGAAGAGAGAAACCGAACAACATGACTTTCAACTGGTCTGGAGTGACTCCCTGATGTTTAATTGTAGAACAGAGTTGTTGAAACCGTTGCAGATGATTTGTAGGGTCTTCAGAGGCAAGCCCAGCAAATTGATTCTATTGGATCATAGTGAGCAAAGCAGGCTTGATCTCGAAATTTGTTGCTTGAATCGCTGGCATAGCAAGGCCAGTAGGTACCCCACTCGGAGAGGGCTGTGAGTAGTTCTTCAAAGATTTGGGAGGGTCTGCCATCTCAATCTTTGGTTTAGGTATCTTTTGCTGCTTCTCTTTCCTTTGTTGATCTATGTATTGTTGACAAGAAAGTTCAGAATCTGGACTAAGAGGAGTTGTATCCTCTTTCGCTTGATCTTCTTTCGTTTGAGACCTGGTCCTGGGCATCAACAACTAAACAAGGAAAAGCAGTAAGATCGGTCTCAGTTGGAACAAGAGTTCCAAAGAGACAAGAGAAACAATCTAAAACAATCGATTTAAAATAATAGAAACTAAGCATCTCCCCGGCAGCGGCGCCAAAAACTTGATATGAAAATTATGTCTAACCGAAAGCTTTTGGTATCAATTGTAGTAGATACTAGCAAATACGGGTCATTTCCTCAAGGAGACAGTTTCAATTTCAATTCAACTATTATCAATTGTTTCTAGTCACAAACGGTTTTTAGAGAATTTTATTAACTACTAAAACAAATTTAACTATGATTTAAATCAATTAATAATGGGATCTAGGGCAATTCAGGTTCACCATGCTTACACCAAACAAATCACAAAGGTATAGTTTTTTAATGGGATTAAGTAATTAAAGCAATGGTTAATCTTTTTCAAGCATTAACACTCTCAGAATATCTAATGATGCTTCCACAATCACCTTCAATTCCGCTAATTGTATGTAAGCCTCTAGTAGTAAAATCTTTCGATCTATTACTCCTATTGCAATCGATTAATCCGTGATATTGTGCAATTACACAAATTAAGAATTAGAACATATCAATCAGAATTACTCTCTACCCATCAATCTACTAATCAAATTAAGCCCAAATCATGGTGCAAACATGGCTCCCCTTAATACCCTAGAATTAAATTACTCACTCATTCTAGGATTAAAACTAACAATAATAATCAAGAAAGCCATAATAAAGATGTAATTAATAAGGAGAAGATAAGAAATACCTTAAACCTTTGAATAACGAAGAACAATTAAATCCAAGAATTAAAATGAGCTTGCAAAGATTGAGAGAAGAAAATAAAACCCTATCTTTTAATATTAAGAACGTATGTAAAAATTGTGTGTAAAAAGATATATCCCCCCTAAAATAATACCCTAGATGTGTTTATATAGGCTCTAGAAGTCTTGTCCAACAAGAACTACCAAAACAGAATTATAATAGAATTACGTTTCCTAAACTGATTCTGTTTTAAAGAAAAATTCGTAGCTGCCTTTTCTTCAGTAATTCTGGACCGTTCCAGCTGTAATTGGACCTCTGGACCACTTTAGAATGATAGAGAATCTCGTTAGCTTCGCGTGGATAGTAAGATCGTCCAAAACGGACTTCTAGAACTCAAGATATGGCCAAAATCGTAAAAAGGGCAAAACTGTAATTTTTCAGCGACTTCTGGGGCACCCTGCACGAGATTGGAGCAGTCTGCACGGCTCCATTCTGCATAAAATCTTCCATTCTGGCGCAAACTGCTCAAGGTTGGCGCACCCTGCTCGGCTGCAATCTGCTGGAAATATTTTTTCTTCGTTTTTCAGCTTTTTCTTCCCGTTCCTTTTGCATGAGCTTCCGTCTTTAATCTTTCTTGACTTGTATACTTCTTGGTAGCTGACATTAGCCTCCATTATTCATTCCATATCATAAATCAACTCCAAAAATGACGGAGCTACACCCTTAATCTCAATTCTTCAACTAAAAATCGTTAAACTCCTTCCAACTTGGTAATTCTTTATTTCCTGCGACAAACTCATCAAAAACTAATTAAATCCACACAATTATTCACAAAAGCACCGTAACTGCGGGAATAAAATCCTATAAAGTATATATAAAATACACTCTATCAATTGGTACTCTACTTGGCTGTGTCAGAATATTCTATTAGTGCAGTATTAGTTCGGGAAGAAGATGGTCAGCAGAGCCCAGTTTATTATGTCAGTAAGAGGTTGCTTGATGCAGAAACGAGGTATACAGGAATGGAGAATCTGGTTTACGCTCTGATTTTAGTTTCCAGGAAGCTGCGACCTTATTTTCAAGCACACAAGATTGAAGTGCGAACCTCATACCCACTTAGGTAGGTGATGCACAGGCCAGAAACTTCAGGGAGAATGTTGAAGTGGTCTGTGGAATTGGGGCAGTTTGACATAGAGTATAAGCCCAAGACAGCAATTAAATCCCATGCTTTGGCAGATTTCTTGATTGAGTTTCCACCATATGTGGAGGTTACTGGCCAGGAGGTACCGAAAGAATTGGAAAAGGAGCCGATGGAAGATGATAATTGTGCACCTTGGTGGACATTGTACGTGGATGGAGCTACTAATAGTAATGGAGCAGGTGCAGGCATAGAACTAGTAAGCCCAGAAGGACATCAGTTGCATAGTTCGATTCACTTCGCTTTCAAGGCCACTAATAATGATGCAGAGTATGAGGCATTAATTGCAGGGCTCAAGCTAGCATTAAAAATGAAAGTTGAGAATATCAGAGTGTTCAGTGACTCAATGTTAGTAGTTTGGCAGATTCGTGGTGGATTTCAAGCAAGAGGTCCCCGAACAGATTTGTATTTGAGGTACTCCCAGGAGTTACTTGCAAGGTTCAGAGAAGTGAAGCTAGATCAGATACCAAGAGGGCAAAACACAAATGCAGATGCATTAGCTAAATTAGGCTAACAGAGAGAATCCACGTTGCTGGGTGTGATTCCACTTCAGGTTCAGGAGCAGTCTAGTGTTTTTAGAGAAGAGGTGATGGACATTGAATTTCCAGTTGAAGATTCATGGATGACTCCCATCTATAATTATTTGACAAAAGGAGAGATACCCTCTAACCAAGATGAAGCCAGAAGGTTGAAATATCATGTTGCCAAGTATGTAATTTATGATGGAGTCCTATATAAGCGAGGGTTCAATCAGCCTTTGCTTAAGTGTGTAGCTGGAGAGCAGTGCAGATATATTCTCGAAGAGATTCACGAAGGAGTGTGTGGAAATCACTCGGGGGTGGCTCTTTAGCTTTGAAAGTTCTTCGACAAGGATATTTCTGGCCAACCCTCAAAACAGATGCTTACAAATTTGTACAGGCATGCAGCAATTGTCAAAAATTTGCAAATTTTGATAGCAGACCTGGAGCTCCTATTAGACAGATTGTTAGCCCTTGGCCATTTGTAGTTTGGGGGATAGATCTCATTGGGGAGCTCCCAACAGGAAAGGGTGAAGTAAAATATGCAATGGTAGCAGTTGATTACTTCACAAAGTGGACAGAAGCAGAACCACTTGCTAAGATTACAGCATTGAAGTTGACTGAGTTTGTTTTCTGAGCAATTATTTGCAGGTTTGGTCTTCCCCAGAAGCTGATATCTGAAAATGGGAAGCAGTTTGATAGCAGAGAGCTTAGAGGATTGTGCGAGCAGTTTGGAATTCAGAAAGCATTTTCAGCAGTGTACTATCCGTAGAGTAATGGACAGACTGAAGCTGTGAACAAGAATATCAAGCATACTTTGAAGACAAGGCTTGAAGATAAGAAAGGAAGCTGGCCAGAGGAGCTTCCTGGAGTCTTGTGGTCGTACAATACCACTCCAAGAACTATAACTGGTTAGTCTCCTTTTACTCTCACTTATGGTTGTGAAGCTATGGTACCTGTGGAAGTTGGAACAGGTTCTTTGAGAAGAAAGCATTATGACCCCGAGAACAATGAGGTCAATCATAGGCTTTACTTGGACATGATCGAAGAGTTGAGAACAGATTCGCAAGTGAAGCTAGCAGCATATCAGCAGAGAGTTCGAAGGTATTACAACAAGAAGGTGAGAGCAAGACCTTTTAAAGTTGGAGACCTAGTTTTGAGGAAAGTCATGCCAAACACCAAAGTTATAGCACATGGAGCTTTTGGAGCGAATTGGGAAGGACCTTACCAGATAAAGTCAGCCATTTGGGAAGGAACTTACCACTTGATGGATATGGATGGGAACCTCATTCCGAGAGCATGGAATGCAGAGCATCTCAAGAAGTATTATCAGTAATTCTCTTTTACTATGCTTTCTTAGGAAAAGTAAGGCTCTTTCAGCCCAAGAATAAAGGCAGCTTATTAGTTATAGCTGACCAGAATTGTTGATTTCAGTATTTAATTTTGCATGTAATCGGGGGGTACTTGATGTGAACCTTCCTATTTGCAAGACAATTTTCTTTATTGAGCATTGATAGCTTTATGGTGAATTTGTTAATTGCAGTATTGATGATTATGGCTTCCTAATAGTTCTTTTACGTAACAATGATTACCCAAAATAACTGGGGGTAGTATTCCTACTTAGACAGTATTGTGCATGATATGATTAGCCATTTCATATGCCAATTTGAAATTTTGAAATTTTAAGTGCTTGTTTTAGTACTTGTATTGAAAAACAGGTTACCTTGACGAACAGGTTCCTGTAGCATTGACAGTATACGAATATGAATGTGAACCTGAGTCGAAAAGGTTCCAAGAAGTATGAATATGCAGATTATGATTGATTGATTCGAGAAAAAACCTCAGGTAGCTTCCTGAGCAGATTTTGTAACCGAGCAAGTGACCTTTCCAAGAGAAAAAATGAACCAACATGCCTCGAGGTATGTTGGGACCTAGAGATTAGGATGGGGAGCCAAGCAGGCGATCTTTCCAAGAGTTGACCCGAATTAAACAAGAGAAATTTTACTAACACTAACTATTTTCCGTTTTTATGTTTTCTGTCTTTATTTGCAGGGTTAATCAGTTATTTGTAGGGAACCTGGTTTAATTATTTATTAATGGGAGGACAGAAGATTATTAAAGAAAGCTACAGTTCAGATTACGGTGATGAATACATGTTTCGAAGTATGAAATAAAGAGTTTCCAAATTTACAAGTAAGCAGTGGTTAGTTACATTTATCTTGAGAAAATTATAAGTGAAAGTATGAATGCATTCTATTTCTTACAACGGGTTAGCCCACGTAATCTTGAGTGCATAAATATGGACACTAGTTAATTCTTAAGATGTACGGTGATAGAATAGTCTGTTGGGGTTTGGAGAAAAAATGTAGTATTAGCTTCAGACACAAATAGATAAGCATGTATAGTTGCAAAACTAGATAAAAAGATATAGCAAAAGCAGATAATAGTCATTAGAAACATAAAAAGTTATAGGGTACTGTGACCCTAGGCAAACCGAAAGTTATAGGCACGAAGTCCATAGAAACCAATTCAAGATACATCATGCGAGGCACTACGAGGGGCCCGCAACCTCAAGAAAAGTTATAAAAAGTTCAAAGAATTCATAAAACTTCAAGCAGTGAGTACTTTGTCAGATTCTTCGATAGCTGGAGGAGTTGGAAGAGTGGTTGGAGTAACCTCGAGAGCAGTGACCTCTGCAGTCTCAGGGATGGAACCTGAAGACCTCTCAACCGTAGTCACGGGAGGTACAGGGTCTTGCGGAATCGCAACTTCATTTTCAAAGTCGTTGATCATTCCTACCACATCCTCACCGAGGAGAGACTAGTTTAGCTCAGGCATCTTCTCCCACATGGACCTCATGTAGTCTCGAATGCCTTCATTATAACTTTCATCATACCTAGCCTTCTCCTGGACGAACATGGATGATTTGGTAGTGTCAGCAGCAGTGTTAAGAGCATCAACCTGAATCTCGAGCTCACGAATGTTCTCCAACAGAGCAATTTTCTCATCTTGCAAGCTCTTCACCTGTCCCTGAAGCTCATCCTTACTGTTCTTTAGAGAGGTTTCAACCATCTTTGCTCGTCTCACAACAGCAGTAGCTATATTCACCCTTTCCTCCTTAGCAGCCAACTCCTCCTTTAGCTTTGAAACTTCTCCTTGCAATCGGAGATCATACTGCGTCTTCTCAGCAAAATCATCACAGAATCTGAGGGTAAAGAAGGCATTCTGGGCAGCGGAAAAATCATGGCATGCATAGCTTCGGTGGAATCCATTTTGGCCTAGCTAGCAATTGCTTCCGGAAGCACATGAGTATCAATCAATTCTTTAAATTGATTCTGGGCCATAGCTGATTCGACCTTCACATCCTTACTTTTCTTCATAGACCTGGTTTGCGAACTTCCAGAAAGATCAAGTGTAGTTTGAGCAAGCTTGCGTTTGGAGGAGTTTGACTGTTGATTCTGAGTGGATGCTGGAGTAGGAACTTGACTTATAGGAGTTGCAACACGCGGAACCTCCTTCTCCTCAGTTTTGAAGATCTCATCTACGTTTTTGGTTCGTTTAACAAAAGAAGGAACCTTGGGAGCCATGTCTGCATAAGCCAATAAATTAAGATTAGAGGTGTATATATGAAGCAAACGAATGTAATTGCACATATACAGTTAATAAGAGAAGCATAACTACGAGGAAGCTCATACCAGAAGTTGAAGGAATAAAACCAAAGGCAGTTAGGTTGTCAGGAGTCATCAGAATCAAACAATCTCTAGTGGAGGCTGATAGTTTCAGGATCTCAGTTGTTCTTTCCAAACAAACTCCAGTAAGGATGGTTTGTTTAGGAATATTGGGTCGACAATTAAACTCGTATCTAACATAGGGGCATTTATAACAATATAGGAACTGTTCCGGCCATTGTTCAAAGTTTTGTTTAACATTTTTTATGCACTGACCCTGGTGGCAAGGCCAGGCTGAAAGGTAAAAACAGCCAGAACTTCTCCCAGTGTCTTTCAGTCTGAAGAAATAGCCCAGTTCAGGGGCTGTCAAAGGAACTATAAATTTGCTGGAATATAGTATAAAGGTACTGATGGCTAATCGATAAGAATTAAGGGTGAGTTGCATTGGTGCTAGTTCGTAAAAATCTAGAACCTCTCGTAAGAAAGGATGAAGAGGTATGGAAACACCTACTCTTAAGAAAGCAGCAGAGATAACAGCATGAGGGATACCTAGTTTTGGAACTTTCAGATCAAACTTATGAGCTCTCTCACCAGGTTCTGGGATTGTTATATTACATACAGGGCGGTGGCATTCTTCGAATAGTCTTTCTAATTTCGCAGAGGTCATAATGGAACTGATTTTTCACAAAAAGGTTTAATCTCTTGTTTGAATGGTTCTCTTTCTACAGATATTTCATTTTGAAAGTCAGGTTCTAAAAAGAACTCAAGTTGAAGCTCGGGTTTCGATACCTCCTCATTATCAGAAGGCCAATCTTCTCCTAAATCAATTAAACTCAGGGATTTGGTCTGATCATTGATGTTAAGAGGTCTCACAAGAATATCCTGAGGTTCATTAAAATTTGGAATTAAAACCTTAGATCTAGTCCTATTGCTGATAGACTTGGTAAGGACAGGGTTAATTGATAAAATGGTGGTCAGAATGTGTTGAGTCAGAAGACATCTGCAAGAAACAGACGAAGAAAGGTCAGGTTTTTGGGCCTCTTAGGAGTGAAAATTGTGGTTATGAGATGTTTAAATAATCATAACTACAAAATACGGGGCAGTTAGTGAAATACACAGAAAGTACAACATACATATATTACAACATGAAGCATATAGAAGATGAACGGATAGTTAACAGTTACAATAAAAATCATGGCGATACGATTGTGAATTGGCGAATAGGCAACCACTCAGCAAGGTATAGTGGACAGTGGTGTGTGCGACATGAAGTGTGAAGAATTGATACAGACATATATAAACACTGTCGGATAAAAAATAGCATGCAAGATTGGAGTAAACAAAAGGTCAAAAATCCAGTCGAGATTATGAAAGAGCAGAAAGAAATGGGTCGGAATCGTACCTTGGATTGAAGAAAACAGCGATGAGGAGGCAGGATTCAGCATATGACCGTCGGGCTTCTATTCTTTTCTCTCTCCGAGGGTTTTTGATAAATATTTGGTAAAGGTAAAAATGGAGATGAAGCCGCTCATGTTTTTATATAGTTGAGGTAAATAGGAGACAACTATACACACGTGGCAGCAAGCTATTGGAGCGGTAATTGAAGTGGTACGCGCGTGAGAGGCGTGTGAACCTTGGGAATTCACACATTAAATACAGCTTCGGTACTTGATAAGGGTAATTCAAATTTTGAATTATCTCTTGAAGAGATTTACTGCCAACCATTAACTTCTTTCGAAATTTTTAAATTTTTAAAATATAAAGAGATGTGATGATGAGAGACAAGTTAAATTCCTTGGGAAGCTAAATGCAGACATTGAATTGATTTTGAGAGCTGCAGTCTGAAGAAAAAAGTAACAGGATAACAGGTTCCTTAGTAAGAAGGAAGCTGATCAAGATTATGTTTACTAAAAATATTTTATGTCCTGTTTCCTACGCCGAGTTAGCTCATGTAGGCTTGGATATATGATATTGAAGCCAGGTATTGTGAGAAGACAGATTTAGCATTGAACCCCCTAACCAGAAAGCAAAATAGGTTCCTTTCACATTACATGCTTTCAAGGAACCGGGGGGTACTTGTTGTGCCCAAAATCACCATGGGCTGAATTTAGGCCCATTAGGCCTTAGGGTTCAATCCGTATGAGCAAGAAGATAGATCCAGTACAAGATGTGGGGATTAAATATGATGAAGTAAGCATCAAACAGAGAAATGATCAAGAAACCATGAATACCAGGAGGTTCCTAAAGGTCTGGAAGCTGAGTAGATCATTCGAAGACCAGGTTCCCCTAAGCAGAAGAGTTCGAATTAATACAGCTATAATCACGAAAAGAGGTAAGAACATGCAAATATATTAGATGAGTTATCTAGCCTAACATGTTTGTTATTTGTGCAGGTACAAGTACCTAGAAAGAGGTTCCTAAACAATATGTCCCGAGATAAGGATGTTCCTGAGAAACAGGCTCCTGTGATATAGGTTCCTGAGTACCAGGTTCCTAAGCATGACCGACAGAATGTTCTAGAAGCTATCTAGAACAGATAAACGCATTATTATTGGAGTATAATTCTAGGGCACAGATGATCCTAGAATATCTCTGATATATGAGAGAATTAGAATGGGGTACGAACTCGAGTTCTACTATATTCTAGCAACTAGTTCGTAAAAGGATCTAAAGGAACCTGAGTCCTATACGAACTAGGTAATCGAACACAGCTATTCCAGCAGAGACAGAGTTGCATTAGAACTATGTGAGCTTAATTCCTATATAAAGGATACGTAGGCACCTTGAGGGTAAGACGAACGAATTCAGCTCTCTAATTCTCTCTAAAGGCATTTGAGATTATTGGAGACACCCTCGAGCTCAGCTCAACCCCACAAACACAACCCAAATCATCCATTGAACAGTTGATCGTTAGCCTTACAACTCATCGAGAACCTCACAAAAGTTGTTACGAAATCCACTGATCAACAATAACTAATGCAATCTTATATGCAATTTAAGCTTAATTAGGCACATATCACAGCTTAGGCTTATATAAGATAATAGTATAGATGATCTCATTCTTCTTGTACACTTTATCATGTAGTAATTATTCAAGTTCCACTTCTGGAACATCGAACCTTCTTTACTAAATCCTTTTTCTTTTATCTTTGATATGAGTAGAATAGTTTTTAACATTCTTTTTGTAGGAGTGTGTATCATTATGTCATCTGGACGACGTCGAATTACTCGACCAACTATGCACAATGGACAATTTCAATCGACTAATGCTACTACCGATAGTGTTCTAGAAACAGAACGTATCACTCGTTCTCTTGATGGGAATTCACAGGTTCATACTACACATTCTTCTATCCATGTTGAACGTTTGGTCGCACTACTCGCTCTACTATTCCCACTACACAAAATGCTACACAAATGGAACAGTGTAGATACTTCAGTGAACAAGAAAATATTTTATCTTCTCAAGTGCAATCTGGTAAATTGTGTTCGATTATTTATTTATAATGAGCAGTTGATCAGTACCTATATTTATTTATGATGAGCAGTTCAGTACCTACATAGATAACTATTTTTGCTAACTGTAGTTGATCGTTTATTCAATTTAATGTAGAACAAAATGTTCCACGTAAAGCAACTCGTGGCTTGGGTACTTCAAAGATTGCTAAGGCAGCTTTGGGTGGAAAGTTATCCGTAACTTTTGATGTTGATTGTCTTCAACCAATTTGCGTAAATGCGGAGAGGTTCAACAATGAAATAGGTTTTATTGTTCGGAATCATGCTGCATTTCATTACAAAGAGTGGAGACTAGTTCCTGAGGCAGTGAGAGCAGCACTGAGACATTATTTTTTGGTAAGTATTTTCACATATATTTATGTTATTTTTTGGGAAATCTGCATGTTCTTGATACATAGACTAGCATTCCCTACTTTTTATATGATGGTATGTCAATTTAATGTCATAGCATGAGACATGGGGTATAAAGTGAGTAAGACCTGAAAAACAATTTGTCACGGCCATTGGTCTAAACATATGTAAATTAATTTATATTTTAATTATGTGATCATTAGAAACTTGCACCTACTAGAGTTTTTCCTCTGCGGCTTAACATGAACATTGCTACAAGTTGTTGATGCTATTAAAAGAGACCAAAAAAAAAGATTAGATCAGTAATTTTACACAAGTGTGGACTAGCTACACATGTATTCTTTATTTAGGAATTTATGATTTATTCTAGTGCTGGTACAAATTCAATGTGTTAGAGTTACTAGTAGTCGATGCTTGAACTTCATAGTAGGACTCTGATTTTGTTTTGTCTGATTGAGGTTTTCCAATGCTGTAATTTTATTATTTGTTATGTACACTACTAAATAGAGATATCATGTGTGCTTACTCTTTGTCCTTTTCATCATAGTGGTTTTTCAATTTATTAAGATACATATTCTACCATATCATTCAGATAGTTTTATCATATTTATAGGAAAATTTCGACATTAACTTGTGTGATGAGACAACTATAAAGTGCATTGATATTCAAATGAATAAAGCATGAAGGGTCACAAGTATAAGTTACATTCATACTTCAAAGAAATAGGAGGTGTCATGAATGTTGAGTTGGCCAAGAGAAAACGACATCCTTATTTAAGAAATGACCAGCAAGAAGATTGGGAAAAGTTATGTGAACGTTGGTGTACAAGTGAATTTAAGGTAACTTGTTATTTTTCTTACTTATTTTGTAATTTTTTTGAGTGTGTTTACAAATGCTTTTTGGTGTATTGAATATGGTCAGGCGAGAGCATTAAAGAATACTATTAATCAATCTAAAAAAGAGTGGGCATCAAAAAATGGATCTGTTTCTACACCACGACATCATATTCGTCGTGGAATGGTGTTGACTTCTCCTACTGGACAAATTAAGACTTGGCGTCAAAAACATTTTGATGAAAATGGATGGACTGCACCTGAACTTGAGAAATTATATGTAAGTAATTTAGTGTTTATATTTTCATTCTCTAGATATTAAAGTATAATATATATCGAACCTTATTTAAAATCCTATTTTCATTAAAGTACTGTATCTGTTAGTACTTACTAGAAATGATTTTTATTCGGAGCAAATGATGAATTTAAGGGATGCATATCCTCTAGAAGAATTGTCAGACAAGGATATTATGGAACGAGTACTTGGTCGATGTTCTGTATACTTGCAAGGATGGGGACGATCTGTTAGTAATGTAACTGGTAATCGAGATCACAATACTAGTGCTGAGCCTAATTTACCGAGTTACCAAGAAATACTTGAGCAACTTAATGAAGCTAATAAGCGTGTTCGTGAAGTTGTGGACATACTTCGTCATAACAATCTTATGCCACCACCTTCAACACCTCCAAAAAATGAAGACCAGAGTGCAAATCGGGGAAATTCTGAATAATTTATGCATTGTCTCGAAATTTAGTTCATATTCGAATTTTATAATTTTGTTGCTTAGAGACCATCTATTTTTTTATTTACATTTTAATTTTGAACAATGTAATTAATTTATGGTTATATATATTTATCAGAGAGATTTACCTACAATTGTGAAACATATTTCTTTACCAATGTAATAACCCTAACTTTAGCAAAGCTACAGTGATCACATGAATAGTAAAATCTGAGGATTTAGAGAAATGATACTCTATAAGGGAAACAGAAAATGAATAAACAGAAACCATATTAGTGTTGTACATGAAAAATAAGTGACTCGAAATGACGATAGATTCCAGAAATTCCTGAACATGGATTTTTAAGATTTTGATTTCGAATAAGCTTCTATTGGACATTAAGGAGCATGGAAATATTATAAGAATTATATATTGAGGGATTAGTGAATTTAGGTTAAACCAAATGATTATTAAGTAAGAGAATACCAAAGGAAATTTGATTTGTAAATGATTTCAAAAACCACTGAGATAATGAGGTACATTCGAAACGAACCACAATTAGACGAGTATGAAGACCAAATAACCAAGATTAGTAATATAACAAGGATACATACCACATTATTATTATCCAAGATTATTATCATAATACCTAGAAAAACAAGAAAAGAGATTATTAGATCATCAAGATGACATCACCATCCATTAACACTTGTTTTAAGGGTAAATTAGTACTTTTGCTAGGCTTAAACCATAAAAATCTTCCAAGGCTTCCAAGACAAGCTAGAATAATCAAGATTAAGGAAGATAAGATCAAAAATCAAGAGCAAAATCTCTCCCCCTCCATTTCTTGCAAATTCGGCCAAAACAGTAGCAGTCCAGAAAAACAGTCATAACTCCTTCGTTTCTCAGCCGAATTTCGTGTTCTTTAGCTTTTTGGAAAGGTATTGAGATACCCTACAACTCTTCTTTAGGAACCTTGTCCAGAAAACCAAGGTAAGGACCTCGTTTTTCATCTTCTTTCAGCTGCAGTTTAGTAACTCTAAGAATTAACTTGTGTTTTATGGTTTCTTTAGACTATCCAATCTACTTTAAGGTTGTTTAAGGACTAGCCAAGGATTATTAAGTGTTGTTAAAGCTTCAAGGAAGGTATGGAGTTCATGAACCCTTAGTATTATCTTGAGGTTATGATGATTTATGGTTGGTTTAGTGATTAAGTGGTATAAATGTTATGATTATGATGTTATAAGTGTTTGTAAGTGATTAAAGTTGAATATGGAAGTGTTTGGGCTTGTAACCATGGCTGGTAATGAAGACCACATGGTGTAGGTGATGATTATTGTGTTTGATAATTGATTTGGAGGAGTTGGATTTATGGAAAGTATGAAAATACAGCGGTTATAATGTCCGATTTTCGTTTAACCAAGAAACTGCCCTGTTTTGGAAAAACAGAGGCATACGGTAGGTTCCTGTTTAGAACACCAACTGACCATGAGATGATAGAGCTTAGTTCATAGATCGTTTTGATATAAGGTGCGTTAAAATCTGATGAACGGTTTAGGAGAAAAGTCAGTTTTAGTGAAAGACGTTTAAAAACCGAGAAACCGTAATTGTGTTAACTTTGAGGCTATAACTACCATACTTATACATTCTTATAAGTTACGAAATTTTGGGATAGTGTAGTTGGGTGGTCAGAGGACCCTTGACAGTTGACCTTGCATTAAAATTCGAAATCCATATTTTCTGAGAATTTTTACAGTTAAGTGTGGTCGTTAGGGGAAATGGTGAAACTTCGATTGAGTTTATAAGTGGTTAAGTTCTTGAACCTTTGGGGTAATAGTGATACGTTAAACATATATTAAAGTGTAAAGGGTAATGTTATACAAGAGTGTAGTGAGTAAGAGATGTGGTATTCTAACGACGGTCCTTTTGTGTTTATAGAAACTTCGGGAGAGCCACGAGCCATACTGCCAGGATACAGAGATCGAGGCAAGATCTTTTCTATCCCTACTTGGAAGTTATTTATCTTCAAAGAAACTTGATTTCATGAAATATATATATGTGATGCTATTGTTACTATATTGTTAAGAAATGGTTTTCTTTGATTATTAATGTAAAAATGGAAGGTATATGAGTATGATATGAATATGAATATGAGTATGAGTATGAGATGGATATGAATATACATAGAGATGATTATGTATGAAGTGAACATGCCTTATGATTAAGGGAAGATGAAGGAATGGTATCAGTCGTTATATAGAGTTATAAAGGAATGGTATCAGTTGTTATCTAAAGATATATAAAGGAATGGAATCAGTTATTATCTAGGGATTATACGATTTATAATATTATATTCTTTCTAAGTATTGTGATTTGCTAAATATTATTGAATGGTATTTAATATTTTTTAGATAAATGGAATACTCTACGTATATAAAAGCATATTGATTTCATTGAATACAGAGGAGATGTCTGAGTCATAATCAAAGTATTATGACATATATAAATTTAAAGGTGATGATAAATGGAAATGGAAATGATGTATGTGAAAGGAAATGTGAATGGAAATGTGAATGGAAATGGAAAATGTGAAATGGTATTTGATGATTTGAAAGGGGGATTGCAACAGTAAGCGTAAGAGGCTGTGTGGTAGTGGCACAGTCCAGCATCCAATATTTTATTTCGGCACGAAGATGCCAAGTGACGATGTAGCAGGTAGCCTTCCTCCAGGGTTGATTACCAGGTAGGGATCATCCCTTCTACTAGTAGTAAACAGAGAGCGGATACGGTCAGGCGACTGATCATCGTCCTACGTATCTGGCGCTAGCAGATATCCCCAAAACTTGAAAGAAAGAATTGGAAATGGTTTTCAGATTTTTATAACTGAAAACAGAAAAGTGATATGAAATGATGGAATTATTGTTACAAACGAAGAGAAACTGATTTTATATTAATTTATATGATTGTTGCATAAGAAGGAAATGAGAAGATTATAGTGAGAGATTTGTTCAAGTTTCTATATTATCTTGAAAGATTACATTGAAATGGTATATTGATGGTTATGGCATTCAAGAAGAGGAACTGATATTATATGATGTTAGAAGCAAGATTGATGGAATGATACTATATATTTCTCACGTACAAGGATAATTGGAAAGTGTACATACATATTGAATGGAAATAAAATTCTTTCCATAATAACTGAAGTTTGCTTTTGTCTATTATATATATATAATGGTTTATTTTCCTTTGATGTTAGTAGATAGAAATTATCTTGCTGAGCTATTTTAGCTCATTCTTGCTACTTATGTATACACAGCTAGGTATGCCGATTCTACGCAGAACACCCCGCAAGAGGGTAGGGGAAAGGCGACCTTCTGAGGGCACGTTAGCATCGATACCTGAGGTAGTGTGGAGGCAGACGGGTTCTGAGAGCCTTATGTATAATAAATTGTGTAAGAATGTAATAAACTTTTGATTGTTGGAACGCTTCATGTCGAAGTGTTATTCAACAATGTACTTAAGTGTGATTCTGGGTTTGTAATAACTGTTAAGTCTAAACTTTTAGTATGATGGTTGTTGTTCTCTGAGCATATGACTGGTGTGTGTGTGTGTATTATTGCGGGGTCAATTGCATATGTATTAATTGTTATAAAAAAAAAGACCCAAGGGATATTGATATTGAATGGAAATTGGTCCGTGATGACCCAGATTTATGACCCCGGATTTGGGGCTGTCACAACCAATGTCAAGGACTGAACTATTTTGTGATCAGGTGCCATGTGGGCCATTCATTAAATGTCACATGGACCAATAAAAAGGAACCACATAGACAAATTATAGATTGCCACGTAGATTAATTATAGGACTCCATGTGGACTGTCCGTGAGGCTCCACATTGCGCCACATAGATCATGCCATGTCATTTAAAAATAATTAATTAAAATTAAATTAATGGGGTCCACATTAAATTTTACCTACCCATAAATATAAATGTAGGTAAAGACTTTTTCCCTACTACCGATCACTTACCAATTTTTACCAATTCTGTATTCGTAGGTAAAGAATTTTATCTACCAATAAATAAGTTTTACCTACACATATAATTGGTAGGTAAAACACAATTTCCTGTAGTGCATAACCATCTAACTCGGCTCTACCCAAACGCGTCCTATACACTTTACAACTTATCCCATATAACTCATACAAATCATATTCTCGAAATAGTATCATATAATCACAAAATCATATAAGCACTTAACAGGTAATATTAACTTACACTATTTAACACGTATATCACATTGATTTACAAATAACCCATATCAAATTAGTAGAAGAATTATAAAATAATTCTAACAGAATTTGGACAGCACCTCCTCTAAAATATCACCTAACCTGTAGAAAATCTATCAACCCAATCAACAATCAAAATATCCTTTGTTTCAATACACTTTACAATCTTATCAAATAATACTAATGTACCTCATTTGTACCTCTCTGACAATCCATAAATTTAATACATAACGTATAAATTTAATACATAACGTATAGATACCACAATCCCATCACCACATGTAGGCGTAGACCATTTATAATTCATTATCTCAAAATAGCACTAGCAATTGAAACTTAAATTATAAATCCATGTAAACATTTTAAATCGAACAATTCACATAATTCGAATATTATTCCACTAATAGCATATATAGGTTATACTCGTGAAAATGAAATTACTATTTTTAGAAAATTTTAACAACATCCCCTTTGTACGGGTACACTACCAGTCAGAATACAACCGACGCAACCAAGCATTAATTACCACATTTACACTACAAACACAATCACTAATATTATCCACAATACGTAAACCAATTAACGAACAATTTGAATTAAACAATTACTCCAAAAACTGAATAATTCTTCATACTAATTCAACTATACAAATCGAATATATAATTCGGGAATTAAAAACATGAACTGAAAAATATTACGTAATTAATAAGAATAAATGTTTTGGCTCAAACTTTCATAATCGCCAATACCATCAACTCAATTTAATATCACTGTCGATGGGGCAAAATTTCGAGGGTGCCCGCATTTGGGTTTCCGACTCGAAACTCAGCACAAAATTTTTATGAATAAATTTTTAATTTCACTAAATTAGTCAATTAAAGCGTAACCAATCAGAAACGCAGCACAAACAAGTTGTTAAGTGGAGGTTGTTAGACAATCTGCGATAAATACAAATAGTATAATATTTGTGCTTGTGTGAGTAACAGTTATGTGTATAATTAAAATAGACAAAAGAGGAGACAAGGAACGAAAAACCCGAGTCCAGTGCGTGACTGTCTCCTTAAAGCGTATTAGCCCCCCACCGTATGTGCGAGCGAAACGCCTCCCAGGATAAAACGGATTTCAGTGAGGCTACAGATGAACATCACTCTCAGCGAGCTTGAGACGAGCAAGAACTATCACCAGAGGAAGAGAAGAGGCTGTATAAAAGAGAAGGATGTGTGTTTTCGAGTGAATAATCCTAAGGCTCTATATGAGTATTTATAGGATAGGAAAACTTGTGCGCTACACAATTGCCTTAGTTAATTAGCCGCGCTAATCAATTAAATCGGTGGCAATTTCCTTAACACAATTGCCTTAATTAATTAGCCGCGCTAATCAATTAAATCGGTGGCAATTTCCTTAATTAATTAACCTTGTTAATTAATTATGTTAAGGAGGTGGCAAAAAATCCGTAGTAAAAACGGAATTGATTTTACCGAATCAATGAATTCAAATTATAATCGAATCCATATTCCAACAATCCCCCACATGGATGAGATTGATATCATAGTAGCACACACCAGACAGACACAGAATTTGATTTGGTGATAGATTCTTCGATCAAATATAGCATACGATAGGTAGAGGTTTGCTCCTTGAACCTTCGCTTGAGTAAGCATACCGACCTTACTGGTAGACAGTGGAGGTTTGCTCTTTGAACTGTTCGACCGTTTGTGTAAGCGATGATATACTTATCACTATATCCTTTCTGACTCGTTCAGCTCTCATGATTATGTCCATTTTGGCCATGGAACATCGTCCTGGTTCTGCAGGAGTTTCTAAAGAATTGTGCCTCGCAATTCTCCTTTGAAGCGGCCCCACTTCTCTCCCACATAGGTGATCTTTATACTTAAAAAGTAACCCGCGTTTACTTAACTAAATTCCATGCGTTCTAACCTTGAACTCCATGTATTCACCGAAAGATCATTAAAAACTCGAAAGCTTACCCTCGTACCTTACGGGTCTCACTGTTTCTCATCATAGGAACAGGCCAGGGGTTACCCCCACAATGATTTGGTCATCATGATTTAGTTGGCCCATTGAACCAAGTTCTTGGGACCTCCAGTCAGCAATGGTTGGGTGTCCACCATGACGCCGTTACGCAATAGGCTTAAGGCCCATCCCTCTCGATGATTTTACAATTATCTCTCAGTATAACCAGATTCTCTTGGTTTAACCAGATTATCTAAGTTTAACCATCTGGTTAGTGGATCCACAACATTATCATTTGACTTTACAGAGTCAATCCTGATAATTCTCGTTGAGAATAGTTGTTTAATGATATTATGTCCTCGTCATAGAGGCGAGACATATCATTACATACATAACAATGTAATCTCCCAATTTGCAAATTATTCACGTAAAATATGCATATTGAAAACACATTTTCTTGTCATTTAGGAATATCCTTTACAAAATGACTACCAATTCACCCTCTTACGTGCACATGTATTATGCAAAAGACTCGTATTCCATCATGAATCGAGCTATGCTTAATCGTCTATTTAGGATTTCCATGACATGGCTGCTTACGTTAATGTGAACTAAATTCACTAATGACTTTTAAGTTCCTAAAGTCAAACATCTAACATCCATACTATATCCACATAGTACAATTAGATATCGTTTGCAATTCAGCCCAAACTCACGAGTATATTTCAAACACCTTAGTCTCATTGCAATCACTTTCAAGAGACCAATTTTGATTTGACTCGTGCATCTACTCAGCTTACCAACTGTGTAGCCTATGTCTAATTTTGTACCATTTTGAAATGTACAATAGACTTTCAATCATTCTTGAGAGATCCTTGTTTCTATCCTTAGATAGATACATCATATATATTCATTCTAGATATACTAGATTTAGTTACGTTGATCTCTTCAAGATTCACATCACTAACGTGTGACATGTATCCTTTAGGACTTTTAAGTTATTAAGATTTTAATCTCCAAAATCAAAACTTTAAGCCTCATCCAAATTGCTAGTGATGATCATCTTGTCATTACTTCTCGTAATGATCTGATCACTCACGTGCAATTACAACAATTTCTCATCCAAATTACTAGAGATGATCATCTTGTCATTACTTCTCATAATGATCCGATCACTCACCTGTAATTACAATAATTTTATCATCTCATGTGTAAATAACATATACACATTTGTCAATTCATTGATTTTCTATCAATTTTACATCTTAAAATTGGCATGTCACATTTTGGTAATTACTTTACCAGTCATCAGCTAAGGCTTCAAATCGTAATTGACATTACCAATTTTTAGCGTCCCAAAAATTAGTAATTTCAATTTATCTCATTAACAAGTTTAAGCGTCCCTAAACTGGCAATACTCATTCACTCAGTTACCAAATTTGACCGTCCTCAAAGTGGCAACTATATCGTTTATTATGAAACCATAGCATATCGCAACAATATCAAATTTCATATGCCTATGCCAATTTTCGTATCTATGTTGTTTCAATCAACATAATCACCAAAATACAGACTTTCTACTCTTTCCTTAACCAGAGAAACCAAGAAAGACTGTTCCAAAGTTCATTGATGTACTTCTAAATTTCACAATGCAGATAATTTAAGTATCATCTTGATGAACCATATTCTTGTAATTCAAGAATATAACATAGAGTAAGTTAGGTCTTCACTTTTGACTAAAATCTTTAAATTATCAGTCTGGCCTTTTACTTTTCTTTGACCAATATATTTATTTTCTAAATTTGAAAAATTCGTTTGGGCCCAAATGGCATCTATCTCGCAAGAAGATCCATACGTTATTGAATATGATTCTGTCACATAGAATCACTTCTCTCTATTTATTAATCGCTTCTCTCTATTTCTTAACATTCTTTTTCCCCCACAAAGGATATAGAGAGATCATATTTATTTGAAAAATGTCACAATACATTTTCTAACATACGTGTTAGAAATTTGACTCATTGACTTCTTAATTCTAGTCAATTTCTCTATTGATATCCTTTTTCTCATAGGATTATCAGAAAAATTCTCATAGCTTCTCTCAAGCTTTGAGGTTTACCATCAAGCAAAATTTCAGACATTTTTGGACTAACAAATTTTCCAAGTCTTTTGCTCTGTCTAGGTTCAACCTCACATTCATCCAATAACTCGTAAATTTTTTCGGATAAATTTTAATTACAAATTTACAAGGAACTACTAATTCATCATAGAAGCATTCCTAGATTTTGTAATTGCATTATAATGAATCTTATACATTAGATTCATCTGCAGACCACAGGATATCGTTAGACTTCATCGTTGTCTATATATTCATCCAAAATATCACAATTGACTTTTGGAACTCCTTTAACCTTTATAGGTATAGGTATCAAGACATCTTCAAGATACCCCCACATTTTAAATATATCTAAGAATGTTTCTCTACATTCTAGAATTCTCAGAAAATTTAATTATTTTCGCTTCAAGATACCCCCACATTTTAATATTTCTAAGAATGTCGAAACCATTCCAGAGTTAACAGGAAATTCTATTATTACCTTTCAAGGTATCTTGTTTAAGGAATGATTAGTCTCTACGTGACTAATATCCTCATATTCAGTGATAGTCTGAACTGATCAGCATCGCTTTTGCATCTCCATTAGAGTGCAACTCAACCTGCAGCTACTCCATTTGATTAATGCGAGTAATGTGCAGTAACCTCATGAATATATCCACATTGTGAACAAACATCACCTAGTGGTTATTCAGTATCAAAGTCATTCCTTACCCTCTTAATTTCGTATTAAGTTGTTTATCTACCTCGAGCTAATAGAGCGTAATTATCTCTATCTAGCTTCATTTTTACTCTTTAACGAGTACACATAATCAATGTATTACTATAAAGTAATTACACAACTTGTTATCACCTCTCACTAGAGCAGGTTTCAAACGACCATGATCCCATCATTAAAAAAAGATTCCCAATTTTTCCTTGAATTAAATACTTCAAATCAACATTCATCAATGGTTTGATTTCCAGGTTGTCGGAGAAGACACAGTGGTCTCACTTAATACCCGACTTCCTTACAGGCATGGCCCGTTGTTGACAAAATCTCCCCATATCGAAATCATTGAAAATTCGTATTTAATTCCATGTTTCATAAACACAGAAATCTCATAATCGTTTTGTTAAATTATAAAATCTCGAGTCGTTACAGATTTTATCTTGTTTTTATTAAAACCACTCAGGTATTAATATCATGTTCAAAGAACTTTCTTGTTCTTCTCACTGAAAAATTCAACAATTGAATTCCTCTTAAATCTCAATTTGATTCATAAAAGAACCTAATTTTCTGGCTCACCAACAGGTATAACCAGTATAACCAAAAGAGGTCCGAGGAAGAACATAAACTTCCAATAAACCCATATTCAGTGATCCTTGATCAACTGATGTGTTAGGGTCACCATCGTTCTGGATTTCTCCAAATTTCAGCATACAGAACTGATCGCAGTACCGTATTATGTATCACATGGATCACCATAATAGGCTCGTGTGTCACTGCCGTAGCAGACCGACACCAACATAAGAGTTAATAATTTAACTGGAAAAACGAATCCAACCAGAAAATTATAAATCTCGTGCTGACCCTCATCCTGTACTTAATAAGTAACAGGTCTGTTAGGTTTTCCAACATCTTGAAATATCCGACAAGATTGATATTTCAATAGAAATTTCCTTGCACTTGTGCTTAAGTTAGTTCTTGAAATCTTTCCATCCAGGTGGCAGCTTTTCAATTACAGCAGTAACTTGGAAAGACTCACTTATGATCATCCCTTCAGCATGAGTATCATGGATGATCACTTGCAGTTCTTGCATCTGACTGACCACAGTCTTATAATCTGCCATCTTATAATCAAGAAAGCGGCCAACAATCCACTTGTTAGCCCCAACGTCCTCGGTTTTGTACTTATGGTCAAGTGACTCCCATAAGACCTTACCTGTTGGCTTTGTACTGTACACGTTATATAACGATTCAGCCAAACCATTCAGCACGTAATTCCGATAGATATAATCGACGTGCTTCCAAGCATCAACATCATAAACTGTTTGTGTGTTACTCTCAGCAGTGAGCAACGGTGGATCCTCTTTGAGGTAGTGATCCAGATCAACATCTTTTGTTGCCAACGTTTGAAGTTCGTTCCATTGAACTTCTCATATTTCTCAGCATGTGCAGCAGGCACAGCTGGAACAGCAGGCACAACAGGTGCAATATGTGCATTAGGCACCATAGGCATAACAGGCGTCTATACTATCGATGTTTGCACACTAGTAGGCACTGAATCCAATCGGAACATTAATCTATCCAACGACAGTATGTCCCAAAGGCACATGTCCCGTAGGCACATGTTCAACCAGCATCGCACTCACATCAGATGTTATAATCTGTGCGTTAGAGTTTGGCGACGGTTGGTGATCCCCATCAGATGTTATAATCTGTGCGTTGGGATCAACCACCATGTTCGTGTTGTTCATAGTTTGATTCTCCATTAAATCTGTCACTCAAACAAACAAGCAACTACATAAGTACAGATCACAGATATATATATAATACGCTTTAAGATTGTTAGACAATCTGCGATAAATACAAATAGTATAATATTTGTGCTTGTGTGAGTAACAGTTATGTGTATAATTAAAATAGACAAAAGAGGAGACAAGGAACAAAAAACCCGAGTCCAGTGCGTGACTGTCTCCTTAAAGCGTATTAGCCCCCCACCATATGTGCGAGCGAAACGCCTCCCAGGATAAAACGGATTTCAGTGAGGCTACAGATGAACATCACTCTCAGCGAGCTTGAGACGAGCAAGAACTATCACCAGAGGAAGAGAAGAGGCTGTATAAAAGAGAAGGATGTGTGTTTTCGAGTGAATAATCCTAAGGCTCTATATGAGTATCCTGACGACCAATTTTTAGTGTTGGGTGGCGACTTCAATGGTCACATTGGTGAGAGGGCAGATGGCTACCCCAGCGCTCATGGGGGTTTTGGCTTCGGGACCAGGAATGTCGGTGGGTCTGCGCTGTTGGAGTTTGCTACTGCCCAGGAGTTGGTAATTGTGAATTCTGTTTTTCAGAAGAGGGCTGAGCACCTCATCACCTTTAGTAGTGGGGGGGCGCAACACTCAAATCTATTACCTACTTTTACGCAGTCGGGATGCTAGGGCGTGCGTGGATTGCAAGGTGTTTCGGAGTGAGGCGTGTGCATCTCAGCACCGGCTACTGGCCATGGATCTAGTCTTGGGGGGTCGAGTTGTTCGCAGGTCGAGAGAGGTCAGACCGGGAATCCTTTGGAAGGATTTGAAGGGCGAGAAGGCGGCCGAATTCAGGGAGTCTCTGTCCAACGAAGGTTGTTTTGTACGTGGCGGAGATGCTATCAGTAGGTGGACCAACGTGGCGAAGGCTATTAGGTGTGTGGGCGAGAAGGTGGTGGGGGTTTCCTCAGGAAGGTTCAGTGGTATGAAGGAGTCGTGGTGGTGGAACGAGGAAGTGCAAAAGAAAGTTAAGGCTAAACATGCGCTCTTTAAAGAGCTTTTGTTCTTGTATGCAGGGGCGGAGAGGATTCTGAAGATGGAAGCGTACAAGGTGGCGAGACGAGAGGCAAAAAAGGCCGTGGCGAAAGCCAAGGAGGAAGCCTATGAGGGGATGTACAAGCGCCTAGACACCAAGGAAGGAGCGAATGCTATCTTTAAACTAGCTAAAGCTAGGGAGAGAGGGCGGCGCGACCTGGGTTCTGTTAAGTTTGTTAAGGATGGTTCAGGCCAAGTTCTATTGAATGAAGAGGCTATCAACGAGAGATGGAGTTCGTATTTCCAAAATTTGTTCAATGAGGCTAGGAGGAGTGGTTCGGGTGTGGAGCTAGGGGTCCCTCCTCCGTCTGTGCTTTCTATCGGTTCCTGTGAGCGTATCAGCAAGGGGGAAGTCAAGGGTGCCCTTCTAAAGATGGCTAGAGGGAAGGCGGTTGGCCCGGATCAGATCCCAATCGAGGCGTGGCTTTGTCTGGGTGAGGTTGGCGTCGAATGGCTAGCGAATCTGTTCAATGATCTCCTCTTGGGTGATAAGATGCCAGAGGAATGGAGGCGTAGTATCGTGGTCCCTTTTTTCAAGAACAAAGGCGATGCCCAGAGTTGTAGTAACTACCGGGGTATTAAATTACTCAGTCATACTATGAAACTTTGGGAGAGAGTGGTTGAATGTCGGATTAGAAGAGTAGTTGAAATCTCAGAGAACCAATTTGGTTTTATGCCTGGGAGATCGACGACCGAGGCCATCCATCTCGTCAGACGCCTTATGGAGAAGTTCAGGGAACGTCGCAAAGACCTTCATATAGTGTTCATCGATCTTGAGAAGGCTTATGATAGCATCCCCCGTGAAGCTATTTGGAATAGCCTTGAAGAGAGGAGAGTGGCGTCGCCGTACGTGAGGGCGATTCAAGACACTCTGACGATATCGTGTTAGTGGCGGAGTCGAGGGGGGAGGTGAACGAGAAGCTGGAGCTATGGAGATCTACTTTGGAGTCCCAAGGCTTACGTTTGAGCCGTTCTAAAACCGAGTATCTTTGGTGTAACTTCAGTGGTGAGGTCAACGAGGAAGGAGTGGAGGTTAAGATTCAAGATCAGATCGTACCTAGTACGGATAAGTTCAAGTATCTAGGTTCGATCATCCAGAAGGAAGGTGAGGTTGAAGATGATGTCAAACATCGTATCAAGGCTGGGTGGCTAAGGTGGAGGATAGCGTCAGGGGTGATGTGCGACAAGAAGGTACCTTTAAGGTTGAAGGGGAAATTCTATAGAGCGGCAATCCGGCCTGCGTTGCTTTACGGTTCCGAGTGTTGGGCGGCGAAGAAGGCCCTCGAAAGCAAGTTGGAAGCGGCCGAAATGAGGATGTTACGGTGGTCGTGTGGGCGCACGATGTTAGATAGAATACCGAATGGGGTGTTTAGGAGCGAGCTTGAAGTGGCGCCTCTTTCTCCGAAAGTCAGGGAAAGGAGGTTGAGATGGTTCGGCCACGTCCGTAGGAGGCTGGCTGAAGCCCAAGTGAGGAGGGCTGAGAGTCTTTCGATGGTTGGGGTGAGGAGGAGAGGCAGACTTAGGTTGGATCTGAAGGCCTTAAACTTGAATGAGACCATGATCGCTGACAGGTACTCTCGGAGGCGTCGTATCAGAGTGGTGGATTCTCTTTTAGGGAGCGGCTCTGTCGTAGAGAGGCTCAGAGTTGGGTTATCTCGGTTAGCTTTATCTTAGTTGTTTGGCTTTTTCGTCCTCATCTTTCTTTTGTAATGTCGTCTGTTTTCCGATTTTGCAGGTGCAGGGAGACTGGTTCGGTCAAATCCCTGTGCGGGGTTCACTAGATATGTGTGACTCGGTTGGTTTGTTATGTTGTAGTTTGCTTGTGGTTTATCATGCAGGGGGTTCGGCCGGAGCTATCCTCGCAGGCTGGTGGAGCGGAGCGCATCAGGTCCTGAGTATCATAATTCCAAGCAGGCGGGTAGGTCCCTTGTGGAGAATGCCATGGGCTCTGGTATGTCCTTGAACTTTTTTCGTACCGTTTGGATTCTAGTGTAAATATCACCCACCATATTTGTCGCGCACATAGCCGAGGGTCTCCACGGAAACAGCCTTCCTGCCTAAAAAGCGGGGGCAATTTCCTTAACACAATTGCCTTAATTAATTAGCCGCGCTAATCAATTAAATCGGTGGCAATTTTCTTAATTAATTAACCTTGTTAATTAATTATGTTAAGGAGGTGACAAAAAATTCGTAGTAAAAACGAAATTGATTTTACCGAATCAATGAATTCAAATTATAATCAAATCCATATTCCAACAGAGGTAACATCACAAGAATCAGTAACCCACTTGAACTCATCACCATACGAACCACTGTACTATGTAAAAGCTTCGGTTATACACATAACATACACTCACACACATTCCAATCACGCGCACAACTTGTCATACACGCACACACTCAAACTGTAACAACACACATGGAAAAAGGGAGGGTTTGATTCTTGCAAAAAGAATCACCAGGACAGAAATCGAAACGCACGAACACACTTACAGTCCCAATCACGTGATACACTCACACACGCAGTATACACACATACACCAACGCAGCAACACACGCACACCGATGCTGGGTTCATAACAAGAATCACACAATCGATGCTTACGAGAGAGAGAGGAAGAGAAAACTCGAGATTGTTTGAGAGATTGAGAGTGAACCTTTGAGAGGATTAAAGAGAGAGCAGGACAAGAGACCGATGTTTGATTTGGGGAAAAACTGATTAGGGATTTAAGGAAGTTAGGTTATTAACAATTTACTAATAAATTCTCTACATTAAAACAAAATTACCTGGTAAAAATGTAAAATGGAAAATAAATAGGTAATAATTGAGAAAAATCTTAATATCATTTTTCAAATTTAGAAAATAAAATTATCTATCTCCCCATATTTTTAAAACTAGTTGATAAAACCGCGCTTCGCGGCGACGCTACAATTTTTTTTAAAAAAATTCATTAAATATTTACATTATATTATATTATCAATATTAAATTTTGATAGTTATATATAATCTTTTCTAATGAACCGATTTTTTGCTAAACGCGATTCTTTCGATTAAGTAGCTTTTTCGTTATAATCGAAATATATTATAAAGATTTTATAATAATTTTAATTCATAAATTTTCTGTATACTTTCGCAAGGGAATGTCTCTCTATTATATTAACACATCAATATTTTTTAAAATATGAAGACTTTTCTGTACGTGAATAATATTGAATTTATGGATATGTTTTTCTAAGGCAAATATAATTAACTTGTATAAAAAAGTTTTAAAAAAAAAAGAATTTATAGGAAAAAAGATATATAGGTTTAAAAAAATCGGATAAGACCTCTCCACCGTCCTCATATTCTGTTCAATAAAACATATTATTATATGTATTCTACATATATTAAAACATCTTTTTTACCTTCAATAATTTTTTTAATTATACATTTTCTATATAAATTCAAACTCTTATTCTCTATAAAAATAGAACTTCTATCTTACATACAATAAAATTCTTAATCATATGTTTTACAAATACCTTAGAACTTTTGATTATATGTTTTCCCTATAAATTCAAACTCTTATTCTATACAAATTTGAACACGTATTATGCTTCTAAAATGTTTAAGGATAGTTTTTTAGTTATTAATATTTAAAATCCTAAAATTCTAAAAAATTCAAAATATATTTATCTTCTATTATATCATTAATATTAAATTTTAATATTCAACATGATATTCTCGAATAAACCACTTTCTAGTTAAACACGAATATTCCTATTGAGCCGCTCTCTCGATAAGACTAAAACCCTAATTTTGACATATATTACTTCTGTAACAATGTTATCCATAAAAATCCAATCATAAAAATAAAATAAAATTTATAACATCAATATCAAATTCTAATAGCTAATACAATCTTTTATAGTGAGTCGTCTTCCCGTTGAACACGTTTTGAGCCGCTCTTATTTGGGATCAAAAATGCAACTTCATTACATATTATTGATGTTACTTGTCTTTTATAACAATTTTTTTTAAAATCAAAACATAAAAATAGACTAAATTCCAATTTTTACTTTCTCTAAAGTTTCTAAAATTTATGAAATTTTAATAATGAAAATATATCTTACTTATGAATATATTTTCTAATAGAAGTATAATGAAGTTATATAAAAATATATAATTTTAGAAGATATTAAAAGATGTCACCAACGTCCTTAATTGTATTCTACATCCAATAAAATATTTAACTATATGTCTTTTTTATATATTCAAACGCCTATTGTACTTCCAAAAGAAATTTTAGTTATATTTTTTTGTATAAACTCGAACTCTTATTCTCCATAAATTCGAACTCATATTCTACTTTCATTAGAGCTTTTAATCATATGCCTTACGAAAACCTATTCTACTTTCAATAGAACTTCTAATTATATGTCTTTCTTATAAATTCAAACTCTTCTCCTCCTCCATTAATTCGAATACATATTCTACTTATAATTTATTAAAAAATATTTTTATATTTAGTAGTGTTTAAAATCTAAAAATTATAAAAAATTAGAAAAATAAATTGAGTCGACAAAGCCATGCATCGCAGCAGCGTCAAAACATTTTCGAAAATTACAATAATCAAATCTCAAGAAAAAAAATATAGAACATCATTTTAAACTTAATTTAAAATTTTCTGTATGATCTGCTTTGTCATATTTTACTTTGCTGTTAGACTAAATTATAAATAAAGAAACCGAATGTCGATTGTTAATTAATTAAATATATAATTGTTTTGTAAATGAAAATTTATGAATTTTAATATATATATATATGAGTAAAATTGTAAAAATAAAAATTAATTACATATTTTAATACATAAACATAATTTAATAATATATATTATAATATATTTTCGGTTCGGTTATTCGGTTCGACTGATGAAATAAAATCGTAACCGAAACCAAATCATTATTTCGGTTCAATTTCGGTTCTATTTTTAATTTTTCAGTTTGGTTTCGATTTCAATTTTTTGGTTTTTTTTCACCCATACTAATCTTCTACCTCTCAATCTTTTAGGATTTTCGGATTCCACTATTTATCTTTACACCGACTAACTGCACTAATAATATAAAGTTAAATTGATTATTGGAAATTGGAAAATTCAAATGAATTTTTTTTTTTCAAAGGTTACAAAGTCATATAGATTTCAATTTTCGTTAGAAAAGAACATTAGAAAAGAATTGAAACAAATTGGAAACTTTTGTTCTACATAAAAAACTTTTATTTTGAAATAAAAAAATAATTATAAAAAAAGTTTTGATATCACTTACATAGACCAAAATTCTTGAACATGTCTACCGAAAAGAAGAGAAAGATAAAAAGTAAAAATTTCGAAGAAGAAAAATTATGTTGATGCTAAAATTAGTAAATTAAGAATCGAAACACAATTAATCGAAGAGTAGTATATAAATTTCGGGTTAAATATCTTGTTGGTCACTGAAGTCAGCCTAAAGTATCAAGATGGTCACTGAACTCAAAATTGACTCAAATTGGTCACTAACTCGTAACATTTGTTCACTCCGTTAACTTGTCTAAAATTTTTAAACGGATTTGTGACCTGGCAGCTACGTGGCTAACGACTGTTATGTATAACTACAGTTACTAAACTCTAGTTTAATTAAACCCAGGGTTAAGTAAATAAAACGTACTTACATAATTATAATTTCTAAAACTCTAATCTCTAAATGAATTGGGGGAACTGAAACCCTAGGCGACTCAGACTCATTGCGATCAAATCTATCATAATTAGTTAGTGACGATTCTTAGTTAGTGGCGATTCTGCATCTCTCAGTTATTAAGGTATGAATCTATACTATAACTGATCGTATACGTACATATCGATTGTGTGTTATATATAACGATTGTGTGTTATGTTCGATTTTACAGGATGTCGACAAGGATGGATGTTTACGTACATCATCACGGTCTTTTGGACTCTTTGAAACCGAGTTATAGAGGTGGGAAGGTGGATAC
Source organism: Kitagawia praeruptora (assembly GCA_037693485.1). Taxonomy (NCBI): domain Eukaryota; kingdom Viridiplantae; phylum Streptophyta; class Magnoliopsida; order Apiales; family Apiaceae; genus Kitagawia; species Kitagawia praeruptora. Next base: position 107,102,773 of record CM075348.1, read on the forward strand.
GATCAACCTTGATACGGATTTGTTCTCCTTTCGCGATTTGGATCATTTTGGTAAGGAGTTTGGATACGATTCTTCATCTATTATTTATTTTAAATCAAATGGTCATACTTTTACTAATGGGATGAAGATTATGTATGATGATGAGTCTGTTAGAGAGGTAGTTGGTGTGTCGAAGCCCTATGGTAGGATAGATCTCTATGTAGACCATTATTTTGATTTTGCTTCTGGGATGGTTGATACTGAAAATGAAAAAAGTGATAATAGTGGTGGTAGTGATTCTGATTACTGTAGTGAAACTGAATCAAGTGAGGATGACTGCTCTAGTCTTGTTAATAGTGATGAAGAACTAAATGAATGTAGGCGATCACGTAAGTTATTTAAGGAGCAATTGGCTAGTGAAAAGTTTAGGGATGTTAGTAGTCATGAGTCCAGCTTTGAGAGTGATGAATTGAGGTTAGTTGATTCGTCATCCGAAGATGAAATTAGGAGGAAAGGGTTTATTGGGGATAATTTGGTGCAGAATAAAAGAAGAAAAAAAAGAAAAACTTTTTAAAGAAGGAAGGGTTAAAAGGGGGACTATAAAGTTTGAAGTAGGTTTGAAATTTTTGTCTATGGCTGAATTTCGGACCACTGTTAGACAATATGGTGTGAATGAAAGGAGGGCAGTCTATTTTGCAAAGAATGATTCTCAGAGGTGTCAAGTCATATGCGAGGAAGGGTGTCCATTCTATATATGGTGCACCAAACTAAAAAATTCTGAGAATGTCCAAATCAAGACCTTGGTAGAGAATCACTGTTGCACAAAGCCCTATACGAACAGGCATGCCGCAGTTAAGTATTTGACTGGAAAGTACGGTGATCGAATAAGAAAAGACCCTCAGTGGAAAATTAAAGACATGATTGAGGTTATTAAAAAAGAAATGGAGATAGAAGTTCCAAGAATTAAATGCGCTAGAGTTAGAAAAGCTGCATTAGAAGGGGTTTATGACAGTTTCAAAGAACATTATGCTAGAGTGAGAGATTTTACAAGCGAAGTACTAAGGGTGAATCCTAAAAATACAATCAAAATTAGTACTACTAGGACGGATGTGGATTCTCAGGCCAAGTTTAAAAGAATGTATGTATGCTATCATGCTCTCAAGGAAGGTTGGAAACTTGGTTGTAGACCTATACTAGGGTTGGATGGCTGTTTTCTCAAGACAGTGTGTGGAGGCTAGTTACTGTCGGCTGTGGGACGAGACGGTAATAATCAGATGTATCCAGTGGCATTTGCTATAGTGGAAAGTGAAAGTACAGACTCATGGAGATGGTTTCTGGAGCTACTGGTAGATGATTTAAATATTGGTGATGGCTATGGTTTTACGGTCATAAGCGATCAACAAAAGGTACACCCTTTATTTCTGGCAAGTGTTCAAGCTACTACTTAATCAGTGTTTATTTAGGATTTAGTTGTACTTATACATAATGCTTGTCTATAGGGTCTGGAAAATGCAATGAAAGATTTCATGCCGTATGCAGAACATAGATTTTGCACTCGACATTTATACTCAAACTTTAGAAAGAAATTTCCATCTGCATTTCTACGGAAAACATTTTGGCTTGCAGCAATTGCAACACATCCTGTGCAGCATCAGAGAGCTATGAATGCCATAGCAAAACAGTCCAGACCTGCTTATGACCAATTGAGGAGCCTTGATGCTAAAACATGGACTAAAGCTCACTTTGCAACAACATCAAAAGCGGATAATGTTGAAAATAACATGTCTGAATGCTTCAATGCATAGATCATAACTGAGAGGTACATTTCTGCACATTTTCAAGTTACATTCTCTGTTCTAGTCCTGCAATACTATTTGAATTTTAAATGTCAATTGGATGCAGGTATATGCCAGTTTTGACAATGATACAAGAGATTACATTTAAGCTCATGACTAGAATAAAAAAAAAGGGAAACAATGTTGAGCAGTGATCAGATTCTTTGTCCAAACATTAAAAAGAAACTTGATTTAAATGTGACTGAAGCAAGGAATTGGAATGCCACATGGGATGGAGCTAGGAATTATGCTGTAAGTATGCTTGCATTGTTTTTTATGTCTGTATAATGTAAGTGTGGCTTGCAGTCTTAGTTTGGAAGTCTTAGTTTTGAATTAAAATTTCTGTATTAATCTATAAGTTGTTATACAGGTTAAACAAGGTGGGAGGGTTGTTACAGTGGACTTGGTTAACAAAACATGTGATTGTCGAGTATTCCAATTAACCGGAATACCTTGTCCACATGCTATAGCAGCTATACATGATAGCAGGCAACAACCAATAAACTTCGTTTCTGATTTTTTGAAAAGAGATAGGTACTTACAGTCTTATGGTCAACCTCTGGAGGCCATAAAAGGAGAGGAATTTTGGGAATTTCAGACCACTGATCCGTTGTTCCCACCTGATATTCCTAAGAAATTGAGGGGTCGTCCAAAAAAGCTTCAAAGATGGGAAGAATGGGAGGGAGGTAACAGGAGTAGAGTTAGCCAACCAATGCAACAAGGTTCGGAAATTCTAAGGCACTCCACAGCAAGAATCATGCATTGCAGTGTTTGTGGTGGTACTGGACACAGAAAGAACAAGTGTCCAGGTTCAACTTCTCATGTGGAATCCAGTAAAGTAAAGGGGAAGTCGAAAACAACTGCACCAGCTAGGCCTACAACAACAGATAAGCCAAAACGGACATACAAGCCAAGGAGAAAAGCTTGTACACCATGGAGGACCAAGGATACATCATCTCAAGCATGACTACCATCAGCACTGTCTGTTTAGAATTATTATAGCAGACCTAGTATCAAAATCATGTTTTGTTCATTATGTTAGCAACTTTATGTTTTGTAGACATTTGATGTTATCGTATGCTCTGCTATAACACTGCTATAACATGATCTTTTTGTTAAATTATCTTTCTATTTCCTACAGTAAATATCCCACAAGAAAAATAAACAGTAAATATCCCACAGGAAAAATCAACAGTATACGTACATAGTGGTTTTTCAAAAAAAATTCAAAAAATTTAACATTTTCCACGTCAGCATGCTTTTCCATGTCAGCATGTTGTGCCATGTCACGTCACCCATCAGCAACTTCCGTTAAGACAAGTTAACAGAGTGAACAAATGTTAAGAGTTAGTGACCAATTTGAGTCAATTTTGAGTTCAATGACCATCTTGATACTTTAGGCTGACTTCAGTGACCAACAAGATATTTAACCCTATAAATTTCACAAATATATATTATCCAGAGTCCCACTCTAGGGAGAGTCAAGTTACATAGAGTACATGTGGAGACCCATCATCTGACCATTAAATCAACCAACGACTGTGATTAAAACAATAAAAAACAAAAAGAAATTAAAAAAAAAGACAAAGGACAAAACGGTTGCAACTTACACGCAGAACTCAGCTCAATACTCTCTGCAAATATACACACGATACATACAAGCTCAGCTCGTACGTCGTCGCAAACGGAGAATACAGCTTCAAATCGTGATTTCATCTTCAAATCTAATCATCTAGGTAATGATTCTGTAATTTTTTAGATTTTAATTCATAATCTAACTAGCATTTTGTTAATTTCTTCAGGTTAAGCTCGAAAATGAAGTCTGGGAGAAGAATAGGTAATTTTTTTTATCTAATTCAAACTTTGATTCTATAGTAGAACTCGAAATTAGTAGGTAGTTGGTAGTTATATGATTCTACAGTAGAATACATTCAGATCTGATATATTTTTTGTGTTTTGTGTAATTTGATTCTATTATAGAATCATGTTTATTTTGACATTCTTTGGCTTCATTTTGTTTTTTGTATTTTAATTCTAGTATAGAATCATATTTGTATTATTAGCTATTTTTGCTTTAAAAAATGTATATGCATGCTTAATTAGATCTCATTCTACAGTGATTCTATAGTGATTGTTAATGTCAGTCACTTATTTTCATGTGTTATTACATCTGTTGTACATGTGGTTCTGTAATAGAACCGGTTTTGTGCATAAATTGTAAGGTATAAATTTTGTTTTTGTGCTAGAACCAAAATTTCTCATGTACATGTGGTTCTGTAATAGAACCAGTTGTTTAATCATTCTATTCTAGAATTTGAAATTAATAGATAATTGCTAATAATTTGATTCTACAGTAGATTAGAACCAGATGTAATCTATTTTTTTTTTGTTTTGTATATTTTAATTCTACTATAGAATCATGTTTATGTTGATATTCTTTGGCGTCATTTTTGTTTTGTGCAAATTTTTTATTCTACTATAATTTGTGCACTTGTAGTTTTTGATTCTACCGTACAAGCATGTTTGTATTTGAAGCCGTATATAACTTGTATAGTAGAATCGCATGAGTTTTGTTGATTATAACATTGATTTGGTAGTAGAATGTGAGTTTACACTTATTTTCACATGTGGTTCTGTAATAGAACTAGTTTTGTACTGTTAAAATATATGATCCAATTGAACACCTTAAGTATTTCGGAGAGTTGTTAACTTAACATGCGACTGGTTAAACTAGAAGTCCCGTGGACAAGATTCGTGTGCATGTGTAGTTCTGTTGTATGCATTATTTCAATGAAATTTGGAATTACTTGAATTGACTGACAAAATGGTGGATGAAGATAGAAGCTTCCACTCTGGCAAGATCAAGGCCAGGACATAGCCTTTGTCCACCTCCAAAAGGAGTGAAGCTACAGCCACTTGTGTCTCTATTCTGTAAAAATGATCAGCGAGTTAATTAGTCAGCTAATTCAGTATTTAAATTGTTCAATGATCAGCGAGTTGATTAATGGTTAAATACATATTACTTCTAGTTTCTTAAGATATAATGATCCACTTAATTGCCATCTCCATGCATTGAACTTGTGAGGAGAGTCATAAAGATTTTCATCCAAGTGAACTGATCTGAAATATGTGTAGACACACCATCCTTTAGGTATAACATAACGCCCTTTTATCTGCACATATTTAATCAATATTTCCTAGTCTTAAAGTTTCTGTTATTACCTGTGCATGTAAAGTAACGTCGTTGTTTGTAGCATTAGCATAACATTAGTTAATTTCATAATTTCATGAAAGAATGTGCAATGTAACATTTCAAAACTGACTTAGAGCATGTTTGGCAAACATTGCTTAAAGTAAAAATTAGCTTTAAGTTGTTTTTGGAGTGTTTGTGTACCTTGGCTTTAAGCCCGCTTTAAGTTAAAAAACTGCTTAAAGTCATAAGCTCCTTTTAGGTACTTTTGACTTATGACTTATAACTTATGAATTTTTTTTTTAATTTTTTTTTTTCACGATTCTTGTAAAGCTTAAATATCATGAATTTAAAATTTTTTAAAGTCAAATTTCACTTTAAGTCAAAATTATTAAACCCCCATTTAATTTTAAGTAAAATTACCCAAACACTTTCATTCAACTTAAAGTAAACAACTTCACTTTCTCCTTTAAGTTAAAAACACCTTCATTAAGTCAAAAGTAACTTATTTTAAGCAATCCCAAACACCCTCTTACATTTTGTGTGAATGGCAATGACAAGTATTCACTCCATATCAACTCCTTGCCTGTCTGTTCTTTTAGTTTTTTCAACTCCATATTCTCCTCCTGAGATTCATTAACCACTAACTTTGTATGGAAAGAAGAGATATTTGTATGTAACTTTGCATATTTATGTGTTTATAGTTTTTTGATTATACTGTAAAAGCTTTCTCTACTTATACTAAACTGCACTGTCCTTCTCTACTTGTACAACCCTGTCGATTATAATGTGTTCTAATACTGTTGCATTGTAGAACAGAAAAAAACAGAATACAATTGATTCAAAATGTTTGTTTTAAAAATTTTCCAGGTACGCGTTCCGGGAATCGATTAAAATTTGTACAGAAAGGTTTTTCATCCAGGAGAACGAGAATGAAAAAAAAATCTGAAAATAACATTAACATGGAAGAAGAGTTGAGCACAGATACATTTTATCAACATCAAAGGTAAAGAAAACATTCTAGTTTGTTGTCTTGAGTAGTTATGATTACTTAAGAAAACATAATGATGCTTATATATTTTTTTTAAAGTACTATCTGGAAAATTATACCAAGAACGAAAAGAGACGGATGCATATGTTTTGACCCTTTATGGTACAGTTCATATGCCAATAAGAAGGAAGAATCTAATGTAATGTACTGGATATCAATTGAAAGCGTTTTTGAGAAACGATACGTGTTGGTTCCAATGTGTCAAGCGTAAGTAAATGTTTAAGAATCAGTTGTTGTTTCATATTATTTGCATCCATCCATTGAATAATTCTGATTATTTTTAATTTTGTTTAATTACAGGAACCACTGGAACCTACTGATTCTATGCAATTTGGGTAAAAATGTGAATAGCACAACAAGTCCATCTATAATACTACTAGATTCACTTCACAAAGCAAACCCCGAATTGCTTGAAGCATAAATTAGACGGTACTTACTAGTTTATATATTTAATTTCTAAAAAGTAAAAAGTGTAATTATATCTGACTTGTTTGTGCTAATAATCTAATATTTTACAGGTTTGTCATTGATATTTACAAAAATGAGCAGAAAGAAGGATATGATGACATCTCTTTCATGGTTCCAAAAGTCCCACAACCGAATGATGGTTCAAAATGTGGGCACTATGTGTTGTACTACATGTACAAGTTCTTGATGACATGTCCAGAGAATTTAAACATTGAAGAAAATTATCCAGAATTCGTAAGGATCTTCAAGACTTTTATATTTTAGATAGTATTTTTAATTCTACTATAGAACAGATGACAAATTAGATGATTTTTATGGCAGCACTTTTGATTTCACTATAGAGTTTTTAGTTATAGCCTTTGATTCTATTATGGAATCAAAAATAAAAATGTAATTTGTAGACTTAATTTATGAGTGTGAGTTTTTTATTTATATTCTATAGTAGAATCATAGTTTATATTAGAATTAGTAAATAATACCATAATATTTGATTCTACTATAGAACCTTAATACTGTTTTTCACTTGCATTTACGATTTCTGCTTATTTTTTGCATTACGTTGTAATGCGTACTCATTCTTTTATTTATTGTTTTTCCTAACAGATGAATGAAAACTGGTTCACCGACAGTGATGTTCAAGAATTTTTTGAAAAAATAGCATCTGTTTCAAATGAACAAATTGAAAATGAAGACAAAGATGAGGATGATGCTACTGAAAATGATGTTGCAAAGAAAGATGCTACTGAACCACTGTTTGAAAAAGGTACGAAAAATGTAACTAACAAAGTTTATGAGGCAAGTCAGATAAATGTTATATGTTCTTTTAAGTAGGCTGGAAGGGAAATAAGTTTTAGTGTTGCTTTTGTATATATGGGCATTCTTTTCCTAGAATCTTTAGCTAATTATCTTTTTTAATCCAACTAATGAACATATAGGTGCAAGTACTCCAGATGAAAATGATCTGTTTAAAGGAAGCGATGCTCTGCGTGCACTAGTCATATACACTCCAGATAGCTCACAGCCAGAGAGCTCACAGGAGATGTTTAAAACAGTGCCACCAGTAGCAGATGTCGTGAACAACGATGAAAATAACAAGGACAAATCTGTCACTGTCATTAATGAGTCAGCTTTCAAAACCTCAAAGAAGCTTAAATTCAAAGTTAGGTCAACAAGAGTTTCACCTAGGCTTAGAGCTGCAAAAGCGAATGAAAATGATCAAGCACAAAAATCTTTAGTGGATATCCAGTTCAATGAGCCTGAGGTAATTGCAGTTTCTGATGTTCAAGATGAGCCGGAGATGATTGAAATTCCTAAAGTGCAGAAAAGGAAAAAACAAGATAAGGTATTATGCAGTTCGTATGATAATATATTTTTTGTGCTTATCGTTCTGCAGTAGAATCATTTATAACTAATACCAGGCCGAATGACATTTATTTTATAATCATTTCTAGGCTATTTCTATAGGTTTATTTGACTCTTTTTTTTGTTTGGATTCCATCAGGGTAAAACAACTAAAGGAAAAAAGAATAGAGGTTCGTCTACTATCATGAATGATAATGATAGTGATTTTGAAACGACTCCACCTAAGAAAGCAAGAGGAACAGACATGACGAAAAAAAGAAAGGCTATAGTGCAGGTATTTAAGATAGCTCAAATATGAATTTCCATTGATGTTAGTAATTCTGCATGCCACTTGGATCACTAATAATTGTTTTTTCCCCCTTTTTCTTTCTATCAGGGAAGTAAGAAAAAAGTCAAGAAGGCAAAGAAAGATGTGGTAAATGCAAACAATTCTGAAAACCCAAAGAAAGTTAATTTGAGAGCTTATCCATCTACATTCACAGCCGTGGTTGAAGGGATGTCCGCTGCTCAAAAAGAATGGGTTAAAGAAGCAGGATTCGGTCACTTGTTGTCTTTCTCAATGGAGGGCAAATCATTCCCGCAGTTTCTGGCAGTGAACTGTTTATGGTGGTATGACCATAATTTGGGATATATGGCTTTACATACTGGCCGTAAATTGAAAGTGAAAGAAGAAGACGTGGTTGACGTCCTAGGTCTTCCAAGAGGACCACTTGAGGTTTCTTTCGAAGGTGAGAACGAAAGGATGAGGGAATGGAAAAAGCAGTTTGAGGGGAAGGCAGCAAGTAGGATTACCGAGAAGGACGTCCGTCAGAAAATTGAAGCATCGATGGTGGCGGACGACAACTTCAAGCAAAACTTCATGGTGCTTATGACAAACCTGTTCATTAAATCAAACAAAACATCCTTTGTGTGCCCAAAAGTTTTGAAGTTCCGCGGCAATTACGACGATGCGAAGAACTATAACTGGTGCAAACCAGTTATAGAAAATTTGAAATCAAGTCATGAGAGTTGGTGTAAGAACCCAGATTTTCGGTAGAATTAAAACTTTTCTTATTAAGAATAAGTATATACGTGAATAGTGTTTGTCATGCGTGAATAGTAATTTATGGATGAATAGTGATTTTGAGGACCAAGAAAATTTTCACGCCACCCTATGTACAAGACATGGTATGGATATTTCGAAGTCATATTAGTGATTCACGGAGCAAATAAGTGTATGTAAAGACGATCGGAATTCAGAAATTCCAATTTGTATTCTGGTGTAATATTTGACCGGGAAGTGAATTATATATTATTCAAGAAATGAGATATTAATTTTGAGGAATTAAAGATTTAATATGTTAGGATTTTATTATATTTGATTCGAGGATTTAGAACGAGAACCACTGAGACGTTACAACAAGATTAAGCGATTGAGCGAACGAAGCATGGATTAAGGATATGGTATATTAAGAGTCCAAGGAAGGATATATTATGAGAAAGAAAGAGGATTGAGAATAAACTCTTAGAATTGAGAAATAGAGAATGCTTGAGAAAGCGGGAGAACGTTTTCTGAGATAAAGAGAAATAAACAAGGGATGCTGGAATTAATATCCGTTCGAGGTATTATGCCATATTAGAGCAATAATATGCAAAGTATTAGTTGTAACGTATTAATTTTTATTCACGAAACAACAATGGAATCCAATTGGTGGGAAAGAAAACAAAGCCAAGGGACTTAAGTGCAAGAAACAAGAGATAAGGACTTAGGTGCAAAAGGAGGAAGGACTTGGTTGCATTTTAAGTGGATAAGAATCCAAGGGAGCCAATGGGAGTGTGACACCTAGCAAGGATAAGGATGCATCCAAAATATCTAGATATATATTACATGTGTAAGCATTATTGGAGATAAAGAACAAAAATCAAAAACCAAGAAACTCCATTTTCTCTCCATTCTGCCCAGCAGAACTTCCTCTCAGTAAAACGGGCCTAGAGCCTTCATTACTCAATGAAAGTTTTTGTTCTTTATATGGTTAGAAAGATGTGACGACGCTCTACAACTTTCATTCAGGAGCCTCGACCAGGAAACGAGTGCAAGGGCTTCGTTTTGGCTTATCTTTGGGGCGTGTTTTTCCAATCAGGAAACTCACTTCCATGTTCTTGATTTCTTTGGTGAGATTGAAGATGGTGAGCATAGAGTAAGGTTTCCCCAAGGTTAACCAACCTTGTTTGAGATTGTAAGAACATCAAGAAGGTATAAAAACCCTAACCCCTCTTGGCCATGTAGTAATTGTGATGTTTAATGTTAGATCCATGGTTATTAGTGTGAATCTTGGACATATAAGTTATGGATGATGTAGATCTTGAGTTTTGATGTTGTGATTGTGGTTTTTATGATTGTGGATAGTATATGTATCTCCATGAGTGTTATAAAGCATGAACTAAGTGAATTAGGTGTTGGTTGTGTTGTGGAATTGAGAAAATTGGTTGATCTAAGTGAATACATGCTTGCTGAGTTTTCCAGGAACTTTGATCTGCCTTGTAACATGGTTTTGAACCCTCAAATCTTGTCACCTGAGGTCCTGCCATATATTGTTGGAAAGATAATTGAATTTAGTTTCTGGAAAAGTAAGGTTCATAACTAAGTAATGTATAGATTTTAAGTTATGGCCGGAGAAGTAAATTGTGTTTCTGGATTCCGGACTGCACTAAGTGACCCCCTTGTGAACCTTGTTTAAACCCCTAAATATTTATGTATGATCATGGAAAAATTAGAGAAGCTAGTAAATGCAGTGGGGAAGGCTACCCAAAAAGAATTGGATTAAAATATGTATTTTTCAATTTTATAAAAATGTTGGAGCGAGGTGTGCGCAAGTGAAAAACCACTTAGGGGATTAGTTTAAAGTAGTTTTAAGAATGTTCACTTGAGTTTCGAGTTTGAGGAATAGATTTGAGTCGAATGGGTAACGGAAGTGATAATGTGACGACATGGTCATATGAGAGGGTTAGTGGTCACAAGTGAAGTCGTTAAGTTGGTCTTACGATTTTTTTTAAAAACCTTATGATTAAGTAGCGTTGTTAAGGTACTAACGTACAAATATTGATTATGTATAGATTTCCATTCCACTTCGCGAGCCGACCACCCCAACCTCACCAAGGCAAGTTTTCCAACCCTAAGTATTTATTTTCAAAAGATTATATTCTTGATTTTACCTATGCAAGTTTACTTTTCAAAACTTATATATAAGGATTTTCACTGTTGTGTTTATAGCTTCCAAACGTATTATATGCTTATGCTTTACGAGATTATGTTGAAGTTTGAGATATATGCATATGTGTTTGTACACCCTTGAACTTAGAATGAAAATATTGCTTCGGACAACGACTCTAGCAATATAGGTCGTAGCGGTCCAAATATACTATTGACCGGGGAGCGGTATATTATTGTATCGTGATTAAATTACGAAAACCCGAAAGGTCATTCGGGAAGTATCGTATACTTACGTATTTATTATTTTTACGTTCTTAAAAATACTCAAAAATATCTATCTTGGATTAAAAGCTTATTTTAATTAAATAATTATTTTACTAATTGTTTATATATTAAATCTAAAAATATTATTTATTAATTATCGTTCATTATTTTAAAGACAAAACTAATCCAAGATACCTTCAGCGTTTTCAAACTCGAACTCTTTCCCACCCAAAACATTTTCGAAAACCCTCGGTCAGATTTTGCTTCTTGTACGTTTTTCAAGAATTATTGGTCGACTGAGGTCGAACTTCAACTACTCAAATTTTCTATCAAAAGGATTTTTGAAAAGAAAAGAAAAAGGGGACTCTGGCAGGTGTGGGAATCGTTGACGAACGATTCCCGGGATGTGTAAGCGGCCGTGAGCCAGGCGGTCCATCAATTATTATTCCGGCCCAGGTGTTGCCGAAGGATGATTACGGATGTAGTTTTCATCGAGGGTGATTACGGATGTAGTTTTCACCCAAGGGTAGTTACGGATGTAGTTTCTATCCTTCTACTAGTAGAGAAGACCCGCGGATTGTTGGACTTGGTTGTGGCGACTGATCATCGTCAATCATTGTCAGGTTTTTATGTTTTCTTCCAGTCCCATCCTCCACTTTGGAAAAATACTCAAACACTGCTTCTTGGGCCTAAGTGCCAAGTTGCCGATAGTGTGGTTTTTGATAAGAAAAAAATTGATATTGTGCAGTATCTAGAACTGCAAGATTTTCTATAAAGATTGGCACGTGTTAGTGCACTCTTGCAATTATTTCAAAGAATGAAATGTTTTTGAATGAGAAACCTTCTAAGCTAATGGAAGGAAAGAGGTTTTGCAATAATGTATTCCATGTACAGTATGTTAACCTTAGAGTGTTTTGCCGAAAATGATATACTCATATGTATATATATATTTTCAAACTTGAGATATATTGAAATGAGAACCTTATAAAGGATTCATATGTTATTCTTAAAGCTCCTTAGTGAGTATAAATGTTTTATTCAAACTCGGACATATATATTGTCGAGTTATGTTTTGTAATCTGAGATATATACCCATACAGTTGGGAACGTTTTCGAAATAAACCACATTATTATTTTACAAAATGGTGAACTTGCTGAGCATTATGTAGCTCATTCTTGCTTTATAAAAACTTTTCAGAAAGAGAAGAATTTGATCGGTTAACTCCGCACCAGCAGAAGAGGAGTAGAAGATTTACCCCTGAGATGATTTAGTTCCTAATAAATACTACAGAGTAAGTCTGATAGGTTTTCAACTGTAATAGTAAGACTTGTCTTCAAGTGTAGTTGTATAAATGGAAGTGCGCAAGATTCTAGAATGTACAGATGAGTTGTAATATTTAGCGTTACTTTTGATTATCGTTTCTGAGGCTCTAACTTGTATGTGCGTAAGATTGAGGTCTGGATTTATGTATTGTTGAGTTGTAAAGTTAATACAGGTATGATATGGTTGGATGGTGATGTGACGACCTAAATCTTTGACCTCGGATTTGGGGGCGTCACAGAAATGGTATCAGAGAGATAAGTTGCAGTACTCAGAAACGAGAGTATTGAGAGTTAAATCTAAGTAGGAGAATGACATACGAGATCGTAGTAAACTTACTATTGGACTTCCGGAAGAGGTACCGGTGAGTAGAATGGGCTGGAGTGTTACTGGAGGTATTATACTAGGGTCGATAGAATCCTTAGAGGTTTGAGAGTCGTACATGACCTATCATAAGTAATAATGTAGAAAGCAGAGCGAAATCTCAAGAGCAGCTGAGGTAGAGGCGATATTGCAAATATGATCGGATGACTAGGCTGGTATAAATTTTGTGGCCCATAGTCCTCCATAGTTTAGAAGGCGGCATTTTAAGAATTAAGAAGTTTAGACATCCCTACATAAGTAAGGGTACTTAGTACTTGGAATAATGAAAGTCTTTTACTTTGGCTGTAAGATCCGATTTTCGATAAGTAACGGGTTTACCTGAAAGTTGGTCACTATGTCGTTGTGGATTTCATTACCATTGATGGTGAATTTTACATGTGTTATACGAGAATGTTATCATAAGACGAGCATGCTAGATAATTCCACGCATGATTCGGACGCTAGAGCATGGTAGTTCAACTTAGAGAACAAACAAGTGGGATTAACAAAGGGACTCAAGTGAAGTTGAATAGGGTTACAACGAGCGATACAGTGATCTCAGAGTCTATCAACAGAAAAGACCAGTGGGTCTAGAGTGGGATCCTTTGATAGAGATGTTATCAGGGACTACGTATATATGTATTGCAGACCTCAATATTTTTGGTATATGTTCACATGCACACACCCGCCACTGAACCTATGGACTGCACTGAGATCCCTGAGAGATCTCTTTGATCTGTTCCCAGGGGGAACTGGCCACTTGTGATTCATGTCGGAATGCATGAAGTAGGACCCTATGGACTTAGCAGGTGTCCCCGGAATGATGTGAAGCTTGGTCTTCAAGATAAAGCACGAAGATGATAGATATATTTGTGAAACCCTAACTTGATAATTGACTCTAAGATGAAGATTGAGAGACGCACTAGTTGGTGTCTTGTATTACGAAGACGAAGAGATGGAGTTACCCTCATAGTGGTGATAATGAGATGCACGAATGATTATTAACTCATTTTGGTAACTACCGGCTGGTGCACTACTTCATTTTAAACTTTTCATTAACCATGTTACCTCGATTAGTTTATGTCAGGTAATCCTTCTAGCTTTCTACTTCAAACTTGTAGAATAACCACCAGTGATATACTTTCTCTAAACCGGGACTCATCCAAAGTATCTTATTTGATCCCCGAGTATTTTATTTGAAGTTTATAAATATTTCGTTCTGCTCAGGCCTATTTACATTTTCTTTCAATTATCCAAGGAATGTTCAACAATTGTTTCCTTAATTAATCAATGAATATTCCTAAACGAATATTGATATTTGACTACTTCTTTCATACTTGCACTCTTCAGTCGAGCCCATAAATATTCATCAACTTGTTGAGAACAGGGATGATCTAACATCCAGACATCCTTCATGAATTCTTTTCTTCTATTCAAGATGAGATTGTACATCGTACATTGAAATCATAGTAAAGATATCATTTTGATATTGGTATTCTGAATTTAATTCTACTGTAGGATCTGATAAAGCATATGTACGGAGGCACCCTTGGGTGGACCGTTTCACTAATAGGTAATATTTGATGAGAGGTTATCGATTGTTCCGATACCTAGAACATTCTCTTCAGATTTTATAGTTTTCTTTTTCAAACTTAATAACTTCTTATTTCCATTCGTTGTCCGAGTAGCCTAAAGTTTCTTCAGTGGCTACGATGTTGAAATTCTGTTCTAGCCAATTGAAACTGGCTAGTCGATATGTCAATATGAATGACTAGTGGATTGTTCTAACTAGTCAAAATTTTAATGTTGTGAAGAACACCTAGCTAATTGTCCTAGCTAGTGGTGATGTCTCAAACAAGTGAACTAGCAAATTTTGTCTAGCTAGTTGCTAGTGTTTCTTGAAAAGGACTAGTTATTGTTTCACTGGTCCAACTCCCAATTTAATTCATTCAGCAATTCCTCAATGCATTTTGCATGTGGTAAAGTATGATAATGAAAGTTTTGACGAATAACTTGATTGAGACCTAGTGAGGTCGCCCACTCAACTTGAATTCTACCCATCTTCGTATCAGACTTTATGTCACTTGAATATTCTGTTCTTTCATTCATATAATGAAGATTCATTTGAAACCATAGATTACTTGAATGATAAACTGCTTCATTTTTATCGTCACATAGTAGAATTTCTTTCGATCGGTTGACCTTTATCAATGTGACTTTTTAGATCCTCTATTTTTCAAGAGGAAAAGTATTCCCCAGATGTAAGAATTGTATAAAGACCGTCTTTATGACTTTTGTATCCAACAATCATTGCCCTCGTGTAACATTCTCTATGATATCACATTACCAAATTTTCAGGACATGAAGGAATAAACCTTGTTGTATTCTTTTTGTCCATCCTTACATCTCCGAAAATCGAGACTCCTAGTATTTGGAGCCATCAACATTCTTGGAACATCCAATGTGGAATTCTTATTGAAATTATCTACTGGACCTTGTTATTTTAAAACCATTCCTTTCAAAAGTGATTGCTCTAAGGTGAACGGGAGGTAAAATTGTGAACCGTTGCACCAATATGAGATCAAAAACCAAATGTTGTAATTGTGCAGCCAGAGCGTTATGCCGAGTGATTATTTAAAGTAGGAATAACATGTCGGGGCATACCACAAGACCTTTAATATTAGTGTGAGGAAAGTTATAGGAAATGATGAGGTGGTTGGGAGTACGTTCCTACCAACCGTTGTCAGGATGTTATAGTAATGAATTCTGGAGTTACCAAGCCTTTTCCTGATCCAAGAAATTCAAATCGATTGCGATGTAAGACATATCCTTAGAGGAAACTAACATGGAAGTGAGATGGACAAGAAAGGAAGAAATATCGTGGCAAGAATGTGAAGCTTTACTTAGCAAAAAGGGATTGATGCACATAGCGAGACATAAAGTTTAAAAGGCCCTTAATAGCAAATGGATGCATGGATATATCCCAATGATCCTTCGCGATTACCACCTAATCAAGTTTATTGGGAATCGCAGCAGCATACAGGCCTCAGGCTGATTGGCGCCAGTTGTGAAAGAGGACGAGCGCATGACATCTTACCTATACCATCGAGAACTGAAACCCTTACCGAAAATGGAGGAATTATTGACTAGTTAAAGTGCGTAGTTGTTTTTTTCAAAGATAAGGTTAAAGAGAAGGTTTCACCAACTCCAGATCGACCTCTGTACTGCACCAAAGTCGGCATTTCACATTAATGTAAACATTATAAATTCTGGTAGTATCATGTGGATTGACTAGTGAGTCAGAAGCCCTTGTGGGTTAATAAATAAAGTTTTAAGAATGATATGAGAGATTAGTAACAACCTCGTTGTTAGCTATACTTTATAATGAGAAGAGGACTTTGAGAGTCACGATGATGCGTCTTTCAAGAGTTTAAGAGGTGTGCTGATGCAGTAGAAAGGGGATGATAGCCTATACTTCTAAACAACATAAAGGTTACGGGATGGGATATACTAACCGTGAGTCTGGGATTAGTCATGATAGCGTTCACGCATAAAACTGAGACGTTAACCTTATGAGAAAAGTGTGAAATTTTTCCACAAGTGCCATAAGTATATCTTCATATTAAAACTAAACATAAGAGAGAAGGTGATGAAATGGAACAGAGAGTATAATGGAGAAATTTGTTATTACCCAGGAAAGGCCAGTGTGGTGGCCGATACCTATAGAAGGGATTATTCGAAATTGGAATTCAGTCAGTATTGACCAAGAAAATAGAGTATATACAATAAAGAATAATGTTAGAGGAAAAATGACTAAATTATGGGGAAGGACAAAGAGGTATAGAGAATTAAGAGAATGTTGGCAAGCGGATACGAAGAATGGTATTAGCAAACTATTAAGTACAAACGCGACATGTCAAAAGCAGAATGATAGAGATCTAGTGGATTAATTCAGCCTGTAGAAAATCTTGAACGTGGACAGAATTATAATGAATTTTATAAGTAGGTCGCCGAAGACCGAGCCAAGAGATGGCCCTAGTTGATTTATAATTGTTGGACCAAGTGATTTGCCTACGAGAGACTTTCCATTTAGAAGATTATCGATTTATATACGGAAGAGATGGTGGTGCAATATAAAACTTCTGCAGCGATTACGTCAGATAAAGACTTAAGGTTAAACTTCGAATATTGAAGGTGCTTTCAAGTATATTTAACAAAGAGATTGAGCGTATGCACTAATTTGATCTGTGGCTGACGGACAGGGAAGAAGAATTATCCAGACGATCGAATTTATATTTAGTGTCGTGCCTTAGATTTCACGGGGTAGTCGAGAATAAAAACTTATCCATGAAATGAATGTTGTTATCACGATCGTCACCATGCGAACGTAAGGACGTCTCTTGTAAAGCGTATTGCGAAAGAAGAAGTTTCGTTTTTCTTGCATTATGAAGAAGTCAATGAACGAGGGATATAGTAGCTGAACTGGTTCGACGTATACCGAAGACTATACAGTATCCATAGCAAGTGGTAACGACTGACGGGAGGCAACACATGCGTGTTAATTAAGCCAAGGAACATGAGGAATACCGTGCGTATTGACATTGTCTCAGATTATAAAACACGACCACAAAGTATTCACGGGCCAATGATACAAGGACTCAACAGGGATACTATGAACAAGGTAGAAGAGGAACGTATAAGTAGTGGGATAGAAATTTTCATTCATAGAACAACCGATAAGGAATACAGGTCGAGGACAGCATGCGTTGAGAAACAACATTAAAGTATTGGTGAGACCAAGGTGAGAGAACAAAAGGGTTGAAGTGTCAACCTGAGAGTTGGAAAGGGTAAAGTTGGAATTGTATCCACAACTATTTTCCTTAGGTTCTCAAGATAGAATCCTTTTAAGGGGAGGAGACTGCAATAACCCTAATTTTCATGGATATTCGAAACCTGGATGAATAGTAATGTTATGGGTGGATGAGAAATTTTTGCAATCACGATATGTACGAATTATTAAATGAAGATTTCGAATTGATATTACGTCTTTACGGTGCAGACGAGTGTATGTAAAAGTCATTAGTTTTTTTTTTACGAAACCCATTATTTCGAATGGTCAAATTTTATGAGATATCAAAGGAGTATGAGGTGGGAGACTTCTTGATGCTAAAGGTATCCCCCTGGAAAGGATTGATGCGGTTTGTTAAGAAAGGAAAGCTAAGTCTGAGGTTTATTGGACCTTTTGAGATTTTGAGGCGTATTGGGAAGTTAGCCTACGAGTTAGCCTTGCCCCAAGCTTACAGCAAATTCATAATGTGTTTCATGTGTCTATGTTACGACCCTACCACACCGACTATCGGCATGTGATAGAATACGACCAAGTGGACCTACAACCAGACTTGACCTATGTGGAGCAACCCGTGGAAATCATGGATAGAAAAGAACAAGTGTTGAGGAACAAGGTTTTCAAACTAATAAGGAATTGTGAGAAAATCAAGATGTGGAAGAATCCACCTGGAAGTTGAAAGAGTGAAACAAAGGAGTAACCCCAGTGATTCCTAAACTGATTCCGGGACGGAATCCTTTTAAGGAGGGGAGACTGTAAGAACCCAGATTTTCGGTAGAATTAAAACTTTTCTTATTAAGAATAAGTATATACGTGAATAGTGTTTGTCATGCTGAATAGTAATTTATGGATGAATAGTGATTTTGAGGACCAAGAAAATTTTCACGCCACCCTATGTACAAGACATGGTATGGATATTTCGAAGTCATATTAGTGATTCACGGAGCAAATAAGTGTATGTAAAGACGATCGGAATTCAGAAATTCCAATTTGTATTCTGGTGTAATATTTGACCGGGAAGTGAATTATATATTATTCAAGAAATGAGATATTAATTTTGAGGAATTAAAGATTTAATATGTTAGGATTTTATTATATTTGATTCGAGGATTTAGAACGAGAACCACTGAGACGTTACAACAAGATTAAGCGATTGAGCGAACGAAGCATGGATTAAGGATATGGTATATTAAGAGTCCAAGGAAGGATATATTATGAGAAAGAAAGAGGATTGAGAATAAACTCTTAGAATTGAGAAATAGAGAATGCTTGAGAAAGCGGGAGAACGTTTTCTGAGATAAAGAGAAATAAACAAGGGATGCTGGAATTAATATCCGTTCGAGGTATTATGCCATATTAGAGCAATAATATGCAAAGTATTAGTTGTAACGTATTAATTTTTATTCACGAAACAACAATGGAATCCAATTGGTGGGAAAGAAAACAAAGCCAAGGGACTTAAGTGCAAGAAACAAGAGATAAGGACTTAGGTGCAAAAGGAGGAAGGACTTGGTTGCATTTTAAGTGGATAAGAATCCAAGGGAGCCAATGGGAGTGTGACACCTAGCAAGGATAAGGATGCATCCAAAATATCTAGATATATATTACATGTGTAAGCATTATTGGAGATAAAGAACAAAAATCAAAAACCAAGAAACTCCATTTTCTCTCCATTCTGCCCAGCAGAACTTCCTCTCAGTAAAACGGGCCTAGAGCCTTCATTACTCAATGAAATTTTTTGTTCTTTATATGGTTAGAAAGCTGTGACGACGCTCTACAACTTTCATTCAGGAGCCTCGACCAGGAAACGAGTGCAAGGGCTTCGTTTTGGCTGATCTTTGGGGCGTGTTTTTCCAATCAGGAAACTCACTTCCATGTTCTTGATTTCTTTGGTGAGATTGAAGATGGTGAGCATAGAGTAAGGTTTCCCCAAGGTTAACCAACCTTGTTTGAGATTGTAAGAACATCAAGAAGGTATAAAAACCCTAACCCCTCTTGGCCATGTAGTAATTGTGATGTTTAATGTTAGATCCATGGTTATTAGTGTGAATCTTGGACATATAAGTTATGGATGATGTAGATCTTGAGTTTTGATGTTGTGATTGTGGTTTTTATGATTGTGGATAGTATATGTATCTCCATGAGTGTTATAAAGCATGAACTAAGTGAATTAGGTGTTGGTTGTGTTGTGGAATTGAGAAAATTTGTTGATCTAAGTGAATACATGCTTGCTGAGTTTTCCAGGAACTTTGATCTGCCTTGTAACATGGTTTTGAACCCTCAAATCTTGTCACCTGAGGTCCTGCCATATATTGTTGGAAAGATAATTGAATGTAGTTTCTGGAAAAGTAAGGTTCATAACTAAGTAATGTATAGATTTTAAGTTATGGCCGGAGAAGTAAATTGTGTTTCTGGATTCCGGACTGCACTAAGTGACCCCCTTGTGAACCTTGTTTAAACCCCTAAATATTTATGTATGATCATGGAAAAATTAGAGAAGCTAGTAAATGCAGTGGGGAAGGCTACCCAAAAAGAATTGGATTAAAATATGTATTTTTCAATTTTATAAAAATGTTGGAGCGAGGTGTGCGCAAGTGAAAAACCACTTAGGGGATTAGTTTAAAGTAGTTTTAAGAATGTTCACTTGAGTTTCGAGTTTGAGGAATAGATTTGAGTCGAATGGGTAACGGAAGTGATAATGTGACGACATGGTCATATGAGAGGGTTAGTGGTCACAAGTGAAGTCGTTAAGTTGGTCTTACGATTTTTTTTAAAAACCTTATGATTAAGTAGCGTTGTTAAGGTACTAACGTACAAATATTGATTATGTATAGATTTCCATTCCACTTCGCGAGCCGACCACCCCAACCTCACCAAGGCAAGTTTTCCAACCCTAAGTATTTATTTTCAAAAGATTATATTCTTGATTTTACCTATGCAAGTTTACTTTTCAAAACTTATATATAAGGATTTTCACTGTTGTGTTTATAGCTTCCAAACGTATTATATGCTTATGCTTTACGAGATTATGTTGAAGTTTGAGATATATGCATATGTGTTTGTACACCCTTGAACTTAGAATGAAAATATTGCTTCGGACAACGACTCTAGCAATATAGGTCGTAGCGGTCCAAATATACTATTGACCGGGGAGCGGTATATTATTGTATCGTGATTAAATTACGAAAACCCGAAAGGTCATTCGGGAAGTATCGTATACTTACGTATTTATTATTTTTACGTTGTTAAAAATACTCAAAAATATCTATCTTGGATTAAAAGCTTATTTTAATTAAATAATTATTTTACTAATTGTTTATATATTAAATCTAAAAATATTATTTATTAATTATCGTTCATTATTTTAAAGACAAAACTAATCCAAGATACCTTCAGCGTTTTCAAACTCGAACTCTTTCCCACCCAAAACATTTTCGAAAACCCCCGGTCAGATTTTGCTTCTTGAACGTTTTTCAAGAATTATTGGTCGACTGAGGTCGAACTTCAACTACTCGAATTTTCTATCAAAAGGATTTTTGAAAAGAAAAGAAAAAGGGGACTCTGGCAGGTGTGGGAATCGTTGACGAACGATTCCCGGGATGTGTAAGCGGCCGTGAGCCAGGCGGTCCATCAATTATTATTCCGGCCCAGGTGTTGCCGAAGGATGATTACGGATGTAGTTTTCATCGAGGGTGATTACGGATGTAGTTTTCACCCAAGGGTAGTTACGGATGTAGTTTCTATCCTTCTACTAGTAGAGAAGACCCGCGGATTGTTGGACTTGGTTGTGGCGACTGATCATCGTCAATCATTGTCAGGTTTTTATGTTTTCTTCCAGTCCCATCCTCCACTTTGGAAAAATACTCAAACACTGCTTCTTGGGCCTAAGTGCCAAGTTGCCGATAGTGTGGTTTTTGATAAGAAAAAAATTGATATTGTGCAGTATCTAGAACTGCAAGATTTTCTATAAAGATTGGCACGTGTTAGTGCACTCTTGCAATTATTTCAAAGAATGAAATGTTTTTGAATGAGAAACCTTCTAAGCTAATGGAAGGAAGGAGGTTTTGCAATAATGTATTCCATGTACAGTATGTTAACCTTAGAGTGTTTTGCCGAAAATGATATACTCATATGTATATATATATTTTCAAACTTGAGATATATTGAAATGAGAACCTTATAAAGGATTCATATGTTATTCTTAAAGCTCCTTAGTGAGTATAAATGTTTTATTCAAACTCGGACATATATATTGTCGAGTTATGTTTTGTAATCTGAGATATATACCCATACAGTTGGGAACGTTTTCGAAATAAACCACATTATTATTTTACAAAATGGTGAACTTGCTGAGCATTATGTAGCTCATTCTTGCTTTATAAAAACTTTTCAGAAAGAGAAGAATTTGATCGGTTAACTCCGCACCAGCAGAAGAGGAGTAGAAGATTTACCCCTGAGATGATTTAGTTCCTGATAAATACTACAGAGTAAGTCTGATAGGTTTTCAACTGTAATAGTAAGACTTGTCTTCAAGTGTAGTTGTATAAATGGAAGTGCGCAAGATTCTAGAATGTACAGATGAGTTGTAATATTTAGCGTTACTTTTGATTATCGTTTCTGAGGCTCTAACTTGTATGTGCGTAAGATTGAGGTCTGGATTTATGTATTGTTGAGTTGTAAAGTTAATACAGGTATGATATGGTTGGATGGTGATGTGACGACCTAAATCTTTGACCTCGGATTTGGGGGCGTCACAGTTGGTGGGAAAATCCAATTACTAAGTTCTACACCGGTTCCGTAGTATTCCTACTGGTGAGTAAAAATCATTTTGGTGTATGATTAATTAGTTTAAAGCACTTTTTAATTTGTAATGTGAGCTAATGCATTAGTGTCATGTCTGTACTTTGTAGTATTTCTACCTTACACGGACAGAGAATCGTCTAGTAACCGTAGAAAAGACATATCCAGCTTTCCTTGGATGGCTTAACTCAAGGGTAAGGGATAGAAACAGAGCTGAAATGCTTGACCATACTTTTGGCAAAGGAGAAATCGTAAGTCTAATTTTCTGGTTCAAAGGATTATTTACTTAGAATAATTCTGATATCTGCATGTTAATCATTTTCAAAAACACAATAATGCAGATTGAGATCGAGAAGCCAACAAATGTTGAGCAGGATGATGAAGAACTTGTTAATCAGAAGGATAATGAAGAACCTGTTGAGAATGTATAATTTAATTATAGTTGTAGCAGGCTGTAGTTCATGATGTAGTATATTTTTTGTTAGTTTTGGTTCCATTATATTACAGAACCAAAAATTACCTGTGTCATTTTCGATTAAAGAGGTTTAACTACAATATAAATTGCTTCTACCATAGAATCGAAGGTTTTAGTTTATTTATAGGATAATTCTAGTTAGTTTTGATTGCATTGTAGAATAAGAAATTTTGGTTAACTTCTATTAAGGGGAATAAGTAAAACATAAAGTTGGTTCTACGTAAATGAATGATTAGAGAATTAAGGTATTGGTGTGTAGAATAAAATTACAATACAACTTGCTGACAAATTTCATGCAAAATTTGAAAAAAGGAACTTGGAGATACTCACGTTGATGGTGATTTTGCTGAAGAGGAAGAGGGACGTGATGAAGGAACAGTTAAGAACATTGATGAAGGAACATTTAGCAAGGTAAATTTAATTATGTTCCTTTTCAAATTACTATTATTGTTTAATATGTTTTATTTGTGGTTTAAATTACTATTATTATTGTTTAATCTGTTTTATTTTAAATAGAATCAGTTTTTAATGGTTATAACATTGATTCGGTAGTAGAATGCGAGTTTATAATTTCTTTAATTTGGTTACATTATAGAGTCGAGGGAATATTTATTTCGTTCTATTATGTTAGGAATTTGGAGGCAATGACAATTTCAACACCCCGGAAGAGACAATTAAAGGAGTACCCTGCAGTCCAGTGGTCTCTCTAGACAACTCAATCAATGATTCTATATTGTCCATTGCTAGAGATGTTCAAAATAAACACAGTACAAGTGATACGATTACAGAAAAGGTAAAATTCAGTTTATAAATAGTGACTGAAACTTATCACATTGTCATATCATTGTGCACTAATTCAAATATTTGTGTGACACTAGGATATCATGTCAAAACTGGAGAATGAATTTGTTGAACTGGAAAGGATGAAGAAAGCATTTGGTGACAGTTTGGAAATGGCAGAAAAACTTTTCCCAAACAATGAAAAGGTGAAAGAATATAAAGAAAGATTGGGAGCCAGCACAGAGCAAAGGTATAAAAATTTACTCAAATTGATTTAGTTACATAATATGTTACAAAGTTGTACTTGCAACAAATGTAGATATAACTTATTAGCAACCAATTTTTTTGTTCAAAACAGTATTGAAAAGGAATGGCCTTATTTCACAACCAGTGATTGGAAAACATTTGACATATTAATGCTTCCAGAACATGACAGGGCTTATAATAAGTTGATTGATATAGATGATTTCTTAGGTGAATTAAAAATAGGTGGTGAAATTGTTGATGGTGATATTTTTAGCAAAATAATTCATAGGAAATCCGGAGTGGAAAAAGAGTTTGGTTATAACAAAATAAGAAGGGTGCAGAAGGTGGGGGAATTACATAAATCACCATTCAGAAGTAGAACAATTGATTTGAACAAGCCAAAACTTACAAAAGAGGAAGATGAAGTTTGGAAATGGATTTCTACAGATCGACCAGGAGGAGGAATGTAAGTCGCTGTCTTTCTGTTCTTTTATGGCAGTGGTATTTATGAATTTAGTTATTGTCGAATTCTGAGTTCAGTGGTGTCCTGTTTTAATAATGCTAAGTTTCATTGTGATGTTTAGTTGTTGGTTCTGTTCATTTTGTTTTTGTGCTAGAACCAAAATTTATGTTGTACATGTGGTTCTATAATAGAACCAGTTGTTTAATCACAACAAAATGATGCTATACTATAATTCGAAATTAATAGGTAATTGCTAATAATTTGATTCTACAGTAGACTAGAACCAGATATGATGTATTTTTTTTTGTTTTGCATATTTTCATTCTACCATACAAGCATGTTTGTATTTTTAGCTGTATGTAACTTGTATAGTAGAATCGCATGAGTATCAGGCTTTTAATCACGTGTATGTGTTGTGCCTAGATTTTGATTCTACTATTGAAGCATATTTATGTGTGGGTGGTTTTTTGATTGTACTGTAGAAGCTTTCTCTACTTATACTAAACTGCACTGTCCTTATCTACTTGTACAACTATGTAGGGATGAAATTTTTCGCTGGAAGAATACCGTTTGCTATAGGCACCACATTCAAAGTTTAAGGCTTGGAAATGAAATACTTTTCAATGTCGTGGATGCCTATACAAGTATTCTGAATGAGGATGAAAAATACAAATCAGCTGAGTCTCCTTTAAGATTCTTTTGCAACACATTGGTAACGGTAAATTCCATAAAACATCCCTGATTTAATCGTAGAAATTACAATTTATGAACTGCTGAGTTTTTCTCTTTATGTGTAGTTGGGAAACGTAGTCAAATCAAATCAAGTTGGGGACGAGAGTAAAGACAGCAACGTGGTATTTATGAAGTTTCGTGATCAATTGGATTTGATACTTTTCAAACATAAAGTTGAAATCAAAAATGTTGATCTGGTAAGTTCTTAGTTCACTGAGTTGCTGTGTGAGTTCTTAGTTAAATTGTTGTTGAGTTGATGTTGAGTCTATTTTTTTGATAATGCGAGTAGCTATCTGTCTGTTCTTTTATGGCAGTGGTATTTATAAATTTAGTTGTTGTCGAACTCTGAGTTCAGTGGTGTCCTGTTTTTATAATGCTGAGTTTCATTGTGATGTTTGCAGGCATCACAATTATAAATAGATTTTTTTTAGGTTCAACCTTTTGAGTCTCCTGCTAGTAAGCAGGCATAATTCTGTATTTACTGATTATAGCTGTCGATCCATATAGATCAAACCGTGTCTAATGCTATGCACATAGAAGTTTAGTAAAGAATCACTTCTTTTATGTGTCAGTTGTGCCAGTTGCACAACATTCTTCTTTCTATTTTCTGCTGATCTTAAATCTAGCTCGGTTAGTTACATATCTTGTGATGTATAATTCATTCCTCACTCTGTCTTTTAGTCTCTTAATATTTTAAAGTCGTGATACATACTGAATTGTGCTTAGTAAGTAACCTTATTGCCTTATCTGAATAAATTGAACAATAAGACCCGAATGTTTTGTTATAAAGTTCCTTGCTAGTCTTCGTATTTACTTGATGTGTCTTTCTTCTTTGTCAACGATGAGATGCTTCTAAAATTTGAAGGTACAGTTTCTTTTTGTTGCATGTGCTTGTAAGTCATGAACTTAGCGATCCTTGGAAATAATATCCAAGGCTTACATACCAAGTTGTGGATATTAAGTAGTTCGATACTAAAATCTGGCTATAAACTTACAAGTATTTGCAAGAAAAGCAGGAGATGGTTACTAAAATTCTGATAGGGAGAAATTAAGATGATAGTTCTACAAATCAAATCATACCAAAATTTGACATATTCAAAAGTTAAAATCTTACAGCCACATATGTCTGTATGAACAGCTTAGGCTAATGCATTCATTTGTAAGGTCATTCACTGATCATATAGCTCTAAAAAAGACAAGGGCTTGAGTACAGCTCCTTTGTCCTTGACACTTTGACAAGGGCTTGAGTACAGCTCCTTTGTGGTTCTGTAATAGAAACAGTTGTTTAATCACAACAAAACTATTATATACTAGAATTCGAAATTAATAGATGATTGCTAATAATTTGATTCTACAGTAGATTAGAACCAGATCTGATTTTTTTTTTTTTTGCTTTGTGTATTTTGATTCTACTATAGAATCATGTTTATGTTGATATTCTTTGGCGTCATTTTTGTTTTGTGTAAATTCTTGATTCTACTACAGAAGGTTATTTGTGTACTTGTAGTTTTTGATTCTACATACAAGCATATGTTTGAATTTGTAGCTGTATATAACTTGTATAGTAGAATCGCATGAGTATCAGCCTTTTAATCACGTGTATGTGTTGTGACTAGATTTTGATTCTACTGTTGAAGCATATTTATGTGTTTGTAGTTTTTTTATTGTAATTAGCTGTCAAAATATTGTTTTCTGATTGTTGTTGAGTCTACTGGATTTTTATATACAACACTTGTTCTTATGAGTCGCTGTCTGTCTGTTCTTTTAGTCGAGAGTAAATTCAATGAGTCACTCGTTAACAATTATGTTTTATGCGTAGATTTTCTTCCCCGTCTACAATGCAAACCATCACTACGTTATATGTTGCAATTTGAAGAAATTTGCAATTGAGATTATTGACAACAGAGTTGGGCAAGATATGTTTTTATTATATGATACAATCCCCGAGACTTTGGTAATTTTCTGGCCTTAAAAACTACCTTAAAATTAAATTGTTTCATCCTGTTAACTAATGCTAATACTACAAAATTTCAGCGTGAAAATCTTTCCAAGTATTTTGAAGATCACAGCCTATGGAAGACACAGCAAATAAGGAATGCTCCAATAACACTCTTAGAAATGAAATGGCAAACCAAAAACAAGAACAGCGAGTCTGGAGTGTTTGCAATGAATCACATGGAGACTTACATGGGAAATGGAGTAAGAAAATGGGAATGCCAATTTGCACCTGAAACTGTAAGTAATTATTATTATGAAACTGTATGTAATTGTTATAAAACTTGGTACACATATTGTGTTCAACTAGTTAGCTAGATTTATTAGTACATATTGTGTTGGAGGTGCAACTTTTATGATTACCTCCAGATCCAAGCTGTGAATGTGTGTGCTTAACTGTAGAATATACTTCATACATGCAACTAATTATTTAAATAAACACTGCTTTGATTCTACTACAGAATCGAAACATCTACTTAGGTACACTGTTTAGATATGAGTAATGAAGGAATATGTTGTGTTTGCATCTTTTATCAAATTGTCAGATGTTTTATCTCAAACTTAAGTCAAATCCTAGCTTTACTAATCCTAAATCTACCCTTGATTTACCTATCATTTATTAGTTATGAATTTTTGAACTAATTTTTAATATTGGTGCAGGAATATATGCAAAAAAAGCAGCTGCAAAGAGCACGCCAGATATATGCAGCAAAGATTATATACTCCCCCATCAATTATATCAAGGACAAGATGTTTGATGAGATCAAGGAGATGAATTAACTATGATAGTTCAATGAAATAACAGAGAATTATGAATGCAATTTTTGTTTCTCTCTTTAGAATTATCTTAGATACTTTGATTACATATTCTAGATGCTTTTAACAGTAAATGTGAAGTTAACTTTTGTCTGTTGAGATTGAATTTTGATATTAGTTGTACTGTTTTTCGCATTTTAAATTTAAAGAAATCTGGATTGGTTTTATTCATGTAGTATTGTAATATGATGTTGGTGACTACTTTCTATTGGTTTCTATTGGAATCATTAACACTTGATTGTGCATTCCATTGTAAAACCAAAAGATATGTTGCAAAACAATCAAGGGAAATTACTATCTACCTATTTCTACAGTAGATTCAAAAGTAAAATTCGACACTCAAGCTTCAGTTTAGCAAGTTTCAATTTGTCAAGATATCTCAGAGTCACATTTGCCAAAACAAAATTCATAAACAATCCATTATCTAATGTGGTTCTATTTTAGAACCAATATTTAAAAAATAATCCCATGTTACTTGTACAAGGCCTTTCAAGAGTAGGATTCATTACATTTTAAAGTACTACTATTAGATTCTAAAAAATAAAATAAAATATCATATTAAGAAATATATTTAATCTAATTAATTATATGTTTCAAAGTCATACTATAGAATCAAAAATTTATATAATAATTTTGTTAATTGCGTTTGTTTACTAAATTCAGTATACGATTTATTTGTCATTCTGAATGTTTCTAAAATCCAAAATGCAAATGTTGAACCCCAAAAGTTAACGTTTGATGCCATAAGGGAACACAGATAAAAATTTAAAAATTGAGTTTGCTTAATAAGTCCAGCGGCCTGGTTTTTAAAAAATCGGGCCCTAAACTCTAAACCTTAAACCCTAATTCAGTATACGATTTATTCGTCATTCTGAATGTTTCTAAAACCCAAAATGCAAATGTTGAACCCCAAAAGTTAACTTTTAAATTTAATAGTTCTAAAACGCAAATTAAACTCGTTCAACCCAAAATTAAATTTTTTTAACCCCATATAAAATAAAAATAAAAACTTAAATAATAATTCAATAAAATACTTGAGTTTTTGATATTTGGTTATTTTATTCTACATTGGAATTAAAAATACTTGAGTATTGATTCCATTGTAGAACCAAGGATTAGGATGGGAAAAGATTAAGAAAAATGACCAAATTTTGAAACTGGTTCTACAATAGAATCATTAAATTCAATGTAAATCAAGTATAAAAACTGTACGAATGAGTCACGACTCGTGTTTTGAATTGAACAGCTATATAAGTAAAGTTTCATTTTCAGTTACAACTACAAACCGCCACATCATTTCTTTCTCATAAAAAAACAACAAAAGAAACCACCCCTAATTTATACCCTGTACAATATGGCTTCATCATCCAAAGCATTGGAAAAATATGGCAGTTCATCATCAACAAGTAAGGAAATATGGTTTCTTGAGGGTCGTAGGATTGAGGCCCACCCTGTGGCTGATTTTGGAGTCCAAAATCCCATTCAACCAGTCCCGATTGAACAACTTCAATCATGGATAACACCAACATCTGCCGAAAGGGTTATGCATGCAAAATCTCGCTATTCTGCAAGGGATAAATATTTTTCTGATTTGGAATCAAAAGGTATAACTCCATTAGACTACTATAAATGTTCGCTTTTTGATGCTATTTCGAATGAATCAGGCAATGATATTCACAACACTTATCACTGCTCTTCCTATAATTGTTCCACAATCGTCCATCCTCCATTACAATTCTTTGTAAATGCTGAAAAGGCCTGGAAACTTAGTTGCTTAGGCTATTTTGTTGATCATGCTTTAAATAAGAAGTCTAACCTTCAAATGGTACAACAGTTCATGTCATCAAGGTTTGAATCTTGGGGTTTTAATTTTATAAATTTTGATGAATCGGGCTTCTTTTATTTTAAATTTGACAATGAAGAAATAAGGGACAAGGTCATCTCTCTAGGGCCTGTAAATGTAGAAGGGAAGATTTTTGTTTTTGGTCCTATAATTCACAAATATCCTTCCATCAAATACACCCTTGATACTTGTACCCAGTGGGTGAACATTAAAAATATTCCAAGGCCATATTGGTCCGTGGAAGGGCTTACATATATTGCTGAGGCATTAGGTACAGTCATCCGCAATGATGGGCTTAGTACCTGGACTACCGCTGCCAGAAATGAGACATGATATTCTGCCAAGATATGTCTCGAAATGAGTCATATGCACTCTAGGCCAAAACACATTCTTGTTGTAGTTCCTGGTATTGATGAAACCTTCACGCATGCAAGAATTACCATAGAATACATGCAAAATGGATCATGTTCACTATGTTGCAGCCCTGATCACAAACTTGAAAATAAATGTCCTCACAAACCAGGATTTGAGAGAGATTATAATCTCATGGACTGCTCTGCTGATCCTCTTGTTAATCTTTCTGAGGAAAGCTCTAGTACTGCCGCTAGCCATGTAGGTGATATAGATGAAGGGCATGACAGCAACATGGAGGTCGACTAGTGATCATGAACATTTGATCGCTTATTATGTTCTATGTAATCTAGACTTGTTGGTTAAAATTCAACTTTTATTTTGTGATTGCTTGTAAATAACTTTGTTGGACAAATTATGGTACTTGGTTGTAAATAACTTTAATTCCTGCACAAATTACTATTGTATATAAGTCGTTTGGAGTTGTGTAATTTTTTTAAGGTGAATATTCACAAAATTCTGTAACAGAACCAAAAGTATTTATCTTTTGATTCTACTATGGAATCAATAGAAAGTAAAAAAACTACAAATCGAAATCTTTGATTATCAATTAGTGACAGATTAAGTAATTTCATAGAACACTCGAATTTAAAAAAAATACAAAAGAAATAACATTACGTAATAAGGATGCTTAAAACCGTTCAAGCAAAACGGTGTCTTTTTACAATGTAGGAACAAAAAAGTTCATACAAAACAAAAGAAAATTGACATGATTCAGATATTCAAACTCTAAACAAAGAATTAGTCACAAATGAGCATTGACAGTCTTTTATCAATGTTTCACCAAAACAGAGTTTCAATCTTTAACTTCATGAACTCCCTCAGTGAAAGTGTTTGATACAATCCTCTATGTTTCTCAACACGCTGCATGAAAACAAAAACAAGACTTTAATTTGTTCATTCAACTGTATAACTATAACCTCTATCCGCAAACAAGTAAACAGTTAACTTAAAAATTCATTTTGATCCAGCTAGTATGGAAAATAAGACAATGAGCAAGAGTTACCTGTTTGTACTTCAATAGTGGAAATGGGAATTCCATTCGTCTAAACAGTCTGACAATCCAAAGACGGAGGAGGGTGTACTTCAATAGTGGGATCGGTGATTACATTCTGACCATCCAAAGCTGGAGGTTGCTTGGACTGATTTGATTGAATCTGAACACCCTTAACCTGTTTCACTTTGTTCGGGCAAGTACGTTTATCATGATAGACATACAGATCACATCCTTTGCACTTCTTGAGTTTTCTTTTTTTACCATCATAACTTAACTCTGCAGGACCAGGAATCCTTTTTCGGCTTCCTTTGTTATTACTTGGCAGTGGCGGACGAACACTAGTTGAACCAGAAGGCCTAACACCAAATATTTCTTGAAGCATGTCATCCTTTGTTACTGGACACTTCTCGTATTTTTCTTTAATTCTAGTCCTCAAACACTTCATTTCATCCAACAAATATTGTAAACCATTTACATTACTGGAAACATTATCAAAGCAAGCTTGGTAATCCCTCCGTATTTTATTTGATGTATCTCTGATTATCTACCCATCACTACTAATTTCCGTTTCAGTAGAAAACTTCAATTTACAAAATTTATCTGCATTTCTCATCCAGCGCTTTAATAAGAACTGATGTGGAATTTCATCCACCCCCCAAAGACCTAAACAGTAAAAACAATGTCGATAGAGATAACCAACTCTAATAAAAAGCTTACAAGAACAGCTTACATCATTTGTCGACGGAGAAAAGCCAACCTCAAACAACTTTCCATTCAAACTATTATCACGAACTATGTGCTTATTCACACCATCAACAATCGTTGGTTGGCCTGCCAGACTGATATGAAAACAACTCGCTTTTATTTGTTTTTGAACCTTGTAGAACATAGAACGAGTGTAAAGCCGAGCTGCATGCTTTTCAATGTCCTTCTCAGTTACAGGTTGTGGAATACAATTCAAGTCAGTATTATTCAATTTCTTTTGATCATGAAACTGTTTGTCAATGGCACTCTCATAACACAAGTAGAACTCTGAAAGTGTGTCACCTTTTTGGACAAAATGGTTAAAGAAAAAGTTGCTGCTTTCTGACCGTGAAGTTGTTCTCAGTAATGCTCCCATTGGCTTGTCCCTAAAGAAGGCAGGAATCCATGAGGCTCTAATAGAATAGATCTCCTTCAAGCAAACATGGTCAGTCAATCCAAATTCCTTAAGCACCGCATCCCAACCTTCTTCGAATTCAGCAACCGTCAAGTGTGACGACCAAACAAACTTATTAAGTGCTTGCATGAAACCAGACTCCGCACAAAAAATAGGACCAATCTACATTTATTTTTAAAAAAAAACATAAACTCATAAGAAAAGCACCAAATATGAGAACAAATACTAATTTAGTTCTTCTACATCTGTTGTATTTGTGGTTCTATAATAGAACCAGTTTTGTGTACAAATTGTAAGGTGTAAACTATGATTCTGTAATAGAACCAGTTGTGTGTATAAATGGAAATGTATAAATTTTGCTTCTGTAATAGGACCAAAGTTTGTCAAAATAGGTTCTATATTTGAACGACTATTTAAATCAAACTATGATTATGTAATAGAACTAGTTTTGTGTACAAATGGAAAGGTATAAATTTTGCTTGTGTAATAGAACCAAAAATTTGGCAAAATCGGTTCTACATTAGAACAACTATTTAAATCAAACTTATTAAGTGCTTCCATGAAGACTCATACAATACTAAGTTGGTTTTAAAGTTAAAACTTTTAAGAATTCATGTACCTTGGCTGGAAACTTCTGCATGATATGCCACATACAATATCGATGCATAACACGGGGAAATGTTGTATCAATGGCTACTTTCATCCCAAGACACTGATCCGTTATTATGCATTTTGGAGGGCGTGTAAAAGCTTTTAGAAAAGCCTCACACGCCCATGTGAAATTCGTTGCAGTCTCTTGGCTAAGCAAAGCGGAAGCAAATGTGACACTCTTCCAATGATTATCGACCCCAATGAAAGGCACAAAAACCATACTATATCTGGAATGTGAAAAAAATAACATAGTCAGTGATATATGTGAATGACTGAACGATGATTGAATGTAAAAGTAATATAAAAAACTTACTTATTTGTACGATATGTTGCATCGAAAGACACGACATCTCCAAAAACATCATAATTCCTGCGGCCTCGAACATCACACCAGAATAAACAAGTCAGGTGGCCATTTGAATCAGTCTGATATTCATAAAAGAAGCCTCCATCTGATGTGTCACGTTTATTTTCAAATTTTTGAAGCAACATGTCAGCATCATGCTGACCAATGTATAGCTTAATATCCCTCATCCAATTTTGGAAATCCACGACAGTTGCACCAACAGAAGAGTAAGAACCAGAAATGGACTTGTAGAGGTTGTGAGCTCTATACGGGCCTAAGTTTGATTTTGCAGAATCTAAAACAAATCGACGCTCAAAAGAAGTCATGCATCGATTTGACCGAAGAAATTCTTTGTCAGATGCACATGATAACGGGTGGTTATGACCCTCAATAAAAGAGGAAACTGCATAGCAATTCAATCCCATATACTTCAAAATTATCTTTGCATTGCATTCACATTTCTTAGTGACAGTCCTCCTACATTTCACATCAATAGTACTGGACGAATGAGAAGAATCTGATTTAGCAGCCAGATTTTTTGACATAGAAGTTTCGTGGTGCCCTGCTTTTGAACAAACTATATATTTTGTGACAACAATGCCTTGTCTGACTTTTTGTGTTGACTTCCGAACCTCAAATCCACCCTGCCTTCCATACTCAGTGTAGAACCGAAAACAAGATTCAATATCAGTAAATTGAAGGCCAGGGTATGGTCTAACTTTGTCATCAAACACTTTGGGAATCCACAACTTACTGCTTTTACTAAAAGAATCATCAAAGCCTTCTAACAAATCTTCACCATATCATTACCAATGGAATCAGATGCAAGCTCAACAGTATCACTATTTTCAGTAAACGGAACATTGACTGAAAAAAAAAGACAAAAAAAACCATTAAAATATGTTAGTCAGGATCAGGAACATATGTTTGAAAACCTTAAATCAAAATTATGATAATGTAAAAGAACCAAGTAAAAGACTGACTGACAATTGGCAGAGATGCAATTAGTGTACATCAGGTTTCAACTTGCTTAAAATATAGATGATTATATTTGTCTATAAACCCCGTACGAATGATTACAAAAC
This sequence comes from Kitagawia praeruptora, assembly GCA_037693485.1. Classification (NCBI taxonomy): domain Eukaryota; kingdom Viridiplantae; phylum Streptophyta; class Magnoliopsida; order Apiales; family Apiaceae; genus Kitagawia; species Kitagawia praeruptora. Next base: position 107,137,441 of record CM075348.1, read on the forward strand.
TAGACATTACGACACTAACAAAAAAAATTAATTTCGTAGCAGATACGAATTACCACAAAAAAATTGGATACTAATTCATTGAGATGCCTTTAGGTTAAATATATATCGTAGCAGATACGAATTACCACGACTACTCAAATTTGGTCAACTGTATGTCGTACAATAACAAAACCAAATATAATTGTAAAGCTACATAGTTTGAAATCACAAAATCTGACTACGCAACAATTTTGATGTTACTGGAGAACCAAGACAAAGAGTGACATAATGAAGTAATTGTTGAATGTAGAATCAAAGTAATTGTTGGTTATAGAATCAAAATTTTCATCATAAGCACTGAAAATCGTAAATCTTGTAAAATACAATGGAATACTAAATCCTATAAAATCGTAAATTTATTTGTGATTCTACTATAGAATACTATAAAAATCGAAAGATATGTATAAAACAATTATTGTTAATCATTCAATCCAGCTAAAACAGGAAGCATATAGGCACAAATATGAATTTTTATCATAAACGGTCAAATGAAACTAATATGAACAGTACTAACTGATTATTGAAGAAACTTGCCGGATTTTTAGATTTGATAACAGAATCATAAACTTTAGAATAAACTTCAAAAGAATAAATAAATATGTAACAAACATAATTTTTGATTCTATTACAGAATCAAAACATAAACTATCAATTTTTTTGTACGAAACTGAAGGATAAAGGTTCGAGTATGATGAGTAGTCAATGTACAATACAATTATAGTTTTTAGATTGTGATTTGATTCTACTACAGAATCGAAGCATATATTATAAAATTATGTGTACAAGGTTAAAGATTAAAACCTGATGAAAGATCAATAGCAAAAGTAAAATCAAAGCTTTGAGCTTGATTTGATGAAGATGCCATCGGAAAGAGATCGTACGCAAATCAAATTGATCAAAAACGATATAAAATGGACTGTAATAGAAGAGTGCGACAGAGATACAGGAGAGATATCGTGGGAGAGATTGCCGGTGGAATTTGATCGGAGAAATCTTCGGAGAGATTGAAGGAGACAAGCTAACCAGTGTATAACAAACACCTACAACGGTAATGACAGTAAAATTTTATTTTGATAATTAATTAGTATCAGATAATGAGAGCCGTTGGATTGTACATTGATCCAAAGGTTGAGATTAAAGGAGAGGATTCTCCATGGTTCTCCATATAAAATGGTTCTCTATGGAATAATTGCCATATTATCCATACTGTAACTTGTGCAGACTGTGTATCTTGAAAATTGGCCAACTTTTTTTAATAGAGTTGATCTAGGGATACCTGCAAAATATAAAACAAATATGTTAAGTAGAATGTGAAAAGTAGAAAAGAAATCCCACGGCACACACAATCAAGATTGGCCAAAATATAAAATAATGAACATGCACAGTGAAAGAAATAAAAGGATATGAAGAAAAGTAAAAGATACGAAGAAAAGTGGCTAGAAGGCTTGGAAAAGTTATCAAGTTACTTATATAATTTTCAACCATATGCATTTGTTATAAACTCAAATTCCAATTCTCTGTAATATTATTGTTTTTGTAATCAATTAAATTCTAACAATTTTTATCTTCAACTCTTGCAAATGCAAATTCTCCTCCATAACTTCAAATTCTTTTTCTACCTAAAATATATTTTCTACTTTAATTATGTTAAAAAAATTAATTCAATTATATATGTTTAAAATTACAAAAATGTAGGAAAATTAGAAAATAGATTGAGACGATATGTTAAAATTAATTCAATTATATGTTTTTAAAATTACAAAAATGTATGAAAATTAGAAAAATAGATTAAGACAATCTATCATCTCACCTAACCTTCGTGTACCCTCTGCAAAATTGCAAATAAGAATTGTGAATTGATTATATATAGAGAGAGCCTTTTCTACTTAGAATATGTTATTTAATATATCTTTTTTATAAACTCAAACTCTTCTCCTCCATTAACTTAAACTCCTATATCACCTATTCTATTTCTAGTACGATAGATGGTTTTTTATTTATTAGATAGATGGTTTTTTATTTATTAGTATTTAAAATTCTAAAATTCTAAAAAATTAAAAAAAATAGATTGAAACGATCTTAGAGCGCCACCTAAGCTCCCGCGTATCCTCCTTTATATATATATATATTGATGATATTTTTAGGATAAAAAACGAATTAAATATGAATTTTACAAGTTTAAATCCATAAAATGCAAAATAATTCATAAAATCGTTTTAAAATACCAAAAACTCCCAAAATAATGCTTCCAATAATTTTAAAACTAAATAATTATACCAAGATAATATTACAACAGATTTTATGATTTTTAACAGCTCCGATGATTTTATAAAATTCCCAGAAGATCAATAATGCATGATTAAATAGATTCAAATCGTCAAAAATACAAATAAAAATACACCAACTCACATATCACATATATATCATCATATAAGAATGTAAACATGATGTCACATATATTTAGATCTAAAAAAAATTCACCTCATATAATCCACATTTAATATTAAATAATAATATTTTTAATTACGAGTTTTTTAAGACATTATATACTTCCCCCTTAATAGGATTCTGTCCTCAGAATCAATCTTAAGAAACATAATGACCGTATTACTCAATCATTTCTCTTTCAATTTCCAAGTCATTTCTTTCATTCTAGAATTCCTCTATCTCAATTTCGCTAGGCTCGTCCTGTAAGCCCGTAAATTCCAACATAAACTTAAATATTTGATTTACATGTCTCGTTAATTCTAGATACTTATCACTTGTTGATGTGTCAAATTATACCTAACCGCAAGCGCACGGTGTCTATTGCTAGTACAAATGGCAAGCGGGTCGAATCCACAAGGAGACAGGTTCTACTAATTCCTTTTCAGTTATCGCTAATTGTTTCAAGTCATACGAATATGTGAAATTATTAATTAACTAATTAAACTAAATTAACACTAATTAAACAGATGATAAACAAATTATTTAAAACCTAGGGCAATCAGGTCCACCATGCTTACACAATTGGCTCTTAAGCTAAAGCAATCAATGTGATCCTATAACTAGAGTATGTTAATCTCTTTCAAGCATTAACACTCTCGAAACATTCAACACAATTAACCACTTTTAGTAATTCAATCAATCAGGTAATTAGAGTCAAGTTAATCTCTTCCAAGAATTAACGCTCTCAGAAATCCAATGATGCTTCCGCACTCAAATTTAATTCTGCTAATCGTATGTGTGCCTCTAGTAAGTAAATCTCTCGATCCATACCCCTATTTGCATATAATTAATCCATGATATTGGCCAATTACACAAATTAATGATTAAAACATATCAATCAGAATTAACCATAACCAATCAAATCATTATGAAAATCATGCCAATATTAGTGCAAACATGGCTTCCCTTTAAGCCCTAGAAATAACTACTCGCTAATAATTAAACAAGTAAAACAACTAGTAAAACAAGAAAACATAATTAAACTAATAAGAACAAAGAAAAGATTAAGAGAACAAAACCTTCAAACTTCAATGTTGTCACCCAAAAGAAGAGTCATGGTGTTTCTCTACATTTCCAACTAATAATATTAATCTACTCTAAACTATATTATCTGATCTAATATTACATCCCTCATAATTTACATGCTCAATAATTTGTCCCAAGATGTGTTTATATAGCCTATTGATTTAGCCTCCAAGCAATTGCCTTCTTAGAGTTGGAGTAGAAGATGGCAAGTTTCCCACTTCAAATTGAATTTCTGGAAGCTGCTGGATTTTCTTGTAAAATTCGTAACTTATTTTTCTCCTCTGTTTCTGGGCTCTTCCAACTGGATTTTGCTTACTGGACCACCTCTAAATTAAAGATAATTCTACAAGCTTCGCGTGGACAGCTTACGGGCCTCAAACGGACTTCTAGAACTCAAGATATGGCCAAAACAGTGTTAAACAGCCCCTGTAGCCCAATAATACGAATTTTCTCCTATTTTATCTCCAAAATAGCTCTTTTTGCTCCAAATCCTTCCAAGTCATGAATTCTTTATTTCCTACAATAAAACAATAAAATCTATTAAATAAAAATCTAAATCAATGTAAAACACAATAAATACGAGAATAAAATCATCTAAAATATATATAAAAATATATTCTATCAAACATCCCCACACTAAGCATTTGCACGTCCTCGGGCAAATAAGTGAAATAAAAACTAATTCCTAATAAACATCACTTTCGTAGATGACACGATTGCATTGAGCATATGCAACAAGTCGTTAAACCCCTAGGCAGCCCTAGTAGGACGAGTGTTGTCTCGTGAGGGTTTATAGTGAATATACCCACAAAATTCATCTAACCATGCAAAAGATCAATGCTAACACAACACCACACACACAAGTCCTCTCATGCCACATCAACTTAAGAATCAAAGCAAGCATACGATGTCTTGGTGTCGAAAGTGCAAGTATTCACGTAGTCTACTCAACTAACATGCAGAAGGTCATAAAAATTCATGTCAAGTGTAAAAATCGTTGGTAATCATGCTAAGCCCACAAGAAATATATCTTTAAGTCTAAACCCGGGATCTCCTATGCCAAAACAAGTAATAACTCACCTTTCACTCAAAAACGAATATTCACTCAAGAACAAGGTTAAGTGTATCACTCAATTCCAACAAAATCATAAACACAACTTGACACTCGCAATCAATCTCACTCTCAACGCAACATACATCACTGACGACAATCAAAAGGTCTTTATTCGGGTTGTAGCGTGTGCTAGGGACCAGGTATGTCAAGTAAAGCTAAAACAGGTTAAATGTCAAAAGCTAGTACCCAACAATAATCATTATTCAATTGCCTTTCTATTAAAACAAATACTTCCCCACACTTGGATTTTTCAATAACCCTTACATAATAACTTGACTAGTCGAATGAAGAAGGATCATACAAACATAAGAATGCTCTCAAATTTATTTTTTTCTTCTTTTTTTATTTCTCTGTTTTCTTTTTTTTTTCTTTTTTTTTTCTGAGAGCTAAGGAATAAGCACAATGATCCATAGATATTTTTATGAATTTCGACTAGCAAGCATCAATCTAAAATCAATATTCCCCAATGGTATGATCATCAATAACCCCCCCTTTTATGAACACCTTATTACTCCCTTAAACACAATATTAGCATTTGACAATTTAGGTTCAAATTCAATGTAAGGCCAATACAATAAAAAGGATAATGGCAAGTAATGTGGTGTGTCACCGAAAGAATAGGATTAAGCTCAACGGGTTAACTAATTGATCATGTATAAATGGTTTTGAATTATGGGAAATATGAGGTTATACCTAATTGCCTTTATCATCTTATCATCAATTAATGTCATGCATTTCAAGAAAGATCTCAAGTAAGTGCTAGCAATGTAAACAACATGTGGACACTCAAGCAAACGAAAAATCATGCAAACGATATGCATATAGGCTCAAAAACTCACTTGGTGTGACAAAACATAATCAATCCCAAGTAACAAGACTCTCTAACGCACCTACTTGTACTCAAAGCATGTAAACCAAGTCATCTTGCACATATTCATGTCATTCTAATCACTTACAACATCCAATTAAGTCTACCAGCTTCAACTTGCTAGTGAAAGTGTGTGCACAAGAACAAAGCACGTCACTTCTCATACAAAAGCGTCAAGAACACAAGAATTCTACGCATGCATGGGTGTATCAAGCAAAATACAACAACTAATCAAATTGCATGGCTAGAATTATTTTTGGTATTTTTAAGTTTTTTAATTTTTTTTTTTTGAATTTCATAATATAAAATTTTTTTTTTGGATTTTTTTATCATTGAGAACTCATCCCCACACTTAAGTGGTTCATTGTCCTCAATGAACAATTATATAAAAGAAAAGAAAGAAAAGAAAAAAAATATATACAAAAACAATTCCTAAATAAAATACAAAAATAATAAAGAAAAATAATAATAATAATAATAACAATAATAATAAATATGAATTAGAATAAATATAGGTTTAGAATAAATATACGTTTAGAATTTTTGAAGGAGGGATGGGAGATTTTGGATTAGAAATAGGAAAAGAATTAGGTAAAATAGGGGTATAAAAAGAATGGGGGGTGAAAAGTTTTTTTTTTATATATAACAACAGCTGACTACGGGAAAAAAATAAAAAAAAATTCAGACAACTCTGTTCCACGCGCAGCCTGCGCGCAAGTGAAGCAGACAGCCTCATAAGCAGTTGCGCAGGCGCAACCTGCGTGACTACTCAGCAAACTGCCCCAGCTCCAGTAACGCATGAGCAAATTGCGTTACACCTCCGCAATTTGCCCTGAAACCCAGGATGATCCCGCGTTACACACCAAAATCCGATTTTTTTTTTTTTTTTTTTAAGAGAACACAACACTCAAATTTTTATTTTTTTTAAAAAAAAAGATGAAGGAATAATGTACACAACAAGGCTTGGAATGAACAAATAACAAACAAATTCTACTATATATGAAAGAGAAGGAAAGAAGTACTCCCCTATGCAAAAGCATGAACTGCACCGATCCTCCAATGAAATCTTGGGTTGCCTCCCAAGCAGCGCTTATTTAGAGTCATTAGCTTGACCTCCTCAAAAATACTCCGGTAAATGCGTAATATCCACTTTCTCGATCATAAACTCGTCACCACAAAAAGTATCAAGAGTGTTAGTGATTGTCTTTATCCTGCAGAAAGTCTCCAAACAAGCATCAGCAAAATAAAATATGTCATTAATAAGCAATAGAGAGAGTGCTTGTGCAGTTTTGGAAAACTTTGTGATAAAACAGCGATAAAATTCAACACCACGAAAATATTGAACTCCCTTGACATAAGGTGGAGGTTCTGGTGGTGGCTTTTCTTCACTCCTCACTTTCACTGGAGTCATTCGGACATCTTGGCTTATCACATCATTGGCTAATAAGACACTTCCATCTCCTCCCTCTTCTCGAGCTTGAAACGTATGAGCCACTTTGTATGGATCCTCAACCAGAATTTGAGAAATATCATCTTGGACAATATTTGTTATCACATCAACCTTGAAATAAGTGTTCTTGAGCAAAGAAGCCTTGTAAGTAGAGGCTAGATCGAGAGCAAATTTATCAATACATGGTAGCTTAGGCACAGGTTGTGGAAGAGAAACAACAACCATCTCTGTATTGCTTTCCTTTGTAGCCTCATCATCAGTCACATTGTCCTCGGTAACAGCAACATCATTGATCTCGTCATCGGTGGCATGCTCCTTCTCTTTATCAATGGCCTCATCATCAACATACATGGAGAAACTATCATATTCCTGATCGCTTGTGAGATTGATAGCAATCAGGTGCTCTTCGGATCGGATAGATGAAGATGGTAAATAGTCGAGCTGCCCTGTAGTAGAGTTAGCCATCTGTGCAATTTGAGATTCAATCGCCAAACTTTGAGTTTCTAATTCTTCAAAACTCTTTAGCAGTTTATTCAAGATATTCCACATCTCATTTGTCTGATCAGCTTGCACATCTACACTGGATTGAGAAACATGTAGATCTTCTTGTAGAGGAGGATATTGATATTCTTGCTGTAGCGGCTGCTCATATGACTGATAATATTGTTGCTCAAACTGTTGCTGATTATGATATGAAAAATTTTGAGCACCATTGTCCTGGTAGTAGAAATCTGGTTGATTCACGCATTCTTGATCAAAAGTGTTTGAATACTGATTGTACCCATATCCTTCTTCAAAATAATTCATTTGTCCCAACTGAGCACTCTGAGAATTATAGACATTGTAAGAGCATTCAAAACCAAAGTGACCCTGCACACCGCAAATTTGACAGAAGTTGTAAGTTTTAGGGGCCACTTGTGACATCTCATTGATACTCATTGGAAGCATAGTGGGATCTGCAGGGTTGAATGAGGCAATTTCTTGAGTGTGTGCCTCCAACATGGATGAAAGTAGTGCTAAAGTATCAAATTCACCCATAGTTACCTGTAAACACTCAACAAAGCCAAGAAACGTAGTAAAATTTGTCTCAATTGGAACTAAAGTTCCAATGAGACAATGGAAACAATCTAAACAACTAAATTAAAATCAACAGAAACTCGCTGTCTCCCCGGTAGCGGTGCCAAAAACTTGATGTGTCAAATTAAACCTAACCGCAAGCGCACGGTGTCTATTGCTAGTACAAATGGCAAGCGGGTCGAATCCACAAGGAGACAGGTTCTACTAATTCCTTTTCAGTTATCGCTAATTGTTTCAAGTCATACGAATATGTGAAATTATTAATTAACTAATTAAACTAAATTAACACTAATTAAACAGATGATAAACAAATTATTTAAAACCTAGGGCAATCAGGTCCACCATGCTTACACAATTGGCTCTTAAGCTAAAGCAATCAATGTGATCCTATAACTAGAGTATGTTAATCTCTTTCAAGCATTAACACTCTCGAAACATTCAACACAATTAACCACTTTTAGTAATTCAATCAATCAGGTAATTAGAGTCAAGTTAATCTCTTCCAAGAATTAACGCTCTCAGAAATCCAATGATGCTTCCGCACTCAAATTTAATTCTGCTAATCGTATGTGTGCCTCTAGTAAGTAAATCTCTCGATCCATACCCCTATTTGCATATAATTAATCCATGATATTGGCCAATTACACAAATTAATGATTAAAACATATCAATCAGAATTAACCATAACCAATCAAATCATTATGAAAATCATGCCAATATTAGTGCAAACATGGCTTCCCTTTAAGCCCTAGAAATAACTACTCGCTAATAATTAAACAAGTAAAACAACTAGTAAAACAAGAAAACATAATTAAACTAATAAGAACAAAGAAAAGATTAAGAGAACAAAACCTTCAAACTTCAATGTTGTCACCCAAAAGAAGAGTCATGGTGTTTCTCTACATTTCCAACTAATAATATTAATCTACTCTAAACTATATTATCTGATCTAATATTACATCCCTCATAATTTACATGCTCAATAATTTGTCCCAAGATGTGTTTATATAGCCTATTGATTTAGCCTCCAAGCAATTGCCTTCTTAGAGTTGGAGTAGAAGATGGCAAGTTTCCCACTTCAAATTGAATTTCTGGAAGCTGCTGGATTTTCTTGTAAAATTCGTAACTTATTTTTCTCCTCTGTTTCTGGGCTCTTCCAACTGGATTTTGCTTACTGGACCACCTCTAAATTAAAGATAATTCTACAAGCTTCGCGTGGACAGCTTACGGGCCTCAAACGGACTTCTAGAACTCAAGATATGGCCAAAACAGTGTTAAACAGCCCCTGTAGCCCAATAATACGAATTTTCTCCTATTTTATCTCCAAAATAGCTCTTTTTGCTCCAAATCCTTCCAAGTCATGAATTCTTTATTTCCTACAATAAAACAATAAAATCTATTAAATAAAAATCTAAATCAATGTAAAACACAATAAATACGAGAATAAAATCATCTAAAATATATATAAAAATATATTCTATCAAACATCCCCACACTAAGCATTTGCACGTCCTCGGGCAAATAAGTGAAATAAAAACTAATTCCTAATAAACATCACTTTCGTAGATGACACGATTGCATTGAGCATATGCAACAAGCCGTTAAACCCCTAGGCAGCCCTAGTAGGACGAGTGTTGTCTCGTGAGGGTTTATAGTGAATATACCCACAAAATTCATCTAACCATGCAAAAGATCAATGCTAACACAACACCACACACAAGTCCTCTCATGCCACATCAACTTAAGAATCAAAGCAAGCATACGATGTCTTGGTGTCGAAAGTGCAAGTATTCATGTAGTCTACTCAACTAACATGCAGAAGGTCATAAAAATTCATGTCAAGTGTAAAAATCGTTGGTAATCATGCTAAGCCCACAAGAAATATATCTTTAAGTCTAAACCCGGGATCTCCTATGCCAAAACAAGTAATAACTCACCTTTCACTCAAAAACGAATATTCACTCAAGAACAAGGTTAAGTGTATCACTCAATTCCAACAAAATCATAAACACAACTTGACACTCGCAATCAATCTCACTCTCAACGCAACATACATCACTGACGACAATCAAAAGGTCTTTATTCGGGTTGTAGCGTGTGCTAGGGACCAGGTATGATCCGAATGAATCATTCTTTCCACGGAGGTAAATCTTTGCCTGCTAGGCAGGAGGATAGCAAGTTACAAATTATGTCTCGGTAGGACATGTATTTCTATTAGTATGAAATTCATAAATGAAGTAGTTAATGGTGGGGTTACCGTTATCCTTTTTGTGACGAATCTTGTATATGTTCCTAAGAAAAGGAATTTGTCCATTTTTCGGGGTCTCAAGTAAAGCTAAAACAGGTTAAATGTCAAAAGCTAGTACCCAACAATAATCATTATTCAATTCCCTTTCTATTAAAACAAATACTTCCCCACACTTGGATTTTTCAATAACCCTTACATAATAACTTGACTAGTCGAATGAAGAAGGATCATACAAACATAAGAATGCTCTCAAATTTATTTTTTTCTTCTTTTTTTATTTCTCTGTTTTTTTTTTCTTTTTTTTTCTGAGAGCTAAGGAATAAGCACAATGATCCATAGATATTTTTATGAATTTCGACTAGCAAGCATCAATCCAAAATCAATATTCCCCAATGGTATGATCATCAATAACCCCCCCTTTTATGAACACCTTATTACTCCCTTAAACACAATATTAGCATTTGACAATTTAGGTTCAAATTCAATGTAAGGCCAATACAATAAAAAGGATAATGGCAAGTAATGTGGTGTGTCACCGAAAGAATAGGATTAAGCTCAACGGGTTAACTAATTGATCATGTATAAATGGTTTTGAATTATGGGAAATATGAGGTTATACCTAATTGCCTTTATCATCTTATCATCAATTAATGTCATGCATTTCAAGAAAGATCTCAAGTAAGTGCTAGCAATGTAAACAACATGTGGACACTCAAGCAAACGAAAAATCATGCAAACGATATGCATATAGGCTCAAAAACTCACTTGGTGTGACAAAACATAATCAATCCCAAGTAACAAGACTCTCTAACGCACCTACTTGTACTCAAAGCATGTAAACCAAGTCATCTTGCACATATTCATGTCATTCTAATCACTTACAACATCCAATTAAGTCTACCAGCTTCAACTTGCTAGTGAAAGTGTGTGCACAAGAACAAAGCACGTCACTTCTCATACAAAAGCGTCAAGAACACAAGAATTCTACGCATGCATGGGTGTATCAAGCAAAATACAACAACTAATCAAATTGCATGGCTAGAATTATTTTTGGTATTTTTAAGTTTTTTAATTTTTTTTTTGAATTTCATAATATATAATTTTTTTTTTTTGGATTTTTTTATCATTGAGAACTCATCCCCACACTTAAGTGGTTCATTGTCCTCAATGAACAATTATATAAAAGAAAAGAAAGAAAAGAAAAAAATATATATACAAAAACAATTCCTAAATAAAATACAAAAATAATAAAGAAAAATAATAATAATAATAATAATAATAACAATAATAATAAATATGAATTAGAATAAATATAGGTTTAGAATAAATATAGGTTTAGAATTTTTGAAGGAGAGATGGGAGATTTTGGATTAGAAATAGGAAAAGAATTAGGTAAAATAGGGGTATAAAAAGAATGGGGGGTGAAAAGTTTTTTTTTTATATATAACAACAGCTGACTACGGGAAAAAAATAAAAAAAAATTCAGACAACTCTGTTCCACGCGCAGCCTGCGCGCAAGTGAAGCAGACAGCCTCATAAGCAGTTGCGCAGGCGCAACCTGCGTGACTACTCCGCAAACTGCCCCAGCTCCAGTAACGCATGAGCAAATTGCGTTACACCTCCGCAATTTGCCCTGAAACCCAGGATGATCCCGCGTTACACACCAAAATCCGATTTTTTTTATTTTTTTTTTTAAGAGAACACAACACTCAAATTTTTTTTTTTTTTTAAAAAAAAAAGATGAAGGAATAATGTACACAACAAGGCTTGGAATGAACAAATAACAAACAAATTCTACTATATATGAAAGAGAAGGAAAGAAGTACTCCCCTATGCAAAAGCATGAAGTGCACCGATCCTCCAATGAAATCTTGGGTTGCCTCCCAAGCAGCGCTTATTTAGAGTCATTAGCTTGACCTCCTCAAAAATACTCCGGTAAAGGCGTAATATCCACTTTCTCAATCATAAACTCGTCACCACAAAAAGTATCAAGAGTGTTAGTGATTGTCTTTATCCTGCAGAAAGTCTCCAAACAAGCATCAGCAAAATAAAATATGTCATTAATAAGCAATAGAGAGAGTGCTTGTGCAGTTTTGGAAAACTTTGTGATAAAACAGCGATAAAATTCAACACCACGAAAATATTGAACTCCCTTGACATAAGGTGGAGGTTCTGGTGGTGGCTTTTCTTCACTCCTCACTTTCACTGGAGTCATTCGGACATCTTGGCTTATCACATCATTGGCTAATAAGACACTTCCATCTCCTCCCTCTTCTCGAGCTTGAAACGTATGAGCCACTTTGTATGGATCCTCAACCAGAATTTGAGAAATATCATCTTGGACAATATTTGTTATCACATCAACCTTGAAATAAGTGTTCTTGAGCAAAGAAGCCTTGTAAGTAGAGGCTAGATCGAGAGCAAATTTATCAATACATGGTAGCTTAGGCACAGGTTGTGGAAGAGAAACAACAACCATCTCTGTATTGCTTTCCTTTGTAGCCTCATCATCAGTCACATTGTCCTCGGTAACAGCAACATCATTGATTCGTCATCGGTGGCATGCTCCTTCTCTTTATCAATGGCCTCATCATCAACATACATGGAGAAACTATCATATTCCTGATCGCTTGTGAGATTGATAGCAATCAGGTGCTCTTCGGATCGGATAGATGATGATGGTAAATAATCGAGCTGCCCTGTAGTAGAGTTAGCCATCTGTGCAATTTGAGATTCAATCGCCAAACTTTGAGTTTCTAATTCTTCAAAACTCTTTAGCAGTTTATTCAAGATATTCCACATCTCATTTGTCTGATCAGCTTGCACATCTACACTGGATTGAGAAACATGTAGATCTTCTTGTAGAGGAGGATATTGATATTCTTGCTGTGGCGGCTGCTCATATGACTGATAATATTGTTGCTCAAACTGTTGCTGATTATGATATGAAAAATTTTGAGCACCATTGTCCTGGTAGTAGAAATCTGGTTGATTCACGCATTCTTGATCAAAAGTGTTTGAATACTGATTGTACCCATATCCTTCTTCAAAATAATTCATTTGTCCCAACTGAGCACTCTGAGAATTATAGACATTGTAAGAGCATTCAAAACCAAAGTGACCCTGCACACCGCAAATTTGACAGAAGTTGTAAGTTTTAGGGGCCACTTGTGACATCTCATTGATACTCATTGGACGCATAGTGGGATCTGCAGGGTTGAATGAGGCAATTTCTTGAGTGTGTGCCTCCAACATGGATGAAAGTAGTGCTAAAGTATCAACTTCACCCATAGTTACCTGTAAACACTCAACAAAGCCAAGAAACGTAGTAAAATTTGTCTCAATTGGAACTAAAGTTCCAATGAGACAATGGAAACAATCTAAACAACTAAATTAAAATCAACAGAAACTCGTTGTCTCCCCGGCAGCGGTGCCAAAAACTTGATGTGTCAAATTAAACCTAACCGCAAGCGCACGGTGTCTATTGCTAGTACAAATGGCAAGCGGGTCGAATCCACAAGGAGACAGGTTCTACTAATTCCTTTTCAGTTATCGCTAATTGTTTCAAGTCATACGAATATGTGAAATTATTAATTAACTAATTAAACTAAATTAACACTAATTAAACAGATGATAAACAAATTATTTAAAACCTAGGGCAATCAGGTCCACCATGCTTACACAATTGGCTCTTAAGCTAAAGCAATCAATGTGATCCTATAACTAGAGTATGTTAATCTCTTTCAAGCATTAACACTCTCGAAACATTCAACACAATTAACCACTTTTAGTAATTCAATCAATCAGGTAATTAGAGTCAAGTTAATCTCTTCCAAGAATTAACGCTCTCAGAAATCCAATGATGCTTCCGCACTCAAATTTAATTCTGCTAATCGTATGTGTGCCTCTAGTAAGTAAATCTCTCGATCCATACCCCTATTTGCATATAATTAATCCATGATATTGGCCAATTACACAAATTAATGATTAAAACATATCAATCAGAATTAACCATAACCAATCAAATCATTATGAAAATCATGCCAATATTAGTGCAAACATGGCTTCCCTTTAAGCCCTAGAAATAACTACTCGCTAATAATTAAACAAGTAAAACAACTAGTAAAACAAGAAAACATAATTAAACTAATAAGAACAAAGAAAAGATTAAGAGAACAAAACCTTCAAACTTCAATGTTGTCACCCAAAAGAAGAGTCATGGTGTTTCTCTACATCTCCAACTAATAATATTAATCTACTCTAAACTATATTATCTGATCTAATATTACATCCCTCATAATTTACATGCTCAATAATTTGTCCCAAGATGTGTTTATATAGCCTATTGATTTAGCCTCCAAGCAATTGCCTTCTTAGAGTTGGAATAGAAGATGGCAAGTTTCCCACTTCAAATTGAATTTCTTGAAGCTACTGGATTTTCTTGTAAAATTCGTAACTTATTTTTCTCCTCTGTTTCTGGGCTCTTCCAACTGGATTTTGCTTACTGGACCACCTCTGAATTAAAGATAATTCTACAAGCTTCGCGTGGACAGCTTACGGGCCTCAAACGGACTTCTAGAACTCAAGATATGGCCAAAACAGTGTTAAACAGCCCCTGTAGCCCAATAATACGAATTTTCTCCTATTTTATCTCCAAAATAGCTCTTTTTGCTCCAAATCCTTCCAAGTCATGAATTCTTTATTTCCTACAATAAATCAATAAAATCTATTAAATAAAAATCCAAATCAATACAAAACACAATAAATACGAGAATAAAATCATCTAAAATATATATAAAAATATATTCTATCACTTGTACGTGACGATCCTTTTCTACTGAAAATTGGACATGACATATTCGTATAATGGGCTATGCCCTTTACACATAGGGATGGGCATCGGGCCACTTCGGGGCCGGGGAGTGCTATCCCCGCTCCCATCCCCGAATTCAAACCCGATCCCCGTCCCCGGCCCGATCCCCATCGGGGATTATTTTTTATTCCCCATCCCCGGCCCAAACGGGTAACGGGGATCCTCGCGGGGAATCAGGGAATTTCATTTTAAAACAAAAAATAACAATTTAAACAATTTTAAACACTAACTAGTGAGTTTGAAACAATTTTTTAAGCACTAAATTAAGATAAAATTTTTTTTTACTTAAATAAACAATTATAAATAACGTGGAAATGAAGTTATTTAACTAATAAAAATAAAAACATATAAGATTAAAATGTTATTTTGTTTCCAATATAAAGTATTGAAAATTCGTATATATTAATATATGATTATCAATATATATATATATATATATATATATATATATATATATATATATATATATATATATATATATATATATATATATATATATATATATATATATATATATGGTGATTTGAGTGCTATAAATGAATACCCGTGAAGATTGGATAGCTAGGTGAGATATTTTAACAAAAATAGTGGTCACTTTGATATAAAACTCATACTAAAGTGAACTATACGATAAGGGTGTCGTGTTACAAACTAAACCTTTTATCTTGAAATGAAAACTAATTCAACATCTCAACACAGAGTTGCTAAGCATTCATGACTGCAAAATATGTTTCAACAGTTTATAGTTTTACATCACATTCTCAGAGAGAGAGAGAGATTAAGAGATAATGGAGAAGTAAGTTCTAAGGGAGAGAATAGAACACAAAATATGTTAGAGAATTCCTTCGGCACTTGAAAAAGTTTATCAATTATTTTTTGGTACCGCATTAACAATTGAGTCAAGTCTATAAGAAGTCAAGAACAATTCACATTTGACATTATAAAAAATATAAAGATACTTGAAATTTGTATTGTGCTAGTCTTTTTTTTTTTTTTTGGCTAAACTTCTTCAAAATGTAATTTTTTTATATCGTTGCAAATAAATGCCTTTGTGTAGGCTTACAAGGAATTTTCTCAAATGAAGATAGAGTTGGAATTTTCTCAAATGAAATCTCTAGTCTCAATCTTGGTAAACAAACAGAGTAATGTTAGAGAACCAAATAATTTATCCAATGTGTAACGACAGTTGAGTACACCATTGTCCATGGCGAGCATACTATTGGGCCAATCATTCCAACTAGAGGACTGAGACAGGGAGATCCGCTATCTCCCTATTTATTCATTGTATGTGCTGAAGGGCTATCGTGTCTTCTTAAGTATTATGAGGAAAAGAAATGGCTGCATGGGGTCCGTATTTGCAAAAAAGCTCCTGTAATTAACCACATGTTGTTCGCAGACGATAGTTAGATTTATTGTAAGGCAAACCAGGAAGAAGCTAATAAGGTTGTGGAGTTGTTGGAAACGTATGAATTGGCATCAGGCCAACGAATTAATTGAAGCAAGTCTTCTGTGTTCTTCAGTGCCAATGTGATTGAGTACAACAAAAATTTGATGTGCCAAGAGTTACAGATTCCAGAAGCATATTCATCTTCGAAATATCTGGGACTTCCCAATATCTTAGGACGTAACAAATCTGTTATTTTTGGATATCTAAAGGATAAAGTGAAAGCCAGCATTCAGAGTTGGAATGAAAAGAAGATGTCAAGACCAGCTAAGGAAATCTTGATCAAGATGGTGGCTCAGGCTCTTCCCTCGTATGCTATGAATGTATTTTTGCTCGCAGTCGAACTCACAAAGGATATAGAGAATTGCATGGCAAAGTTTTTTTGGGGTTCGTCTCAGAATAGTAATTCAAAAATTGGCTGGATGTCTTGGGAGAGGATGACAAAGCACAAACATTCAGGTGGTTTAGGTTTTAGGTGTCTGCGTAATTTTAACATCACCATGTTAGGAAAACAGTGTTGGCGTTTGATCACAAATCAGGAGAGTTTAGTGGCCCAGATTTATAAGGCAAAATATTATGCTGACAGTGATTTTATGGATGCTAAAATTGGCAGCAGTCCTTCCTTTATATGGAGGAGTATTTGTGAAGCTAGAAGGGTTATCTTTGCAGGCTCAAGCTGGAGAATAGGGAATGGCGTGGACATTCAGATTCTGAATCAACCATGGTTAAATGACAGTGACAATCCGTATGTGGTTACTGACTCACCAGCGTTGGTAAATCAAAAGGTGGCATCTTTGTTCAGCATGAATACAAAGGATTGGGATCTGGAAATTTTGAATGATATTTTTGTGGATAGAGACCGTCAAGCTATACTGAATACGGTGGTTGAGCAAGATTTGGACAAAGATATTCTGTTCTGGAACATGGAGCATACAGGACAATATACGGTGAAAAGTGCTTATAAAGTTTTGCAGAATCAGAAAGAAGTTTGGAACGATGGTAACCACATGGAGTTCTGGAAGTCTGTTTGGAGTATTAAAGCGCCTCCTCAAGTCATGAATTTGATATGGAGGGCTTCTATGTACTGTTTACCTACTTTGGTTCAACTTCAAACTAAGCATGCGCAAGTAAACAACGTTTGTCCAGTTTGCAAAGAAGAAGCAGAGACTATTATACTCTCAACGAGCTTGAGACGAGCAAGAACTATCACCAGAGGAAGAGAAGAGGCTGTATAAAAGAGAAGGATGTGTGTTTTCGAGTGAATAATCCTAAGGCTCTATATGAGTATCCTGACGACCAATTTTTATACAATTATAAATAACATGGAAATGAAGTTATTTAACTAATAAAAATAAAAACATATAAGATTAAAATATTATTTTGTTTCCAATATAAAGTATTGGAAATTCGTATATATTAATATAAGATTATCAATATATATATATATATGGTGATTTGAGTGCTATAAATGAATACCCGTGAAGATTGGATAGCTAGGTGAGATATTTTAACAAAAATAGTGGTCACTTTGATATAAAACTCATACTAAAGTGAACTATACCATAAGGGTGTCGTGTTACAAACTATACCTTTTATCTTGAAATGAAAACTAATTCAACATCTCAACACAGAGTTGCTAAGCATTCATGACTGCAAAATATGTTTCAACAGTTTATAGTTTTACATCACATTCTCAGAGAGAGAGAGAGATTAAGAGATAATGGAGAAGTAAGTTCTAAGGGAGAGAATAGAACACAAAATATGTTAGAGAATTCCTTCGGCACTTGAAAAAGTTTATCAATTATTTTTTGGTACCGCATTAACAATTGAGTCAAGTCGATAAGAAGTCAAGAACAATTCACATTTGACATTATAAAAAATATAAAGATACTTGAAATTTGTATTGTGCTAGTCTTTTTTTTTTTTTGGCTAAACTTCTTCAAAATGTAATTTTTTTTTTATCGTTGCAAATAAATGCCTTTGTGTAGGCTTACAAGGAATTTTCTCAAATGAAGATAGAGTTGGAATTTTCTCAAATGAAATCTCTAGTCTCAATCTTGGTAAACAAACAGAGTAATGTTAGAGAACCAAATAATTTATCCAATGTGTAACGACAGTTGAGTACACCATTGTCCATGGCGAGCATACTATTGGGCCAATCATTCCAACTAGAGGACTGAGACAGGGAGATCCGCTATCTCCCTATTTATTCATTGTATGTGCTGAAGGGCTATCGTGTCTTCTTAAGTATTATGAGGAAAAGAAATGGCTGCATGGGGTCCGTATTTGCAAAAAAGCTCCTGTAATTAACCACATGTTGTTCGCAGACGATAGTTACATTTATTGTAAGGCAAACCAGGAAGAAGCTAATAAGGTTGTGGAGTTGTTGGAAACGTATGAATTGGCATCAGGCCAACGAATTAATTGAAGCAAGTCTTCTGTGTTCTTCAGTGCCAATGTGATTGAGTACAACAAAAATTTGATGTGCCAAGAGTTACAGATTCCAGAAGCATATTCATCTTCGAAATATCTGGGACTTCCCAATATCTTAGGACGTAACAAATCTGTTATTTTTGGATATCTAAAGGATAAAGTGAAAGCCAGCATTCAGAGTTGGAATGAAAAGAAGATGTCAAGACCAGCTAAGGAAATCTTGATCAAGATGGTGGCTCAGGCTCTTCCCTCGTATGCTATGAATGTATTTTTGCTCCCAGTCGAACTCACAAAGGATATAGAGAATTGTATGGCAAAGTTTTTTTGGGGTTCGTCTCAGAATAGTAATTCAAAAATTGGTTGGATGTCTTGGGAGAGGATGACAAAGCACAAACATTCAGGTGGTTTAGGTTTTAGATGTCTGCGTGATTTTAACATCACCATGTTAGGAAAATAGTGTTGGCGTTTGATCACAAATCAGGAGAGTTTAGTGGCCCAGATTTATAAGACAAAATATTATGCTGACAGTGATTTTATGGATGCTAAAATTGGCAGCAGTCCTTCCTTTATATGGAGGAGTATTTGTGAAGCTAGAAGGGTTATCTCTGCAGGCTCAAGCTGGAGAATAGGGAATGGCGTGGACATTCAGATTCTGAATCAACCATGGTTAAATGACAGTGACAATCCGTATGTGGTTACTGACTCACCAGCGTTGGTAAATCAAAAGGTGGCATCTTTGTTCAGCATGAATACAAAGGATTGGGATTTGGAAATTTTGAATGATATTTTCGTGGATAGAGACCGTCAAGCTATACTGAATACGGTGGTTGAGCAAGATTTGGACAAAGATATTCTGTTCTGGAACATGGAGCATACTGGACAATATACGGTGAAAAGTGCTTATAAAGTTTTGCAGAATCAGAAAGAAGTTTGGAACGATGGTAACCACATGGAGTTCTGGAAGTCTGTTTGGAGTATTAAAGCGCCTCCTCAAGTCATGAATTTGATATGGAGGGCTTCTATGTATGTACTGTTTACCTACTTTGGTTCAACTTCAAACTAAGCATGTGCAAGTAAACAACGTTTGTCCAGTTTGCAAAGAAGAAGCAGAGACTATTATACATGCATTAGTTCAGTGTAAATTTGCTTATGTGTGTTGAAAATTTTTTAAACAGGACATCAGTACGAAAGGAGACTGGGATTTTATGAGTTGGCTAGACCAATTATTAGCTGGCCAGTCATGTGATAGCAAGGCAAAGAGTTTAACGCTATGTTGGTCAATTTGGAGATCGCGTAATGATCTTGTTTGGAATGGAAAAAAGATGGCCAATCTTGAGAATAGTTGCAAAAGCATGGAGTATCTTTCACAGTGGAGAGCGGCTCAGAATAGAGGGTTTTCAGTGCCTATCACTCCTACAGTCGAAGGGGATGGGGCTATAGTCTGGGTCAAGCCACAACATAATGGAGTAAAGATCACAGTAGATGCGGCTATATTTCAGGATAAGGGGAGTTCGGGTTTTGGTATCATTGCTCGTAATCATGATGGCTGTTTGATATTGGCCAAGTCTTTAACTAAACCAGAGGTTTAGAATCCAACCTTAGCAGAAGCTATAGCTATTAAAGAGGCCTTAAGCTGGACAATGGAGAGGGGATGGTCTTCGGTTACTATAGAGTCTGATTGTCTTGTAGCCATTCAGTTAATAAGGAGCGCTACTCCTATGCGTTCGAGGCTTGGTAAGGTTATTGAGGATTGTAGAGAGTTGTCTCGTTTTAACAACATTAAGTTGTCCTTTATTAAACGGCCTGCGAATATGCCGGCACATGAACTTGCTCATGTATCACATATGTATCCTGATCGTATCTTTGATTGGAGATCTGTTCCGATCAAGGTTAAAGATTGTATTTCCTATGATTTGATGGAATAAACACC
This sequence comes from Kitagawia praeruptora, assembly GCA_037693485.1. Classification (NCBI taxonomy): domain Eukaryota; kingdom Viridiplantae; phylum Streptophyta; class Magnoliopsida; order Apiales; family Apiaceae; genus Kitagawia; species Kitagawia praeruptora. The sequence continues at coordinate 107,158,430 of CM075348.1, forward strand.
TGCATTTCGTCAAAAAAAAATGTGAAAGTTTAATTCGTAAATTCATGTGTTAAATTCATGTGTTAAAATGCAGGGAAGTAAGGAAATCCATCTCATTTATTATACCTGCCACATCATTTTGAACAAAATTTTAGAAAAATTGTTTGATTCCCTAATATTTTGGAAAGTCCATTAGACAACTTTTTGGGAAAATTGTTTAGTTCCATAAATTTTTTATTCATAATTCATTTTCTGTATAACACATCTTTCAAACAGAAAACACTTGCTTTCTAATGGACGGAACAGAATCGTTGGAGATGAAATGAAATTTATATTATAAATGTTTAATTTATAATTTTTTTTAGTGGGGCGAATAAACGTAAATCTCAAATTCACCGATTTGAAAACAATTGCTCCATTTCCTAAATTTATTCAAACAATTAAAAAAAATTAAAATTAAAAGGTAACATAAAAATTCTTTCACCACATCTTGCAAGAATGCAGAATGCCAGGTCGAACGAATGAACCTTGTACAATATTTTAGATTCCCCCTCAACATTAGTATATGGGCTATCAGCTATGAGTTCACATTTGCCACAAAAAATTTCTTTTTCTTAAGCTATTGAATTGAGACTGTGCGAGTTTTCAATTTTTGGAAGATATGAAACAACTTAAGAAACTACTTAATGTTCTCCCAGTTATCAAAGAAAACCTTCTCTTTAAAATGTTAGCAGGTACTACTAGTTTACACGACTTTAAATTATTAACATACTAGGTGTATTGCTTTGTTCTGATAGTAAACATTTTTACAACATGTGATACTTTGTACAGAACAGAGACAGGGATAGGAAAGTACAAAATTCTATTCTATAGCTGTAAGAGTTCGGTATTTCCTAAATGTTGTTAGATATGATTGGAAGTCAAAGAGTATGGTTTACTGTGATGGCTCATGCTGGCATATTCTCTCTGGTTCTCCTTTATTCCACAAGTTCTCGAGTTCCCGTTGTTTATTTCCCAGCGTCAGGAGTGTGCCTGCATGAGCAGCACATACCATTAAGGATCAAGTTGGAAACTGTAATGAAAATGCGACACTAAGAAGCTCCTAATTCATGCCGTAATTCATGTTATTTGCATAATAAAACGAAGATTCCTACTTAAAAGTGACATTAGTATTAAGTTTGCCTATTAATAGTTGTTGGAAAATGTACCTAGCATGAAAGGTACAATGTAAAGCAATGCCGGTTGACCATGCCCATCCATCAAGTTTAATGCCAAATACGTGACGAGGAGACCTGTAGAAAATTGGCAAAAACATCCCAGGCTAATGAAACCACGCATATAAGGAAAAATCAAACTCCCCAACAGAAGTCCATTCTCTCTCTCATATCAAATCAAGGCATATTAACATCTTCCAAATATAGGGATTCTTGTTTGTTATAGGTTTTTACATACAAGTATAATGCTTGTACAGAATTTTAGAAGTATTACAAAATCTTGTACTGAACTTGATGTGGATCATGTTGAAAAGAAGTGTTTGAAAGAGGTATCACAGACCAGATTTTACATGATCATACAAATTGTTATTTTCATACCTAAACCATAAGCCGTTATAGCCCAGATAAAGTATCCACCTCGAAGATTTTTTTTTGACAGCCAGTCATACCTGCAGATAAAGAAAATAATTAAAAATATTAGCTAATTTATTTATTTATTTAAAATAAATGAAGTGATATACATTACTGACTGAATAGTGAAAATACACATCCACCATCAGTAAAGACAATGCCTTTATCTTTAGCAGCAGATTGCAATTAACAAATGAGTATCTAAATGCTCAAACCTTAGAGAAAATGCCACTAGCAGTCCTGGTAAGATAATATCACCAAACCCAATAATGCTGTAGCCACCCCAGGTATCAAACATCCGTGGAATTTTTAACAGCATCGGAATGCCATCTTCTCCGCTATTATCACCCCGAGCTACCTGTAGAGAGAGGAGAAAAGCACTCCATATATGTCATTCTATGGTTCCAAATGTGTTCAGTAATTCCCCAGAGGAATGGAAATGTTCAAGAACTTACTACTATCATAACACTTTTATGGAACAGCCATTTGGAGATGAAGACCCAGAAAATGTCATACAAGAAAGCGCAACTGAGAAGAACTGTTCCAACCTAACCACAAGAAATAAAAGAGAAATAATATTTTAAAATGTTTGGCAGCTGAATTAAACATAAAGGAGAACAGTGATTTGCAATCTGATTCCTATAAGTTCATAGTTCATTCTGCTGACAATATAACTATACTATCTGGTTTATATCTTGTGGATTCGGAAGTACTCTAAGCACCAAGCACCCTTCAAAACCATGATATTATGCAAATGGTAAACCTTAAAAAACCGCAAGATTGGAATTGGCACAATAATATGAAATGTGTACAATCAAATCAATCACACTTGTCATCGAAACATTATATGCAAATGTCATGGCTTAAGGATTCTTGATTAAGAAGTATATATGAGAATTTATTACCAGTTGTAGCAGCTAGTCTAGATATATAATGTGTTAAGTAACCAGCTCATCTAAAACCTTAAGTTGTCAGAGGAAGGCCCCAACACGATCTTATGCTACAACAAGTATTATTCAACACTCCCCCTCAATCGTACGATAAGATACGTTTCGTACCGATTGACCAGACAACGACAACATATATAACCAATACCAATATCAACAACAAATATAACAAATATTTAAATTAAATAAATAGGGGGTGGAGGGACTCGAACCTGAGACCCCTCCTAAACCGAGCTCTGATACCATGTTAAGTAACCAGCTCATCTAAAACCTTAAGGTGTCAGAGGAAGGCCCCAACAGGATCTTATGCTACAACAAGTATTATTCAACATAATGCACAAGGCATCAACATAATTGACACATTTATTATTAACATGTGCAGCATTTTCCAGAATCAATTTCTGACAAACTCTACTGGTGGTACCATGCGCACATACAAACCACAGTTTACTTGTGTGAGTGCGTGTGTGGGGGTTGGGGGGGGGGGGGGTTGCGCGGGTGTGTCCGCATATTACGCCAGTAGTACATCAAAGAAAATGGACAGGATAGTCACCTTGAGATTTGGAACTCGTACAATTTGCAAAACTGTTATTATCAACGCAATACCCTGATTGAAAAGGAAAAGCAACGTTTTACTTTAGGAATAACAATGAAGATTGATGTGAAGTATATATGCAGTTCCCCGACCTATGTTATTTGTATGGCATTATTTACAGTAAGCATGCAATTATAGCAAGGGTTGGGGAATATCTGAACTCTTGACATACATACCACAGGATGAACTGTATTAATAATTAAGATTCGAAAAAGGAGTAATATGAGAAAAGGAGCAGTTCCAGATTAAGTTAACTAGATCTGATTTAAAACTAATGAAACAGGACAATTTGCTGATAACATCATATATTCATGTCTATATTCCACTTAATACAGTGTGGAAGAAACAAATCTGAATAATGAAGTATCTTTTAAAATCCAGGAAACAAATTTAAATCCTACTGATTCATAGCACTACCCTTTCCCTCAAGTTGATGAAGATAAATTTTGACTACAGGAAAGCAGACGGTTCAACTAGCCCATAAGACCGGAAGTGTAGTGCTCATCTTTCAAACAAGTTGATAAGTGATAAACCTGTTATTTGCATTCATTTTCAGATAATTGTCTATATTTGCGCGGGTATGTTATATGTTGTATTTTATTATGTTGTGTTTGGTTGAGATGAATAAAGTTGGAGGAAATGGAATGAAATTTGAACTACAAAATGGTTCTTTGTTTAAAACTTATATACATTCCTAACTACCTAAACTATAGCCCAAACCCACCAATTTGAGAAGGAACGCTCAATTACCCACCATACCCATAATATTGTCTTCAAAATTCTTATCATAAAAAATTTGCACTCCCTCATATATATTTTTTTCAATTCTTCCCTCCAACCTCCATTATTTCCCTTTGATTTCATTCGTTTCATTCCATTCCATTCTTCCCAACCAAAAACAACATTAGAGGTTATACACAGTCAAGAAGACTCCCTATGACCCTGACTAGAGACTAGAGGTCATGAAGGAATATAAGATATTTGTTGCACTTCAATCCCTATGACCCTGACTAGAGACTAGAGGTCATGAAGGAATATTAGATATTTGTTGCACTTCAATCCATAACGAAGCAATAACATTGAGAACTTTACCCTCACTTCTTTACGTATAACCTTCTGAACTTTAAGGGTTCACACCAATCAACTCTACTAGGGAACACAATGTGCAAGGGAATTCATGTTCACTCGGAATTAAATCATAATGAACTATTAATGAACAAAATGCATACAGAAGTACACGAAGAACAAATTCTTACAAGGATATCTTGACCTATCCAAGCAAAGGAAACACGGCGATAAGCTGCCCATACGACAGCGAAAGCTATGCAGAATGGAGTAACACCCAGAGTCAAGTATGAGACAGCACCCAGAAAGGGTAGTTTAACATATGAATCACGAGCATGGTCAAAGAATCTGAAACTGTATTCAGTAACAGTAAATCATTCTTAATAGAACTTAAGCGACAAAATAGATAAAACTGTGTTGTTACAATAAATATTTACTAGCCCACTCTTGACATGTACCAAACAGGATATAACTGTTCTAGCAATCAGCTGACAGAAATAAAGGAGCAAAGAATAATAAAAACCTCTACTTTAAAGACCAAGAATAAAGGTTAACGTGTGTCTAAAAGCAACTGTTGACTTCCTAACTAATATTTGCCCAAGTTCAGGTATCTATTGTTTATGTCTAGTAAATAGGACTAGATTATCGTATTCAAGGACATTTGGAGGTGGAAGAACGACATTACCACTATCATAATCTGAAAACTCCTATGCCTAACAACTCTGAACTCTCCCAAAACGTGTTCGAAGGAGGCCTTAATTGGATCATATATTATATTCAGCATTCTGTTTCACTAGTATGAGTGCACAACCATCTCTCCCAAAGCCCTAAGATGTTAGAAGGTCTTAACTGGAACATGCATGATATTCAACATAACACTCTCCAAAGTTTAAGAATTTACAGATAAAAGAAGAAAGGAAAAAAAAAATCAATATTCAGATTATTTTGGAGGATAAGATCTCAAGCCAAAAAATAGCAGGAAGAGTAAGAAGCAAGAAACTGGAGCATAATATTTCCAAAAATGATTTAGAAAGTTAGTCTTACATTAATCTATATCTATACTTCTATACTAATCTATAATAAGCAAACAAGGGGATAATTGGTAGTTTGGTTGTTTGGTTCAACCAACCGTTAAAAAGAATAGTGACCGTTGAATATTTAGTAAATAGATGATAATCGTTAGATCTAATAATAATAAAGAATATTCTATATTTAGATCCCTCTTCTAAAGATTCAAGGTTCGAGTCCCGTCAACAACAAATTTACATTAAGATTCTATATTATTAGTTCATTTATTAAATAACTATTATTATTACTAATGATTTTATTAATTAATATTACAAAGTTAAATTATATTCATAATAAATTATCATACTCTATTTTGTTTAATCATATAATTTTAAAAATATTTAAAAATAACCCGTGCTTTGCACGGACTATAAGCTAGTAATTATAATACACAGAAGTTAGGACCCATAACAGAACAGTTTGCATACCATGATAACAAAGCCACCAGACAAGTTTGCAAACCCTGTCAATGCAATGAGGGACCGATATTAGCACTTAATCCCAAGAAAATTAAGTGAATACGATAAATGCAAGATATCACTAGAGAGTACTTCCAAATGGCATAATACCTAGTAAACAAGATATCCAGGCCAGGTCTAAAATTACATTAAAAGCTAGAACAAACAGAGGTCGGTAGTTAAACCAAAATTTACATAATCCACAGTATGCCAGGCATCTTTCAGATAAATAAATTTGGTTTATTCATGACTTAAGTATGAGTGTGTAATTACAATTTTTGTTTCCCATTACAAAATGGCAAAATATGTAGCCTAAAAATGAGGAATCATCTAGAACAGCTTCCAGTTAAAAAACATTTAGTTCGCGACTGCATGAAGTACTACCACATGGTGGGACAGAACATCATACAAGCCAAATTCCTCTCTAACTAATTACGGAAGTAATAGTTTGGTAACATGCGGTACCAGAATATGTGATGCTAGTAAATGATTTAAATGTAAAAACTGATGTTTCCTCTAACAATTCCAATCATATGCCTATTTTTAAGTAGGAGAAATTGACAACTGCTCATGAGCACAAACATGTCAACAAAGGAGAAGAAACTTACATCTAAAAGGAGCAAGAGAGGGATTTCGAACTTCATATCAAGTATGGCTTGAAGTTTGTGAAAATGTAGATTCATAACGTTCATTAAATTTTTAATTAACCATGACTAAGATCATAAACAAGTGACAGAACATTATATTCTGTGGTGAATTTCCCAAAGTAAAAAAGCACAAACAAACAGCAAACTGTGACACGAAGGAAAGCACACCTCGATACCGCCAATGCAAAATATGACCACCAAAATTTCAATAAATCTGTATGACATAAACTTGTAAAGCAGGACCAAGAAACAGGATGCTATCACAACAAAAAAAATTGCGGATGTTGTGGTGATGTCCACCACGCTACTGTAAGAATTTTCATCTGGCCTTAGATAATCATCTGCTGCGTCCTGGCAAGAACTTTAAACATATCAAACAGAAGACCAAAATTTTTTTAGCAAGTAAATGCCCTAAAACTATGAACCTATCATCCTACAATATGAGATTACAAATTATCATAGGACTAGAAGGACCTTCAGGAGCTTCTCTTGTTCAATAAGTGCTTCTCTGTCACTCCATGCTGACCAATAAGACGCACATAAGATGGTTCCAACAGCCATAAGCCATAAGAAAACTTCAGCCACATCAACTGATGGGCGATCAGGAGAGTATAGTTGAACGGAAACTGAACAAAGAAGATTTTGTAAATTAAAGTGCACGACAGACGAATTTCCAAATTTACTGAACATCTATGAAAACTGAGAGGCGTCATTCATGTACAAAAATATAATGGACCATTATTATAACAGGACACAACTCGTTATATAAACAACGAATAAAAGCAGAATTAATGACCCTTTGACTTTGTGTACCCGCCTACTCCATAATGAAAGAACGATACAATGCGCAAATTTGACAAAAAAAAGTTAGCAATAGAGCATTTTTCCTAGTATTTGATTTTTCAAATCAAATCATGTTTACTCTTATCTATATCTTGACCACTAAATAAGTCTTACCATTAAGATTTCTGTTTATATTTTCTCTCAAAGTTGCACCAACATCTTGTGGGAGCATAACAGCGGGTATGCTGATTTCCTTGAATGTGTCATTTACTTCACACACCATTTTGAAAAGCTCTGCAGAATAAATTAAGTTATAAATTATTTACAATTAATTTTTTTTAACTAATTAATAACATACAACATTTAACTTCAACAACAATATTAAAGACCCTTTTGACTTTGCAATGAGTGGCTACATTCATGTTAAAGACATTTCACATTAATGTCAGCTCCTGTTTTCATTCAGAGATCAATACATAAAGGAAATGAGTTCGCGAAAGTTGAGGAGAAACAGCATTAAGATGGCTTTCTTATTTCCAAGGTAACTTTATTTATGCCCTAGCCAACAAGTTATACGAATGAGGGAGATGGATATAAAATTACACAAGTACTTCAACCCAAACGAGACTTAAAATACACGCTTGAGAGTAAAGGATATAATTAATTAATGAGGAGCCGGGTTGCCCCAGTGGTAAGGTGGCCAATGCGTGATCCAAAGGGTCACGGATTCGACTCCTCACTCCCCCTCCCCTATAAAAAAAATAATATAAACCTATCAAAAAAAAAGGATATAATTAATAATATAGTTGGGACATGGCTGTTTCCATGTTAAATTTGGTGTTCTTATTTTGCTTGTAATTGATGATTTAGACAAGATAGAAGTAATATTTGAATAACGCCTAACCATGCCTTAGTAGAACTTGTCAAATAATTGTTTGATTTTATGCTTGTTTTGCATTAGTTGGTTAGGTCATATTTTATTTCTAACATGCTATTCGTAAGAAATCGCAATCTCGCTATGACGTTATACCAAAGGTCTATCAACACTCTATACTGATTCTATTGGTTCTTGTTTTTCCCTCCACCTTCTATTTCATTTTCCTTCTATTAATTACATTGTTTGTTGTAGAGAAAGAATTTACTGTATTTTATCTTTCAGATTAGTAGATTGCCCACTTAATATTATTTTTTTCCCACTTGGTTATATACTTCCTCTACTAACTGTCAGATTTGCAGCCCTCAAAAACTAAACAAGATTGATATAGTTGTCTTGGGTATTGATGTAGGTTTGACAAAAATAGTCTTTGACAGTTTAACCAATATGGGACAACGCAGGGAACCAGTCTTTATAATTGCATGAAATAGTGTGATGTGAAACTGAAATACCTTTACGACTGTTTACAACGAGGATGGCTGACGCACCAGCAGCTTCAGCAATATTGGTCTTCGATGTAAAACTGCAGTTACCGCGGTGCACTAGGATGACCTCACCTGTAAGCTACCATAAAAGAAGCCATTTGGATGTAAGAGTTCACCACAGGAGAAACATTTTTTGAACTTCTAATTAAAGTGTGACCTTCACAGGTAAATAAGTATCTGTCAGTGAGTAGAGCAGAGTTGCATATAAAACCTTATTTTTCGGTTTACTGCAACAATCAGGTGGATCTGCCAGGACAACTCTTCTTTGCTTAGAGTCCTTCTTCTTTGCGGGTAAGGTGGGACCAAATCGAGCACCAACACCAACATACACATCTTTTTCATCACCATCAATGAAGGTTGGAACTTTTACCTATTTAGGTTCAGTGAATAAGATTTTAGAACAAGAATAAGATAGTTTACATGACGTAACCAGTAAACATTTGATTTCATAATTTCTGCTCTAAACATCTAGTAGTATTATTTACCACAAGGAGGAATCAGATTATTTGCATGCTATATCACCAAAATATGTTAAAGTCTATTTTTCCTTCATCATATGCACCGAAATATGTTAAAAAGGTTGTTTTTTCTTCATCTTAGAAACACACACACGCATTTTAAGTTATTAACATCAAGAAAGTATATATACATCATAGCCACTTACATCATTAACTACTATAAACTTACAAACAAATTTTAGTTCAACTTATGACTACAAATAAAATATAAAAGGGTATTAGATAGCACTACAAAACAGAAAACTTTTATTCTTAGTTCATTCCCAATCTGATTCCCTCATATAATATTATTTAATTTAATTGATGCAACTATAATCCAAAATACAATTATATAACAACACTAAATTCAAAATCAATAGATTTCATATGTTCAATTCACATTTCCCTTTTGCCAATTACATCTTTATCCGTGATACCAAGAACTAGCAGCACAACTTGTTACTCGAGAGCCTTCCACCTCAGCATAATCATATAAGTTTCGATATTTCAATCACAGACACACAATCTTTACATGAATCAACACAAGAGGCACTCAATTTTTTCTTTTTCACATATATATATTAGTCAACACATGATCAAACAACCCCAACTCAAAAAATCGACTACCCTAAACATCAAACAACCCAAACAAGATCAAACAACAATAATTAACACCAACCCATCATAAAAAAGGGCCAAAAATCAAAATCAAATCAACCAAAATCCAGGGTCTTACCAGAACAAAGTCATTCTCACAGCCAGGCTGCTTTGGAGCAACGTTATCATGATGAACTACATCATTACCAAACACAACTGATGAACAACATAATAAAGTAACAACAAGTACCAAAACTGGAGCTAAATTAACTCTTTTAAGCTCTTTCTTTGATGCCAACATTTTTTTTTCTGTAGATCAAACAAAAGGATTGTCTTAAATTTTACTTATATATATACAGTACAAATATATTTTTCTTAAAAATATATTTATATATAAATGTATTTTTCTCTGTTTCTTTTGGGTACGTAAGCTTGTGCTATGTGAATAGAGGAAGAAAATGATAAGAACAATTCAGAAGGGGGGAGAGAGAGGGAGAGAGAGAGAGAGAGAGAGAGAGAGAAATGTTTGTACTGTATATATCTCTAGTTTCTTACGTCTGACTTTGAAATTGAAATTTTATGATAAATGAGATAATGATATGAGAAAAATGTCCCCGGTCACAACTGTAATTGACTTGTCAATTTTTGCAATTATAAAAATATTCCCCCTGTATATGTATCACGGAAGCTAAGCGATTATTTAACAATCAGTTTTTAAATTGTTGGATCGTTCCAACGGCCTCCTGGATTACAAAAAAATTTTCTGTTCGCGGAAAATTTCCACGGATCGGTCCGCGAAAAATTTCCGAGGAGCGTAAATTTTATTTTATTTTAATCGATTCAACGGCTGAGAAATTGATTGTTAAATTACCGGTCCCTGACAAACGATTGTCAGGGACCGGGACCCATGTATTAATATGAGAAATTTTTTATATTATATATCCTTGTATACAGTGTTGCAGATTTCGGAAATCGGAACTATTCGATTGAGGTACCGATTTACAATTTATCGGGTGATTCGGTTGAAAAGTCGACGATTTATCGGCGATTTTTGCAAAATTGACCGAATCGGTTCTAAAATTTTGACTGTTTTTTGGCCGATTTATCGGCAATTTTTCAGAAATCGGCCGATTTCTATAACAGAGCTTGTATATAATAAATATAAAGGGGATTATTTTATCCATAATTTTGATAATTGTATTATCAAAAATAATATTAATCGTCGAATATTTATAAAAATAGGCGATCAAGATCATATCATACTAAAAAAATTACAATCTAAAAAGGAAATAATTAAAATTTGTTATATTAGAATTGAATTTTAAAAATAAATTTATAAAAAGAAAATGATATAATTAAAAAAGGATAAAGATATAATTAAAATAAATTTATAATAAGAAAATGATATTAGAATTTCTAAAAATTGACTTCGAAAAAGCTTTTGATAGTGTGAGTTGGGAATTTATTTTTGAAGTTCTTGGAAATATGAATTTTAGTCACAAATGGATTGAGTGGATGAAGAGAATTTTTCAGAGTGCTAGCATATATGTCCTCGTGAATGGATCACCTACAGATGAATTCTCTTCAAAAAGGGGGTTAAGGAAGGGAGATCCCTTATCTCCTCTAATCTTCAATTTAGTATGAGATGTTTTATCCAGGTTAATTGAAATTGCCAAAGACAAGGGTTTTTTCAAAGGAATTTCTCTTCCTGGTTGTAATTCTTCTATCACTCAGTTACAGTATGCAGATGATGTAGTTTTATTTTTAAACAACGATGAAGGTTTAGTTAGAGATGTTAAGAGAGTCTTACAGTGTTTTGAGTTACTCTCAGGCCTCAAGGTTAACTTCCATAAATCTCAGCTTTATGGTTTCAATGATAGGGCAGAGGGTGTGCATAGATGGGCTGATATTTTAGGATGTGAAGTGGGAGTAGGTGCCTTTTTTTTTTTTGCTAAGTGGGAGTAGGTGCCTTTAAGTATCTTGGAGCCAACATTGGGGAATCTCCGAGGTCAATTTTTTTATTGGAATCCACTAATCAAAAGGGTGGAATCGAAGTTAAAATCTTGGGATGCTTCATCAAATCAATGGCTAGTAGGCTTGTTTTGATTAAATCATCTCTGGATAGTCACCCAACCTATTGGATTAATTTATACAAGATTCCAACAGCGGTTATAGGGCATTTAGAACAAGCAAGAAGAAGTTTTCTCTGGGGGTCAAAGTCTGTTAGTGGTTCTCAAAGGAAGACTATTCATCTTCTGAATTGGGATAAAGTATGTCGAAATAAGCAAGATGGAGGTTTGGAGTTAACTAGCTTAAAATTGAAGAATACATCTCTCTTGGCTAAATGGTTGTGGCGAAGTTACTCTGAAAGAGACAAACTTTGGAATAAATTGCTACAGAAAAAGTATGGCAAGCAGTTCAACTTTATTTGGTAAGAGTTATGCAAAGCAAAGATACTTCTTACATGATTAAGGATGTGTTGAATGTTCAAATCAACTCTGAAGGTGCAAATTTTCTCTCAAACAGTTGTTTTCAATGGAAAATTGGTAATGGGGAGCTAATTTTGTTTTTGGAAGATTCATGGCATAGGAATGGGATTTTGAAGGACTTTTTGCCACGATTGTACAGAATCTCTAGGTTGTAGTTTTGTTCAATTAATCAGCTGGTCAGTTTGTAGTTAGAAAAAAGAGTAGATGATAACTCTCTCTGGAAAAGGCTAGTTGCAGAGAGAGATGTAGGGTCATTAGAATTATTATCAGGAGTATTACAGGAGATCCAGTTAAATAACACTAGAGATTTATTGGAATGGAAACTAGGAGGGGGTGCTTTCTCAGCTAGGAAATTTGGCCAACTGTTATCTCATAATTTTCAGACAAATAACCCTCGTCTCAATAATGGGAAGTTATTTGGAAAATTAAGGTTCTACCTAAGATTAATATTTTCTTGTGGAAATTGCAATGGGGCATACTTCCTACCTGTGAATTTCTTCATTGTATATTGCCTAATTATCCCACAACCTGCAAATGGTGTAATAGGGAATCAAAAAATATCAACCATCTTTTTTGGGATTGTTCTTTAGCCAAGTGGGTTTGGCATTTTGTTGGAAAGTGGTGGAGTATTGAGAATAAGTTATCAGGTTTAGTTAATTTCTCTTTTATTTCTCTTCTCAAGCTACAAAAGAGAGGAAACTTCTGGAATGTTTGGGCTTTGGTGGTAGCAGCAGTAGTTTGGACAATATGGGTTTGTAGAAATGAATATGTATTCAGGCAAGTAAGAATCTGCAAGTCTTCTTTGGAGCAGATTTTGCTCATTCGTATCAGTAAGTGGGGTAAGGCTTCAGGCATAATGATCTTAGGGAATGACCCGTTATGGCATGTTAATCCATATGGGGCTATTGCAGTCCACATGCATTCAGTCAATAAAATTTTTTGGCAGCTTAAAGGTATCTCGTTTGAGTTGATTTGTGCAACAGATGGAGCATGAGGCTTAAACCCTCAAGGTTATGGTTTAGGTGGCATAGGGGGCTGGATTTCTGATCGTAATGGTTCTATTCTTTACAAGTTCTCTGGACCTATTAGAGTGTGCACGAGCATTGAGGCAGAATTAGGAGCTATATTTCATAATCATATAGTAGAGATTCTTAGCCAAAAGGGGTGGCATAATAGGAAGGTAGTTGTATGCACGGACTCCATGGAAGCAATTGACCTGATTAAATCTCGTTTTTATCTGTGTTCTAATCTGTTAAAGGGGAGGAGAAGTCTCAAGGATCTTTTCAATTTTCATGTGGTGCTAAATTTTGTTCCCAGAAATTGCAATATGGATGCAGATTCTTTGGCTAAAGCGGGCTTGTCTAGGCCCAGCATAATGAATTATTGGGTTGTTGAAGTGAATGGTATTGGGCACGTTTAAAGGCTTATTCATTATTTAATTTTATCATTATTTCTCTCTGTTCAGAGGAATTGAACGGTTTGATTATCGAGGATAATTCATAGGGAACTATGTTTTCTCTTCTTGAAAGAGCTTCGAACCAAGCTATTTTCTGGCTAGGGAAGTGTAAAGGCTTCTTGGTATTGTTACTCACGGGCTATATAACTGAGTTTATAGAGCTTATTCTTCTCAGAATTTTTCATCTCTTCTTCAGTACTTTCAGATGGATTTTCAGTGGCTTCCCCCAGAGTCCTCTTTTCTCAAAATCAATGTGCATTTCGTTAGTTCTGAAATCCCTTCTCCTAACGAAAATCGCAATGGGGTCGCAGCAATCATTAGGAACAACATGGGTGTCAATTATGGGGGGCAACCTGGCCACTTCTCATCTACTTCCTTCCATGTTTGTGAATCTGCCGGATGCCGTATTTTATCATCCTTTAGTCTATCCGTGTGGTGCCAAGTCAGGTCCGTTGCTGTTTGAGGCGAATTGAACAAATTTCTCAATCGTGGAATTAACGGAAAATACCAAAGAACTTTGGCAGGAATCCCTTCCAATTCATCTCGATTTTTTTTCAACTTCCATCTTGAGGCTTGACAAATGCGGCATCTTGTCTCATCTTCGTCTCTCTTGCCACGGTATAAAAGATAGTCATTCGGACAAACATGTATTTTTTCATACTCCATTCCTAAAGAACACAAGGTTTTCTTAGCTTCACTAAAAGAAGAAGGAAGAGTGTTTCCTTCTGGAAGCATGGACCCAAATGCAAGTAGAATTTCAGAGAAACAAGAATCAGACATTTCAAATTTTGCTTTTATGTTATATAACTTCACTAAAGCTTTTATCTTAGTAAATGCTTCACATCCTCGATAAAGGGGTTCTTGTTCAGATTGTAGATCTTTAAATAAATCGGAGGTATCTATAGAAGTATCATTGTCACTAGTGCCATTATCTTTTTCAATCGGAGTTTGATGCATACTTTGTGAACTACCAGCCTCGTCAGCGAAAGAAGGACTTCCTGTATCTACCTCTCCATGCCAAATCCAACATGTGTAGGTCTGGTCAATCCCATTGAGGAAAAGATGATCCCTGACTATTCTCAAGTTCCAAGATTTACTATGTGCGCACCTTAGACATGGACAAATGATTTTGTTTTCATCAATTCCGTTCTCAAGTGCAAACATCAACAATTCATCCACTCCTGTTTGGAACTCTCTTGTTCTTCTATCAGCCCGCAAACAAGACCTATCCATCTTTTGAATTAAAACAAAAATTCAGTTAAATGAAATTGCATATAGATCAGTGAGAAGTATATTTTTAGACTAAATAAAAAATGCCAAAAATGTTGTATACACATTAACAAATATGCTTAAGTAGGTAGTACAGAGGTATCTATCACTTGTGCTCAGATCCAAGGTACTTAATCTTAAGTATGTAACATGAAATGAAGGCAAGACATTCAAACACAACAAAACCTTTCAATAATCAAGTTTAAAGCCTTATACTAAAACCAAACATGACATTAGTTACTAAATAGTCATTTAATGACTATACAAGTAACATTATAACATTCAACTTGTACTAAAATCGTTCAATCATGATGTTTAAACTCTTTGAATCATCTCATCTAGAATGAAGAATCGATAGGAGACTTAAGATAAAATAAAGAGTAAAGTGCACTTTGTGTACTTGTGTTATTCCCAGATTACACACTTGTATAATTGTAGAAGGGGGGGGATGAATACAATTCTTGATAGTTATAAAATTTCTGATAAAAACCACAGAAATCTATAAAGAAATAATTGCTGAATAGAAATAGTTCACAACCACATAAAAAATCAGGTGGTTGAATGTACCACCTGAGACTTTTATTCGAAGAAAACCCTGTGATACAAATGTACACAGCTTCTGTGTTTACAACTCTTTGCTTCTAAAGATATTCAAGAAACCCTAAGCAAATATGTATGTTTTCTTACTATCTAAAGAGTTGCTACACTTGGTTATATATTCCAAGTTTACAAGTGCTACAGGAATAAGATAATATTAATCTAATTCAAGTTGACTTGCTACTCCACTCCAAATCCACATGTAGCCGAAAGGTTGTCCTTGTGAACAGATATGTCCCCTACACCTTTCTTGTATGTACTGTGTAAATGGAATGCTTCTTTCTTCTGTGTTTCCAAAGTATGGCTGCCATATTGCTTTTTTTTATACCTACTATCAACCCATGTGATCTGTCAGTCAAACCTGTCCTTATCAACTGCTAATTCCTAGCATAGGATAAAGTGACAATGATTATCCGTTGATGTTGTGCCTACTTATCCGTTGATGGTAGTTTGAGCTGTATCCGTTGATCGAGTAGATTTGAGTTGTATCCGTTGATAGAGCCCTGTTCTCATCCGTTGATACATTTTCACTTAGACAGAATTACATAGCATAGCTTATTTACAATTGGCTACCCTATTCTGCCTATCCATTGATGGTCAACATGACTCTGAATAAAGACACTATCAACTGATAAATAGAGATATTGCAGTATGCTACAAAACCTCATCCGTTGATGAGCTACCTGTCAACGAATAGAGTTATAAGGTCTTATCCGTTGACAGTTACAAAACTTGACTTATACAATTTTGCTTGAATGTTAAGTTATCATCAACTACAACATATTCCTAACAATCTCCCCCAATTTATACTTGATGGCAATAAAGCATAAATTCAGAACCTTGATGATAACAAAACATTCCTAACGATATAAACACACTACAGTATGCAAACATTGTATTAAGCTACAAAAATTAAAAACAGAAAGCTTTAAGAAACTTATCAGAGATGTGCTCCTTTAGATTGAGCAGATTAATGAGGTTTCCTCTCTCTGGTTGGCTGCACCCTTGACTTTCCTTCCTTGGCAGAGTTGGACTCAATTTGCACTTGAAGTTGCCTATAGAAGGTATCTTCTTCAACAACCTTTGGATTTAGCTTTAGTTGTAACCATCTCAGGTAGTCAGAACTAGCCTTTGACAGTTGGTCTTCTAACCTGAAGAATCTCCTAGTGCCCTCATCATCCCTGAACTCCATCATCCAAAAGGGTTGAATGTGGATTTTCTGTCCATTATAAGGGATCTTCATTTTCTTTGGTAGACTTGAGGGTGAGTTCCATTCTCTCCTTATTTCTTCTATTCTGCTAATTATCTCCCTTCTGGCTATCTCAGAGAACCCTGTGTGTCTCTTGAATGCTGAGAACACTCTGGTCAGTGTATGATAATTCTCTCCAAGAACCTTCTTTAGTGGCCATGTCCTCTGACTTCCTCCCTTGTAGACAAACACTAATCTCTCAGGCTGATTCTTGTACTTGTCAATTCCTCTTACTTCTGACAGTTCATCCAAATATAGATTCATGTCAGAGTATTCTTCAATTTCTGCCTGATAGATAAAGTCTTCTTTGTTTTCCAAGATTGGTTGTTTGACAATGGCAGGTACCCTAGCAACTTGAACTGGTCCCTTTGAAAGTTGCTTCTTTGGAGCCCTTTTCTTCTGTTTTGGATTTAGCAAGAATGAAGGAACTTCAATTGAATCAAAATTCACTGGTTCCTCTTTAGGCCTTATGGGGTCACCATGAAAGTTTACAGTTGGGTCGATTACTGTTGCAGACATAGGTACTGGTGAACCAATTGTTTCTTTTTCTAGAGGGGGTTCTGGAGAAAGAACCCTCTTGGTTTTAGCTTTCCTTCTTCTAGGTTTGATTTTGGGAACTTCCTCAGGTTCCTTCATTTCAACCTCTACCTCATCCATTAACTCTTGAGCTAGCCTGGCTTGCTTCTCTTCTGAGTTTTCATGTTGATTTTCTGTACTTGGATGGGCTTCCCTTTGGATTCTGGAGACTTGTTCTCTTTTAGCTTCCACAAATCTAGGATGACTGTTGGATATATTTAATACTTTTCCATTCCTCATGATTACAGCCATCCAATCTCTTACACTCTTATTTGTCTGAACTTTGAACTCCATAATTGTTTTTCCCATTAGCTTTTCTTCATCATTCTTGGGAAATGGGTAGTCCAATTGAAGCTTGTTCTTCCCATTTTCCTTTGGTGGTGAGTAGGCTCTGGTTTTGATAGCTGGTTCAAATTCTTTGACAAATGATGGCTCAGCATCATAGAATGTAGGAGCCACAACCCTTGGAGTGAGCACCTTCATGATTGTGGTTGATATTGTTGGAGCAGAAGATTGAGCATTAAGGAACAGAGATGATGCAATTGATTCATTGATCATCCTCTCTGTCCTTAGAATTCTTTCATTAGCCTCCTTGTTTATCTTTTCCAAAGCTTCTATCCTGGCTTGCCTTTCACCATCTGAGATGTCTTCTAAGCTTTGAATCTCAGGCAAAGCCACTTGTTTCTTCACAGGGGAAGCCTTTATCTCAAACTATGTTGGATTGACCACTACAATTGGCTGTTGCTCCCCCTCAATCTGTGCTATCTCACTACTGGTAGCTTGAAATTGGCCAGTAGATGTTGCAGCCTCTTCTGTGCTTGTTCCCATTTTCTCCCCCTTTTTGTTAGCATCAAGGGTTGGGGTTGAAGCTGCAAGTAGCATTTCCAGTAGTTGAGTTTGTTTTGTTTGATTTGCAATGATGGTGTGCAATTGAGATTCCATACTATCCACCCTTGAGGAAAGAAGCTGAACAGACTTAGCCAGGCTATCTTCTTTGAGAAGTTTGCTAGAAAGCACCTTCTGAGTGGTAGTAGGAGCTAGTGCCTCAATCCTGGCATCTAGTGCTATTTTCATATCTCTAATTGCAGACTGGACCTCCTCTTGCTGTGTTCTTTGAATAACAGATTGCATCTTTTGTAATTTCAGGGAGGCCATTACTTGCTCAAGAACAGTCTTTCTCTGTGGTTCTGCAGTTTGGTGCTCAGCCTTAGCAGATTGGTATTGCTTCATGATTTCCACATTGAGATGCCCAAGTTCAGTGGCATTGGAAAACATCCATCCTGGAGTTTCATCTTCATTTATTTCTTCACCATCTGAACTTTGACTGTCATCACTGCCAAACTCTTCACTTCCAGCATTTGGAGACAGGGTTTGTAAAGCTTCTTTTGCTCTTTGAAGAGATTCTGAGGTGTGCACTAGGTGCATTGCCTCCTCTGCCTCCACATTGCCCTGTTGTGCCATGACTTGATAGGCAGAAACAGGATGAGTAAAGGTTTCAGGATCCAAAGAGATGGAGTCAATAACTGACTGATATTCTTGTCTAAATTCCATCTCTTTGGAAGCTTCATTAACCTCCATTAACTCACTTGCAATGGCTGATTCTTCCTGCCTTATTACTCCTGTAGTCCCTTCTCTCCTCTCATCTCTCTTTTCTTGCATCAGGGGCTCCCCCTCGCTCACACCTCTCACACCCTCACCTTCACCTACTAAGGTGGAACTCTCTAGCTCTCCTTTTGCCTGACCGGAAGAAATGGTCAGCCTCTCATTGAATTTCTCTCCTTTTGCCTGCTCACAAGGCAGCCTCTCACTCCCTTCCCTCATTCCTAAAAGTGTTTCAATTACTACAAACTCCTCCACAGTTGACATAGGAATGTCACATTTTGCAGTGGTAGAGAGAGTTGTCAACGGATAAGGTGTATCCGTTGATGTAGTAGTTATTGCTGTCAACGGATAGTTAGTTGAAGACATATCCGTTGATGGAGAAACACTTGTCAACGGATGAAGGATATCCGTTGATGAAGGTAAACGAGTATCCGTTGAAGTGAAAACCAACACTGAATCTGTGGTGATTGATTTTAAGGAAGAGGCCACAGATAGTGTTGTGAATTCAGGAATGGAAGATTGATGGCCCAACAAATCATCTAAAAGAGGATGACCACCAATTGTTGAGTGGGGCTTCTCCATGAATTTTAAAGATGGAGAATCAGGAATTGATGTAGATATCATATCCACATCCAGAGATGGAGTTGGTGATGGTGGATCAAAATGTGTATCGATTTGAAGGTTAAGATCAAGGGGCTGTGACTCCACATTTATTGAAGTCACATCAAACTGAATTTGAGAAGGTACAGTTTGCTGTACAGTGTGTGCACCCTGTGATTCCCCAATGGTTTTGGATTTTACCCTTCTACCATAGGTTTTTGAGTGAGAGCTATCTGTGTCCCTTGCCCTTTTGTGCTGTGTTCCTGAAATGGAACTTAAATTAGTAGTCACACCCTGTTGAGAGGATGTAACTAGAATTTGGCTTGTAGGTTCATTAACAGTCTTTTGAGAGACTGAAATGTTGGTTGCACCTGCCTTACCTTCCTTATCCTTAGGGCTTCTTTGATGTTCACCCTGTCCCTCACCACTCACTACCACCTTCACACTCCCCTCAAGAGCTTTGGTAGTTTTTGCAACAGATGCCTTTTGAGAGACACCTGAGGTTTGTCTTTTAGATTGTGGTTTAGGAACTTTGGATTTGGTCATTTTGGTAGGAGCCTGTTTGGTCACAGTCACAGACTCCATTGTGACACTAGAAGGCAAAGAAATTTGGGGGTTGGAGATAGGAATTTCAGGGTTGGAAACAGTTACCTGAACAATTGGTAGGTATACCAATTGTACTTCTGCATTTAGGTTCATTCGAATCAAATCACTTAAGACTCTCTTCTCCTGAACAAAACAATTGAACTTGCTATCCGGGTTAGCAATGGATAGCTCATTCTCAGATACATGCAGTGCTAGGAGCATTAAAAATCTAGCAAAATAAACATTCTTGCTCCTAGTTTCCTTTTTACCTAATTTAGCTGCTATCTCATACATGACTAGTGTGCCAAAATTATAGAATTTATCAGTTAAAAGCATACATAGCATAACTAGCATGGAGTTGGTAACAGCATCAAAGTTACTAATCTTGCCAGAAAAAGTTTTAATGAAGGCATCACAAAGATAACTCCATTCCTTAACCATATCTTTCCTAACAATTTTCCCTAAGTTCTCAGTACTAATGGTATAATTTATGGAATTAAGCATGGTAACAATTTCAGCATTACTGGGTTCCTTCAGACAGTTATTCTCAGGCAATTTTAAACAAGCAGTTAACACATCAGAATTAACTACATAATTTTTACCCTTTAAAGAAAAAGCAAGTGTACCGTCTGTGCCATTGTACTCAGCAGATGCCCACATCTCTTCGATAACCTCATGGATTAGAGGAGTGGTGGCAGTCATAGCATATGACAGTTTGCATTTCTTCACGAAATTCATCATGGTGTGATATGCTTCTGGAGCGTTCACAGTATCAACAAAGGCCGCGAAATTGTTCTTCTCATAGGTAAACCCGGTGGAAGACATCATCTTAACAATAGGCGCCATTGGAGTGTTTGAGCTTTTGTTGCAGAGAGAGATTTAGTGAAGAAGATGCAGTTAACTAATGAGACTCTTGAAAATGAATAAAGGTGAAATGTGAGGATACAAAACAGCCTTTTATATTTTCCAAGAATAAAAAATGAAATAATTAAGAGTAATTACCCCATTGGTCAAAAGTAACTGTCAGACAATAAATGAAAAGAAAAGAAGTACAGCCGTGACTAATTATACACGTTTATCAACGGCTATATAAAAAGAATATGTATATCAACGGATAAAGATTGGACGGTTGAGAAAACAGTTTATCCATCGATGACGTGGACAACCTGTTATCCGTTGACATACGAAAATCTAGTAATGTGTTTACACTACCAATGGATAAAAGGATATCCGTTGATAAGCAAATTTTGCCTTAGACAAAATTTCTGCTAAGAGTTATTCTGAGAGTTTTTAATTCTCAAGTAAATCAAAACACATTTCTAGCTGCAAAACAGTATTATTAGATACCACTAGGAATTATGAAAAATTAAGCATACCTAGTTCACCTACCAACCTTGTGAATGAAGATTCATCAAGAGGCTTGGTGAAGATATCTGCAAGCTGCATTTCACTTGGCACAAAGTGCATTTCTACTGTACCATTCATCACATGCTCTCTGATGAAATGGTATTTGATGTCAATATGCTTGGTTCTCGAATGTTGCAATGGATTTTCTGTGATGGCAATAGCACTAGTGTTGTCACAGAAAATTGGAATCTTCTCAACTTTTAGACCATAGTCAATAAGTTGATTCCTCATCCAAAGAATCTGTGCACAACAACTTCCAGCTGCAATGTACTCAGCTTCGGCTGTAGAAGTGGAGACTGAGTTCTGTTTCTTACTAAACCAAGACACAAGCCTATTCCCTAGAAACTGACAGGAGCCTGTAGTACTTTTCTATCAATTCTGCAACCTGCATAGTCTGCATCTGAATAGCCAATTAGATCAAAGCCAGAATCTCTTGGGTACCAAATGCCAAGGTTTGGTGTTCCCTTGAGATACCTGAAAATTCTTTTAATAGCAATCAAGTGAGACTCTCTAGGGTTAGCTTGAAATCTAGCACAAAGACATGTGGAAAACATTATATCAGGTCTACTAGCTGTTAGATATAGAAGTGAGCCTACCATGCCTCTATAGCTTGAGATGTCCACAGATTTTTCCTTAGTATTCAACTCAAGCTTAGTTGCAGTGGCCATAGGTGTTTTTGCAGAGGCACAATCCATTAAGTCAAATTTCTTTAAGAGATCATAAATATATTTTGTTTGACTTATGAAAATTCCCTCATTAACTTGCTTTACTTGTAAGCCAAGAAAGTAAGTTAATTCACCCATCATGCTCATTTCATACCTACTTTGCATAAGTTTGGCAAACCTTTTACAAAGCTTCTCATCTGTAGACCCAAAAATAATATCATCTACATAGATTTGAACAAGTATTGAAGAACCATTGACATTTCTATGAAATAAAGTTTTATCTACTGTACCTCTAGTGAAGTGATTCTCCAAAAGAAATTGAGATAAAGTGTCATACCAGGCTCTTGGTGCTTGCTTCAAACCATAAAGTGCTTTCAAGAGAAGATATACATAATCTGGAAATTCTGGATCTTCAAAACCAGGAGGTTGATGGACATATACCTCTTCTTCTAGTTCCCCATTTAGAAAGGCACTTTTAACATCCATCTGATAGACTTTGAAGTTGGCATGTGCTGCATAGGCTAGGAAAATTCTGATGGCCTCAAGTCTTGCCACTGGTGCAAAAGTTTCATCAAAATCTATTCCTTCTTCTTGAGAATAGCCCTTTGCCACTAATCTAGCTTTATTCCTCACAATTATGCCATTTTCATCAGTCTTATTCTTGAGAACCCATTTGGTACCTATGATACCTCTATCATCAGGTTTGGGCACAAGCTTCCATACTTTATTTCTCTCAAATTGGTTTAGCTCTTCTTGCATTGCTAAGACCCAATCTGGATCTAGAAGAGCATCCTCCACTTTCTTAGGTTCCTCTTGAGACAGGAAACTACTGTATAGGCATTCTTCTTGTGTGGCTCTCCTAGTTTGGACTCTTGAGTTTGAGTCACCAATGATTAACTCAAAAGGATGATCTCTGGTCCATTTTCTTGAAGGTGGAAGGTTTGATCTAGATGAGGTTGCTTCATCTACGTGAGTATGATATTGTTGATTGAATATTGAGTTTTGACTTTGAGAAACTCCCCCTGAGTTTGTTGTCCTTGAGGAATTATGAAGTTGACTGTCAACAGAAGCATCATTTTGTCTATCAACGGATGCTCCATTTTGCCTGTCGACGGATACATGAGAATGTCTGTCAATGGATGCATCTGATGATCTAGTATGACTGTCAACGGATGCTTCATTTCCAGTGTTAGCATCACTTCTAGTTGGACCAACAGCTCTAGGTGAATTTCCAAGGTCATGATCTTCATTTTCCTCATCATCATCAATGTACATTCTTCCTTCTACCTCATTTTCAAATCTCAACTTTTCATGGAAGCCTTCATCATTCAGACCTAGAATCTTCTGATCATCAAACACAACATGTACAGATTCCATGACAATGTTGGTTCTTAAATTGTAGACTCTATAGGCTTTCCCTGCTGCATACCCAACAAAGATAGCTTCATCTGCCTTTGCTTCAAATTTGCCCAAGTTATCTCCATGATTCCTTAGCACAAAACACTTACATCCAAAGACATGGAGAAAAGCTAACGTTGGTTTCTTGTTGGTGAATAAGTGGTAATGAGTCATTCCTCTAGCTTGATTGATCAAGGAAATATTCTGAGTGAAGCAGGCAGTGCTGACAGCTTCAGCCCAGAAATATGTTGGCAATCTTGATTCACTTAACATTGTTCTAGCTGCTTCAATGAGAGTTCTGTTTTTCCTTTCAACAACCCCATTTTGTTGAGGTGTTCTAGCAGCAGAAAACTCATGGACAATTCCATTCTCTTCACAGAAAATATTCATTGTGGAATTTTTGAATTCAGTGCCATTGTCACTCCTGATTCTTTGTACTTTTACTTCAGAACCATTGTTTACTTGTCTGAGATGATTGATGATGATTTCACTTGCACAATCTTTGGAGTGCAGGAAGAAAGTCCATGTAAACTTAGAAAAATCATCCACAATCACCAGGCAGTATTTCTTCTTTGAGATGGACATGACATTTACTGGACCAAATAAGTCCATATGCAGCAATTGAAGGGGCTTAACAATAGATGACTCTGTCTTGCTCTTGAAGGATGATTTCTTTTGCTTCCCTAATTGGCAGGCATCACACAGTCCATCTTTGATGAACTCCAATTGAGGGATTCCTCTAGCAAGATCCTTTCTTACCAAATCATTCATTACTTTAAAATTCAAATGAGACAGCTTTTTATGCCATAGCCAACTCTCATCCTTGCTTGCTTTGCTGAAGAGACAAGTAATGGATTCTGAGCATACTGAGTTGAAGTCAGCTATGTAAACATTTCCTTTTCTAAAGCCTGTCAGAACCACATTGTTGTTTTTTTTGGTAGAAACAACACAGGCTTCTTTAGTGAACTTTACTTCATAGTCTTTGTCACAAATCTGACTGACACTCAGCAAATTGTGCTTCAAACCTTCAACTAAAGCCACTTCTTCAATGATGACATTGTCCTTTGTAATCAAGCCATATCCCTTAGTATATCCTTTGCTGTCATCTCCAAAGGTAATCCTAGGGCCAGCTTCCTCCTTGAACTCTGTGAGCAGGGTTGAATCTCCTGTCATATGCCTAGAACATCCACTGTCTAGATACCATAGATTCCTCTTATTTCCCTGCACACAATCCAAAATACAAATCAAGTTGATTTTGGTACCCAAGTTTCCTTGGGTCCTTTCTTGTTAGCCTTTGGTTTTACACTCTTGGCAATCTTCACTTTGGGTGTAGATGCTTGAGTGATAGGTTTAGACAGATGCTCATTTGCATAAATATTTGATGCATGCATTTGTGAAAAATTGGCATACATATTATCCATGCTGGGGATGCTCCATGACATTTGTGGCATATTCACAGATTGAAAATAAGGATTAGGCACATATGGCATGTTCACATATGGATTTGAAAAACTAGCATTCTGATACAAACCAGGCATAACAGGCATTGCAGGCATACTTGGCATAGATTGAGGTACATGAACAGGAGTCCTTTTAACAGACTTGCAATTAGAAGATAGATGATTGACACTATTGCAATTACCACAAGTTTTCCTAGGAGCAAACTTGTCAGGAGAATAATTGTTTTTCTTGTTAATGCCTATCTTACCATTTCTGTTCTTTTTCTTTTTACCCTCAGTCTCTACCTTTTCATTAACTGACTTACCAACAGCCTTTTTGTTGGGTAAATCACCTGCCTTAGCCTTCTCACTTGATTTGGCTTGGCTACTTTCACCAGAAACAAAGTTCTTGGCTACTGGACCATACTGATTGTTCAGTCTCTTGAGTTCCTTCTTACTAACAGACTTTTTGTTAGTCGACGGATACCTCTCATCCGTTGATGGTTCATCTGTCAACGGATGATCACTATCCGTTGATTCACAAATAGTCTCTAGATCCTCAAGGCAAGGTTCTAGCTCTTTTTTCTTCTGAGTCCAGGTATCCCTTACAAATGATTCTATTCCCTGGACTTCTATTATGTTTTGAGAAATATTCCTACAACTTTGAAATTTAGCAATTATCCCTTGTTCTTTTTCAAGCTGGTTTCTTAAGATCAATTCTCTTTTTAACACAGCTTCAAGTTCATTTTTAGCATCATTGCAATCAACTCTCATTTTCTCAAATTCTAGAAATTGAACTTCTAGAACTGCATTTCTATCACTTAAGAACTGATTAGTTTCTTTAATCCTATTGTTCTCTTTAGTAAGTGATTTAAGAGTAACACTCAAGTGATATAGTTCAGTAGACATTTCATCTATAACACTATTGCATTCCTCTTTGGTGAGCTCAGAGAGATTAGTAGAATATACCTGATTGCTAGCTGAACTTGCTTCCTGCTCAGACTCAGCCATTAATGCAAGGTTGACAAACTCAGCATCATCATCAGAATGATTTCCATCAGCAGCCCAGTCTTACTCTTGGGTCATGAATGCCTTTCCTTTCTGTCTGAGAAGATCAAAATATTTTTTCTTGTAGTCAATAGTTTCAGTTGACTTTCCCTTGTTCTCAGATCTAGGCTTCCTGCATTCACTTATCATGTGACCAGCAATACCACAATTGTAGCATTTAATTTTGGATTTATCCACATAATTGCTTGTAGAAAAATCCTTGTTAAATGGCTTGGCCACCCCAGAGTTTCTTCTGAATTTTAGCTTAGAGAATCTCCTAGATAGAAAGGCTAAATGCTCATCTATCTCATCCAATTCATCCTGCTGTAGGAAACTCATTTCTTCAGACACCTTTTCCTTGCTTTTGCTTGATTCTGTTCTACCTTCACAAACCTCCCTGTTTGGTGTAGATTTAGCAGCTTCAGTCCTCTTTTCCTCCTTCTGCTCCAAGTTGGCAACAAGTGCAACTGACCCACTTTTCTTTTGGGCCTTCTCAACTTCTTCATCCTGCTCCATTTCTAGTTCATATGTCTTTAAAGTTCCATAGAGTCTTTCAAGAGTAAATGACTTGTACTCTTGAGTGTTTCTAAGAGAAACAGTCATAGGCTTCCACTCTTTGGGCAGTGATCTCAGAAATTTGAGATTAGAATCTTTCACTTGGTAGATTCTTCCATACAGTTTCAAGCCATTCAGTAGCTTTTGAAATCTACTAAATGTATCATTCAATGTCTCTCCATTCTTGAAATGGAAGTGCTCATACTGTTGGATCAGTAGTTGCATCTTGTTTTCCCTTACCTGTTCTGTACCTTCACAAAGGGTTTGAACAATGTCCCATACTTCCTTGGCGGTAGTACAGTTGATAACATTGTCAACCATGTCTGTTTCTAAGCCATTAAACAGAATATTCATGGTCTTTTTGTCCTTGTGAACTTCTGCAATATCCTCAGCGCTCCACTCAGAGACAGGTTTTGGGATGTACGTGTCTGGTGCATCTGCAGCAAGACCAACTCTTGAAGCAGCCTTCATTGGAACATGAGGATCCTTCTCAATGCAATCTACAAAACCTACATCAATAGACATGAGATGTAGACGCATTTTTACTTTCCAGTGAAAGTAATTTTCCCTATCAAGAACCGGTATCTTCACTCCATAATCCTTCTTAGACATGTTGAAAGTGTGTTGATCTTTAAACTTCAAATATATTAGAAGCTTGCTCTGATACCAATTGTTATTCCCAGATTACACACTTGTATAATTGTAGAAGGAGGGGATGAATACAATTCTTGATAGTTATAAAATTTCTGATAAAAACCACAGAAATCTATAAAGAAATAATTGCTGAATAGAAATAGTTCACAACCACATAAAAAATCAGGTGGTTGAATGTACCACCTGAGACTTTTATTCGAAGAAAACCCTGTGATACAAATGTACACAGCTTCTGTGTTTACAACTCTTTGCTTCTAAAGATATTCAAGAAACCCTAAGCAAATATGTATGTTTTCTTACTATCTAAAGAGTTGCTACACTTGGTTATATATTCCAAGTTTACAAGTGCTACAGGAATAAGATAATATTAATCTAATTCAAGTTGACTTGCTACTCCACTCCAAATCCACATGTAGCCGAAAGGTTGTCCTTGTGAACAGATATGTCCCCTACACCTTTCTTGTATGTACTGTGTAAATGGAATGCTTCTTTCTTCTGTGTTTCCAAAGTATGGCTGCCATATTGCTTTTTTTTATACCTACTATCAACCCATGTGATCTGTCAGTCAAACCTGTCCTTATCAACTGCTAATTCCTAGCATAGGATAAAGTGACAATGATTATCCGTTGATGTTGTGCCTACTTATCCGTTGATGGTAGTTTGAGCTGTATCCGTTGATCGAGTAGATTTGAGTTGTATCCGTTGATAGAGCCCTGTTCTCATCCGTTGATACATTTTCACTTAGACAGAATTACATAGCATAGCTTATTTACAATTGGCTACCCTATTCTGCCTATCCATTGATGGTCAACATGACTCTGAATAAAGACACTATCAACTGATAAATAGAGATATTGCAGTATGCTACAAAACCTCATCCGTTGATGAGCTACCTGTCAACGAATAGAGTTATAAGGTCTTATCCGTTGACAGTTACAAAACTTGACTTATACAATTTTGCTTGAATGTTAAGTTATCATCAACTACAACATATTCCTAACAACTTGAAGTTTGCCTGTCAGACCACTTGGGATATTGGACTTTAGAAAATACCACGGGCTATACTGCACTTCACTTTTCGTTACGAGTTGCCCCTTTCCGTTAAATGACTCTAACGCCGTCTGCCAGCCTGGGGGTAAAAATGACATTTCGTATTTTAATAAATATTTCTATTTCCCCCAATTCATAAATCCCTAAATTGACTATGTTTTTCCCCCATAATTTATTTTTGGCAGCTGGGTTAGTCGAGAAACCTCTAGAGTTCTCTTTCAATCTCTCTCGTTCTCCTCTCCCTCTCGTTTTATCTCACTACCTCACCTCTCTACTCACATACGTATAGATACATATATATATATATATATATTCGTGTTTGAGTGCTGCAACTTCTGGGTACTATGCATGTAGAGGCCCAGTTCATGGGTATGGATAGTCGAATAATTATGATAAACCAGTTGGGGGGTTCTTGTGGTTGGTTCGCTGTGTGGCCCAGTTAATGACTGAATTCCTGATCTCTGTTTCTCACGGAGAGGGTGTGGTTAAGCTGAGATGTTGTTCTTTGGTTAAGAGTTAGCATTTTATTATAGGAGAGCTTTGATTTGTTGTATTCTGAGGGAACAAAAGAGTTCTTTACATAATGTTCAGGGCGTACCATGTCCATTCTTGCAGAATAAATTTAAGATACTTTCAGGGTATTAGTGTACAGTTATAGTTGTATTTACTTTCTTGTCATCCGCTGTGCGCGGATTGGATATCCTTTTTGTATTCCCTGACAGATTTCAAAAACTCTAATTCATTCTTTCTAGAGAAGCCTCTATGGATAAAGAACATCGCCCAAGTGTCACTAAGAAAGATTTTGGTTTCCAACACCCGTATTTGTACTAGAGAAAACACAATTATGGAAGTTATAGTAATGTTGCTTTACAATATATCAACATGTGATATTTCAATGATTACATCGTCTATATCACAAGTTTTTGTTCAAGCACCTCAGGAGAAAGGCATTAAAAGGTTTGTCACTGATTTTCTTATGGGTGGAGTCTCCGCAGCTGTATCTAAGACTGCTGCTGTGCCAATTGAACGTGTGAAACTTATGATACAGATCATATGAAGCTCATATTTTGAAAGTTAATTTTTGTTATTCAAAATTGATATCATATTGTAGAGGCGAAAGAGACAATCTTAATGAGCTGATTTGGTTAGGAAATGAATTAAATAAACAAGCTCCAAGTTATAAATAAATTGTTAATGGTGGAAAGGGTGTTGATGAAGAAAATGATGATAAAAGGACGATTTTACCCCTGCATTTTCTAATGGAGTTTAACAGATTTGACGGTGATACACATTATGTAACGAAAAGTGAAGTGCAGTATAGCCTGTGGTACTATCTAAACTCCAGTATCCCAAGTGGTCTGACAGGCAAACTGCAAGTACACAAAATGCACTTTACTCTAAAATAAATTCACCCTAATTTGAATTACATGAGATGCGCACAGATGGGAAAGATGGGAAAGATGCGAAAGATGATTTCGACGAACACAGATGGGAATAATTAGCCGGAGATTAAGATGGGAGAGGGAGAACGAATATTATTAAGATGGGTATTTTGAAGAGGGAGTTTGAAGATGGGTATGCTTAGAACCCAACTACTTAGACAAAGATATGATATGATAAATATTAGTAATTAATGTGTCCAAATTATAATAAATATAATAAATACAGGTCAATAAATCTCACACAATGCTTTTGAACAAAAGGATAGTCGTCTGTTAATGTTATAATATATCTAATATTATGATAGAATAAATATATGTGCCTAATATGCCTAATATTATGATAGAATAAATATCTGTGCCTAATATGCCTAATATTTGAAAAGCAAATATCGACGATCCAACCGTACGGATGTTACGATATGCCTAACATTATGATAGAATAAATTTTTCAAAAAATAAAAAATCATTTTGGTTCGCGATCTTAGCGATAAACAACGTTCTTGCCCTGTACCAGTAACCTGTGCTGTGTCCCGAATTCTTGTTCCTAATATTTGAAAACCAAATATCGACGATCCAACCGTACGGATGTTACGATATGCCTAATATTATGATAGAATAAATTTTTCAAAAAATAAAAAATCATTTTGGTTCGCGATCTTAGTGATAAATAACGTTCTTGTCCTGTACCACTAACCTGTGTTGTGTCCAGGATTCTTGTTCCTAATATTTGAAAAGCAAATATCGACGATCCAACTGTACGGATGTTACGATCTGCCTAATATTATGATAGAATAAATTTTTCAAAAAATAAAAAATCATTTTGGTTCGCGATCTTAGCGATAAACAACGTTCTTGTCCTGTACCAATAACCTGTGCTGTGTCCCGGATTCTTGTTCCTAATATTTGAAAACCAAATATCGATGATCCAACCGTACGGATGTTACGATATGCCTAATATTATGATAGAATAAAATTTTCAAAAAATAAAAAATCATTTTAGTTCGCTTGTACATTCAAACAAAAAAATAAAAGCCTATTTTCCTAAATTCAATCTATTTTCCTAAATATTTTTCATTCCCCCCCTTTCCCGATTTCTCACTTTTTTCATTTCCCCCCTTCCCCATTTCTCAATTTTTTCGTTTCCCCCCTTTCCCAATTTCTCAATTTTTTCATTTCCCCCTCCCCCATTTCTCTATTGATTAACTCGATCCGGCCCACTTTTTACTTCTCTCTTTTCACTTCTCAAGCGATTAAACCTAACTCTCTCTTTGCCGATTAAAGCAAACTCTCTCTTTGCTCTCTTTGCCAATTAAACCTAAATCTTTGCAATCAGGGGTACTCACTCTCTAGCTCTCACTCACTCATTCACTCTCTCTCTCTCTCTCTCTCTCTCTCTCTCTCTCTCTCTCTCTCTCTCTCTCCGTGTGTGATTTGGGGTTTCTCTGTTTGTGTGTGTGATTTGGGGTTTCTCTGTGTGTGTGTGATTTGGGGTTTCTCTATGTGTGATTTGGGGTTTCTCGGTGTGTGTGTGATTTGGGGTTTCTCTGTGGTGTATCATTTACATATGCATGCAATGGCGTATATATGTGATTATGTTAGTATATACTATTTTTGGTGTAATATAGTTGAAAACTTATGATTTAGTGTATTTGGTGTTAGTCAAAGGTATATATGTCGGATATTTTTTTTTTTTGCTAATTAAAAGAATATATACCTAAGGGAACAGCTAATACATATCTAGGGGCATACCCCGCGATACAACATCCATGCTAAAACTACTAATCAACATGATACAAAGAATAAGGAGGTAAACCCTACTCAACGTTACAGATGTACCTAGCCTATTCTTTTACATGATAAATAAGAGGATGGTCGGGTCATTCCGAACCCAACCCTTAAACAAGTTACATGAGAACAGTTTCTCACGCACCATACGCCTTATCTCCCCGCTGACCACTGATGTAGGGTGGCCAGGACCATGATTGTGCATGCGGTAGTTACGCTCTTTCCAGACATGATAAATAGATGTGCTAAAAAACAGATGGGCAATTGGTTCCTCCTTTGCCCGTAGCTGATTAACCGTGCAGTTGCCTGACTGACAATTGGACCAGTTTCGAGAGAAACGAAATGGCATAGACCTGCTAATAATATCAAAGTATGGGCAAGCAGTGAAAATGTGGCTAATGGATTCATCATCCACCCCACACAAGACACATTTTTGATCAACCTGCATTCCGAACAAAAGCATCCTATCCTTCGTGAGGAGCCTGTTTTTGATGGCCAACCATGTGATGAATGAGCATTTCGGGATATTGAATTTGCCCCAGACCATGTATAACCACTGAACATAGCTTCCTTTCGCCCGCATGGAGGACCAAATAGTTGACAATTTGACATGCTTTGGAATCATTCCATCCCATAGAATGGAATCAGACTTGTGGATTTGAACATGTTACACCAGCCGTCTAATTTCAATCACATCATTATGGTTCGAAGATGGTAAGTCCCAAATCCCATTTCGGAGGTAGACATTGATAGTGACTGAACTAGTGGACTCAGCTGTAGATACTATGGAAGGGGCAATATCCAGGAGGGGCTTATTATGGACCCAAGGATCATGCCAGAATAGAAAGTCCGAGTTTTCTCCTATGTTATAGTGCACATACTGAAGGGCTCGGTGCCTCGCCTTGAACAGTTTCCTTACAATCCAACATGAGCGATATGGCATTTTGGAGGTCCAGAATTCTTTCTTTGCCAGCAAAGGTTTATGGAACCAAGCTATCCATAGAGAGTTAGAGGTGGGCTGAATGATGCACCACAGCTGGAAAAGGATGGCTGCTTCATTCCATTCAAAAATATTCTGAATGCCAAGACCCCCTTCTGCTTTAGGTTTGCAACACTCCTCCCATCCAACTTTATATTGACACTTCCCATCTGGTTTGTAGAAACCTCCCCAGAGGAACTTGAAAAATAGAGCATTAATCTTTTTTAGGATCCCTTTCGGAAGGAAGAGAAACATACTCCAGTACCCCACAATGCTGACCAGTATGGCTTTGATCAGTTGGAGACGCCCTGCAAAATTAAGGAATCTAGTTGTCCACAGTTCCATTTTGCTGCACAGTCTAGTAATCAGTGTCTGGCAATCATTCTTGTTGAGCTTTCCTGTGATAAGAGGGAGCCCCAGGTAAGTGATGGGCATATGACCTCTTTGGAACCCTGAGTGAGAAAGAATAGCATCAGTCACATCCTGTCTAACATTAGCAAAGAAGCATGTAGTTTTGGAGATGTTGGGCTTCAGATTCGAACAGTTTGAGAATAGCTTGATCCCATCCAGGAGAGCCGAGACTGACCCCAAATCACCATGACTAAACAAGAAAACATCATCGGCAAATATAATGTGATTTAGCTTTACTTCTTTAGTTCTCCAATGGAATTTGAAGTTAGAGTCCACAGTCTTCTTATCCAGGCATGCTGAGAGAGCCTCCATGACAATCACGAACAGATAAGGGGATAGAGGATCCCCCTGCCTGAGGCCAGATTCCCCTTTGAAAAACCCTTCCAAACTGCCATTCAACTTTACAGAAAACATTGTTGAAGTGATACATTTTTCCAGCCACTTAATGTACTGAGTGGGAAACCTCATTTTCCCCATGATTGCAAACAGAAAATTCCAGTTTAGGGAGTCAAAAGCCTTATGAATGTCTAGCTTTATAGCACATCGAGGCTGACCTGAATTACCATTATAGTCCTTGCATAATGCTTGAGCAAGGAAAATATTGTCACCAATGGATCTCCTAGCTACAAAAGCAGATTGTACCGGGGAAATGATGGAGGGAAGCACAGCTTTAAGCCTCTTGGCTAGCATAGAAGAGATGCATTTATATAGTACATTGCAACAGGAGATTGGTCTAAAATGTTGCATTTCAGATGGGTTAGGTTGTTTAGGAACTAAACAAATGGAAGCAGCATTTATTACTCTAGGCAGGTGCAATGTGTTAAAGAAATGCATGATACCTTTAGTCACATCATTTCCTACCAAGTGCCAAACAGCCAAATAGAATTCAACTGTGAAACCATCCGGCCCAGGGCTCTTGTTCTTAGCCATTCTTTTTAATGTGCTCAGCACTTCATTCTCAGAAAATGAGGCAGCCATAAGGTTGACCTGTGAATCAGAGAGAGAAGGTAATGGAATATCATTAGGAAAATCTGCTACCTCAGATGATTTTGCTAGAATATTTTTATAGAAATCCGTAGCAACTTTAGCCATGTCTGCATGTGAAGAGTGTGAGACTCCCTCCGAGTCAGTGAGAGTAGTGATCTTGTTAGTGTTCCAGTGCCCTCTACAAGAATTATAGAAAAACTTGCTGTTGCCATCTCCAAGCTTAAGCCACTGAATTCTGGATTTCTGCTTTAAAAACTGCTCCTCTAGCCTTAAAGCCGCTGAATAGTTCTCAATAAATTCCTTTTCTTCCTCAAAGTAAGCAGCATTAGGGTTAGCAGGCGTGGAGTCCTGGAACTGAGAGAGTGCGTCCCGAGACTGGATCACTAGGCTGTGAATATCCCCCATCTTTCTGTTGAGTTCCTTTAGAGCCACCTTTACATTCTTGAGTTTCGATGTTAGGATGAACCAAGGATTCCCCTCAACCTCTAAGGACCATGCTTTCTCCACTGTTTCCAAGAATTCTGGATTATCAATAAGGTGATTAAAAAATTGAAAGGGCTTCGCTCCAGAGGAGAAACTAGTGCCAAGTGAAGTAATAACAGGGCAATGATCAGATAAGCCCCGAGACAAGAATTCCACTGTCGAGCAAGAGAACACTGAATGCCATTCAGGGTTTACCAACACACGGTCTAATTTTCTGAATTTTGGCTGAGAGATATTGTTATCCCACCATGTGAAGAAGTGGCCTGTATACCGGAGATCAGTGAGGCCATTAGCAAGCAAGAACTGTTTAAACTCCTCCATTCCAGCAGTCCAATCTAAGGACCCTCCTTGTTTTTCATCAATACTAATACACGAGTTGAAGTCACCACATAGAGCCCATGCTGTGCCATTTAAACCCTGCGCTATTCCCGCCAAATCAGACCATAGTGGTCTACGGTCAATCACATCATTAAGGCCATACACAAAAGAGACAACAAAACTTGTATTGCTCTCAAGAAGGGTAACAGAGCATGTGATATGCTGAGAAGAGGAAGCAAGAACCAAAATTTTCCATATAGAGGGGTTCCACCCCAGCCAAATACGGCCTCCCGGATGATGATCATAATTAAAGCACCACTGAAAACGTGGATTAATGGACCGAGAGATAATCCTAGCAACGTCAGTTTGGACATGGGTTTCCAAGAGACCTACCAGGGACAGTTTATTTTTGAAGATGAAGTCCCTGATAAAACCAACTTTATTATTAAGGCCTCTAACATTGTAGGAACAAAAAATAGTCATAACAGATTTATGACCTAGAGGAAGGGGTACGACCCCCCTACCCCCTCTTTTTACTTTCTTGTATGGCTTTGGAGTTCTCGAGCCATGTTTCATAGCTACCTCATCGACCACAATGTTCTGAAACGGCTGAAGATTGGAGACTTCTGGAGATATACTAGGCGATGTCACTGGCTTTCGTTTAGAACGATCCTCCGTCCACTCATTGTTTACATTCCCTTCTTTGACATCTACCTGGTGGTTGGTGGTTTGCTTTTCCCCAACTGAAGCGGTCATGTGGCTTGCTTCCTTCTCTAAAGCCCCTTCCTTTAGCTCCACCTCAACCCTTTTTTTACTTGTTTCCTCCTCTAAAACCCCTTCCTTCAGCTCCACCTCCACCTTCTTTTGGTGACCTTCATTTACCTTACCACTTTCGTCCACCTTATCTTTTCCTTTGTCGTTTTGGCCAGATGGAGCCCCTTTAGTATGGATTGACCCCCCTGCCGCCCATTGTCTAGAAGCCACCGGGCAAACACTAATGGTGTGACCAAGAGATTTACAATGGCTACACACCATTGGCTTATTAATGTATGAGACTTTAACCTCAACTATGGAGCCATCCATGTCCACCACTTTGAGGGTTGGTGGTAATGGATCCCCCACCTCATACAGCACGCACATTTTAGCAAATGGAAGAATTTCGAGCTCAGAGGTAAGGGCGTCTGCCCCTAGGGGCTTACCAATGGCACTAGCAACACGGCCCAATCCCTCCTGTGTCCAGTAACAATCCGGCAAATTGGCTAACTTAACCCATAACGGCATTGAAGTAACAGATTCTGAGCGGTCGTTGAAACCCCCAATCAGTTAATACCAGGGGCCTTTTATCAAAGTACCACGTACCTTTGCTTAGAACTGCATTCTTTTCATTGGAAGAATTGAACCTAAAGACATAGGTAGACTCATTACGCTGTGAAACCATGGTGAGGCCTCTCCTCCAGGCTGAAAAAGCCACCTCCTTGACTCTCTTAAACGGTAGAGTCCCTTTGGTAAATTTACCCACAATGCAACATTTGAATTTTTCCGCACCTTTCTTGAGGACATCCTCTGGGGGGGATACAACATCTGATCCTTCCGATGGAGGCACGTAGTCAAATTTTACTTCCTTGACAGGTCCCGGGGCCGCTCTTAAGACTGAAGACCAGGACTTTGCACCTTTTGACCCCGTTTCAGTCTTCTCATCCTTTTCCCCATTTTTGGTGTTCTCCTTGCTTACTTTATCTGTAAGAGGTTCCTGTTTGTCTATTTCCTGTTGTCTCTTCGAGCTCTCACCCCTTTCCAAGCCCCCTGGTGTGGCATTTTTTAGAATTCCTTTAACAGCTCCCACCCCCTTTTCACTGGCAACCGTGCTCTTAGGTACTTCCTTGCTAGTGAATATGGGAAGACCCATCTCATCCCTACCATCAATGAAACGCACTGGGCTTACTAGCCCTGCATTAAACCTCTCCTTATCCTTCAGGATTTCTTTCTCAACTTCACTCACCGAAAAACCCTTCTTGGCAAGGAAGCTATGGATATCCATCATTTGGTTGCGTAGCTTTATGAGGTCCTCTCTCTCATACTTATTGTTCGCAGCCACACCCTTTGCTACCATGTGAATCGTTTCTCTTTCTATCGCATCTCTAGCCGTCTCATATGAAGCTTCCTCCTCATCTGAGGTTGTCTCACAGATATTTTCAGCTGAGGTACCTCCCTGAAGGGTGGAAGGTACAACTAAGGCTGGAAAGTCCTCCACTTCTCTTCTTGCCAGCATTTCCTGAAACTTATCATCCTCCATATCCTGCATATAACCAGGTAAACCAGATTCGGAGTCACAATTAAAACCTTGACTCACCATGGGAACTGTCCGAAAAAAACAAAAGGGAAAGAAAGAAATATAGTGTTTAGGTTTGGGGGACAAGAGAAGGTGGAAGTAAATGAAGGGAATGAGGAGTTAATGATGGGGAAAGTGTTTAAGAGAATAGATCTGAAGATTAGAAAATGGCGGCTAGGTTTAGGGGTTTTTAGAAAGAAGGAGGAGCTTCTCTCTCTAGAACTCTCATTTCTCCCCAAAATTTTTGTGGTTTTTTGTCTATATGTCGGATATTTGATTATATGGCACAGATAAGTTAGATTATATGCTCTAATTCGATTGTGTTTTGCATATACTCGCCAAAGGTTTTTGGTGTTTTTATTGTGATTGTACTGTGTTTTTGGTGTAATAGAGTTTACTCATTTGTACTGTGCAGATTCATTATGGTGCCTCCGAAAAAGACAAATTCTGCTCCAAATCGAACACCAAAAAACCTTTTACTGGCATTAAAAAAGAACAAGGCGAAGGCAGTGGAGTCTTCCCCTTTGAGGTCTTCTCCCCGATCAATAAGGAACAATGCAAAGACAGTGGAGTCTTCCCCTATGAGGTCTTCTCCCCGATCAATAAGGAATAATGCGAAGGCAGTGGAGTCTTCCCCTGTGAGGTCTTCTCCTCGGAACAAGGCGAAGTCAGTGGGGTCTCCCCCTGAGAATTCTACTCCCATACTCCGAAGAAGAAGGCTATTTCTACAAACGTACAAAGTCAATTGTCTAAGAAGAGTGAGGTGTCTAAGAAGAGGAAACGAGCGGAACAAGAGAAGCCTAACAAACAAGAAGGACTAAAACTTTTAAAACACGGATCTGTTACAATGCATCGAATTTTAAGGCGTAAGATGTTGGGCATCAAGAAGCCGGTTTCTTTTAATTGAAAGGGTGAACCTTATGGTCCAGCAGCCATAGAGATGCAATCTTATATTGGAGTGCTTGCTAGATCTAAAGCTCCAATATGGTATGACTCTTGGAAACGAGTTCCGAAGGAAAAAAAACAAAGATTTGGGATTGTGTGAAAATGGCATTTGATGTGCCAGAAACAGCAAGAAAGATGGTGTTGCTTTCTGCATGCAAAAAATGGAGAGAGTTCAAATGCCGTTTAACAACTCGTTATATACTTCCAAATAGAGATAACCCTGAACTGCTACAGTTTCCTCCGGCTGACTACTCATCTATTGAGAAGGCGCATTGGGATATCTTTGTTGCTCACCGCTTATCTGATGATTTCTCTGTAAGTGTTTCACTTTTCGGTTATCAATTTCTCATATTGTCCATCTGTTTAGTGGGACATCTTTGGCACTAACATTTCTATATTGTTTTTATGAAGGTGATCCACAATACTCAAAAAAAGAGAAGGGATATGAATCCATACCCTCACTATATGTCCCGTAAGGGATATGCTAACCTAGAAGAAGAAATGGTTAGTGATCAAGAAACATAATACTTTATTATTTTCCTATGACATTGTATGCTTATGGTTTCATGTTAATCTTTTTAAATATGTTTGTACATATCCAGTCTCAAGGTGATCAAGAAATAGAGATAGATCGGTCATGTACCTGGGTACGTGCATGATAAGATAAAGATGGGAATTTTAAGACGGATGAAGTTAAAAGCATTGTTGAGGATATTGTAAGTTATTCATTTCTGTTGTATTTAAAATTTACTCCCAAGCTGATTCATGAACGCTTAACATTTTTTGTTTATTTTTTAGGAGAAGATGAGACAGAAAGTTCGTGATGGGGAAGTGAAAGAGGAAGGAACTGATGATATTTTGACGAAAGTGCTCGGTAAGCCAGAGCACAGAGGGCGAGTACGTGTGCAAGGGTCTTATGTCAAGCGGTCCGTCTATTTTAATCTTCCAAGGTAGAAAAAGAAAGGCATGTCTATTGAAGATAGGATACAAGAAGGCATTCAAAAGTTTATGAAAGAGGAGACCAATAGGATTATTCGAGAGCGAGATGTTTTTTGGGCTACACAGATGTCAAACCTGAAATCATCTTTATGCGGAAAGAAAATTGATTTCGATTATAGTCCAAATTTTGGATCACAAGGAAGCTGTTCTAGGACTGTTTTGAAGGAATTGGATATGGAGGGTGTAAAAAAGAGACTAGATCTCATCCAAGACCCCAAGATTGAATAGAATAAGGCTGAGTTGCCCGAGAAGAAGAATGAGGTTGAGAAAAGGGCTGAGGTGCCCGAGAAGAAGAATGAGGTTGAGGAAAGGGCTGAGGTTGAAGAAAGGGCTGAGGTTGAAGAGAAGACTGCTGTTGAAGAGAAGAATCAGGAGTTTATTGAGGTTTTGGAAGTTGAAGATGGGGAAAGGGCAATTGCGAGTAATTGTGTGAATCTGGAGTGGAAACTGGCAATTGGCTCGCCAACCAATGTTGTTGCTTATGCAACAATTGATACCGATTGTGATGTTCTTCACGGGAAACCTCTTGGAAAAGAGAATGCACGAGTCTCCATTACCCGTGCAATCCAAGGCTCGGCTAAGATTCCTTTCCCTATTGAGGATGAAATCATTACTGTGGAAGCTGCTATTGGAACATACATTGCTTGGCCGAGATACCTCATAAATGAAGTGAAGATGAGATGTGCTCTAGCAAATGGAACTGCAAAGGTTAACTTCTGTTTGAAACAAATGTTATTCTTTTTAGTTTTAAAGATTAGTGAGTCTACTTGTATTTACTAGTTCAGTTTGCATTCTCAGTATTCTTTTAAAATTTTCCTTTTCAGGCAACTAAGAAAATTGGTGGAAAGAAGGGTAGAAAGCTTAAAAATTGTGTCAAACAACCTGAGTATGTCGTTGACATGGATAAGGATTACCACCCCACTCTAAAGTGCTTATGGCTTTGGGTCAAACATGCCTTGAAGGATGACCGTACATTATCTATTGAGTTAAGCCAAGAAGCTTTTGGAGAAACCACTAAACAAATTATTCTTTTATCAGACGTGCATGCTTTGTGCAGTGGAGGTGAAATATCAGGCTCTGTGATTTCCTTGTATATAAAGTAAGTTTTTGAAATTACCAATTTTATTCTGCGATTGTTGTATAAACTTTTGAACTTGTCTTAATGATTGTTTAAATTTGGTATACAGTATTTTGCAATTGAATTTGAGAAAGCATAAGATGTCCGAGATGATATCATTTGTTAATCCTGGAAAGATAGGTGCCCTTGGATGTGGAAATGCAGGAGATAGGTCACGTGCTCTTTCTATCAGATTCAAGAACGCAAAGCCAGGCCAAATATTTCTATTGCCATTTAACGATGTGTGAGTACCTCCATATTTTTCTTTTATTACTTGTGACTTGTGTTCTGATTATTAATCAAATCTAACTTAACCTTCCCCCTGATTTATAATATATATAATGTGTTCATAGTTTTTTAGGAACCATTGGGCATTGACTGCTGTGATTCCAGACGAGCAACTAGTGTACCACATGGACCCATTGAAGTACCGGATTGCAACTGAAGAATGGACTGAAGTGGTTGACAAGTAAGTACCGCATAAGAACATTATTTAATTTTGAATCCCTTTAGCAATTAAGTGCTACTGGGTAAATGTTGATTTACATTGATATATTGGCGTAGTGGCATTAAGCTTTACAAGGAAAATGCGAAGAAGTTAGTAAAGAAGAAAATAACATGGGAGAATTTGGCGGTAATATTTTTTTCCGTAATAGAGTTATGCAATCAGTTCTCTGGTCTTTACATGTATGTGTAATGGTTATAATTTGTTCGTGTATTTACCAGGGCTTTCCTCTCCAAAATGGGAGTAAAGATTGTGGCTTGTTTATCATGCGCTATATGAAAGAAATATGTCTGGACAAGGAACTCAAATTTGCAACAAAGGTAAAAATTATAATTTTTTTAATTTTTTGTCAATGTTCTTCTGTTTTGTGGTGACAATCTTACTTGCACCGTATTTTACAGTGGCTACGGAGAAGCAGCCTAGCTTACAGCGTCGATGACATGAATGAAGTAAGGTTGGATTGGGCAAAGTACTTCATGGTGCACCACGCTGTTTAAAAGCTTCAAGGTCAAAACAGTGGGTATTTTTGGTTGACCATTAAGTGAATTAGCTAGTTGTTCATCCCAAAATATTTTAAGTTGGTTATTTTGGTTGTAAATTCGGATTTAGATCGATGTAATGGTGGTTGGTGAATGGTTTATGGTTGAATGATGTTGGTTTTTGCTGAATGAATATTGGTGAATGGTAGTACTTCATGTTTTTATGTTGTAATGGTGCTAGTTCAATGAATATGCATTGGTAAATTTTGGTTTGAATGATGTTCTCTTTTTTGTATGTCTAAAACCATTGTCTATTCTATGCACGTACAACACATTAAAAAAACAATTGTCTGAGTCCAAGATTTACAAATAGAAACCGTTGTTTAAAGAGAACATATACAACACATAAACAAAGAAACCTTTGTATGACTACAATAAACACAAGCATGTAGAAGGAATAAACCGTTGTGTGTTGGAGTTCTAAAAACATTTTAAGATAACAAAGCTTTGTATGTAGATTACTTCAACAACGGGTTCCTTCTTAATAAATAGTTGTGTGAAAGGGACTCATGCAATGCATTTGTTTAAAAAACCATTGCATCACACATGATACAACAACATGTTTTAATTGAAAAACCATTGTTTTTTGGACTAAACAACAACAATCACAGTTATGAAAACACTTGTCTAAAATTATACCAGACAAGACTTTATAAACCGACTGTTGTTGCGTCTTTGTGTTATACAACGCGTTTTGTACCTAGACACGTTGTGTGGAAGCCTTTGTGACAAAGCTTTCTTGGTATCCGACAACGGGTAAAAACAGTCGTTGAATAATTCTTTGTCATATAAAACCGGTGGC
Organism: Kitagawia praeruptora; assembly: GCA_037693485.1. Classification (NCBI taxonomy): domain Eukaryota; kingdom Viridiplantae; phylum Streptophyta; class Magnoliopsida; order Apiales; family Apiaceae; genus Kitagawia; species Kitagawia praeruptora. The sequence continues at coordinate 107,200,389 of CM075348.1, forward strand.
TGTCACGCTATCCAACAACGGTCATGGTTTATAAACCAAGTGTCTCAAATGATTTCAGAAAAGCATTTTTCAACCGACTGTTGTTGTTTCTAGGTATCAGACAACATTTTCCAGAACATGGTAAGTTATCTTGTACACGATCAGATAACGATTTGTGTGCTGTTGTCTGATCTAGATATCAGACGTCATCTCAATAGGCGACAGGAAAAAGGGTCATCGGACAACGGGCAAAAACAGTTGTCTCATCTAGTTTTTCTTGTAGTGTAGATTTTCAAAACTGCAAAAGATCGAACCCTCAATAATATTGTTTACTAAAATGAATGTAATAAATATGGAAATTGAAAACCAAGAAGAGGAAGAAAAAGAGATGGAAGAAGAGGAAGAAAGAGAAGAAAAACGACAAGAAATTTTAAAAAATTTATTGATAGTAATGAAACAATTTTATTCAAGATGATTTTAATGGAATTATTAGAAGTCATGTCAAATCTTATCAAAAAGCTCATGACTTTTTTTTCAAGGGATGTAGTTATAATTTTTGTTAAAAGTCATTCTCATTAAAAGTCATTGACTTTTTGAATAACACGGTACTTATAAAGAGTATATAAATGTCTAAATTCAATACCGTCCTACTTTTAAATACTTCTTAAAAGTCTTAATTGAATAACACCATACTTTTAAAAACTCTTTAAAAAGTTAGAATTGAATACCCCATGACTTTTAAAATCATTAAAAGTATTTAAAAGTCTTAATACAATACCACACGTCTTCTACGTGATCTCACGTATCAAATTTGTTGATTATTTATTATTCATTGTTTAATCATATCGGTGAATGGATGTTCTTTAATATAACGATTTTTTTTAATTTGAATTAAAAAAATTAAGATATAAATTTTTAAAATTTTAAATGATATAATTTGATAATAATTATATATACGTTATTCATGATACATTTATAAAAGAATGGAATTTAGTTTGAAAATATAGAATAGATTATATGTTTTAGATGAAAAACGCTACCGAGTTATTATTAGTTACTATAATATTATTATTTTATTTTACTTAAATAAAGCCACCCAAATAACGTATTCTAACTGAAAAAGGTGATCGGTTAATTATTAATAATTATAATTATAATATTTTATTTCATTAAATAAAATTACCCATAGTGTCTTTAGAAATGAAAAAAAAATAGTTAGATAAAATACAAAAAATAATATAGTTTACAAAAAAAACAAATTGATTAGCTATTGAAAAACAGAAAAATTAACATGTTTTACCTGAAAAAAGAAATGTAATTGAATGAAAATATAAATTTTGTAGATTTAAAATTTTAAATGATATAATCTGATAATAATTATATATATGTTATTCATGATATGTTTAGAAAAGGATGGATTTTAGTTTGAAAATATAGAAAGGATGTTATGTTTTAGGTGAAAAACGCTATCGAGTAATTATTAGTTATTATACTATTATTATTATTATTATTTTATTGTACTTAAATAAAACTATCCAAATAAGTTTTATTTAAAAAATAAAAAAATAGAAAGGTAACGTATTTTAGCTCAAAAAGGTGATCGCTTAATTATTAGTAATTATAATTATAATGTTTTATTTTATTAAATAAAATTTCCCATAGTGTCTTTAGAAATGGAAAAAAGTTTTAGTTAGATAAAATACAAAAAATTATGTATTTTACATGAAAAACAAATTGATTAGTTATTGAAAAACATAAAAGTTAACATGTTTGTTGAGTATGAATATACCGACAAGAAAATACAGAGGGGGGGGGGGGTTGAATGTATTTTCAAATTTTTTCTTCGAATTGATATTTTAAGTGAAGATTGTTTGAATGATTGAATCTGACTGTGTAGTAAGAGTGTGTGTTCGTGTTCTTTAGGGTGTGTAAATGCGGAATATGAACACTAAAACAAGGTCACTCACTTTAATCTAATATTTTATTAGATAAATATTTGTTACAAACTGTGAATACAAATGGTAGTATTCTCAGCTTCGTTTTCTCAGAGATATGTAGAGAAAGTGTTCTTTAAAAACTCAACTGCTAGAGAAGTGAGATTGTACTCTTATAGAACATGAGTACAACCTACTTGCTACTAATAAGGTGACATACAAAATTACTTTCTAATATGTCTATCCCTTTTTGAGTAGCATCCAAACGGCTTGAGATTTGACTTGCTTTAACTCTGTTCAGATCCACTTCTTTAGCAGCTTGTCTCCTGTTAACAACTCTCTAAGCTTCTTGTAGACTTTCCAAAAGCACTTAAAGTACAGTGGTCCTGAAAGTGTTTTGGCTTGCTGCAGGTTTCTGACTTGTACAATTCTTTAGTATTTTGTCTCCAAGACTGCATTCGAGAAGTAACTAAGTGATTGATTCGAGAACTAGAATTTGCTTATTAGATAACTCTGAGTTCTCGAATACTGCTGAACTATCATATCGAATTACTTCTCGAATTAGTCTTTTCTCCAGGAATCCTTGAGTTGTCGAATAGAACATTTGACTTGTCGAATCCCTGAGATGTCGAATAGCTTCTTGAGTCCCTGAGATATCGAATACATCATTGACTTGTCGACTCTTAGAGAACTCGAATGATGCTTTGACTTGTTGACTCCTTGAGTTCTCGAATAGAGTATTAGACATGTCGAATCTCTGAGTTATCGAATGATACTTTGACTTGTTGCCTTTCAGAGATGAAGAACAGTGTCTTTACAGATATCGAATCCTTGACTTGTTGAATGCTAGACTTCTCGAATAGAGCAAAACACTTCTCGAATTGGTACATAGGCAAATCTTCATTCTCCAAAATCTAATCTGTGTTTATTTTGACAGCCTTGTTCTTCAAGCTTGAGGCTTGATCCTTGGATCTTCTTTCAAGCATTATTCTCTGACTTTAAATTACACTTACACAGGTAGAATTTGATGCCTATTACAAGTACTAATACAGATAGAATCTCTATAGCTAGACGTTCCCTCAGTTAAGAGGTCATGTAAATAATGCATAGCATTACAAACAATTAGGCTTGTTATTAGATGTATTCAGGCATGCCTCTATGACTAACAATCTCCCCCAAATTGTGAGTAAGACCCTTAGTCACAATTTCATGTCTGATAACAAGCATAACATACATAAAGATAAGACTTGAAAAGTACAGGTATGTAATTTGATTAAAAAAATTATAAAGAGGCATCCTTAAAAGTTATGAAGAATTACTAGCCATATCCTTTTGGATTCATCCCTTGAGCTTTAGCTTGTAGGTCTTCATTTTTCCTCTTTTCTTCAGCTTCCTTAGCCTTTTTCTTTGCATTTTTCTCTATTGCAAGAAGAATGTCTTCCATTGCAGTGAGTTCTTCAATTAGAAGAGAGCCTGATAAGTCTTTGAGTACTTCATTCAGCTATTTCTCAGAGTAGCCATTCTAATCTTTACAGTTCTTCCATATTTCTTGTATTCAATAATGTAAGGATTATACTTGACTCTACACAGACCTATAGCCCTCAATTCATCAGCCTTGGCTTTAAGTGCAGCAAACTCCTCCTCATTCGTTCTCCTTAACTCCTCATTCTTTTTCTCCATCATCTCCTGGTGATCTTTCTTCTTTTTGATGAAATGTGCCAGCTCCACCTTCCAGATTCTTTCCTTTTCATTTTCATACCTCAGTTGCACCATAACTCTCTCCAAATCATGTATCCTTCCCTAGTGTTGACACATGCCTTGCTTGCTTCATTCTTCCATTAGTATATTTGAACTCCAGGCAATCACCAACTATAGCCACATGATAGATTCTTTGGGCTAGATTATGTGTTATCTCATCTTCAGTAAAATCTACATTGAGGCATGGCAGATCTAAGCCTGGAATGATTGTGAGAGCCTGAGATGTGGATGTCTTCACCTTTCTTACCCTTCTGGCCATGTGCTTGAATTTCATTCTTTTAATCTCCTTGCTTGAGAAGAGTTTGAGGCCTTTGTCTTTGGACCATTGTAGCATACCATTAGCAGTTTGCTTTTGGAGACATACAAATGGTTTCTTGATTTGAATATTCTTTTCTTGAGATGGCAAAACAGTTGCAGAAGCCATAGACTCAGATTTTGGTAGGTCATTACTAACTGTATTCACCCTAGACATAGAGTCTTGTGTTGTGTTGAGGTTACTGTTAGTAATGCCTAGGGCTTGCTATTTTCCACTTTTTCTCTCATAGACCTTTCCTCAATCTTTTCCATCATCTCCCTTCTTTTTCTTATCATCTATCTTTTTCTTGTCTTCATCATCCTTATTACTCCTGTGTTGTCTTTTTCTCCCATCACTCCTGTCTCCATCTTCATCATCCTTATTTCTCCTAGTTTTGGCTATTTCTTGAATCACACCTGTAGCTATAAAGGATTTGAGAATTTGCAATGCTTCCAATTCTTCAGCAGTTCTGATTCCTTGCTTCCTGGATAGTTGTTCAATTATTGCTATAAATAATGAGCCAATTGTTTAAATTCTTTAATTCTGGTGCCAAACTGATAGATGACTGTCCATGGATTCTTAATCACTTCTGGCAGACTTGATGGTTGATCATTCCTCAAGTCATCATGCGGACTCTTATTGTTTCCATCATTTAGCTTCTCAATCAGCTTGACCAGTGCATCTACTTCAGAGAATTTTAGAGCCTTCAGAGTGGTGTATGTTAGATGCCATATCTTAGATTTAGTCACCATCATTATCTCTTTGAACCATACATTGTCAATCTTCCTAGGTACAACAGTAAGATAGTCAATCTAATCTCTCAAACTCCTCAGATATAGTTGTGTATCACCAGCCTGTTCTCTTGAGACTTTCAGAAACTCCAAGAATGCATCATCATGATAGACATTATAGTTTGTAATTTCTTGTAGCTTGGCCTCAGTAACCACCTTTACTTCTACAGGCTTGGCACTTTCAATTTTGGAAGTTGGAGGTTGATTAGATGGCGTACTTCTTACAACCACTGTAGAAATGATAGATTGTTTCTGCCCACTGGAAGTAGTGATGTGTACTTCTGGTAGAGTGACAACTGGTAGAGAAGTGATTGGCTCATTGACCTTGGATTTGCCTTTGCCTTGAACTTGAAGAGTTGAGGATTTTGAAGACCTTGATTGACCACCCTCAAATATAGTAATACCCTTTTCCTTGGGTTTCTCCCCCTTTGATTTTGAGTTCACTTTCTTCTACCCTTTAGGCTTGTTCTCAGACATAGGTGTCTTTGATGGGGCCCTTGGGTTTGAAGATGTGAGATTTACAGAATCTTCAGGTAGAGAGAGTCCCATGTGCTTCATCATTGCAGACAGCATCTGTTGTTTGTTGAGAAGAACATCAGCATTAGCAATGGCTTGAGTGTCCAACTTTTCATTGAGAAGGGCAACAGATGTCTGGAGCTCAGAATTGACTTGTTTGAGTAAGCTCACTTCCTTTTCTAGAGAATCCACCTTGGTGAACAACTCATTAGCTTTAAAACCAGACAATGACTGTTCTTTGAGTCTCACTACTTTAAATTTGGTCATATCATGCACAGGGACTTCAGTTACCAACTTATCTCAATATTTATTGGCAAAGAGAGTTCTAAGCATGGCATTTGCCTCAGTTGTCTAAGTAGATAAGTTTTGTACTTGAGTTGCAAGATTCTTGACAGCTCCTTGAATCAAAGGCAATCCCATTGTCCATTTTAGTGCAGGTACCTTTACATTCTTAAATAGTCCTCAGAACAGAGTCTAGAGAAGGGAATTTTGAGAGAAATTCTTTCTTGACTTCATTCACTTCCTTTGCTGTGGCTTTACATACTTCATTCACTTCTGTTTTAACCCCTTTGCCAAGGTAGTGAGCAGCCTTCAGAACTCCCTTGTAAGAATCATTTACAGCTTCATACACTTTACTAGGAGATAAAGATTTGGCATTTGATCCCAGTGAAGTGATGTACTCTTCTCTTAGGTATTGGAGAGCTTCATTGAGAGTGACACTACCATATCCTTGTAGCCAGGCATCTATATTGCCATCTCTCTCAGCATCATTTTTTATTTTCTCCTTTTGCATCTCCACAACCTCTCTGTGACATAGCAGAATGGCTTCATAGTCTGGATTTGACATGTTTGATGTGACGAGGTTTTGGGCTATTTTTACAAACTCAGGAATCTGATCCACAACTAAGCTTTGAAGTGCTTCTACCGTCAATTATGGTGGAACAGACCCCGATCCTGAAGCACTGTCATGTTGGACAAACTTTAGCCATTGAGACATAAAGTCAGAGCTAGAGCTAGGCAAGCTAGACTCCTTAGTTACAGATGCAACTTCTGTAACCGGATGGATTGACTCTACTACTGGCATAACTTATTTCCCTGCTCTTCGGTGGAGTTCATGTCTAGGGGCTTGTCTGACCATTGCCCTGCTATCACCTCTTTAGGGATTAATCTATCCTCGGGGTTTAAGCCCTTCCAGTATTTCAACCATCTCATTGAGCATCCTGATTTCTTAAAGACGGTAGAAGATGTTTGGACCACTGTGGTGGAAGGTGACCCATGGTTTGTTCTCACTTCTAAGCTAAAAAGGGTTAAGTTTGCTTTGAAGGACCTTAATAAAAAAGTAGGTGATCTCCACCAGTTAGTGATCTCATCCAGAGATGCTCTATCTCGTTTTCAGGGGGAATGACTGCCCTCCCTACTGCTGCCAACTTTGAGGAAGAAAGGGAGTTTATTGAGAATTACTCGAAAGCTCTTCGGTTGGAGGAGCAATTTTTTAAGCAAAAATCTAGAATCCAGTGGCTAAAACATGGTGATGGAAATAGCAAGTTCTTTTTTAACTCATGCAGGGGTAACTGGAACACTACTAAGATTCTTTCCCTTCGTGACTCGGAGGGTATCCTGCACTCTTCCCATGCAGATATGGCCCAGATTGCTACTGATTTCTACAAAGGAATTTTAGGCAAGAAAAATGTTGTGCATGACTTTCTTGATGACATTGTGCTTCCTGTTCTGTCGGATTCTTAAATTGATCATGTAACTGCCCCTTTCTCTGAAAAAGATGTGTTATGCACTTTAAAGAAGATGGGAAAAAATTAAAGTCCAGGGCCAGATGGGTTTACTGTTAAGTTCTACCTTTCTGTTTGGCATGTGGTGGGTTCTGATGTGGTTAAAGGTATCATGCATTTCTTTAATACCCTGCAACTGCCTAGGGTTATTAATGCAGCTTCTATCTTCTTGGTTCCTAAGCAGCCGAATCCTTCTGAGATGCAACACTTTAGGCCAATCTCCTGTTGCAATGTATTGTATAAATGTATTTCGAAAATGCTTGCAAAGAGACTCAAGGCTGTTCTTCCTTCCCTCATTTCCCCAGCTCAATCAGCTTTTGTGTCTAAGAGATCGATTGGTGACAACATCTTCTTAGCCCAAGCATTATGAAAAGATTATAATCGAAATTCTGGCAAACCTCGTTGTACTATAAAGTTGGACATTCACAGGGCTTTTGGACTCTCTTGATTGGAGTTTCCTTTTTATTGTTTTAAGACGTATGAGATTTCCACATCAGTTTATTTTATGGTTAGAAAAATGCATCACTTCCACTATGTTCTCTGTCAAGCTTAATGGTAGTCTTGAAGGTTTTTTCAAGGAGGAATCTGGTCTGAGACAAGGTGACCCCCTGTCTCCTTATCTGTTTGTAATTGCCATGGAAGCTCTTTCTGCTTGCCTGGGAAAGGTGGCTAATGATTCTGACTTCAAGTTCCATTGGAGAACGAATGAGGTAAATTTGAATCATATTATCTTTGCGGATAATGTATTTCTATTTAGCCATGGGGATCTTAGATCTGTCTCAACCCTAATGGATGTGGTTGATATTTTTTCCAAATGTTCTAGTCTCAAGCCCAGCCTTGGAAAGTCAACTTGTTTCTTTGCTAATGTAAGGCAAGATGTTGTGGACGATATTCTTGCAAAAACTGGGTTTCAGCGAGGTCACCTCCTTATCACCTATTTGGGTTTGCCTCTTATAACTGGGAAGCTTAACAAAACTGATTGTCTAACTTTGGTCTCTAAGCTGTGCAGTAGGGTTGATTTGTGGACTGTTAGGTTTCTTAACTTTGCAGGGCGTCTTCAATTGATTAAAGCAATTCTTGTTAGTATTGTTGGTTATTGGAGTATGTACTTATTCCTTCCGAAAGGAATCCTCAAGCAGATCAATGCTCTCTTTTTCAAGTTTCTTTGGGGAGGGTTTTATAAACCTGATGGAAAATGTCACTATAAAGTAGGGTTGGAGGAATGTTGCAAATCGAAGGTAGAAGGAGGTCTTAGGATTAGAAACATATTTGAATGGAATGAAGCTGCTATTCTCCACCAGCTTTGGTGCATCTTGCAACCAAACTCAGGTTCTCTCTGGATTGCTTGGTTCCACAAAGTTCTTTTACATAAAAAAGGATTTTGGACTTCTCAAATGCCGTATCGCTGCTGCTGGATTGCCAGGAAAATCTTCAATGCTAGGAAGGTAGCCTTGAATTATTTACATTATAATGTAGGTGAGAATTCCAACTTCCTCTTTTGGCATGATCCTTGGGTGAGCAGAAATGTGACGCCCCCAGATCCGGGGTCGGAGATCTAGGCGCTCACGGTCCATTTTCCACTGATAACATACATGTTCTTACACTTGATAAATATAACATGTTGTCGACCCCGCAATAAAACTCACACACTATTACACACACTTACAGGTTAGAGTCTCAGAAACGTCATACAACTAAATTAAACAGGAGTAAAAGTTTTAGAGTTATTACAGACCAGATTAAATAGAGTTTACGCTACTAACAATAACTTCTACTTGAAGTTATGTTAGAGGCTTGAATGTTTGATACAGTACACTTCCTTACATAGGTCATGCTTATAGATAAAGCGTACAAACAAAAGTTGCAAACGAATCCGGCTAATGGGGCCTACCGGTAGGGTCACAGCTGCTGCCTGGGCATTGGTCACTTGCTTGCGCACTGTTTGACGGGTTCTTGCCATCTCTCTTAGCTGTTGTGTTTATAAGTTTGAAAACAAGCAAGTGTGAGCAACTATAGCTCAGCAAGATATATAGATAATTTGCAGTATGAAAATATTTTATTCGAGTTATAAGATATTAAAATTAATAGATGCAAAATCATTGAATCAACTTTCGTCTTTTAAAATACTTGCGGCAATGCACTAACACGTGACATTTTCTTCAAAGTAATCTCGCAGTTCTAGATACTACATAAAATCGATATCTTTCATTAAAAGCGACACTATCGGCAACTTTGGCGCTTAGGCCTAAGATGCAGTGCCTAAGTATTTTTCCAAAGTGGAGGAATGAGACTTATAAGAAAACATAAAACTTGACAAGGATTGACGATGATCAGTTGTCACATCCAAGTCCAATAATCCGCGGGTCTTTTTTACTAGTAGAAGGGTAAAAACACCATCTGTAATTACCCTAGGTGAAAACTCCATCCGTAATCACCTTTGATGAAAACTCCATCCGTAATCATCCTTCGGCAACACCTGGGCCAGAATAAATGATGGACCTCCTGGCTAACGGCCGCTTACACAAAAAATGAGATCGTTCGTCAACGATCCCTCACCTCTAGAGTCCCTTTTTCTTTTCGTAAGAAAATCATTTTGAAGGAAAAACGAGTAATGGGAGTCCGACGTCTGTCGACTGATAATTTCGTGAAATCATGCTCGAGTGAATAAAACATGACCGAGGGTTTTCAAAAATATTTTTAGTTCAAAAGAGTTCAAGTTTGAAAATGCTCGAGGTATCTTGGATTAGTTTTATTTTTAAAATAATAACTAATAAATAATAAATAATATTTTGAGATTTAATATTAAATAACTAATAAATAAATAATCAATTAAAAATAATCTTTTAATCCAAGATAAATATTTTTGAATATTTTTAATAACATATAATTTAATACTCCCTCTGTCCCATCCATTTCTTTACAATTTCCTTTTTGGGACGTCCCACCAATTCTTTACATTACCAAAAATAGTAACTTTTAACAATAAAATACATTACTACATCTACTACTTCACTTCACTTTTTCAACACTTTACACTATTACACCCACTACTTCACTTATTTTAACAATAAAATCACTATTATATCCACTACTTCATTTATTTTAACAATATTACACCCACTATCCTTGGTCTCCGTGCCCAGCCCCGATGTAAAGAATTGGCCGGGACGGAGGGAGTAATTAATAATAAGCATCCGATACTTCCCGAATAACTATTCGGGTTTTTCACAATTTAATAACGATAAGATAATGCACCGCTCCCCGATCAAAATATACTTGGACCGATACGACCTCTATTGCTAGAGTCGTTGTCCGAAGAAAATACTTTCTATACTAGAGTTCGAGTATACACATGTATATATATATATATATATATATATATATATATATATATATATATATATATATATAGGCAAGTGCTCAAATGCAAACCACTTTTAAAATACAAACCTACAAACCAACACTAAATTAATTATATTTCATATATTCTAAGTTTCCCACCAAGGGTACCTTCACAAAAAATGATTAAAATAATTGGCTCTATCAAAAAAAAAATAAAAAAAATCTTGCCGTAGAAATGCGAAGCATTTAAGATAGTAAACGGATGAGTTAGGTAGTCATGAGGGCCGAAGGCTCTCGACACACCCGTCAATCGTCTATTACCTTTACCATTGATTGCCATTCCTTACAACTTTAGAATGATAAAGGCGCGAAGCGCCGTACAAGAAGGTGTGAAGCACCGTTAACCAGTGAAATCCACTGCCACGTCATCACGTGAACATTGATTTTTTTTATTTTTTTTATTTTTGTTGGATAGAGCCAAGTATTTTAAACGTTTTTTGTATTGGGGTACCCCTAGTTTGGTCATTAGATTAGCTTGAAATATTAGATTATGCTTGGTTTGTAGGTTTGTATTTTAAAGAGGTTTGTATTGGAGTAGCCCCCTATATATATATATATATATATATATATATATATATATATATATATATATATATATATATATCAATCTCGACATAAGGTTTTGAAAGAACATGCATAAAATATATTACGCGCAAAATCCATAAACACAACAGTGCAAATCATTATGTATAAGTTTCGAAAAGTAAACTTGCCTTGGTAAGGTAGGGGTGGTAGAGCTCGCGATGTAGTACGATGATCTATAAATATCCAATATTCGCCCGTTAGTAACTTAACGAAACAACTTAATTATAATATTTTAAAAAACATATAAGGCTACCCGACTCCACAATTTAACCCACTAACCCCCCTATAAGTCCATAATATCCCACAATCATGTCCGCTAATAATACGACTCGAAATAATTACTAAATTCGAACTATACTAGCGTACGTTCTGAAACTACGTTAAACTAACTATTTTCGGGGTTTTTCATTCGCGCGCACCTCGCTCTAATATTTTCATAAAATTGAAAAATTTGAATTTTTGTCCAATTCTTTTTGGATTGACTTCACTACTGTAATATCTTGTTACTCTAAATCGTCCATAATTTTGCCAAAATTTTTAAGGGTCCAAACGAATTTTACAAGTGTACAATTTGTAGCAGTTTATTCTCTGGACCACTCCTCACTAAATTGGTCATAATTCCCAAACCACAAGTCCCCTCATTATGAGCCTTATATGTCCAGAAACTGCAATTCAAGACCTTTCTAATCATGGGAGGTCGGTTTCCAGGGGACAATCTGTGAGGGTCCGAACTTCAGTTCTAAACAGAACATAAATCCAAGAGTTCCAACAACTCATTTTTACACACTATCACTTCTAAATATTTAGTACCTACACCACCATCACCATCACATTTACCAAATTTCCATCTTAACATTCATAAGATCCTATAAATAAAGAACGAATCTTACAACATGATAACCATCACCAATCCTCAAGATTTTTTTTTTATCTTTAAAGTCCAAAATCAACACATTTCACACTAATTCTTATAAATCTCAAAATATAAATTTTTACTCTTGCCATGGCTAAAAGGATGAAGTATTTATACCTTCTTGGAAGCTTTAAGAACCTTAGTGAAGATTGCTAAGCCTTAGGAACACCTTGGTTGGCCTAAACAAACATTAATCTCCAAAATCAAAAACATAATCTCAAGTAAGTTACTATTCACCTAGCAACTTTGATAATTTTTCTAACTATGCTAGGCTTTAAATAAAATCATGAAATTAATACCATACCTTTATAATAACTAGGAGAGACTTTGGTTAAAATATGGTGAATTTTGAATGAGTGTAAGTGGAAGAAAAATTTCTCCTCTTCCATGTTGCTTGAAGGTGCCGAATGTTGTCTAAGAAAATGAGATGGGTTAGCTTTCTTTCTTTTTGTCCTTGTGTTGAAAAAAAGTGATGTGGTGTATATTGATATACAGCCTCGTGTGCACCATTTGTGGTTAAAACCTAGCCAAGTATCTCTTAATTTCCTTGGTGATCCCTAAATTAGGGGATGGTGTCTTAAAAAGAAACTAAGTTGGTTACTAACTTGGTTAGCTTGTAACTAGTTGGCTAACAACTTGGTTCCTTGCTTTTTGACTTGGTCATTCGCATGGAATTTGCATGGTTGTATGCACTCTTGTCTCCTTTGCATGCATTGTTAGATATAATTGATGTAAGTATTAATCAATGTTTAAGTGTTACAGTGATAAATCAGAGTTTAGTTGGAAGCGGTCAGAGTTTAGTTAAACGCTGACGAATGAAAGCTTGACAGAGTTTGTTAAACTCTGTCTGGAGGAAACGTCTACAGGTCAACAGAGTTTGAAGGATAATTGAAGATAATTATGTAAGCAAAATCTTTGAAGATTGGATAGCTGTCAAAGTGATTGTGTTGACTAAGGAGACGTGTAGCAATCAGAAGAGTTTAAGGTCAAGAGCTGTTGATAAGAGTTTATAATCTGGCAAAATTGCTAAGTCAAAGTCTGATGGTGTAAACACTGATACTCAGTGTGACGCCCCCAAATCCGAGGTCAGAGATTCAGGTCGTCACATCACCATCTAACCATATCATACCTGTATTAACTTTACAACTCAACAATACATCCATCCAGACCTCAATCTTACGTACATACAAGTTAGAGCCTCAGAAACGATAATAAAAAATTAACAATAAATATTACAATTCATCTGTACAATCCAGAATCTTACGCACTTCCACTTATACAACTACACTTGAAGACAAGTCTTACTATTACAGTTGAAAACCTATCAGACTTATTCTGTAGTATTTATCAGGAACTAAATCATCTCAGGGGTAAATCTTCTATTCCTCTTCTGCTGGTGCGGAGTTAACCGACCAAATTCTTCTCTTTCTGAAAAGTTTTTATAAAGCAAGAATGAGCTACATAGTACTCAGCAAGTTCACCATTTTGAAAAATAATGATGTGGTTTATTTCGAAAACGTTCCCAACTGTATGGGTATATATCTCAGATTTCAAAACATAATTCGACAATATATATGTCCGAGTTTGAATAAAATATTTATACTCAATAAGGAGCTTTAAGAATAACATATGAATCCTTTATAAGGTTCCCATTTCAATATATCTTAAGTTTGAAAATATATACATATGATTATATCATTTTCAGCAAAACACTCTACGGTTAACATACTGTACAGGGAACACATTATTGCAAAACCTCTTTCCTTCCATTAGCCTAAAAGGTTTCTCATTCAAAAGAATTTCATTCTTTGAAATAATTACAAGAGTGCACTAACACGTGCCAATCTTTTTAGAAAATCTTGCAATTCTAGATACCGCATGAAGTCAACATTTTTCTTACCAAAAATAACACTATCGGCAACTTGGCACTTAGGCCTAAGAAGCAGTGTCTGAGTAAATTTCCAAAGTGGAGGATGGGACTTGATGAAAACATAAAACATGACAGGAATTGACGATGATCAATCGCCACATCCAAGTCCAATAATCCGCGGGTCTTCTCTACCGGTAGAAGGATAGAAACTACATCCGTAACTATCCTCGGGTGAAAACTACATCCGTAATCACCCTCGATGAAAACTACATCCGTAATCATCCTTCGGCAACACCTGGGCCGGAAAAATAATTGATGGACCGCCTGGCTCACGGCCGCTTACACATCCCGGGAATCGTTTGTCAACGATTCCCACACCTGCCAGAGTCCCCTTTTTGCTTTTTCTTTCAAAACTTGTTTTGATTGAAAATCGAGTGGTTGAGGTCCGACATCAGTCGACCCATAATTCTTGAAAAACGTAACGAGAAGCAAAACCTGACCGGGGGTTTTCGAAAATGTTTTGGGTTCGAAAGAATTCGAGTTTGAAAATGCTAAAGGTATCTTGGATTAGTTTTGTCTTTAAAATAATGAACAATAATTAATAAATAATATTTTGAGATTTAATATAAATAATTAATAAAATAATTATTTAATTAAAATAAGCTTTTAATCCAAGATAGATATTTTTGAGCATTTTTAACAACGTAAAAAAAATAAATGCTTAAGTATACGATACTTCCCGAATGACTCTTCGGGTTTTCGCAATTTAATCACAATACAATAATATACCGCTCCGCGGTCAATAGTATATTTGGACCGCTACGACCTCTATTTCTAGAGTCGTTGTCCGACGAAAACACTTTAATTCTAAGTTCAAGGGTGTACGAACACATATGCATATATCTCAAACTTCAACATAATCTCGTAAGGCATAAGCATATAATACGTTTGGAAGTTACAAACACAACAGTGAAAATACTTATATATAAGTTTTGAAAAGTAAACTTGCATAGGTAAAATCAAGAATATAATCTTTTGAAAATAAGTACTTAGGGTTGGAAAACTTGCCTTGGTGAGGTTGGGGTGGTCGAGCTCGCGAAGTGGAACGGAGATCTATACATATCCAACATTCGCTCGTTAGTATCTTAACAACACCACTTAATCACAATGTTTTAAAGAATACCACACTAACTTAATGACTCCACCATTCGACCCACTAAACCTCCTATATGTCCATGTCATCACCCAACTACACTCGCTACTTATCCGGCTCGAATTAATTACCCAAACTCGAACCATAAGTACGTATTCTCAAAACCACTTTAAACGCTCTTATGTGATTTTTCACTCGCGCGCACTTCGCTCTAACATTTTTATAAAATTGAAAAATACACATTTTAATCCATTTCTTTTTGGACAGCCTTTCCACTTGTTTAATCTGTATATCCTCAAATTTCAATAACACTTGCATAGTTTTAAGGGGTCCTAACTCAGTTCTCAAGTGGACAACATAGTGCAGTCCGAATTCCAGAACCACACTGCACTAATCCGGCCATAACTCAAAATCTACACATCTCCTGGGTGTGAGCCTTATATTTCTAGAAACTACATTGAATTATATTTCCATCCATATACATTAGGCTCTCGGGAGACAACATATAGAGGTTCAAAACCCTCCTACAAGTCAGTACATGCTCCCAGGATTTTACACAGCATACATCTTTTCTTAATCTTTCAAGAACTCAACTTATACATAATATCTACCATCAAAACCACCAAGACTTGACTCTCTAGCATACATGGGGTTACATACTCTAAGTACAAGCTTTAAAATCACATCAACAACATATATCCTCAAGATTTTCATCATCCATAACTCATATAACCAAGATATGCACTAAAATGTTTAGATCTAACAATATAAACTATAATCAATCCATGACTAAGAGTGGTTAGGGTTTTATACCTTCTTGAGTATCTAGGAACCTTGGGTAAGCTTTATAATCCTTAAGAACACTTGGATAAGCTCCTACAAATCTTAATCCTTCAAGATCTAAAAGATGAACAAACTTGGTTACTATTCATCCAACTTTCAACAATTAATATCTAAAGAACCCATGGACAAAATAATGTGAAATTGATACCATACCTCTATTATAATGCAAGGAAGCCCTAGAAATTTTGCTTAGATTTATGGATGGGTGGAAGTTGAAGAGAAATTCTCTCTTCTTCCTCCTTGCTAGGCTCGGCCGAGAGCTTTTAAATGGGGGGGAGAGAGTTTTTGTTTTGTGTTGTTTGAAAATAATGTAGTGTATGATTGATATGCTTGATATGTGTGTATAAAGAAGTCACATGTTGCCACTCTACTAATAGCCTAGGTGCCAACCATACCTCCTTGTCTCCTAAAGTAAGATGCATCCACTTTTTACTATTCATCTAGTTGTTTTTTGCTTTTTGGTTTGCTTTTCTAACTATCTAGTTACATGACACTTGCATGTAATATCCTTCCTTGTATTATTATTTCTCCACCAATGGTTGTCACTTAATCCTTAATTCATATTGTATCTTAATTAATTTCTCGTAATAATATTTTGTCGCGTAGAGATTCCCTTGTAATTCCTTAAATACTTAACGGTGTAAATTCCTTAAATATCCAAAACTCCTTGTCATAGTCTCTTAAAATCCTTTAATACTCTAATAACTCTCAAGTCCCAAGTTTTTGTGAATCTTACTAGAAGTAGATCTCTCGCCTTCAACAATCTTCCATTTCTCTTACACAATGAATGTAACAACATAAATTTTCAGATAATCAATTCCATCACATAACCTAGGTGACTCAAAAATCCCAAATTCACAATGTCATATGATATTATATTCTTAAAAATGTTACAAAAATTAGGGTTTTTACACTCAGGGTCCTTCCAAGACTCAGAGTTTGTTAATAACTGCTAATCCACAGACTAATGAGGAATTGGCAGCTAAATTGTTTCTTGAAGAGAATGAAGAATGGGTCACACTTGCAGACATTCAAGCTGAGGAGAAGAATCTTCAAGAAGAGCATAAGAAAGCTTTGAAGTCTGGCAAATTTAAGAAGGATGTAAAAGCTGCTAGGCCTATTCTTAAAGGCATTATTATCAAAGAGAATGTTGGTACTGATTAGAGGATGCACGTATCCAGAAAACCAACAGAAGCAAAGAGTAAACAGAAGATGAAGGGTAAGGCTGTTGAGGAAGAAAAGGTCTTAAAGAAAGTAAATACAACCTCTGTTGCTACACAAGTTGTACAGAAGCCTTTGTCTGCTTCAATGCAAGCAATTTTTGGGAAATCAATAATTCGTGAACAAAATCTGGAGGTTGGAGAGGCTGGAGGAAATTTTCTACAGAGCAGAGCTTTAATGGGAAAGATAGGAAGAGATAAAGCTGGTTTGGGCTTACACAGAGAAAAGAGAATGAATTCCAGTCCTCAAGATCCTTCATCACTGGCTGTTCCAGGTCTCGGTGTTACACAAGAAAGTTTAGATAGACTGGAATCAGTGCAGTTGATTGTTTACACAAAATCACGCAAGCGTACGTGGTCACAAGTAATATAGATATAAGTCAAGTTCGTTCCCACAGAGATCTTGGTTTTTAATTCAGTTTAGTACCTATGCAATAATGTATGGTTTTAATTCACTGCTAAGACAAATAACAAGATTGGGTTTAATTAACTAAATTAACTAAGAAGTAAATTAACAAACTAAGAATTAACTAACTAACAAGAATTGAAATCTAATTACTTCTGCAAGAGAAAACATGGAATCCTAACTTCATTAAATACTTTGCTTAGATCTGACGCCTTTAATCACTATATGCAATGGTTATGATATCTGATCGGACAACACGAAACAAGTATACACTACTTCTCAGTATACGAATACCAAACTAAACATACATCCACAAAAGAGATAGAAGATGAATAGACACCAATTATGCTTAGACCCTATATCTCTATAGAATTTGAAAACATAACGGTTGAAGAACAAGTTGTCTATCAAGATCACATAGGGCAGCATAATATCTCTATTTACGCCACAAATCATGATGTTAAAACATCAACCTATCCTATGCTAGCATGGCAAGTTCTAAATCTCAAGATCCACTCTCGCTTCACAAAATATTAACAAATTAGATGTTAGCTACGCATCTAAATTCATTAAGCACAACCATATGAGGATATCAAATAAACATCACACACAGATCTTTACAGCATCAAGATACTAAGCTCCATAAATAAATCCGTTAGAATCCCATAACAACGATTAGTTCATAATCGAACCTCTCATCATCATGGGATCTAATGAAACCATGATAGAAGATAAGATATGAAAGAAAGTAATAATATTAATAAAACAAAGAGTTGAGAAAACAAATCTATGATACAAAAGATGAAGTAGATCTAGATCCGTTGCTTGTCATGAGCGTTGAATCTTTCTCCCCTTTTCTCCCTTGCAAGTCTAAGCTATATTATGTACAAGATATCTAATTGTCTAAATTGTCTAATTTACAAGGGTTGGATGTGTTTATATAGGCTCTAGAAATCTTGTCCAACAAGAACTACCAAAACAGAATTATAATACAATTACGTTTCCTAAACTGATTCTGTTTTAAAGGAAAATTCGTAGCTGCCTTTTCTTCAGTAATTATGGACCGTTCCAGCTGTAATTGGACCTCTGGACCACTTTATAATGATATAGAATCTCGTTATCTTCGCGTGGACAGTAAGATCGTCCAAAACGGACTTCTAGAACTCAAGATATGGCCAAAATCGTAAAAAGGGCAAAACTGTCAATTTTCAGCAACACGCCACGACGCCGGGAGCGCCAATGGGGCTGAGAGCGCCGCTCCAATCTGCCATAAATGGCGCTGAGTGCGCCAGTTGAGCTCTCAGCTCGGCCTCAATCTGCGAAAATTGATTTTTCTTTGATTTTTAAGCTTTTTCTTCCCGTTCGTTTTGCATGAGCTTCCGTCTTTAATCCTTAAAGACTTGTATACTTCTTGGTAGTTGACATTAGCCTCCATTCTTTATTCCATATCATAAATCAACTCCAAAAAAATGACGGAAACTACACCTTTAATCGACATTTCTTCAACCCTGCACAATTAAACAAAACACATCAAAACTACCACAAACTTGAGGCCAAAGCAATCAATTTAATCCGATTTGGAATGTTTCAAGTGGATATAAAATCCACTTATCACACCCCCAAACTTAAACCGATGCTTGTCCTCAAGCATAAACAATTACAACTAACTAACTAACTAGTACCACTTTCGTAGGTGATCACGGTTGCATTTGACATATGCAACAAGCCCTTTAAACCCCTAGGCAGCCCTAGTGGACGAGTAAGGTCTCGTGAGGGCCTATAGTGAATGTACCCACAAAATCCATATAACCTAATGCAATGCAATGCATGAATGCAACTAATATGAAAATGCAACTAATCCAGTACTAATATCCTACCATACCTTCAAATCCTCTCATGCCATATCAACTTAAGAATCAAAGTAAATACGCAATGTCTTGGTGTCGAAAGTGAAAGTATTCACATAGTCTACTCAATGAACATGCATAAGTTCTCACAAGTCCATGTTAAATGTAAGAATAAGTTAGTAAACATGCTAAGCCTACAAGAGTACATCTTTGAGACAAAACTCAGGATCTCATACGCCAAAACAAGCAAACACTCACAATCCACTCATAAAAGAATATTCACTCAAGAACAAGGGTAAGTGTATCACTCAATTCCAACGAAATCATAAGCATGCTTGACATTTGGTATCAATCTAACTCTTAACACAACATACATCAATGACGATAATTAAAAGGTCTTTATTTGGGTTGTAACGGGGCTAGGGACAAGGTATGTCAAATAAGCCAAAACAGGTGAAGTGTCAAAAGCTAGTAGGAACTATAATACTCATACACAACCACCTATTTCCCTCCCCACAAAATTTTACTATTTTTCTTCCAACAAAAACACTCGAATAGTCGACTAAAGTAGGATCACAATAAACACAAATATGCTCTCATAATATATATATATATATATTTTTTTCTTTTTTTTCTTTTTTTTTTCTATTTTTTTTCTTTTTTTTCGAGAGCTAAAGCAACAATAATATAGACAATAACAATGATCCCACGATTTTATTACACATGCCGACTATCAAGCAAACAACCAAACCCAAATTTCAATATTTCCCCCCAAAATTATGACCAATAATAAACCCCTCCTTGCACACCTTATTACTCCCTTAAGCACTCTACTAGCCTTTGACAATATGGGTTCAAATTAATGTAAGGCCAATACAAAAAAAAGGTCTAGGCAAGTAATGTGGTATGTCACCGAAAAAATAGGATTAAGCTCAACGGGTTAACTAATTGATCATGTAAACATGGTGTGGTAATATGGGAAAATATGCGGTTAATCCTAATTGCCTTTATCATTTTAATCGTCAATTAATGTCATGCATTTCAAGAAAGACCTCAAACAACTGCTAGCAATGCAAATAATCCGTGGACACTCAAGCAAACGAATAAGATTGCAACAAATATGCAATACGGCTCAAAAGCTCACTTGGCGGGAAAACATACTCAATCCCAAGCAAAAATCTCTCTAACGCACCTACTTGTATTCAAAGCATGTAAACTAAATCATCTTGCACATATTCATGTCCTTCTAATCACTTACAATATTCAATAAGTCTACTAGCTTCAACTTACTAGTGTATGTGTGTGCACAAGAACAAAGCATATCACTTCTCAATCAAAAGCGTCAACAACACAAAATTCCTATCAAGCATGGGTGTAAATACAAACTACTATGGACTCACATGATATATGAACATAAAAACAGAATGTCCTATATGAAACAAACGTAGATATCACGAACATAAATGCATAATTTACTACTACTAATATGCAAAGCATGAAATCCTACATGAACACATTGACTAACAATCACATATATATACACTACTTATCCCTCAAACCATCACCCCCAAACTTAGAATATTCAATGTCCTCATTGAATGGAAGTAAATACAAGGGAAAGTAGAAAACATACCTTGGGTTGCCTCCCAAGAAGCGCTTCTTTAACGTCAATAGCTTGACGTTACTTCCAAGCCTCCATTAAGGATGATAATAGTTGGCCCGATCCTCTCTTCGTGAGACTTCATCGTCATCACGGCGACACACTTGCTGCCCCTTCTTCTCGCTTGGCCTATTCGTGTAACAACTATGTCTAATTCCAATGCCTTCATCTGTTGACCCAAAATCTGTCAATTTATAGAACAACACATACTCACGGGCTTCGCTTGAATATAATGGAGGAGGGTAAATGTAAGTTGCTGAAGCCTTTGGTTCCTCAAAGAGAACTTCCTCCATTGGCTCTAATGTGCTACCTCCATCTTTAAACTCCGAGACAAGTAGAAGACCTACATCTTTCCCATGTTCTTCAACCTCTTGGTACGCACATACCAATTCTTGAAATTTGTGTAGCTCAGCAGTGTCTGTCCCAAATAGTGCCCTCTCCAAATCATCCACCATCCTAGCATGATCAAATTCCTCACATGGCTTGGGAACGCTCACCTCACCTTGGAATTTGTCTTCCTCAATTAAGTATGCAATACCTTGCTCCAAGTCACCGTTCTTTTCTGGAATTGCCTCTAGTATGAATTGTAGTTTCTCTTGTTCCAAGGCACTCAAAACTTGAGCAATCAGTGTCCCCATAAATTTGGTAGACTCCTTATAACTCTTTGCAAGCATCCTAATCTCCTCCATAGCATCAACCTCATCTGACTGAAAAGTAAGAGTAGGTTGCTGATGTTGAAACTCTTCACTACCAAAGAAATATGACATATTTGGAACATCTTGTTGGTACTGTTGAGGATGGTATTGAAAATATGGTTGTTCCTCATAAGTGACATATGGATCAACTCCTTCGTAGTAACAATATTGTGAGGGATCATGAACGCCCAAACACTGCTCACATTGCTGAGGCATGGATGTCCTCGAATATGCCCACCATGGCAACTCCTCGCATGCCATCTTCAAACACTCAAGTACCTGAAACACACCAACTAAACAAAATAGGTAAGAAAAACAAATCCGAGTCAGTGAACTCTAACGACCACTATTGACAAGCACATAAACCAAAAATAAAACACCGATGATCCCCGGCAGCGGTGCCAAAAACTTGTTTACACAAAATCACGCAAGCGTACGTGGTCACAAGTAATATAGATATAAGTCAAGTTCGTTCCCACATAGATTTTGGTTTTTAATTCAGTTTAGTACCTATGCAACAATGTATGGTTTTAATTCACTGCTAAGACAAATAACAAGATTGGGTTTAATTAACTAAATTAACTAAGAAGCAAATTAACAAACTAAGAATTAACTAACTAACAAGAATTGAAATCTAATTACTTCTGCAAGAGAAAACATGGAATCCTAACTTCATTAAATACTTTGCTTAGATCTGATGCCTTTAATCACTATATGCAATGGTTATGATATCTGATCGGACAACACGAAACAAGTATACGCTACTTCTCAGTATACGAATACCAAACTAAACATACATCCACAAAAGAGATAGAAGATGAATAGACACCAATTATGCTTAGACCCTATATCTCTATAGAATTTGAAAACATAAAGGTTGAAGAACAAGTTGTCTATCAAGATCACATAGGGCAGCATAATATCTCTATTTACGCCACAAATCATGATGTTAAAACATCAACCTATCCTATGCTAACATGGCAAGTTCTAAATCTCAAGATCCACTCTCGCTTCACAAGAGATTAACAAATTAGATGTTAGCTACGCATCTAAATTCATAAAGCACAACCATACGAGGATATCAAATAAACATCACACATAGATCTTTAAAGCATCAAGATACTAAGCTCAATAAATAAATCCGTTAGAATCCCAGAACAACGATTAGTTCATAATCGAACCTCTCGTCATCATGGGATCTAATGAAACCATGATAGAAGACAAGATATGAAAGAAAGTAATAATATTAATAAAACAAAGAGTTGAGAAAACAAATCTATGATACAAAAGATGAAGTAGATCTAGATCCGTTGCTTGTCACGAGCGTTGAATCTTTCTCCCCTTTTCTCCCTTGCAAGTCTAAGCTATATTATGTACAAGATATCTAATTGTCTAAATTATATAATTTAAAAGGGTTGGATGTGTTTATATAGGCTCTAGAAATCTTGTCCAACAAGAACTACCAAAACAGAATTATAATAGAATTACGTTTCCTAAACTGATTCTGTTTTAAAGGAAAATTCGTAGCTGCCTTTTCTTCAGTAATTCTGGACCGTTTGAGCTGTAATTGGACCTCTGGACCACTTTAGAATGATATAGAATCTCGTTATCTTCGCATGGACAGTAAGATCGTCCAAAACGGACTTCTAGAACTCAAGACATGGCCAAAATCGTAAAAAGGGCAAAACTATCAATTTTCAACAACACGCCACGGCGCGGGGAGCGGCAATGGGGCTGAGAGCGCCGCTCCAATCTGCCATAAATGGCACTGAGTGTGCCAGTTGAGCTCTGAGCTCGGCCTCAATCTGCGAAAATTGATTTTTCTTTGATTTTTAAGCTTTTTCTTCCCGTTCCTTTTGCATGAGCTTCCGTCTTTAATCCTTAAAGACTTGTATACTTCTTGGTAGTTGACATTAGCCTCCATTCTTCATTCCATATCATAAATCAACTCCAAAAAAATGACGGAAACTACACCTTTAATCGACATTTCTTCAACCCTGCACAATTAAACAAAACACATCAAAACTACCACAAACTTGAGGCCAAAGCAATCAATTTAAGCCGATTTGGAATGTTTCAAGTGGATATAAAATCCACTTATCATTGATTCACCAGAAGAGTTTAGAAAATGATTTTCTTTTGTTCTTTGTGGTTGATGGAACCGTATACAAAATTGGTGACGATGATCTTGATTTGAAGCTAAGGGAGGAATTAGAGTATGTTCTATATATTTTTCGAGTTAAGAATCAAAAGACTCATCAAGATGCAAATGTGCTGAGAAAGAAGATGCTGCATAATTTGGCGGTTAGAGGTATAAAGTATAACAGTCTGTATGTTCCAAAGTACAGAGACTTTCATGGCAATCTAGTTGAAATGAAGAAAGACAGTGCGAAGCTGAAGACAGACTTGGGTATAACAGCGCTTGATTTTAACTCTGAGTCAAAGACATCACATTTCATCAGACTAGGAAATGAAATGAGAAGAAACAAAATCTATTCTCTGAGATCTGCTATCTACCAAATTGGTGAAACTGATCTTAAGCTAAAAGAGATCAAGGAGATTATGCAGAGAGAAGATTGCTGATTGACTATCTCAGATCAACACCAGATGTTGAAGAAATTAAGTAAATAATGCTCTGTAAGAATTTATTGCTTTCTATAGATTTTGTTTAAGTAGAAGTTTAAACTCTGATTATTATTTTAAACACTGCATTTGTCTATTTTATTTTGACATTGTAAGAACCCAAATTTTGGGTAGGAATTAAAACTTTTATTATGTACTAGTGTATAACTGAATAGTGGTTATGACTACGATGTATCAATGGTTTAATGATTGAATAATTTTATTAAATGAGGATTCCAATGTTTATGTACCATGAACAATGCAATTGGTTGACAGCATAGATAAGAATAATCTATCTCCCAGAGAGATAACGATGGTATCTTAAGATAGGAATATTCTCATGTCATCCAAATCGATTCTGGTATAAACCCGAGAACTCCGCCAAAGGGATAAGGTATGCTCGAGAAAGCACAAGATCATTTTCTAAGTACAAGGGGTAAAAATAGAAAAAGTAGTGAATAGTGTTTTTCTGGATGAATAGTGATTTTCGAGGAATGAGAAAATTTTTCATGTCACCTATGTATGGGACATGGTATGGATATTTCGAAGTTAGTGATCCACGGAGTAAATAAGTGTATGTAAAGACGATCGGAATTCAGAAATTCCAAATTCTATTTTGGTGTAATATTTGAACCGATAGCGAATTATATATTATTATATTCAAGAAATGAGATATTAAATTTGAGGATTTAATATTTTAGAATTTTTTTATATTTGATTTGAGAATTTAGAACAAAAACCACTGAGACACTGAAACGAACGTTCTAGAAACCGTTGAAATTTTACAACGAGATTAAGCGATTAAGCGAACGAATTATGGATTTTGGATTGGGTTTATAACAAGATTAAATATTCTACATGATCATGAAGAGGATTATATCAATTGGATGGAATGATTTAATCGAAGATTAAATCAAAACAATTTAGGATTTAAGTGGTTAAAACACTTAAATCAATTCAAAAACACAACAAATATCAACCAAGTTTCTTCAACACACCTAGCACAAGAACCAAGGAGATCAACACAGCCACTTTATGAGATATTATCACCAATAATTCAAGGATGAGAGCAAAACAAAGCAAACAACTCCATTTCTCTCCTTTCTCCACAAACTACCTAGCATAAACACCACTCAAAGAAAATTCATATCTCCATTTTTATCCATGACAAAATCACCATATTTTAACCACAGCTCCCTTATAGTATGGAGAACATTCGCTCAAAAGTTCATGGCAAGATAATGAGTATAGCCTAGTCAAATCTCCTCCCCAAGTTGAAGAACCCATCTGCCCAGAATCCTTGACAGCTTCTGTACTGATTTTCAAACGGCCATATCTCCTTCATTACTCAATGAAATTTGGTGTTCTATATCTTGTTGGAAAGCTGGTTAGATGCTCTACAACTCTCCTTTAGAAGCCTCATCCAGAAAACCTCGATAAGGCCCTCGTTTTTTATGATCTTTCAACTGGGTTATAGCAGATCCAAAAAATCACTAACTATGTTCTTGATGATTCTTGCTAGTTTAAGGTTGTAAAGAGTTCTAAGGACTAGATAAAGGCTTAGTAAGGCTCTAGAACTCACCAAGGAAGGTATATCTCATCAAAACCCTAGCTTTTGTTTTGAAGATTTAAGCATGTTCTTGATAGTTTAGTGTAGTTAAGGTTATGATGATGATTATAAGCATGGTTTGCTAGTAATTTAGTGATTAAGCAATATGATACATATGATGAATAAGTGATGAACTTCTGGACTTGTTAAGTTGATAATCAGGTATATGAGTTGTATGGATGCCCTGTGTGGCTTGGTATTGATGTTACGATTTTTGGAACGTTCGATTTATAGCCGTCGTAATGCCCAATTTTCGTTAAACCTTAAGAAACCGTGTTTTACAGTAGCCTTAACTCACTGTCCAGTTTCATATTATACCAATACAAGATATATTATGTTATAAGCTTCGTTTTGATATAAAGATCGTGTGAAATGGATTTACGGTTTAGGAGTTATGATTAAATTCGTAAAAGTGGTTCGAAACCGTAAACGAAAGTTCGTAACTGAAATTGGATTTCTTTAATACTATGAAATCAGTGGCGAACTTTGATTATTAAATATTAGAGGTAAAAAGGAAGGTGTGAGAGAAAACCACATGTTGAACGGATCGTTTTCCGATTTTATAAAAATGTTCGAATCGAGGTTAAACGTGAACGAACCCCTTGAAAGTATGACTTTGGTTATAACTTAGAAAACGGGCGATAAAACTCGAGGTATAATCTTGTTTCATAAACGACCGAGCTTAGAATTTATACGACTTAAGTATATACAAAGTGTAAGTATGACGACGTGTCTTAGTAGCAAACGAATGACGGGGCATAGCGATAATAAAGAGAATTGCACTAAAGGGTGTTTAACGAGATAACTCGAAAACGTGTTTCGACTTAAGTTAAGTTATACTTAGCCTTTTAAAAAGTGTTAAGTGATTGACCTCAGTTATTGTGACTATGTATAGATCACCGGATTGACACGAGGCACACTACCCCTACAGGATTGCCAGGCAAGTTTCCAATACCTTGGAACTGTTGTTGTGATAATATCTATGATTGTTGTTATACATATGCCATAGCATGCATGCTTGTTTTCAAAGTATATTGGAATACTTGTTCCCTGAACTAATATTGGCCTATAGACCAGATATGAATTATCAGTTATAAGCCGGATTGTTTTGTCAAGACCCTTAGTGAAGGGCGTATGATATTCATTCTTTAAATATAGACCGGGAGTCGGTATTTTTGGATATAGAGATAGTCGTGGAAACCCGGAGGGATTCCAGTGACAGCTTATTTGAGGAATGTTAATTATGAACATTATTTATATTTCCATATATAGAGTATTGATTACTTGGAAATTATTCGAAGATTGCTATTTGAATATTATCTCAATCGAAAAGTACTATATGAATATTATTTTGAATATTCATTCGCGTATATTTATTTACTGAATATTATTTTAATATTCATTTGAGCTTTAATTACTTAAATGAATATTAGTTTCGAATATTCATTTAGAGTTTGATTATTAAATGAATAATTACTTTAATATTCTTGGAAATTTATTTATTAAACAAATATTATTTTGAATATTCATTTAAGATTTTATGTACTTGATGAATATTATTTTAAAATATTCATTTGAAGTTCTATTTACTTAAGGAATATTGCTTCGAATATTCCTTTAAAGTTTTGATTACTAAAAGAATATTATTTGGCTATTCATTTAGAATATTATTTATTAAATGAATATTATTTTCAAATATTCATTTAAGGTTTGATTTATTTAGTGAATATTATTTTAAATATTTATTTGAGTTTATTTAATTAATGAATATTATATAGAATATTCATTTAAAGAAGAGAGTTATTTAGTAAATGATTCTATATATTTATTCGAGGATTACTTACGAGCAATATTATGATTTAATCATATTCCTTAATTATTATTGATTTAATAAATATTCTTGGAATATTTATTTAAATTCTTTTAAGTTCTTTTTATAATAATTCATATTATTCAAAGATTATCTTTCACCTTCAGATATGGTGTAAAATATTTCGGAGTATTTTATGACTATTTTTATCAAAGGGAGGTTCCCAAACTTTATTTTCATTTAAATCTATCTTAAAGAAGATTTAAATACTCGCTCAACTTCCAAAAATATATAAGGGGACCTCACTTGAGAGATGTTATTTATTGGACTGCCCGGTCCTATACTTGCTAACCTATCTTGTCACTCATATCTTGATTCTTTCAAACATCGATATTTGGGCCTTCCTACTATTATTGGCAAATCGAAGAAAGAAATTTTTGCAAACCTAAAAGAGAGAATCTGGAAGAAAATACAAGACTGGAAAGAAAAAATTATGTCTAGAACAGGAAAAGAAACTCTTCTAAAAGGGGTCGTTCAATCCATTCCAACGTATATGATGTGTGTTTTTAAAATCCCTGATGGCTTGCTGGATGAGATCCACTCTCTGATGGCTAGATTTTGGTGGGGCTCTTCTGATTCGACGAGGAAACTACATTGGCACAGCTGGGAGTAGTTATGTAAACCTAAGTCACTGGGGGGGGGTATGGGATTTAGAGATCTCAAGGTCTTTAATCAAGCTCTGTTAGCAAAACAAATTTGGCGCTTGCACACCTCTCCTAATACACTACTTCACTCTGTCCTCAAAGCACGTTACTTCAAAAATAATTCTTTGTTAATGGCCTATAGAGGCTATGATCCAAGCTATTCTTGGCATAGTCTATGGGGAGCTAAATCCTTATTGCTGGATGGTTTGTCTTGGCGAGTCAGAAATGGGAGGAACATCGCTGTATGGAGTGACTCTTGGCTGCCTGGAAATAATACAACTTTGGTTCCTCAACATGATCAAATTGTGAACCCAGATCTTATGGTTAGTGATTTAATTGATTTGCATTGCGGATGCTGGAAGGTTCCGCTTGTCCGCAACCAATTCTCGGTTGAGATTAGTAAACAAATCTTAAGCCTTCCGTTATCAATGTCACTACCTCAAGATAAGTTGTATTGGTGGCCTTCAAAATATGGGACATATTCGGTGAAATCT
Organism: Kitagawia praeruptora; assembly: GCA_037693485.1. NCBI lineage: Eukaryota > Viridiplantae > Streptophyta > Magnoliopsida > Apiales > Apiaceae > Kitagawia > Kitagawia praeruptora. The sequence continues at coordinate 107,229,279 of CM075348.1, forward strand.
GGTTACTTATTGGGCAGGCTGGGTCGAGATCGGATGAGAATTCCTAATTTGCGGGATGGCAACAATTTGATTTGGAGGACGGTGTGGGGCCTTGAAGGCCCCCCAAAGCTTAAGCATTTTGCCTGGAGGGCTTGCAAAGGCAGCCTAGCTGTTAAGGAGGTCCTCTTTCGCCGCCATATCGCAACTGATGATACCTGTAGGTGCTGTAGTGATGAGATTGAATCAATAAATCACGTTTTCTTCCATTGTAAAAAGGCCAAGGAGGTGTGGGAGAAGAGCAAGTTCAGAGGCCTCATGGAAGAAGCTCTACCATCGTCTTTCTCTGAGAGGGTGCTATGGTTAGCAAGCAAAGTGAACTTGAAGGCTCTCACTAATGTTATGACTATGACTTGGGCAATTTGGTTCTGTCGTAATAAAATGGTTTTCGAGAATATTACTCTTAATGGGGCAATGACTGCTGCTAGTTTTCTGAAGCTAATCACTGACTATGGTCTCTACGCAAAGAAGGTTTTTCCCACCCTCAACAGGTCTTCTCCTTTGTCTGCTTCGAGCTGGGTTTGCCCTCCACCAGGTCTGGTAAAAATTAACACTGATTCCCACCTGACCCATGGTCTGTCCGTGGGTTTAGGGGTGGTAATCAGGGGGGAAAGCGGTCAGATGTTACTAACTGCAGTAAAGAGGTTGGAGGTGGAATGGGACAGTGAAATTGCAGAGGCAGCAGCAACACACTATGGTCTTCAAGTCGCACGAAGGTTCGGGTTTGAGCAGATTTGGATTGAAAGTGATGCTTTGAATGTTGTCAAGAGGGTTGAATCCAAGGCTGATGGCTCCTCCCCGATTTGCTTGATCTATGAGGACATTAGGCAGTTAGCTTCCCTCTTTAGTGTTTGTGTATGTTCTCATATTAGGAGAGTAGGCAATTCAGTGGCCCATCAGGTAGATAGGAGGCTACAAGTAGAAACAAATGAAGTAATATGTATGCACCAATTTCCCCAAAGCATCACAACTTTGGCGAATCGTGATTTAATCTAATATATCGGTTTTCGGTTTTCAAAAAAAAAAGTTCTTTTTATAATAATTCATATTATTCAAAGATTATCTTTCACCTTCAGATATGGTGTAAAATATTTCGAAGTATTTTATGACTATTTTTATCAAGGGGAGGTTCCCAAACTTTATTTTCATTTAAATCTATCTTAAAGAAGATTTAAATACTCGCTCAACTTCCAAAAATATATAAGGGGACCTCACTTGAGAGATGTTATTTATTGGACTGCCCGGTCCTATACTTGCTAACCTATCTTATCACTCATATCTTGATTCTTTCAAACATCGATATGAATCTGTTTGGTTACCTCCTCAATGCTCGAGGGGTAAGAATTGATGGAACAAGTTTATATCCATTAACAAGCATCAGCTTGGGAAATATTGGTGAATTTTCCTTTCCAACTAGATACGACTACTTTGTGGAGTCCTATCAACAAGTAAAATACTTGGGGAAAAGGGGAGGAACTTTACGTTTCAAAGTTATGGATGTGAAATGAACTAGGAGATGCGGCGCCGGTCCAGCAAATGGCCCAACCGTTGGCCGGGGGGTTCCAGAGGGTGCTAGACAAGTAAATCTATCGGTGCTTCCTTCTACATGTAGAGAACAAGAGGTGGGGAGCATAACATGCGACTGATCATCGTGTAAATGATATGTCTCATGGCGCGTCAAACTCCAGTATTAGTTCATCTCTCAATGTTGAAAATTTCCTGCAACATTATCATTGTTGGCAGGTTTGAAAAGTGTTTGAACTGGAATTGCAATATTCTTCCTGCAAGTTCCTCTATTATGAAAATTTGATAATATCTTGCTTATCTTTGACATAGCAGATATTTCTTCGGAACAATTATATTTTGAGTTACCTTGTAACTTCATCTCATACCTTATATGGGTACTACGTTCGTTAATGCATGGCATATGGTTTCAGAGATATTTTGGACTGTTATATATTATCACTGTTCAATTATATTTTTGGTGGGCTATTGCTCACCCTTGCTTTATTTATTTATATCACAACAACAGCTAGATCAGATGGCCGCGCAAGGCGTGCTCAGCATAGGCAGGTGATGTGTCAAATTATACCTAACCGCAAGCGCACGGTGTCTATTGCTAGTACAGATGGCAAGCGGGTCGAATCCACAAGGAGACAGGTTCTACTAATTCCTTTTCAGTTATCGCTAATTGTTTCAAGGGCAAACGATTATGTGAAATTATTAATTAACTAATTAAACTAAATTAACACTAATTAAGCAGATGATAAACAAATTATTTAAAACCTAGGGCAATCAGGTCCACCATGCTTACACAATTGGCTCTTAAGCTAAAGCAATCAATGTGATCCTATAACTAGAGTATGTTAATCTCTTTCAAGCATTAACACTCTCGAAACATTCAACACAATTAACCACTTTTAGTAATTCAATCAATCAGGTAATTAGAGTCAAGTTAATCTCTTTCAAGAATTAACGCTCTCAGAAATCCAATGATGCTTTCGCACTCAAATTCAATTCTGCTAATCGTATGTGTGCCTCTAGTAAGTAAATCTCTCGATCCATACCTCTATTTGCATATAATTAATCCATGATATTGGCCAATTACACAAATTAATGATTAAAACATATCAATCAGAATTAGCCATAACCAATCAAACCACTATGAAAATCATGCCAATATTAGTGCAAACATGGCTTCCCTTTAAGCCCTAGAAATTACTACTCACTAATAATTAAACAAGTAAAACAACTAGTAAAACAAGAAAACATAATTAAACTAATAAGAATTGAGAAGAAATTCAGATAAGAAAACCTGCAATCATCAATCCTGTCACAAGAATGAAATTCATGGTCTCCTCTCCAAAACCCTAGCTCCTAAGAGTAGGAGCACGTATGTATCTCCCTATAAAATAATACCCTAGATGTGTTTATATAGGCTCTAAAAGTCTTGCCCAATAAAAGTATTTTAATACTCTAAATCAATTACAAGTAGGATTCCATAACTGAATAGGATTCCTTAATTAAAATTCGTCACTTCTTTTTCTCCTCTGTTTCTGGGCTCTTCCAGTTGGATTTTGATTACTGGACCACCTCTGAATTGTAGAAAATTCCACAAGCTTCGCGTGGACAGCTTACGGGCCTCAAACAGACTTCTGGAACTCAAGATATGGCCAAAACAGTGTAGAACAGCCCGTGTAGCCCAATATTACGAATTTTCTCCTATTTTATCTCCAAAATAGCTCTTTTTGCTCCAAATCCTTCCAAGTTATGAAATCTTTATTTCCTACAATAAAACAATAAAATCTATTAAATAAAAATCCAAATCAATGCAAAACATAATAAATATGAGAATAAAATCATCTAAAATATATATAAAAATATACTCTATCAAACATCCCCACACTTAGCATTTGCACGTCCTCGGGCAAATAAGTGAAATAAAAACTAAGTCCTAACAAACATCACTTTCGTAGATGACACGATTGCATTGAGCATATGCAACAAGCCGTTAAACCCCTAGGCAGCCCTAGTAGGACGAGTGTTGTCTCGTGAGGGTTTATAGTGAATGTACCCACAAAATTCATCCAACCATGCAAAAGATCAATGCTAACACAACACCACACACACAAGTCCTCTCATGCCACATCAACTTAAGAATCAAAGCAAATATACGATGTCTTGGTGTCGAAAGTGCAAGTATTCACATAGTCTACTCAACCAACATGCAGAAGGTCATAAAAATTCATGTCAAGTGTAAAAATCGTTGGTAATCATGCTAAGCCCACAAGAAACACATCTTTAAGTCTAAGCCTGGGATCTCCTATGCCAAAACAAGTAATAACTCACCTTTCACTCAAAAACGAATATTCACTCAAGAACAAGGTTAAGTGTATCACTCAATTCCAACAAAATCATAAACACAACTTGACACTCGCAATCAATCTCACTCTCAACACAACATACATCACTGATGACAATCAAAAGGTCTTTATTCGGGTTGTAGCGTGGGCTAGGGACAAGGTATGTCAAGAAAAGCTAAAACAGGTTTAAATGTCAAAAGCTAGTACCCAACAATAATCATAATTCAATTCCCTTTCTACTAAAACAACAAATACTTCCCCACACTTGGATTTTTCAATAACCCTTACATAATAACTTGACTAGTCGAATGAAGAAGGATCATACAAACATAAAAATGCTCTCAAATTTATTCATTTTTTTTTCTTTTTTTTTTTTCTGTTTTTTTTTTCTTTTTTCTTTTTTTTTTCTATTTTTTTTTTCTTTTTTTTTTCTTTTGAGAGCTAAGGAATAAGCACAATGATCCATAGATATTTTTATGAATTTCGACTAGCAAGCATCAACCCAAAATTTATATTCCCCAAAAGTATGATCATCAATAACCCCCCCTTTTATGAACACCTTATTACTCCCTTAAGCACGATACTAGCCTTTGACAATTTAGGTTCAAATTTAATGTAAGGCCAATAGAATAAAAAGGATAATGGCAAGTAATGTAGTGTGTCACCGAAAGAATAGGATTAAGCTCAACGGGTTAACTAATTGATCATGTATAAAAGGTGTGGAAATATGGGAAACACGAGGTTAAACCTAAGTGCCTTTATCATCTCATCATCAAGTAATGTCATGCATTTCAAGAAAGATCTCAAGTAAGTGCTAGCAATGTAAACAACATGTGGACACTCAAGCAAACGAAAAATCATGCAAAAGATATGCATATAGGCTCAAAACTCACTTGGTGTGACAAAACATAATCAATCCCAGGTAACAAGACTCTCTAACGCACCTACTTGTACTCAAAGCATGAAAACCAAGTCATCTTGCACATATTCATGTCATTCTAATCACTTACAACATCCAATTAAGTCTACCAGCTTCAACTTGCTAGTGTAGGTGTGTGCACAAGAACAAAGCACGTCACTTCTCATACAAAAGCGTCAATAAACACAAAATTTCTACGCATGCATGGGTGTATCAAGCAAAATACAACAACTAATCAAATTGCATGGCTAGAATTATTTTTGGTATTTTTAATTTTTTTTAATTTTTTTGGATTTTTTTTTTTAAACAAGTAATACACTACGTTGAGAACACCTCCCCACACTTAAGCGGTTCATTGTCCCCAATGAACTAATGAACAAGATACAAAACTACAACTAAAAAGAAAATAAAACTACACTAAAAAGAAAAGAAAGAAAACTCCCCTGGAATCAAGGTGTCGGTTGTAAAAACCATCCCTCCTTTGCTTAGGAGCCATAATAACCAAAACTGCATTCAACAATAGCTTCACCAACAACCACCAAGAAATATCCTGCCAAAAACCACCAAGCAATATCACACCAAAAATACCCAATTAACAAGAATATTACAAAACCCCCAATTTACAAGAACACAAATTCGTAATAAAAAAATTAGAGAAGAAAAATCCCAACTACGAATCAAAGAGGTGAACTTGTACTAATTTTCCCCCAAACGTGAATTTTTTTAGAGATGTAGAGGAAGAAAATAATAAATTGGGTGTGTATGTATGGGTATATATAGACAATGGAGTGATAGGATGAATATAAAAATTTTAATGTGAAAAGGAAAAAAAAATTTGGGTGGTAATAGGGTTTAGGGATTAAAAAGAAAAAAAATAAAAATAAAAATAAAAATAAAAATAAATAAATAGTAATAATAATAATAAATAATAATAATAATAATAATAAATATACAAAAAATAAATAAATAAATAAATTCCTAAATAAAATACAAAAAAAAAAAAAAATAATAATAATAATAATAATAATAATAATAATAATAATAAATAAGAATTAGAATAGAAATAGGTTTAGAAATTTTGGTGGAGAGATGGGAGGTTTTGAAATTGAAATAGGAAAAGAATTAGGTGAAAAGGGGGAGTATAAATAGAATAGAGGGTGGAAAGAATTTTATTTTTTTTTTTTTATATATATAAAAACGTACACAGGTAAACAACAATCAAACTGTCAACTCACTGCTTCACGCGCAGCTTGCGCGCGCGTCAGGCAAGCTGCCCCAAGTGCAGTTGCGCAGGCGCAAGCTGCGTGACACCCCCGCAATCTGCCTCTATTGCAGTAACGCATGAGCAGATTGCGTTACAGCACCGCAATTTTCCCTGAAACGCAGGTTGATCCTGCGTTACACACCAAAAATTCGATTTTTTCATTTTTTTTTTTTTTTTTTTTTTTTTTTTTTTGAGAAAACAACAATTTGTTTTTTTTTTTTTTTGTTTTTTTTTTTATATAAAAAATACCTATACACTACAGTGAGAACAAATAAACAAATGACTCATTAACTAAACAAATAAGTCTACAATATATAAAACAGATGGAAAGAAGAACTCCCCTTTGCAGAAGCATGATCCATGGGTTGCCTCCCAAGAAGCGCTTTTGTTTAACGTCAATAGCTTGACGTCCTCAAAAATACTCCGGTAAAGGCGTAATATCCAATTTCTCGATCATAAACTCGCCACCACAAAAAGTATCAAGAGTGTTAGTGGTTGTCTTTATCCTGCAAAAAGTCTCCAAACAAGCATCAGTAAAATAAAATATGTCATTAATAAGCAATAGAGAGAGTGCTTGTGCAGTTTTGGAAAACTTTGTGATAAAACAGCGATAAAATTCGACACCACGAAAATATTGAACTCCCTTAACATAAGGTGGAGGTTCTGGTGGTGGCTTTTCTTCACTCCTCACTTTCACTGGAGTCATTCGGACATCTTGGCTTATCACATCATTGGCTAATAAGACACTTCCATCTTCTCCCTCTTCTCGAGCTTGAAACGTATGAGCCACTTTGTATGGATCCTCAACCAGAATTTGAGAAATATCATCTTGGACAATATTTGTTATCACATCAACCTTGAAATAAGTAGTCTTGAGCAAAGAAGCCTTGTAAGTAGAGGCTAGATCGAGAGCAAATTTATCAATACATGGTAGCTTAGTCACAGGTTGTGGAAGAGAAACAACAACCATCTCTGTATTGCTTTCCTTTGTAGCCTCATCATCAGTCACATTGTCCTTGGTAGCAGCAACATCATTGATCTCGTCATCGGTGGCATACTCCTTCTCTTTATCAATGGCCTCATCATCAACATACATGGAAAAACTATCATATTCCTGATCGCTTGTGAGATTGATAGCAATCAGGTCCTCTTCGGATCGGATAGATGATGATGGTAAATAGTCGAGCTGCACTTTAGTAGAAGAGTTAGCCAACTGTGCAATTTGAGATTCAATCGCCAAACTTTGAGTTTCTAATCCTTTGATCTTCTCGGCTTGTTCTTCAGAACTCTTTAGCAATTTATTCAAAATATCCCACATCTCATTTGTCTGATCAGCTTGCACATCTACACTGGGTTGAGAAACATGTAGATCTTCTTGTAGAGGAGGATATTGATATTCTTGCTGTGGCGGCTGCTCATATGACTGATAATATTGTTGCTCAAACTGTTGCTGATTATGATATAAAAAATTTTGAGCACCATTGTCCTGGTAGTAGAAATCTGGTTGATTCACGCATTCTTGATCAAAAGTGTTTGAATACTGATTGTACCCATATCCTTCTTCAAAAGAATTCATTTGTCCCAACTGAGCACTCTGAGAATTATAGACATTGTAATAGCATTCCAAACCATAATGACCCTGGACACCACAAATTGGACAGAAGTTGTAAGTTTTAGGGGCCACTTGTGACATCTCATTGATACTCATTGGACGCATAGTGGGCTCTGTAGGGTTGAATGAGGCAATTTCTTGAGTGCGTGCCTCCAACATGGAAGAGAGTAGTGCAAAAGTATCAACTTCACCCATTGCAAACCTGTAAACTCTCAACAAAGCCAAGAAAACGTAAAATCTGCCTCAATTGGAACAAAGGTTCCAACGAGACAATGGAAACAATCTAAACAACTAAATTAAAATCAATAGAAACTCGCTGTCTCCCCGGCAGCGGCGCCAAAAACTTGATGTGTCAAATTATACCTAACCGCAAGCGCACGGTGTCTATTGCTAGTACAGATGGCAAGCGGGTCGAATCCACAAGGAGACAGGTTCTACTAATTCCTTTTCAGTTATCGCTAATTGTTTCAAGGGCAAACGATTATGTGAAATTATTAATTAACTAATTAAACTAAATTAACACTAATTAAGCAGATGATAAACAAATTATTTAAAACCTAGGGCAATCAGGTCCACCATGCTTACACAATTGGCTCTTAAGCTAAAGCAATCAATGTGATCCTATAACTAGAGTATGTTAATCTCTTTCAAGCATTAACACTCTCGAAACATTCAACACAATTAACCACTTTTAGTAATTCAATCAATCAGGTAATTAGAGTCAAGTTAATCTCTTTCAAGAATTAACGCTCTCAGAAATCCAATGATGCTTTCGCACTCAAATTCAATTCTGCTAATCGTATGTGTGCCTCTAGTAAGTAAATCTCTCGATCCATACCTCTATTTGCATATAATTAATCCATGATATTGGCCAATTACACAAATTAATGATTAAAACATATCAATCAGAATTAGCCATAACCAATCAAACCACTATGAAAATCATGCCAATATTAGTGCAAACATGGCTTCCCTTTAAGCCCTAGAAATTACTACTCACTAATAATTAAACAAGTAAAACAACTAGTAAAACAAGAAAACATAATTAAACTAATAAGAATTGAGAAGAAATTCAGATAAGAAAACCTGCAATCATCAATCCTGTCACAAGAATGAAATTCATGGTCTCCTCTCCAAAACCCTAGCTCCTAAGAGTAGGAGCACGTATGTATCTCCCTATAAAATAATACCCTAGATGTGTTTATATAGGCTCTAAAAGTCTTGCCCAATAAAAGTATTTTAATACTCTAAATCAATTACAAGTAGGATTCCATAACTGAATAGGATTCCTTAATTAAAATTCGTCACTTCTTTTTCTCCTCTGTTTCTGGGCTCTTCCAGTTGGATTTTGATTACTGGACCACCTCTGAATTGTAGAAAATTCCACAAGCTTCGCGTGGACAGCTTACGGGCCTCAAACAGACTTCTGGAACTCAAGATATGGCCAAAACAGTGTAGAACAGCCCGTGTAGCCCAATATTACGAATTTTCTCCTATTTTATCTCCAAAATAGCTCTTTTTGCTCCAAATCCTTCCAAGTTATGAAATCTTTATTTCCTACAATAAAACAATAAAATCTATTAAATAAAAATCCAAATCAATGCAAAACATAATAAATATGAGAATAAAATCATCTAAAATATATATAAAAATATACTCTATCAGCAGGTGTCAGCCGTCAGAGGATTAACCGCTGAGGTCATAGCTACCATTGCTGAAGATGCAGCTTCTGGTAGGCTAGTTGTTAGCATTTGCACATCAAATGTATTTATTATATGGCATATACCAATGGATGGCAAAGAGTATGTAATGGTAAAATTGTAATTCTTTGGGTTGTAAGAACTCAAAATTGTGATTAATAATATTGATGGTTACTTTGATTTCATCTCTGGGACTATAACGGATGTGTTTTATGCTGTTGTTTTGGGTCACAAGGTTGTAATTTAAATTATGTTGGTTTTATGGATGGATATTGAGACCGTAACGACCAGATCCCTGACCCTGGATCTGGGGGTGTTATAGAAATGGTATCAGAGAGAGCGTTATATATCCCAGAGATGACGCGACTTTAAACAATAAATTCACTAATATAATAAGAACTCTTGCCAAGTTCATAGTCGGACTACTTAAGGTATTATTGACATATAAAACCCTTATGGGAACTCTTAAGTATCATGATAGTAACTTAAGCTCGTTCTCGTACCGACTAGTAAGGCGACAGACCTTGAGGCGTATGAGCAGCAGCGCGATGATGCTTGGTTACATGCTGACGATCGGATGGTGGATTTGATAGAGTACTCTTCTGAGGAACCGGAAGAGGTTTCAGCAGAGGAGGAGAATCCCATTAAAGATAAGGAAGTTTAACTTTGAGGAAATGAGGGCTGCAGCCAGAGAGACTGTAAGAGTTAAGGTATAGTGCTTAGAGAAGTGAGCGTAAAGAACTGAGATATTATTAAGAGAACTAAAGATGCATATTGGATTCATAGCTGGACTGCCGAATGAAGTACCAGCAATTAAGACGAATTGGAAAGATTACTTAAGGTCTTATATGGGGATAGATAAAGATCCTTAGAGACCTACAGATTAATGAGAAAAGAGTTAGAGTGGTACATGATTATCAAAGACAAAGATAGAGGACAGGGAGCAGAGTCTTCAGGAGCAGTTGAGATAGAGGCAGCAAGTGCCATATCATGTGATAAATGGATTAGTGTGAATATTGTTAATGGTAATTCTCCATGAGAAGGCAGATTTCATAGGTTATAAAATCAAACTGGGATTGATGAGGTGGTTTGGTTTAGGGAAATGTTCATTTTATGAATGGATCAACTTAGAAAATAAAGACATTGGAAGGTGATGGTATGATTGGATAAAGTATATAAGGAAGTAGTAAGCGAGACAATGATCTCAGAACCTACAAGAGGAGAAGACCAGTGAGTCTGTGATAAACTAATAATGAGGCTATCATCAGGAACCAAGTATAAGTTCAGCTCAATTTCGTGATTGATAAACCAGCAACATTAGATGCATATGATTCAAAGGAATATTAAATTCTTTCTTTTCCTTGAATGGATTATGGTAGTTACCTTAAGTTTATTCTGACACTGAATCATAAATGGATTAGGTAAGGTGAGTAGTGGTTGAGATGTAATTGAGAATGTTTTTAGATGAAACCTGAAAGAACAGGTGTAGGCCATGTTCTCGAAGTAGGAGTTTTGACTAAATGAAGTCCAGATAATAGGACATATGATTAATAGGAAGTAGTGATTGATCGACCCCACCAAGTTAAAGATAGTTTCAAATGGAGATTGGCCAACCACACTGGCAAAGGGGAGAAATTTCATAAGATTCACGAGGTATTACCCAAGATTTTCTCAGGACTTTACAAAGAGTGTAGTCCCATAACCCGACTTAATTGTAAGACTAAAAGTTTGAATGTACAAGATAAATGGGGAGAAAATCTCTCTGGAGTTAAAGATAAAACTGGTGACGATCCAGCATTGGCGTTATCTAATGGAGGAAGGAAAATTTTGGAAATTTATTAGGATGCACCTCGTACAGGTTTAGGTGTTGTGCCTGTGCAACACGGTAGGGTGATTGCGGATGTATTCGGACATCATGGTTCACCAGATTCGGATAGCCTTGGTAGTGCCAATTTTGTGTAATGACTAATTCTGACGGTAGTGTTCCTTCTGAGACTAGTTGTTAGGTAGACTGGTATTCGGAAGCATCGACTATTATGACGAATATGTACCGGGAAGATGTGGCATGTTTCAGCATGGAACTTTGATTTTCCTTTTATGGGATGCATATAATTAGTTCCTTTCCAATAGATAGACTCCCAACTTTATGTCAATCATTTCATTATTATAATTGTTTATGGTTCCACCCGCTTGGATGTTCCTAGAAATATTCTTCGGTTATCGAAATGGATCTTCTTAATGTTACCAGTGGGTGGATAGATTGACTGAAATTTCCCTGATTCTGGGAAGAACTTCAACAAATTTGGCAAACCTTGTCTTTCTGATTATCAGAAGACGTCACCGGAAAGAGTGGAAATTGGAGCGAACCCTGTGGATGGGGTAAGGTAGCCGTTATACAGGTTGGTAGACAGACCCCGATTATTACAGTTGAATGTAGGGATAAAATTATGAAGTTGAGATTTGACGGAAAAAGGGAAATGTAATTAAGAAACAAGCCGGACTGAGAAATTCCGGGATTGACTTAAATGAAAAGGTTGTTATGCCAGAAGTGTTAAGCTTTTGTGGCACGTGAAATTGATAAGAATAGCTGAAAGAATAAAAGTAAAGGAAAGGTGACCGGAGACGGTACCGAGAAGTCGATTGAGACTTATATGGAGTAAAGTTTTGAAAAGATCAAAAGGTATCAAAGTAGAAGGCACTATGCCAGAAATTGCTAGAAAAGTAATGCTATTAGCCGACCCCTAAACTCACATATTTTAGCATGGCCAGTTGGGGCCAAGTCACTAAGGATTATCAAGTGACTAAACCAGTAATGTAAGGACAAAGCGGGGTTCCTCTAATCAAGTGCCAACCGCGAGGGCTTTTGATATAAAATGAATTGAGATACAGGATGATGGATTTTATATATACCATGGACGTATTAGGATTGAAGATAGTGACCAATGGAAAGTTACGAAGATTGTCAAAGATGGTGCAGTATGATGCATAAATGCTATCTGAAACTTAGTGTCCTCAAGAGGAGCATTAGGCACTAAGAGATTCACGTTGAACACGACCAATATCTTCCAGAACATCCTTGCTACCATTACCAAGTTCTGTAAGAAAGAGAAGATAGACATGTGTTGTCTTTTGGAAGACCATATAGACTGACATTCGTTTGAAATAAGAGGTTAGCATTAAGCTGCCTATAGATTATCAAGATGGGAATGATTGAAAAGAGACCCTTATTAAGGATATATGATTGGATTGCCAATTACAGGATATAAGTATTCCTTGAAAATAGAATTGAGGATAGAATGTACATATATTAAGACGAACCCTGGGGGATGCACAAAGGATAGCATCACCCCTAATAAAGACATTGTGAATTCAGACGATATAAGTTGAATCAACCAAAGTATCAATAACCTGTAAGGATTTGTGGAAAGGAGTCTCGAAAAGTATATAGACATAATTGTTATAGAATTGATTGATGATGTTTGATATACCCTGTACCCAGAAGATACAGGAGGAATGATGAGGATGACCTAAGAAACCTTATAAGGGAAGAGGTAATATTCTGAACTTCAAAAGGGAAGTTTGGTAAGGAATGTATGACATAGTAACAAAAAGGCCAGATGGAGCATGTATGAAACCATGAGCAAGTATGGATTGAACCATTAAGGTTGAGATTATCCTGAAATAAGAAAGGACTAAGATAAGAAATATCCTAGGTAGGGTTAGGAGTAACCGTGATAAAGTTCACATAGAAAGGTGGAAGCAATGACTTTTGAAAAAAGACTGGAATATGTTTTCTCTCATTTAGCATAGTTCAAGGGAGGGTGCTGCCACCCTGAGTTGGAATAGATCTAGAAATCATTGATTTCAAGAAATTATTATATTCAGGAAAGGCCAATGAGGTGGCCGACACCCTAAGTATAATGGAGTAAGTATATATGCTCATACTAAAGAAATAGCGTGAAAATGAGAAGGGCCTTGAAGGTCAGATTGTGATGGAGGAATTTACGTTCCCCTGATGATTGTGCGAGGATCAACTATAAGGATAGTTTAAGTAAACATTCGAGTCCAGATTTTGTCTATAGCACATTACCGACACTAGAAGTTTCTGCGGCAGGTCAGACCAAATTCCCCAAGCGACTCTCCTTTATTTTAGAAAGAAAGAGAAGAGATGAGGTAATAAGGGATGACTGAATACAGAAGATAGATTGGTACTGATATTGATAAGCTAATTGGCATGTTGATGAATGACAAGCAAGTTTATGTGGGTATATTCTGTGCAAACAAGATAGAGAATAATGAGGTTGGAAAATGATTAAGAAAACCGCTAAGCTTCTAGTCTTCTACTGTAGATATATGATTAATAATCTCACCAGCCGGTTCCAGCTGCGATGCTGGAAGCTCTTCTGCAATTTTATCTGCTTCATGTAATATCTACGTCAAGTTCAGGAAGCATTCCTTATGGATAGGGAATATTGATTATTTTGTTTTCCTAGAGGATCTTGAATTGACAATTATGAAACCTGTATGTTTAGCTATTAAAAATACTGCGTAAATGATAAGCAATGATGACCCTTCTGAGAAATTAGGTGTTAACGACTGCGGAAATGCCAAATTGAATCTAAGTTAGAGAAATCGTCCAGGTCGATTTCGGATGGTTTAATTTTGGGAAATGACGGGATATTTGTAATAAATGATCCGGCTATGATGTTTCATAGAATGATTATAGTAGAAATGAAGACAATTAACTGATAGAGACAAATATAGAGTTGAGGAATCAATAAGGGAGTGGATATACGGACTCCTGAGAAACCCAGTAATGAAGCGAGAAAAAGTATGAGATTGACATTGTAAGTATTGGTCACAATGGAACGCTGAAATTGAAAGCATAAATGACATAAGGATTAACTACTTTTGAGTTTGGAAAATTCGAGGAAATTTGGAATAAGATCGGCTGAGTAATAAGGAGACTCATGGATGAGAAAGTGAAATCTAGACGGTTGAACAAAGGAAAGTTTAACCCCAAAAATATGACGTTATTAAGTAAAGGTGATGCGTGTTTCGATAATGGCATGACAGTGGGGTTAAATAATAGAAGTGAATAAGAATTAGTCAATAAGAAGAATGTGATTGATAAAGAAAAGATGGGGAAATAATTATGGATGGTGAAGCAAGAAATGTTATGAATGGATTGATGAATGGGTTTTTCCTAACGAGCTCTCGGAATGACAACCTGATAGTGTTAGTATTATGAATATGAAGGAGCCAGTGTCGTGGCGTGAAATGTCAGTAATAATAATGTCAAGCGAGAAATCCAAGATTTAACCTGAGAGGTTGAAGGATTTTCCAAAAGTAAGTGATGCTAATATCGAACAAGAGTATAGGTCCATAGAATGATGGACAGAGCAGCAAGGACATGTGATATGTGAGATTACGATAAAGTAGTATTTGATACGAATACGATTATTTTTCTTCTCTACTAAACCTCTATAGTTCAGAGGTAAATTCTAAGTATGATATTTTTGACAATCATGAAAATTTTCTTATATAATTCTTTGAAATTCTTTCCTTTTTCTTCTCCCTTATTTATCTTCTTCTAAATTGAGAAGAACAACCCTTTTAAGGAGGGGAGGTACTGCTACGTGACTGTCTGTCTATGTGATAGGAGTCTAAGTGGGATACCATAGCTTGTCTAAATTGCTTGTCAAGTACCAAAGGCTGGCCACCTTCTGTACTAACTATGCAATAGGACAAATGTTCACTGATCATAGTGATCTCTCAATAAATTCTTCTAATTCTATATATTGATCGAGATTGCGAAGATTAAAGCGATCAGGAATTGCATAATTACGAGTGAGGTTATCTCCGAAATTCGCAGCGCGATAGTGATACCAAAGTCACTACCGATACCAATAAGGCAAGTAGTATATGACTGAGTAAGAGCATAACCCGGATGGTGTGTTGTACGAAAAGTAGCAAAGTTGATGAAAAAGGATAAAGGATATATTATAGCACTAGTGAGGTGTGTTGTAAGAGTATTGGAATGATTAAGGATTGACCGGGGAACTGGAAAGTGAAATGACCAACAAGTAACTCTTTGATTCTACCTGATTCCGGGACGGAATCCTTTTAAGGAGGGGAGACTGTAAGAACCCAGATTTTTGGTAGGAATTAAAACTTTTATTATGTACTAGTGTATAACTGAATAGTGGTTATGACTACGATGTATCATTGGTGTAGTGATTGAATAATTTTATTAAATGAGGATTCCAATGTTTATGTACCATGAACAATGCAATTGGTTGACAGCATAGATAAGAATAATCTATCTCCCAGAGAGATAACGATGGTATCTTAAGATATGAATATTCTCATGTCATCCAAATCGATTCTGGTATACACCCGAGAACTCCGCCAAAGGGATAAGGTATGCTCGAGAAAGCACAAGATCATTTTTTAAGTACAAGGGGTAAAAATAGAAAAAGTAGTGAATAGTGTTTTTCTGGATGAATAGTGATTTTCGAGGAATGAGAAAATTTTTCATGTCACCTATGTATGGGACATGGTATGGATATTTCGAAGTTAGTGATCCACGGAGTAAATAAGTGTATGTAAAGACGATCGGAATTCAGAAATTCCAAATTCTATTTTGGTGTAATATTTGAACCGATAGCGAATTATATATTATTATATTCAAGAAATGAGATATTAAATTTGAGGATTTAATATTTTAGAATTTTTTTATATTTGATTTGAGAATTTAGAACGAAAACCACTGAGACACTGAAACGAACGTTCTAGAAAACGTTGAAATTTTACAACAAGATTAAGCGATTAAGCGAACGAATTATGGATTTTGGATTGGATTTATAACAAGATAAATAATCTACATGATCATGAAGAGGATTATATCAATTGGATGGAATGATTTAATCGAAGATTAAATCAAAACAATTTAGGATTTAAGTGGTTAAAACACTTAAACCAATTCAAAAACACAACAAATATCAATCAAGTTTCTTCAACACACCTAGCACAAGAACCAAGGAGATCAACACAGCCACTTTATGAGATATTATCACCAATATTTCAAGGATGAGAGCAAAACAAACCAAACAACTCCATTTCTTTCCTTTCTCCACAAACTGCCTAGCATAAACACCACTCAAAGAAAATTCATATTTCCATTTCTATCCATGAACAAATCACCATATTTTAACCACAGCTCCCTCATAGTATGGAGAACATTCGCTCAAAAGTTCATGGCAAGATAATGAGTATAGCCTAGTCAAATCTCCTCCCCAAGTTGAAGAACCAACCTGCCCAGAATCCTTGACAGCTTCTGTACTGATTTTCAAACGGTCATATCTCCTTCATTACTCAATGAAATTTGGTGTTCTTTAGCTTGTTGGAAAGCTGGTTAGATGCTCTACAACTCTCCCTTAGAAGCCTCGTCCAGAAAACCTCGGTAAGGCCCTCGTTTTTTATGATCTTTCAACTGGGTTATAGCAGATCCAAAAAATCACTAACTATGTTCTTGATAATTCTTGATAGTTTAAGGTTGTAAGGAGTTCTAAGGACTAGATCAAGGCTTAGTAAGGCTCTAGAACTCACCAAGGAAGGTATATCTCATCAAAACCCTAGCTTTGTTTTGAAGATTTAAGCATGTTCTTGATAGTTTAGTGTAGTTAAGGTTATGATGATGATTATAAGCATGGTTTGCTAGTAATTTAGTGATTAAGCAATATGATACATATGATGAATAAGTGATGAAATTCTGGACTTTTTAAGTTGATAATCAGGTATATGAGTTGTATGGATGCCCCGTGTGGCTTGGTATTGATGTTACGATTTTTGGAACGTTCGATTTATAGACGTCGTAATGCCCGATTTTCGTTAAACCTTAAGAAACCGTGTTTTACAGTAGCCTTAACTCACTCTCCAGTTTCATATTATACCAATCCAAGATAGATTATGTTATAAGATTCGTTTTGATATAAAGATCGTGTGAAATGGATTTACGGTTTAGGAGTTATGATTAAATTCGTAAAAGTGGTTCGAAACCGTAAACGAAAGTTCGTAACTGAAATTGGATTTCTTTAATAATATGAAATCAGTGGAGAACCTTGATAATTAAATATTAGAGGTAAAAAGGAAGGTGTGAGAGAAAACCACATGTCGAACAGATCGTTTTCCGATTTTATAAAAATGTTCGAATCGAGGTTAAACGCGAACGAACCCCTTAAAAGTATGACTTTGGTTATAACTTAGAAAACGGGCGATAAAACTCGAGGTATAATCTTGATTCGTAAACGACCGAGCTTAGAATTTATACGACTTAAGTATATACAAAGTGTAAGTATGACGACGTGTCTTAGTAGCAAACGAATGACGGGGCATAACGATAATAAAGAGAATTGCACTAAAGGGTGTTTAACGAGATAAGTCGAAAACGTGTTTCGACTTAAGTTAAGTTATACTTAGCCTTTTAAAAAGTGTTAAGTGATTGACCTTAGTTATTGTGACTATGTATAGATCACCGGATTGACACGAGGCACACTACCCCTACAGGATTGCCAGGCAAGTTTCCAATACCTTGGAACTGTTGTTGTGATAATATATATGATTGTTGTTATACATATGCCATAGCATGCATGCTTGTTTTCAAAGTATATTGGAATACTTGTTCCCTGAACTGATATTGGCCTATAGACTAGATATGAATTATCAGTTATAAGCCGGATTGTTTTGTCAAGACCATTAGTGAAGGGCGTATGATATTCATTCTTTAAATATAGACCGGGAGTCGGTATTTTAGGATATAGAGATAGTCGTGGAAACCCGGAGGGATTCCAGTGACAGCTTATTTGAGGAATGTTAATTATGAACATTATTTATATTTCCATAGAGTATTGATTACTCGGAAATTACTCGAGGATTGCTATTTGAATATTATCTCAATCGAGAAGTACTATATGAATATTATTTTGAATACTCATTCGTGTATATTTATTTACTGAATATTATTTTAATATTCATTTGAGCTTTAATTACTTAAATGAATATTAGTTTCGAATATTCATTTAGAGTTTGATTATTAAATGAATAATTACTTTAATATTCTTGGAAATTTATTTATTAAATGAAGATTATTTTGAATATTCATTTAAGATTTTATGTACTTGATGAATATTATTTTAAAATATTCATTTGAAGTTCTATTTACTTAAGGAATATTGCTTCGAATATTCCTTTAAAGTTTTGATTACTAAAAGAATATTATTTGGCTATTCATTTAGAATATTATTTATTAAATGAATATTATTTTCAAATATTCATTTAAGGTTTGATTTATTTAGTGAATATTATTTTAAATATTTATTTGAGTTTATTTAATTAATGAATATTATATTGAATATTCATTTAAAGAAGAGAGTTATTTAGTAAATGATTCTATATATTTACTCGAGGATTACTTACGAGCAATATTATGATTTAATCATATTCCTTAATTATTACTGATTTAATAAATATTCTTGGAATATTTATTTAAATTCTTTTAAGTTCTTTTTATAATAATTCGTATTATTCAAAGATTATCTTTCACCTTCAGATATGGTGTAAAATATTTCGGAGTATTTTATGACTATTTTTATCAAGGGGAGGTTCCCAAACTTTATTTTCATTTAAATCTATATTAAAGAAGATTTAAATACTCGCTCAACTTCCAAAAATATATAAGGGGACCTCACTTGAGAGATGTTATTTATTGGACTGCCCGGTCCTATACTTGATAACCTATCTTGTCACTCATATCTTGATTCTTTCAAACATCGATATGAATCTGTTTGGTTACCTCCTCAACGCTCGAGGGGTAAGAATTGATGGAACAAGTTTATATCCATTAACAAGCATCAGCTTGGGAAATATTGGTGAATTTTCCTTTCCAACTAGATACGACTACTTTGTGGAGTCCTATCAACAAGTAAAATACTTGGGGAAACGGGGAGGAACTTTACGTTTCAAAGTTATGGATGTGAAATGAACAAGGAGATGCGTAAGTGACCCAGTGGCACCAGTCCAGCAAATGGCCCAACCGTTGGCCGGGGGGTTCCAGAGGGCAGTAGACAAGTAAATCCGTTGGTGCTTCCTTCTACATGTAGAGAACAAGAGGTGGGGAGCATAACATGCGACTGATCATCGTGTAAATGATATGTCTCCTGGCGCGTCAAACTCCAGTATTAGTTCATCTCTCAATGTTGAAAATTTCCTGCAACATTATCATTGTTGGCAGGTTTGAAAAGTGTTTGAACTGAAATTGCAATATTCTTCCTGCAAGTTCCTCTATTATGAAAATTTGATAATATCTTGCTTATCTTTGACATAGCTGATATTTCTTCGGAACAATTATATTTTGAGTTACCTTGTAACTTCATCTCATACCTTATATGGGTACTACGTTCGTTAATGCATGACATATGGTTTCAAAGATATTTTGGACTGTTATATATTATCACTGTTCAATTATATTTTTGGTGGGCTATTGCTCACCCTTGCTTTATTTATTTATATCACAACAACAGCTAGATCAGATGGCCGCGCAAGGCGTACTCAGCATAGGCAGGTGTCAGCCATCAGAGGATTAACCGCTGAGGTCATAGCTACCATTGCTGAATATGCAGCTTCTGGTAGGCTAGTTGTTAGCATTTGCACATTAAATGTATTTATTATATGGCATATACCAATGGATGGCAAAGAGTATGTAATGGTAAAATTGTAATTCTTTGGGTTGTAAGAACTCAAACTTGTGATTAATAATATTGATGGTTACTCTGATTTCATCTCTGGGACTATAACGGGTGTGTTTTATGCTGTTGTTTTGGGTCACAAGATTGTAATTTAAATTATGTTGGTTTTATGGATGGATATTGAGACCGTAATGACCAGATCCCTGACCCTGGATCTGGGGTTTTTCAGACATCATCAATTATTGTTAACTTGTGCATTTTTGCTAATGAACAAGTTGGGGGAGATTGTTAGATATAATTGATGTAAGTATTAATCAGTGTTTAAGTGTTACAGTGATAAATCAGAGTTTAGCTGGAAGCGGTAAGAGTTTAGTTAAACGCTGATGAATGAAAGCTTGATAGAGTTTGTTAAACTCTGTCTGGAGGAAGCGTCTACAGGTCAACAGAGTTTGAAGGATAATTGAAGATAATTATGGAAGCAATATCTTTGAAGATTGGATAGTTGTCAAAGAGATTGTGTTGACTAAGGAGACGTGTAGCAATCGTGATTGATATCATTTGTATAGCTGATTTATAGGAGTATGAATTTACGATTGTACAGTAACTGTATATTTTATAAATACAATTAGGTTAACCCTAGAAGGGTATCGAATAACGAATTATCATTCATTGTAACCTAAGCAGCTCTCTGTGATATTTACATCACTGAGAGAGGAATTATTAATTCCAAACTGTTTTTTAATTTATTAAAGAGTGTGTTCTTGTTAATCTCTCATACAAATATTAATTATAATTGTGTATTCGGCCTAACATGCATTCTTGTCACCTTTGCATTTCCAAAATTTATTTCCAATTTTCATGTAATTCTTGATTAATCCTTAAAAGATTTTTGGCGGGGTTTTTCTTTCAAATATTCTTTCCAAAATCCAACCTCCTAATTCAAGTATGTTTGGTTCCTTGGGATTTAAAATTTCTAAATCCTTAACCTTGTCGTAGACTTCGTGTTTATCGATATCTCGAAAAATTTACGAAATAAGTAAAATAGGATTTTGCGAAATCCGTCGACATTTACATACACTCATTTTTCTTAAGGAAGAATAATATAAATTCAAATCTTCATTTTCCCTTTATACACAAGTGGTGGTTGAAATCACCTTCTTTACATAACGGGATTACTATTCATTTGAGTCTTTTACGTTAGTACAAAAATTAGGGTTATTACAGTCTCCCCTCCTTAAAATGATTCTGTCCCGGAATCAGGTTGAGAATAGGTGGGGGTACTTCTCTCGCATCTCGTTTTCTAGCTCCCAAGTTGATTCCTCTACATTGTGATTTTGCCACAAAACTCTGACCAGCTTAACAAACTTGTTTCTCAGTACTTGTTCCTTACTATCCATGATTTCCACTAGTTTCTCTATGTAGGACAGATCTGGCTATAGGTCTACTTGCTCATATTCCACTATATGTTTGGCATCAGGGTTGTACTTCCTTAGCATGGACACATGGAATACATTGTGCCGTAGGCTTGGGGGTAAGGCTAATTTATAAGCCACTGGTCCAATGCTCCGTAAGATCTCAAAAGGTCCAACAAATCTCGGAATTAACTTTCCTTTCTTCCCGAACCTCATCAATCCTTTCCAGGGGGATACTTTCAAAAACACCATGTCCCCTACTTCATACTCCTTGTCCTTTCGGGCTAGGTCTACATACTTACGTTGTCTATCCTGAGCCGCTCCAGTCTTCCTCTAATCAATACTATGACATCCCTCATTTGCTGTACCAAGTCAGGTCCTAGTATTTTCCATTCGCCGACCTCTTCCCAACATAAGGGGGAACGACACTTCCGACCATAGAGGGCTTCATACGGGGGCATTCCTATGCTCGAATGATAGCTGTTGTTATATGCAAATTCAATTAGGGGCAAGTGATCCTCCCAACTTCCCTTAAAATCCAAGACACATACTCGCAGCATGTCCTCTAAGGTTTGAATTGTCCTTTCACTCTATCCATCTGTCTGCGGATGATATGTAGTGCTCATGTTCAACTTGGTCCCTACGCACTCCTGGAAACTTCTCCAAAACCTAGAGTTAAACCTGGGGTCTCTATCGGACACAATGGTTACAGGGACTCCGTGTCGCACAACAATTTCCTTTATGTAGAGGTCCACAAATCTATCGGCGGAAGGGAGGAAGTGTGCAGACTTAGTCAATCTATCTATGACCACCCATATTGCGTCATGGTTCGTTTTGGTTTTTGGTAGTCCGACCACAAAATCCATGGCTATATGCTCCCATTTCCATTCAGGGATCTCCAGAGGTTGCAGGAGTCCGCTGGGCCTTTGGTGTTCTGCTTTTACTCGTTGACAGGTTAAACATCTATTCACCCATTCGGTTACGTCCTTTTTCATGTTGGGCCACCAATAATATTCCTTCAAGTCCCTATACATTTTTGTGCTCCCGGGATGCACCGAATATCTTGAGTTGTGTCCTTCATACAATATCTCATCCTTTAGTTCTTGCACATTTGGAATCCATATCCTTGCTGCATACCTCATAATTCCATTTTTGTCTCTTTCGCACTTGATTTCTTCCCCAGTTAGGATTTCTTCCTCTGAATTTACTTCTTCTTCCATCTTTCGTTCCTGACAGATTCTAATATTTTCCAACAATGGGGGTTGGACTTGAATTCCCATTAACATTTCTTGGCTCTCCCCTGGTCTTCTGACCTCTATTTTCAGTTCCTCTAATTCCCTCACCAACTCATCTGTCGAGGTTATCATCTTAAGTTTCTCTTTCCTACTATGGGCATCGACTACCACATTGGCCTTCCCTGGGTGATATTGAATCTCACAGTCATAATCCTTGATTAGCTCTAGCCATCTCCTCTGTCTCATGTTTAATTCTTTCTGTGTAAAGATGTACATGAGGCTCTTATGGTCCGTGAAAATTTCGCACTTCTCTCCATATAGGTAATGCCTCCATATCTTCAGTGCAAAAACTATTGCGGCTAATTCCAAGTCATGGGAGGGATATCTTAATTCGTACTCCTTCAGTTGTCTAGACGTATACGCGATCACCTTGCCGTGCTGCATGAGCACGCACCCTAGACCTTTATGGGATGCGTCACTATAAATCACAAAATCTCCCTTATCATCAGGCAGGGCTAGAACAGGTGCTCACACCAACCTTTTTTTTAACTCTTGGAAACTCTCTTCACATTTTTATGTCCATACAAACTTCTCGGTCTTACGAGTCAGTCGAGTCAAAAGGGTTGCTATTTTAGCAAAATCTTGAACAAATCTCCTATAGTAGCCAGCCAATCCTATAAAACTTCTCACCTCTGTCGGGGTGGTTGGTTTCTCCCAATTTGAAACAGCTTCTATTTTTGCTGGGTCCACTAAAATGCCTTGGTCGCTAAACACGTGCCCTAAAAACTGAACTTCTCGTAACCAAAATTCACACTTTGAGAATTTAGCATACAACTTCTCTTCCCTCAACGTTCCCAACACGATCCTTAAGTGCTCTACGTACTCTTCCTCTGTCTTGGAATGAATCAAAATGCCATCGATGAAAACTATGACACACTTGTCCAAATACTTTTTGAAAACTCGGTTCATTAAGTCCATGAAAGCTGCGGGTGCATTGGTTAACCCAAACGACATTACCAAAAACTCATAGTGTCCGTACCTGGTGCGAAATGAAGTTTTTGGTATATCTTCCGGCTTAACCTTTAACTGGTGATACCCGGTTCTCAAGTCAATTTTGGAAAAATAGACAGCGTCCTTTAGCTGGTCAAACAAATCATCTATCCTAGGTAAGGGATACTGATAGAGTATATTTTTATATATATTCTAGATGATTTTATTCTCATATTTATTGTGTTTTGCATTGATTTGGATTTTTATTTAGTAGATTTGATTGTTTTATTGTAGGAAATAAAGAATTCATGACTTGGAAGGATTTGGAGCAAAAAGAGCTATTTTGGAGATAAAATAGGAGAAAATTCGTATTATTGGGCTACACAGGCTGTTTAACACTGTTTGGGCCATATCTTGAGTTCCAGAAGTCAGAATTTGACGATCTTACTGTCCACGCGAAGCTTGTGGAATTATCATTAATTCAGAGGTGGTCCAGTAAGCAAAATCCAGTTGGAAGAGCCCAGAAACAGAGGAGAAAAATCAGTTACGAATTTTACAAGAAAATCCTATTCAATTATGGATATCTTTTTGTAAATTTATTAGAATATTAAAAATACCTTTATTAGGAGAGAGAAATCAGATTTTATCATTAGTTTTTATTTTTATTAGAACGTGAGGAGGAGAGAAGGACGTGGGTTTTTTTTACAGAAGCTAGGGTTCTTATTCTTTGCTCTTCATCTCTTCAATTGTAAGCACTTGGTTTAATTTGGATCTTCATTGTTCTTCGTTAATACAAAGTTTAAGGTATTCTTTATCTCATCTTGTTTATTAGTATATGTTTTATATGGCTTTCTTCATTATTTTTGTTGTTCTTAATCATATTATGAGCGAGTAGTTTAATTCTAGGGTATTAAGGGGAGCCATGTTTGCACCATGATTTGGGCTTAATTTGATTAGTAAATTGATGGGTAGAGAGTAATTCTGATTGATATGTTATAATTCTTAATTTGTGTAATTGCGCAATATCATGGATTAATCGATTGCAATAGGAGTAATAGATCGAAAGATTTTACTACTAGAGGCTTACATACAATTAGCAGAATTGAGGGTGATTGTGGAAACATCATCGGATTTCTGAGAGTGTTAATGCTTGAAAAAGATTAACCATTGCTTTAATTACTTTATCCCATTAAAAAACTATACCTTTGTGATTTATTTGGTGTAAGCATGGTGAACCTGAATTGCCCTAGATCCCTTAATTAATTGATTTAAAACCTTTGTTAAATTTGTTTTAGTAGTTAACACAATTCTCCAACAATCATTTGTGACAGGAAACAATTGGTAATAATCGAATTGAAATTGAAACTGTCTCCTTGAGGAATCGACCCGTATTTGCTAATATCTACTACAATAGATACCGTGCGCTTGCGGTTAGACGTAATTTAACACATCAAGTTTTTGGCGCCGCTGCCGGGGAGACGCCTAGTTTCTATTATTTTAGTTTGATTATTTTAGATTGTTTTTCTTGTCTCTTTGGAACTCTTGTTCCAACTGAGACCGATCTTACTACTTTTCCTTGTTTAGTTGTTGATGCCTAAGACCAGGTCTCAAACTAAAGAAGATCAAGCGAAAGAGGATACAACTCCTCTTAGTCCAGATTCTGGAATTACTTGTCAACAATACATAGATCAACAAAGGAAAGAGAAGCAGCAAAAGATACCTGAACCAAAGATTGAGATGGCAGAACTCCCAAATCTTTGAAGAACTACTCACAGCCCTCTCCGAGTGGGGTACCTACTGGCCTTGTTATGCCAGCGATTCAAGCAGCAAATTTCGAGATCAAGCCTGCTTTGCTCACTATGATCCAACAGAATCAATTTGCTGGGCTTGCCTCTGAAGACCCTACAAATCATCTGCAACGGTTTCAACAGCTCTGTTCTACAATTAAACATCAGGGAGTCACTCCAGACCAGTTGAAAGTCATGTTGTTCGGTTTTTCTCTTCGTGATAAAGCTAAAAAATGGTTGAATGATATTGACCTGACCGAGTGGGATAAGATTGCTCAGGCTTTCTTAACTGAGTTCTACCTTCCTAACAGAACCGACGATTTGATCGACAAGATGATGGGTTTTAAGCAAGATTATGGCGAATCTCTACGGGATGCTTGGGACAGATTCAAGGATTATCAACGTGCATGCCCTCACCATGGTCTTGAGAAGTGGTTTCTGCTTAAACGCTTCTACAATGGTCTTGATCCTGAAACAAAAGGGATGGTTGATAATGCTGGAGCTGGTGTGTTTTTAGACAAAGGAGTTGATGATGCACATGCTTTTCTTTCCAATTTGGCTGCCAATCACTTCAATAATCCGAGAGCAACCAAGAAAGGGGGTAAACTTGAAGTGGATTCTTACTCTCTATTATCATCTCAGCTCGCTGCATTAACTCAGGAGATCCACTCATTGAAGACATCTCAGTCCTCTACTCCACCTATGAGTATCAATGCATTGTCATCCATGGCTCCTATGAATAATCCTGTTTGTGAAGTCTGTGGCATCTAAGGCCACTATGGTAATGATTGCCAATACAATGCTCAAAATTCACAACATTTTCAGATAGAGCAAGCAAATGTTTTCCAACAGAGGCAGCAGTACAATCCGTACTCTAACACTTACAATCCTGGTTGGAAAGATCATCCGAACTTCTCATATAGGAACAATAATGCTCAGAATTCAAATGTTCCTAATCAGCAGCAATATCAGCAGTCGTACCAGCCTCCTCCTCCACAGTAGCAGTATAGGCCTCCTCAAGGACCTATGAATCCCCCTGGATTCCAAAGGCCTCCTCAGAATTATGCTCCTCAAGCCAATCAAGCTGCACAGGCTGATAATCAAGGTGATATGATGAAGATATTGTTACAAATGCAAACAAAGATGAACCAGATGGAGATACATAATAAGATGCTGGAAACTCAGATTGCTCAAATGGCCAGTTCTTCATCTACAAGGCAATAGGGCTCTCTACCAGCACAACCAACTCAGCCAAAGGAAAATGTGAATGCTAGTGCTCTTAGGAGTGGTCGTACATATGATGCTCCTCCAATGCCTACTGACGATGTTCCTACTGAGAAAGAAAAAGAGAATTCTGAGGAAGACAAGGTAGAGAAAGTTGTTGAAGATACAAACGAAGATGAAACTGAGGAAAGTAAGAAAAAGGACAAAGAGAAGACTGCAGTTACTTCTCCACCATTTGTGCCAAAGCTCCCATTCCCTAGCAGGATGAACAGAACTAAGGTGGACCAGCAGTTTGGTAAGTTCATGACACTTGTCAAGAACCTTGAGGTAACAGTTCCTTTCACTGATTTAATTTCTCAAGTTCCATCATATGCAAAGTTTCTTAAGGATATTCTCACTAACAAAAGGTCCTTTGGTGAGGTAGAGACAGTAGTTTTTACTGAAGAGTGTAGTGCTGTTTTACAAAATAAGTCTCCACCTAAGCTTAAAGATCCTGGTAGTTTTTCGATCCCGTGTCATTTAGGTGCATTATTCATTGATAAAGCTTTATGTGATTTAGGCGCTAGCGTCTCAGTCATGCCTCTCTCGGTTTTTCAAAAACTAAAAATGGGAGAATTAAAATGTACACGGATGACTTTGCAAATGGCAGACCGTTCGATAAAATATCCCCTTGGAATTTTAGAGGATGTGCCTGTTAGGGTTGGAAAATTCTATATTCTTTTTTTTGCTAATTAAAATTTTATATCACGAAGGAAACAACTTAAACAGACCTAGGGGCATACCCCGCGGAATCAGCAGAAGCTAAAAAAACAGCAAGTTACCCTACTGTCAACATAAACAACAAAAGCTAGTTATCCTAGCTTAGCACAAATTCATAACTGAAATAAAAAACATAACTATGCCAAGGAGGCATCATAACTCCAAGCGCAAATCTCTGCACATCAGACCACTCCTTCTGTAAGGACATATTGTAAGCATTACATGAACTGCAAATATACATCTGGACAACTAAGTTGTCAGTGTCCTCGTCAATATCTCTGAAAACAACAGCAGGCACCTGGTGTGCATCTGCATTCTCAATACTCCCATGACTGCTCCTGATAGGCCGTCCAATATTGCAGAAACCATACCCAGCAGTGCACACATAACAACTCCTATCAATATCCAGGGCTGAGAACCCCACACCACTGGACTTTAAACCGTTGCTACCATACCACTTAGCATGGCACATCACCGGGACTTGACAAAAACCAACAACCATCATAGTGCAAGAGTAGATATCCGCCCCATATGACAAGAGAAGAGTACTTCCCTGAACATTCTGAAAACCATTCGAGTACCAAGGACTTAACTTTGATTGTAAATCAAACAACATAACATGAATTTTTGCAAAAACCACCCAGCATGTCCACATAACCTTGAGCGACATCAACATCACACTGATGCTTCGAAGAGTCAAAACATCAAACACCCCACATAATAAGACCAAACCACCAGGTCTGCCCATGTTTCTAGTACTATTCAAGAACCAAAAATCATTACTACCTTCACCACACCAAT
Organism: Kitagawia praeruptora; assembly: GCA_037693485.1. Lineage (NCBI taxonomy): Eukaryota > Viridiplantae > Streptophyta > Magnoliopsida > Apiales > Apiaceae > Kitagawia > Kitagawia praeruptora. Next base: position 107,257,626 of record CM075348.1, read on the forward strand.
TCGCAACCCCATTCAAGGCATAGAAGATAAAGTCCGAACCAATAGGCTCTTCTACAGCATCGACATCAACCACAAAGAGACCTTGCGATTCAAATAGCTCCAAAGAACCAGATGAGGAAGAAACCTCATTACAAGCAAGAGCAAGGGAGAAGACCCCTCTCTCATTTAAAGACTTGCATTCTTGTTTAGCATTCTCCAAATTCACCATAGGAGAATTAACCAAATTCACCAAAGAAGAATTAACATCCAAATCACTATCATTATCTTTAATATCCGAAGAATCGGACATCTCTATAGGTTGAACCCTAATAATAGTATCCATAATACTAAAAGTAACCTTCTTCTTAGAAAAGAAGGACTTACCTTCAGTCAACTGCAGATTGCAAGAGTTGCGAGTTCTAGAAGCAATCCCAGATATGGGCAAGGAGGCACCCTCCCGCTTCCTCAGACCATCCTTCAAACCAGTGACGCCATAATCGACACACCCTGACTCAACCAGTTCTGAACCCGGAACAAACACCTTATGTTCATCTCTGAGCTGAAACTCATTCTTTGCATCAACAGCCTTCACTCGATCCTCAAAGGTTTCCCTCTCAACATATAACCCATAGGACTGCAAGCCCATCATGGGAACAAAGCCACCAGAAATGGTAAGCTCAACACTAGTGATTTCTCCATTCATAACCCCCTCACTAGTACCCTTCAAATCCAGAAGGGATGGAGGAGGAAGAGCACAAACTGCCCCATCTGAATCATACGAAGACTTATCAAACCCAGATCTTGGGATTTCTGTCTCCAAAACCGCCGCAAAAGTTACCCTTTTCTGACTCACCTTCCCCTCAACTGAACGGAAAGGAATCTCTATCACCAGGTTCTCCGAAAAGGTAACCCTCTTCCCCACAGCAGTTACCACTGAGTGGGCAACCTGAGAACACGCACGAAACCGAGAATCTGTGAAAGGAATCACCGATTCAAGATTTTCCGAAAAGGAAACCCTTTTATGAACCATAATCAAACTAAGAGAAAAGAAATATGGTGTATAGGTGGGGGATAAGAGAGAGGAGATGGATTTAGGAAGGGAAATTTTAGATCTGATGAAGAAAATGATTAGATTAAGCTGAAAATAAGTGGCGGCTGCAAAGGTTTCTAGAGAGAAGGAGGAGTTTCTCTCTCTAGACTCTATATTCCTGTAGACTTTGTAGTTCAAGATATGGAAGAGGATAGCCAAATACCTATTATTTTAGGTAGACCATTTCTTTGTACTGCAGGTGCTGTTATTGATGTTAAAAGTGGGACTCTCACATTAAGTGTTGGTGACGATAAAATTACTTTTACTCTAACCTCTGCTCTTAAATTCCCTTTGCTTGAGAATACTTGCTGCAGGATTGATGTTGTAGATGAAATTGTCCAAGATGAGACACCTCATATTTTATTGAATGATGCATTGGAAGCAGTGCTCATGCTTGAAGCTTACGAAGGAGAAGGACATGCTAAGTCGATTCATTGATTCTTGAGTTGAATGATTCCAACATTGATTCCATTGACAATTCTTCAGTTCGAGATCTCTCGAGTATTAAGCTTGGGAAACTTCCACCACATTTGAGGTATGTCCTTTTAAATAATGAGCTAGTGATTTTTGAAGAGGGGCATGATAACGTGTTGCGAAGGTGGAAAACCAATGATAAGGAAGAAGAAAGTTTTGTTCAGCCGGTTGAGTCGGAGAAGCACCTTAGAGGTGTGAAGAAGAAAAAGAAGAAGATTTGGCCGTTAGGTAGTAAAATCAAGTTTAAGTCTAATGGAAGAGCTTTGTTGAAAGCAAGCAACCAAGATGTCAACGTTCGTAGGAATGGTTTTTCAGTTGCGGACGGGTTAGTTATTCTTTTGAGACCGCCTTGAGTTGAGGAAGTAACATCAAGCTATTGACGTTAAAGAAGCGCTTCGTGGGAGGCAACCCACGCATTAGTGTAGGAAAAAAAAGTGTTGTATTTCAAAAAAAAAAATTATGAACAGTGTTAGATTTTGATTCAAGTGATGATCAGGATCTGAGCATTACTGATCAGATACTGATGCTGACGTCATCAGTAATACAACGTCAGTATTGAACTATTATCAGGATTAGAAGCTGGTCAGTATTTCGTGAAGATTCTCATCAGACCAGAGATCAAGTAAGATTGATACGTCGGTTCCTAGATTATAGGAATGCAGCTATCATACAAGATATGTATTCAGAGAAATATGTAATTGATTTAGAATATCTTGTAATTGATAGTGTAACTGTGTATGCTATATAAACACAGTTTAGGTTTTACATTAACACGAGTTATTTTGTAACCTAGCAGCTCTTAAGAACATAAGAATTTCTTAAGATAGTTTTGTAACAGTTTTATATCAGTATTAATAAAGCTGTTATTGATTCATACTTGTGTTATTTCTGTTTAAGTCGAAAATCTTATACAATTGTATTCAACCCCCCCTTCTACAATTATTATTTACTGGGCAACAATTGGTATCAGAGCAAGGTTGATTAATTTTAATCAGAAATGATCTTAAGATGTCGACAAGCAAGTATGAAAGCATCAAAATTCCAATTCTCAAGAAAACTGAGTATCCAACATGGAAAGTGAAAATGATGATGTATCTGGAAGCAACTGATCCTGACTATCTTGATAGGATCAATGATTGACCATTTCTTCCAACAAGATTAGTTGCAAGAACATAGACTGTTGCTGAACACTATGTCATTAAGGCAAAGAGTGAGTGGACGACAGAGGAAAAGGCTCAAGTACTCAAAGATGCAAAGGTAAAAAATATTTTGCATAACAGTCTTGATAATGTCATGTCAAACAGGGTAATAGCATGCAAGACTGCAAAGGAAATTTGGGATACTTTGGAAACTCAATGCCAAGGTACTGAATCTATCAAAAGAAACAGAAGGGCTCTGTTGATTCAGGAGTATGAGCAGTTCGATGCTAAATCTGATGAAAGCCTTACTGATATGTATGATAGATTCCTTACTTTACTGAACAATCTATCACTAGTTGGCAAAGAGTATGATCCAGAGGACTCAAACACCAAGTTTCTCAGAGCTCTAACTGAGGAGTGGGATACTCAAGCTTCAATCATAAGGCATCAATATGATTTGAAGATGCTGTCTCTTGATGAAGTCTATGGGATGTTAAGAACCCATGATCTTGAGGTTCAACAGAGGAAGAACAAGAAAAATGTCAAAGCAAAATCTGTTGCTTTGAATGTTGAATCAAAATCAAAGGGAAAAGCTGAGGAGGTTTCTAACAGAAAGAGTAGAATGGTAGAGTCAATTCCTGATGACTCATCATCAGATACTGATACTGAGTCTGACTCTGATAATGATGATGACTCTACTGATTCTGATATAATGGAAATGGTTGCTATGATAGTCAAGGGCTTCAAGAAGATGAAGTTCAGAAAGGCTAGGAAGCAAGGGAAATTTCAAAAGAGAACCTTCAATGCTGATAAAGACAGGTACAAGAAGAAAGAAGATAAAAGCAGCAAATTTGACAAGTCAAAAATCAGATGCTATAACTGTGATGGAATGGGTCACTTTGCAACTGAGTGCAAGAAGACCAAAACCAAAGCTCTCATTTCTTCAAGCAAGGATTGGATGGACTCATCATCTGACTCTGAAGAAGAGAAAGTGAATTATGCTTTGATGGCTAAAATGATGAGACTTCTGCTGGTGAAAATAAGGTATCTGAAATTTTGTTTGATTTTGATACTAATAATGTCTCTAAGTTAAGATCTTTTTTAAAATCTCTGCATATTAGTTTTAGGAGTCAATCTCTTGAAAATACTAGAATAAAATCTGAAATGGCAGAGGTTGTTAAGATAAATGATCATCTAGAAGCTGAGTTAATTTTCTTGCAGGAAGTTCAAGCAGAATGTGATAATGCTAAACACATGAAACTTGAAACAGAGTTTTAATGTAATGAACTTGAAATGCAACTTAAAGAGGCAAATGAAAAACTCAAAACCTGGACACATTCTGGAACAAAAACTCATGAAATTATTACTGATAAAAACTGGAAAGAGTGTCTAGGTTATAAGCCAGAGAATGAGAAAAAGGACAAAGAAAAGGTTGTTTCATCTAATCCAAGAAGAGTTATAGTTGATGACTCAACAAATCCAAAAACCTACAGATATGTTACAAACAGTACTAAAACAAAATTAAAACCTATTAATTATGTGTATCCAAAGGATCCCAAATCTACTTCAGAAAAAGGATCCACTTCTACACATCATTCTGAGTCTAGAACTGTCAAAAACAAAAATGTAGGTCTTTTGTCCAAGAAACAATTAAGGGATAGAATCTGTGATGTAACAGATAGGAAGAGAGTTCCAACTGTCAAAAGGAACAGGAATGGTAAAGTTGGAATAAACAAGGAGAATAATTATAAGTATATTCCAAATGCACCAAGAAAAGTATGCTTTAATTGTGGTAACTCTAATCATCTTGCTATTGATTGCAGGAGGAGTAAAAAGAAGGCTACTGTAGTTCCTAAGTCTGACATTAGGAATAAATCAGTATTTTATAAACCACAGAATCCTTGTTTCCATTGTGGCAGTGAATGGCATTCTATTTATACATGTGAAGAATACCATAATTTGTACTATAATTATTATGAGCCTTTGCCTAAGTTCAATAAAAGTGCAAATTTTGGAAAAACAAAGAACTTGAATACTTATGCATCTGTTAAGAAAAAGATTAATTCTGATGGACTTAATCCTGATGAAGGTGTCTTTACAAGAAAATCTTCTGCTGCTAAAAATGTTAAGTTGCATGAAAAGAGAACCCAACAAGTGTGGGTTCTTAAGAATTCTAACTGAGTTCTTTGTGATTCTGATTGCAGGGTAAAAAGAAAAATGTGTTAGTCATGGATAGTGGATGCTCTGTGCACATGACTGGAGACAAAACCTTGCTATCAGAATTTGAGGAGAAGGCTGGCCCAACTGTGTCTTATGGAGATGGCAACATTGGACAAACTTTGGGATATGGCAGTATTGTGATTGGAAATGTCATCATTGAAAAAGTAGCTCTGGTGAAAGGACTCAAGCACAATCTGTTAAGTGTTAGTCAAATCACAGAAAGAGGTTATCGTGTCAATTTCAATGATACTCATTTTGAAGTTATTAGCAAATCTTCAGGAAAGGTTGCATTAACTGGTCAAAGACATGGTAACATTTATGAAGCCAAAATTCACACCAATACTGATAATCCAACTACATGCCTCATCAGTAAAGCTTCTGTAGATGAAAGTTGGAATTGGCATAAGAAGCTTTCTCATCTCAACTTCAACAATATAAATGAGTTGGTTAAGAAAGACTTGGTAAGAGGATTAACAAAGGCACTGTATACTCCTGATGGACTCTGTGATGCTTGTCAGAAGGCTAAACAGAGAAGGACATCATTCAAGAGTAAATCTGAATCCTCAATTGATGAACCATATCACATGCTTCACCTTGACTTGTTTGGACCAGTGAATATTATGTCCATCAATAAGAAAAGGTATACTCTAGTCATTGTTGATGAATATACTAGATTTACCTGGGTTTATTTTCTGCACAGAAAAGATGAAACTGCTGAAATACTGCTGGACCATGTGAGGCTTATTGAAACTGGGACAAAATACAAAGTCAAGATTCTGAGAAGTGATAATGGGACTGAATTCAAGAATTCAGCAATGGAAGAGTTCTGCAAATACAAAGGAATAGTTCAACAATTCTCTGCTCCTGGCACACCTCAGCAAAATGGAGTAGTTGAAAGAAAGAACAAGACTCTTATTGAAGCTGGCAGAACTATGTTGGAGGAAGCTAAACTACCTACATATTTCTGGACAGAAGCAGTCAACACAACATGCTACACTCAGAATATCACCCTAATCAACAGACATGGTGTAACTCCTTATCAGATGATCAAGGAAAAGAAGCCAAGTTTGAAGCATTTACATGTGTTTGGCTGCAAGTGCTTTGTTCTAAGACCTCATCCTGAACAGCTAGGAAAATTTGAGACAAAAAAGCTGATGAGGCCATCTTTATTGGCTATCCAACAACAAGAGCCTTTAAAGTCTACAATCTAAGAACAAAGACAGTCATGGAGTCTATTAATGTATCTTTTGATGATAGAAAGATAACAGGGATTATAGAAGACTCTCATGATAGTTTGATCTTTGCAAATGAAGCTACCAAGAATTCTGATGAAGTCATGTCAGATACTGATCCTCTGTCAGATCCTGATGATCGATCAATTCCTGATCGAACACCAGTTACTGATGATGACTCAAATAATGCAAATGTTGAGGGGGAGCAAGAGCAAGACATCACCAGTACTGATACAACTCAAACATCAAGTAGAGACTCATTAGAAACAGATTCAAGTGACAATTCTGACAGCATATCAGGGAGAGATAGCACTATCTCAGGGGGAGCTTCTAGCAATTCTAGTTCTTTTGAAGATAACACTAATCCAGGGGGAGCATCCAGTTCAAGAAATGACTTACCATCAGCAAGGAAATGGACTAAAAGTCATACTCCTGATTTAATTATTGGGAATCCTGAAGCAGGTGTTAAGACAAGAAGTGCAACTCAGAATGAATGCTTGTATAATAACTTTCTGTCAAAGGAGGAGCCTAAGAAAGTTGAAGATGCACTTAAGGATGCTGATTGGGTGACAGCTATGCAAGAAGAACTGAATGAGTTTGAAAGAAATGAAGTCTGGAAACTAGTACCAAGGCCCAAGGGTAGGTCTATTGTGGGTACTAAGTGGGTATTCAGAAACAAGACAGATTCAGATGGTACAATTATGAGGAACAAAGCAAGACTAGTAGCAAAGGGGTATTCTCAACAGGAAGGAATAAATTATGATGAGACTTTTGCTCCTGTTGCTAAACTAGAGGCCATCAGAATTTTTCTGGCATATGCAGCCCACAAAAAGTTCAAAGTATTCCAGATGGATGTAAATAGTGCATTCCTCAATGGAGAATTGGAAGAGGAGGTATATGTTGAGCAACCTCCTGGCTTCATTGATTCCAAATATCCAGATCATGTCTATAGACTGGATAAAGCACTTTATGGACTAAAGCAAGCTCCAAGAGCCAGGTATGAAACCCTAGCTCAATTCTTACTGGAAAGTGGATTCAATAGAGGTACAATTGATAAAACCTTGTTTTTTTTGAATCATGGTAAGGATTTGCTGTTAGTTCAAATATATGTTGATGATATCATTTTTGGGTCAACTAACTCTAAGCTGTGTGAGAAGTTTTCAAAGCTAATGCAGTCTAGATATCAAATGAGCATGATGGGAGAAATGAGCTATTTCTTAGGTTTGCAAGTTAAACAGACTGATGATGGGATTTTTATCAATCAGTCAAAATATACAAAGAATTTACTGAAAAGGTTTAACATGCAAGTACAACTTCAACTCCTATAGCTACAGCTACAAAGCTTGATCCTGATCAAGGAACAGAGGTAGATGTAACCAACTACAGAGGGATGATTGGCTCACTCTTATATCTAATTGCTAGCAAACCAGATATCATGTATGCAACATGTCTATGTGCAAGATTTCAAGCAAATCCCAAGGAACCACATCTCATTGCAGTGAAAAGGATTTTCAGATATCTTAAGGGCACTTCTTCTCTTGGCCTTTGGTATTCTAGAGAATCAGACTTTAGTTTATGTGGTTACTCAGATGCTGATTTTGCAGGATGCAAAATAGACAGGAAAAGTACTTCAGGCAGTTGTCAGTTTCTTGGAGGAAGACTAGTTTCTTGGTTTAGTAAAAAGCAAAAGTCTATCTCCACATCAACTGCAGAAGCTGAGTACATTACTGCTGGAAGCTGTTGTGCTCAGATCATGTGGATGAGAAATCAACTAATGGACTATGGTTTGTCATTTTCAAAAATACCTATTTATTGTGATAACCAAAGTGCTATTGCTATGACAGGAAATCCAGTTCAACATTCTCTTACAAAGCACATCAGTATCAGGTATCACTTCATAAGAGAACAAGTACTGGAAGGGACAATTGAACTTCATTTTGTTCCTACTGATCAATAGTTAGCTGATATATTCACCAAGCCACTACCTGAAACTACTTTTACAAAGTTGGTGAATGAACTTGGAATGGTAAACTATGAGAGTACTTGAGAGAAAGAAGTCATCAGTATCTGATGACTTGCAAATACTGATGGAAAGTCAATCCTGACAGTGGTCAACGTCAAATCCTGATGCAACGGTTCGATCATCAGTATTATGTTCAGAATCTAACTGTCTTCGTTTTATTTCAATTTCCTGATTCAAGCTATGATTAATGGTATTGAACTCCTGATAATGTGATCACTTTAATTAGTCCTCATATTTATTTCTAAGATAACATGTTAAATCAGGAAAACATTGAATAGAAAAGAGAAACTGAACTTTTCTTTGATAATAAGAAAGAGATTACATTCAAAGAATACATCTTTTTTTGTTCTCTATCTACTAATCTATTCAACAGGAAATAAAAGTCCAATCCACTCCATTGTTAGTAGCCATCCCAGATCCCATCTTTGCCACTTTGTTTGGGTGGAAGTTGAATGGGATAAGGTTATTTTTGGTGACATATTCATTAACAATGGTTGATGGAGTTGGATGAGGATGCCTTAGATGAAAGCCATGCTAATGTTGCTTGAAGGGCAGCATCGATGTCAATCACTTTTGCAGGTTTTTCCTTCTCGATTTCCTCGAGACCTGCATCCATCTGCAACCAGAGAGTCTCAAGTTGTCTTTCCCAGTCGAAAGTATCGAACTTTTCACGAGTATAGCTAAAGATGTCTCTTTTCTCTAAGAGATGGAGATTCTTCTCTTTGATGGTAAGGTTCGACATTGTTGTAAAATTTTGCTGTGAAGGGTTTTTCTTATTTTTCAGGAGAGAATGAAGAGTTAAGGAAGTAAGTGGACAAGTCTCTAAGATTAAATAGAGAAGGGTGGAACAAGAATATGAAACGATTCATATTTCTGGTGTAAGTACCAGGTATTATTTGATTGTGATGTTTTAAATTTCTTTATTTAAAACAAAATTACCATGTTTTATTTTAATCACAATTTTATTTCTCAAATAATACAAGCGCGTGTGTTTCACTCAATCATTACATATAGTTACAGAAGGTAAGTCGTGACGCGTGCAATCATCACCACTCTCTCACGTAATTTGGTCCATTACTCCAGTATAAACGAATAGTTTACTGACACCTGTTTTTGAGAAATCATAAGTATTGTCCAAATATCAATTTAGTTTTCTAATTGATTTATTATTCTCAAAACCATCAGTAAAACATCATCTCTCTATCTCTGCACTCTCAAACCCTAATTTCAAAATTAGCGCAATTCTTGTGTTTGAAAATCCAATGGAGAATTCATCTTTCATGAACAGCAAGGTGGTAATCAATGGAGTTACTTTTAACACAAATAACTTCACTGCAGTTCTAGATCATCAGGACTTGCCAAATGATTTCCACATTATTCAGGACTTTTTGGCCTCAAGCCCAATCAATTATGCTCTAACCCAACCTGCCAAGATATCTTTTCAGTCTGTAATGCAGGTTTGGAACACAAGTGTCTTTGGGAAAGGACATCCATCAGAAAAGCCTCAAATGAGCTTTGAGTATAATAATGTTACATACTATGTGACTCCTGAGGTTGTCTCTGAAGCCCTACACTTATCATCAATTATTGGCAAGCCAATATTCAAAGTTCCTGATTCAAGACTCCTTGAGTATGTTGTAAGTTTGGGTTACAATGGAACGCCAAAGAAGTTTGGAGAGCTCTACAGAACAAAGCATAAGAAGGAATGGAATTTCTTCTTCGACACTATCAGCAGATGTTTCTTGAATAAAGTGTCAAATTTTGATGCTTTACCCACAGGTTCAGCCAAAATTGGGTATTCTCTAATTCATGATCTCTCATTTGATTGTGGGTCTTTTATACTAAAGGCATTAAGTGAAAGAAAAGCAGATAAATGTGGTTATGTTTGCTTTCTTAGATTTTTTCAATTAATATTCTCTCACTTATGTCCTCATGCTGTTTTTGCGAATGATACAATTTTGCCTATATGTAAAATCTCAGAAAACAATATAAAGAGTCTAATCAATTCTGATAAGGCAAATAAATTTGATGGAACTCCATACATTCCTGATGAAGTATGGTCTCTTTTAAGAAAGAGAATGCCTATTCAATATGGCCCAACAACTGGTGCTATGGGACAGGACCTTACACATCCTATTCCTGACACAAGCACAAAACCTAAACACTCTTCTAAACAGTCAACCACCTCTGGTGTCTCACAAAAGGCATCAGTTGTAAAATCAAAGAAATTAGCTAGATCTGATGTGTCTGAGAGGCAATCAGGATCAAAGGATTTCTTCACTCCAACTCACTCTCAAATGAAGTCACAAGGGGGTGAACAAGGGGTTCTGGGAACATCTGGTCTGAATAAAGAAACAGGAGTAAAGAGGAAAGTTAGTCAAAGAGCTGATTCAGATTCTGATTCTGATTCTGATGATGACACAATGCCTATATCAGTCTTGATGAAGAAAAAGGAGATTGATGTTGTTGATACTAGAGAAGTGGCTGTCTCTGAAAAGCTGAAGAAAAGAAGAAGATTAATCAGCAAAGGCAAATTTGTTATTCCTACAGAATTACTGAATCTTAATGATGCTATGGAGAGCAATCCTGATGTATCTATTAATCAAGATGGATCATCAATTCCTGACACTACTGCTAATCCTGACATCTCTACTCCTGATAATTCACCTGTGAAGACTGTTGAGATCTCTGATTCTCCAGCACCTGCATCTCCAAAGAGAAGAATTATTGAGGTGTCTGTTGATCAAGTAAACGCTATTGCTGCTCAGCTGGGTTTCAAACCTTCACCACTTGAAAAGAAAACTGCTGAAGCAAATGTCTTTCACAGACAGAAGAAACAGAGGACTACTTTGTCACCTCTGAAAGGATCAAGCCCACAAGAACCTGAACTTCAAAGGAGTTCAGCAGCTATTGCAGATCCAGTCACACAAGAACCACCTACTCAAAGTGTGGGTGCAGACATTTTTGAAGGAATAGTCACACAAGAACCACCTTCTCAAAGGGAAGGTGAAGATAAGAATATTCCTGCCCCACAAGAACCATCTTCTCAAAGTGAAGATGCTGGCACAATCACATCAGCAGGGGAGTTTCCTGACAATGCTCAAGGGGCTTCTGAAATTGAAATTAAACTAGCTAGAAGTCTGGCAGATAAAGCTGCTCATGATTTGCACATTGCTGAATGTGATGAAGTGATCGCTGACACTGCATTTGAGGGAAGCACACAAGAACCTTTGACTCAAAGCGTTGAAGAAGCTTCACAACCTCAGACTACACAAGAACCATCAGTAGCAAATACTGGTGCAAGTCATGCTTTAATTGCAGTGGTCAATCCTGATGTAAGTACTACTGATCCACTTATTCCATTGCTTATTGAGCCAATTTATGCAAGGCCAATGGATTCTTTAACTACTTCGTCAGGTAACATTTCTATCTCTACTTCCTTTACTACTGATAGTATGATTACAGATAGACCTCATATAAGGGATACCTCTATTTGTATGACTTCAGACCACTCTTCTCAGCCACCTCTTATTTCTTCACATTTAATGAGTCAGAGCCTTTCTTGTGAGAATGAGAGTGAACATTTAGAGAAAAAGAAGAGTGATGAGAGGCAGTCTCCTGAACTGGCAAAAGGAGAGGTAGAAACGAGGGAGAAGTTGATAACTTCTAGTGAGGTAGCAGTTACTATTGACAGTAACTTAGGTAACATTGTGAGAAGTGATGAGATCACTTTAAAAGAAATGAGAGATTTAGGAAATGTTACTATTTTGTCTGCAGGTCATCAGGATTCACCAGTTGCATCTACTGGTGAATTAAAATTGAAAGGTGTTATGCATCCTGATAAGAATGTTGATGATAGGATTCTGAATTCAGATGATGATCCTGATAATCTTGAAGCAATTCAAATGCAGGCGGCAATAAAAGCAAGTCTACTATCTACTTATGGGTCTTCGAGTAGATACATGCAGTCTGTTACTCAAGAAAAGTTCAGAGGGGAGTACAGTTCCATACTTCCTCCTGATACTCGAGCTGCAAGGGGATATGAATGGGATACTGAATGGAATCAGCCGAATGCTGAGATGAATTTTCAAAATGCTCTTTTTCATTCTGGTCATATTGCAACGAGGATGCCTACTCCTGAACTTAAGGCTCTTCTTAAGACTAATGCTCTTCTAGCAAAGGGATTGAAGAGTGAGATTGACTCTATGAAGGCTGTTACTGATAAATTTCAAGCGGGTATTCAAACATCTGTTTCTATATCTGCTACTGCTTCTCAAGCACGTCTTCTTGCTGATGATGTTAAAGCACTTGACAAGAAGATGGATTCCAGACTGACTGTCTTGGAATCAAAAGTAGATAATATTGATGAAACCCTCAAGCTTATCTTGTCTTTCTTCATTGAAGAAGATACCGATGTCAAAAAGGGGGAGAAGATAGTCAAAACAAAATGCTCACCTAATCCAGTTGTACAAAAGAATGATGATAATTCTGGAAATGATGGTGGTGCTAAGTCACATAAAGTTGAAACCTCTGATGCTGCTTTAGTAATAAAGAGAAGTCAATCTAATACTCAAACTAGGCAGTCAACTCATGTTTCTAGATCTGGTAAGAAGACAGTGACAACAATGGTACAATCTCAGAGTCCAAAAGAAGAATAGTTTGTGACAGCTGGTCAAACTTTGTCAACCATTCCTGAGGATGATGTGTATGTGGAACAGGATGAAGATGCTGCTAATCTGTTTCATGAACTTGATACAGGGGATGGTCGTGTTCTTAAGCTGTTTCATAAAGACAAAAGAGTTCAACAGTATCATGCTGAGAAGGCACTTATCTTAACTACTGGAGAGAATCCAAACATGACTACTGATGAGTTCTTAGAAGAACAGAACAGGATTCTTGAAGAGATTGCAAAACAAAATGAAGCTCCTGCTGCAAGAAGAGGAAGAGGTAGAGGAGGAAGATACAGAGGAAGAGGAAGATTACCTACTCAAACAAGTACAAGGCAAACAAGATCTAGTGGAATCAAATCAAAAGATGTTTCTGAAAATGAAAAGAAGAAAACTCCACTATCTCTTGCACTAACTCCGGACAACAGATTCAATGCTCCTGAAGAAATTGAAGAGGAGATATTGCCTTTAAAAAGAAAGAGAAAGGTTGCTGATCAAGCTATTGTATCTAATGAGAAGTTAGTTTTTGGTTCAATGTTGTCTCTGATTCTAAAGAAGCTGAAATTTTAAAAGAACTTAAGATTATGATTCTTAAGGTTATGGTTGAATTTCACAATATGGAAGTTATTGAAGATACACTGAAGTATGAGCAAGAAAATTTCAGAAGATTTTAAAGAGAAAGTGAAATCAGAGCTAAGTCCAGAGAAGCAGAAAGGATAACAACCAGAGATTACTTGAAAAATGTTCATAAATCTAACAGGAAGTTATGGTATGATAAAAGTAAATCTGTTCCTGAACATCAGCAGTATTATCCAACAGATGAGAAGAAGAAGAGTAAGAAAAAGGAGAAGAGTGAGTGTAATTATAGGAAACCAGTTGTTTTCAAATCTGCAGGACTGATAAAAGAATCTTCTTTGATTAATGAATCTTTATTGATTGTTAAATCAAAGACTACTGTATTTGTTGCTGAATATCCACCAAAGTGGGTAAGTATGCAATCTGGTTTGAAAGGATTGGAACCTGGAACAAGAGGAGGCATTGGGTATGATAATGCACAGGTTGTTTTTATTGTACAAACTGATCAATATGCTCTAGTTGACAAGATTGGTGATGAGTTAACTGTTAATCATCTCTGGAAACTTGAAGCTGTTGCTATCATTGCTGATTGTCATGCTGGTGCTAAGAAAATAGAAAGATGTTGTACTTCATGAAAGACAGAAGTGTAAAGAAGATTGCTATTCATGAGTTGTTGTGCAAATCTGCAAAAGAGTTGAAATATGTTCTATATCTACTCAGAAGTAAAAGAATCAATGTTAAAGAAAGAGAAGTCTACTACAATTGGTTTGTTATGATTTACAGAACAATTAGACAGAGATTTATGGATGGAGGAACGAGGTATGATGGCAATTATATTCCTATGTACTTAAATTTAAGAGGCATAGAGGTTGAAATGAAGAAAGGTACTGCTGTTAGAGAAGTGTATCTAGGCATGGAACAACTATCTCTTAATCCAGATGGGAAGGAAATTGCTTATGTGTTGCTAGGTGATTTAGATCTTCCAAGAAGCTCAATTCAGAATCTCAGGGCAGCTATCTATCAGATTAATGAGGAAGATGAAGGACTCAAAGATCTGAAGAAGAAACTGATTCAAATTCTTGAAAGCAAGGAAGAAGAATTGATATCTGACTTCTTGAAGATGAATCTGTTTTATCAAAGAATTTCTGAAACTGTTCCTGATGAATTTTAGAAGGTATTTTGTTTTGAGTTTTTGACATCTTTGAATCAAGGAATTTGTGCTTTATTTCACAAAGAACAAATTGGGGGGAGATTGTTAGATTTTGATTCAAGTGATGATCAGGATCTGAGCATTACTGATCAGATACTGATGCTGACGTCATTAGTAATACAACGTCAGTATTGAACTATTATCAGGATTAGAAGCTGGTCAGTATTTCGTGAAGATTCTCATCAGACCAGAGATCAAGTAAGATTGATACGTCGGTTCCTAGATTATAGGAATGCAGCTATCATACAAGATATGTATTCAGAGAGATATGTAATTGATTTAGAATATCTTGTAATTGATAGTGTAATTGTGTATGCTATATAAACACAGTTTAGGTTTTACATTATTGTAGTCGCTTACACGAGTTATTTTGTAACCAACTATGCTACCTGGTTCTTGTGATATTAAATGGAGCTGCTATTATATATGCTTGAAAAGGCACCCGGAGTTTTAATAAAATTGGAGCAACACTTCTCCAATATTTTTAAAGACCACTTCATGCTTATGCATTAGGGGAGTATTCTACACCTTTCTTTGTATATTTGTTGTAATTATTATTATTATTTTTTTATTATTATTATTGTATTTTATTTAGGAATCTTTTTGTATATATATATATATTTTTTTTTTCTTTTCTTTATTTTCTTTCTTTTCTTTTATATATTTGCTCATTGAGGACAATGAACCACTTAAGTGTGGGGATGAGTTTTCAATGATAAAATTCAAAAAAAAAATTATATATTATAAAATTCAAAAAAAAAAAATTAAAAAATTAAAAATACCAAAAATAATTCTAGCCATGCAATTTGATTAGTTGTTGTATTTTGCTTGATACATCCATGCATGCGTAGAATTCTTGTGTTCTTGACGCTTTTGTATGAGAAGTGACGTGCTTTGTTCTTGTGCACACACTTACACTAGCAAGTTGAAGCTGGTAGACTTAATTGGATGTTGTAAGTGATTAGAATGACATGAATATGTGCAAGATGACTTGGTTTCCATGCTTTGAGTACAAGTAGGTGCGTTAGAGAGTCTTGTTACTTGAGATTGATTATGTTTTGTCACACCAAGTGAGTTTTGAGCCTATATGCATATCGTTTGCATGATTTTTCGTTTGCTTGAGTGTCCACATGTTGTTTACATTGCTAGCACTTACTTGAGATCTTTCTTGAAATGCATGACATTAATTGATGATAAGATGATAAAGGCAATTAGGTATAACCTCATATTTCCCATAATTCAAAACCATTTATACATGATCAATTAGTTAACCCTTTGAGCCTAATCCTATTCTTTCGGTGACACACTACGTTACTTGCCTATATCCTTTTCTTGTATTGGCCTTACAGTAATTTTTTATCCTAAATTGTCAAGGGCTAGTATCGTGCTTAAGGGAGTAATAAGGTGTGCAAAAGGGGGGGGTTTTATTGATGATCATACTTTTGGGGAATATTTTTTTTTTTTGCTAATTAAAATTTTATACCAACAAAGGAACAACTTAGTACAAATCTAGGGGCATACCCCACGAAATCAACAATCAACCATAACAAAAGTCATAACATCAGTAAGTCACCTTACTGTCAACATAACAACGAAATTAAGCTAAAGATTATTCTGGTGCCTTAAACAAACTGAAATTGAGACTAGGCACATGTCTCACAAAGCCCATGGTAATGAGAATCAGCGGATAATGCACCATGAAGTGGCGCAAATGCATTCCAACAGCAGACATCTCAACAAAACAACTGCAAAAATCACCATTTCCATACCCATCATCATGCACCTGGTGCGTAGTGTTGCACAGACGCTGCATTCCTATTCCAACTCTAAGATAGCACACTAGCAGTAAAAAACTACAGACCAACCCATCGCACTTAGTGCCAACCATTGCAACCATTGTGTTCCTTGCCACTGCATAAATCCTGCAGTCAATGTCATTGCCACCATCGTGACACTTATGAAACCGAATCTGTTTCATAACATCATTAGCAACCGGATAGAAGTCCTCAAACCCATCATGAACACTAATAAGGACAGGGAAAACGAACACGTCCCATCCTTCATTTTGGACAGAGTAAAGTACCCCCTTATCAACCGAAAAGAGGGAAACATCCCAACCTTTTAACAGTTCAACTAAAGAAACACCAGCCTTGCCATAGACATCATTGCCATCAATAGCAAAAGCCATTTTTGACAAACCAAATCTAGGATTCATACCCCCAGATTGCAGTAGGTGGGAGAGAGAATCCATCGAAATCCCTTCAAAGTAACCATTCAAACGCAAAGCTCTCCAATCTCTTAGAAGCAGAATAGCAAAAGCTCTCACGATCAAACCATCAAACACTTTACAACCTTCAGTTTCGTCCTCATTCGTATTACGAGCAATAGGCAAAAGAATAGCCTCCTTGGTATTCTTATCATCCTCTTTCATTATTGGGAGAGTAACAACCGAATTACCCACAAATCGGACTGGATGACCATCATACAAATGATCCTCAGCCTCCGATTCTCCCTTAGGAGCATCATCTCCTTGAATAAAATCAAGAGAGATAATATCAACACCTGATATCCGACATTCCAAATCCGCATCAAGAGAACGAGGGTAATAAACCCTGACCTCCGGCGAGAGAGTGACTTTCTTTGAAACCTGCTCCCCCTTAGCCAACTCAGTAGAAAGGGCATCATGCGCATTAGGGTAAAAAACCCTAACCTCCGGCGAAAAAGAGACCCTCTTCGGACTCATTCTCATGCTAGACATTTCATCAAACAGTCTGAGCTCATCATCAGTTGGGGGCCCTCTGTTACTGATTCTACTCATACCAGACTCAACATCTCGTCCGGACTTCATCCTCTTCGACAGCAACCCCTCATCATGAGTATCATTGGGAATCACTGTAACCAATTTTTCCGCAAAAGTCACCTTTTTTGGACTCATACTCAACGTCAAATCCTCCCGGGGTTTTGACACAACTCGAAACTGGTTCTTAGCCAGTCCAGTGGTACAATCAAGAGGACGATCCATAGATCTCCAATCCTCCAAAGGGATCACCGAAACAAGGTTCTCCGAAAAGGAAACCCTTTTCGAACTCATAATCGAACTAAGAAAAAAGAAATATGGAGATAAAAGTGGGAGATAAGAAGGAGGAGGTGGATTTAGGAAGGGAAAGTATAGATCTGATGAAGAAAATGTTTTGATTTAGCTGAGAAAAAGGTGGCGGCTGCAAAGGTATCTAGAGAGAAGGAGGAGTTTCTCTCTCTAGACTCTCATTAGTTGTCTGTTAGGTCCTTTTTTTTTTGGGGGAATATTGATTTTGGGTTGATGCTTGCTAGTCGAAATTCATAAAAATATCTATGAATCATTGTGTTTATTCCTTAGCTCTCAAAAGAAAGAAAAAAAAATAGAAAAAATAGAAAAAAAAGAGAGAAAAATAAATAAATTTGAGAGCATTCTTATGTTTGTATGATCCTTCTTCATTCGACTAGTCAAGTTATTATAAGGGTTATTGAAAAATCCAAGTGTGGGGAAGTATTTGTTTTAATAGAAAGGGAATTGAATAATGATTATTGTTGGGTACTAGCTTTTGACATTAACCTGTTTTAGCTTTACTTGACATACCTGGTCCCTAGCCCACGCTACAACCAGAATAAAGACCTTTTGATTGTCATCAGTGATGTATGTTGTGTTGAGAGTGAGATTGATTGCGAGTGTCAAGTTGTGTTTATGATTTTGTTGGAATTGAGTGATACACTTAACCTTGTTCTTGAGTGAATATTCGTTTTTGAGTGAAAGGTGAGTTATTACTTGTTTTGACATAGGAGATCCCGGGTTTAGACTTAAAGATGTATTTCTTGTGGGCTTAGCATGATTACCAACGATTTTTACACTTGACATGAATTTTTATGACCTTCTGCATGTTGGTTGAGTAGACTACGTGAATACTTGCACTTTTGACACCAAGACATCGTATGTTTGATTTGATTCTTAAGTTGATGTGGCATGAGAGGACTTGTGTGTGTGGTGCTGTGTTAGCATTGATCTTTTGCATGGTTAGATGAATTTTGTGGGTATATTCACTATAAACCCTCACGAGACAACACTCGTCCTACTAGGGCTGCCTAGGGGTTTACGGCTTGTTGCATATGCTCAATGCAATCGTGTCATCTACGAAAGTGATGTTTGTCAGGACTTAGTTTTTATTTCACTTATTTGCCCGAGGACGTGCTTAGTGTGGGGATGTTAGTATATTTTTATATATATTCTAGATGATTTTATTCTCATATTTATTGTGTTTTGCATAGATTTGGATTTTTATTTAATAGATTTGATTGTTTTATTGTCGGAAATAAAGAATTCATGACTTGGAAGGATTTGGAGCAAAAAGAGCTATTTTGGAGATAAAATAGGAGAAAATTCGTATTATTGGGCTACACGGGTTGTTTAACACTGTTTGGGCCATATCTTGAGTTCCAGAAGTCAGAATTTGACGATCTTACTGTCCACGCAAAGCTTGTGGAATTATCTTTAATTCAGAGGTGATACAGTAAGCAAAATCCAGTTGGAAGAGCCCAGAAACAGAGGAGAAAAATCAGTTACGAATTTTACAAGAAAATCCTATTCAATTATGGATATCTTTTTGTAAATTTATTAGAATATTAAAAATACCTTTATTAGGAGAGAGAAATCAGATTTTATCATTAGTTTTTATTTTTATTAGAACGTGAGGAGGAGAGAAGGACGTAGGTTTTTTTACAGAAGCTAGGGTTCTTATTCTTTGCTCTTCATCTCTTCAATTGTAAGCACTTGGTTTAATTTGGATCTTCATTGTTCTTCATTAATCCAAAGTTTAAGGTATTCTTTATCTCATCTTGTTTATTAGTATATGTTTTATATGGCTTTCTTCATTATTTTTGTTATTCTTAATCATATTATGAGCGAGTAGTTTAATTCTAGGGTATTAAGGGGAGCCATGTTTGCACCATGATTTGGGCTTAATTTGATTAGTAAATTGATGGATAGAGAGTAATTCTGATTGATATGTTATAATTCTTAATTTGTGTAATTGCGCAATATCATGGATTAATCGATTGCAATAGGAGTAATAGATCGAAAGATTTTACTACTAGAGGCTTACATACAATTAGCAGAATTGAGGGTGATTGTGGAAACATCATCGGATTTCTGAGAGTGTTAATGCTTGAAAAAGATTAACCATTGCTTTAATTACTTTATCCCATTAAAAAACTATACCTTTGTGATTTATTTGGTGTAAGCATGGTGAACCTGAATTGACCTAGATCCCTTAATTAATTGATTTAAAACCTTTGTTAAATTTGTTTTAGTAGTTAACACAATTCTCCAACAATCGTTTATGACTGGAAACAATTGGTAATAATCGAATTGAAATTGAAACTGTCTCCTTGAGGAATCGACCCGTATTTGCTAATATCTACTACAATAGATACCGTGCGCTTGCGGTTAGACGTAATTTAACACATCAGATACCTGTTCTTTATAGTCACTTTGTTCAACTCTCTATAGTCTATGCACAACCTCATACTACCATCCTTCTTCTTCACAAATAATATCGGGGCCCCCCACGGTGACATACTAGGTCTTATCATTCCCTTATCCAACAATTCTTGCAGTTGAGTGGCTAACTCCTTCATTTCTACTGGGGCTAGCCGGTATGGAGCTTTCAAAATTGGGGCCGTACTAGGCACTAAATCTATGGCGAACTCGATGTCTCTATCAGGGGGTAGTCCTGGAAGGTCATCGGGAAACACATCCTCAAACTCATTAACAACAGGGATTTCTTGTAGGCTCGGTGCTTCCTTATTGGTGTCTCTCACATAGGTTAAATAAGCCTCACATCCTTTACGCAACAACCTTTGGGTCTGAATTACGGTTAGGAACTTTTGGTTTTGTCGTTGCCCGTTAAACACTACCTCATCGTCCCCGGGCAATCTCAACCTCACTTTCTTCTTCGTACAGTCGATCTGAGCTCCATTGGTTGTCAACCAATCCATACCTACTATAACATCAAACTCTCCTAGTTTAAAAGGAATTAAATTTATCTGAAAGTGTCGCCCTCCTATCTCTAGGTCGCAACCGGAATGCACTTGGCTAACAGGGATAATCTCACGATTAGCTATCGCTACTTGCAACCTATCTTTCAATGGTTCAGCTTTAAGGTTTAACAGACATGCAAAATCTTGAGATATAAAAGACTTGGTGGCCCCCGAATCAAATAAAACATTTGCATTAATTGAGTTAAGTAATAGGGTACCTGCGATCACATCCGTGTTTCTCACAGCATTTTGCACCGTCATGTTAAAAGTCCTAGCAGTAGGGGGCTTGTTGGAAGCAGTTCCACTAACTCTTGATATAGATGGCCCCGAAGATAAACATTCTCTTGCCCAGTGTCCTGGTTTTCCGTACTTAAAGCAGGTCACTCCAACATTGGTATCGCTACTAGGTCCTCGACAGGCGTTAGCATAATGTCCAAACAATCCACACTTAAAACCTTCACATCTTGCAACTTACATACGCCCGTATGCTTCTTTCCACACTTGTCACAGTCATGGGGTGGGGGTCGAGATGGGGTAGAGTGAGATGATCCTAGTTGGCGACCGCCCTGGCCCACACTCCAGCTTTCAGCTCTCTTGGCTCCAAAGTTCCCACTGGGCTGGGATATTGCCCCACGGTTAATCTTGCTCAGAAAACTTCCACCGGCAGAGTTCCCTCTCCGGTTATCAAACTTCCTCTTCTTTCCTTCTCTCTCCTTCTACAACTGCTCACTCCCAACCTCTACAATTGATGCCTTCTATACCAGGGTGGCATAGTCCGTCAGCTCAAGGACCGCCACACGATTCTGGGGGTTTCAGAGACTTTAAATTCCGAAAAGCATTTGCATTCGCATTGTTGGGTCATGGTGGAACCGGGGGATGGTCCAATTTCTGCCTAAGTAGATCCATGAACTGTTCCATTGGGTTTCTTCTTGGATTTTCCACCTCTTGGGGTCATCCTCGGCTTGTTCTTCGTCATACTCAGGGTCATCAAACATGTTAAGATCGGGGTCCTCTTCTTCATTCAGGTTTACATTCTCACCTCTACGGTTCTGCTACCCTCCGGGCCCATGGTGGCTACCTTGGCCTTCGAAGTCAGCTGGGCGAGCTCGGGTACCTACTCTTCTGGGTGGCATGATTTTGAGAGTAATAAGAGAAGAATTGGTTAAGACTTTCTAAACCATTTGACGGAATTTACAGGGGAAAATAGTGTAAAAAACAAATCTGCTCTCATTGAGCTTGAAAACCTGTAGTGACCTGAAGGAGGGTGTCAAAAGCTTTAAAACTCCTATTTGGGAAAACAGAAATGCAATTTAAAACATTTTGTAGAAAATTTGCAATCACAAATCATTAGATTGGTTAGTTTGTAGAAAACAATTTGTAGGATGGTGACACTTTGTATATGCATAAAGAGTTTTTTTTTATTAAGGGTAAAACATTTACAGTTGTATAATAGAACAGTAAAACATGGCATTTGGAAAGTAAATCCGTTAAAACAAATATCAAGGGAAACTGAAACTGAATAAATAAGATACAAGAGTCACTACATAGTTTCGAATGCCACAGCCTAGCAAAAGTGGAACACTAACAATTACATCATCTGAATAGTCATAGCTACGCAAAAGTAAGCCTACATCAGTACATACTATCCGAGATCACATCTAACTATATGTAGGTCAGTCTACTCATCCACTAGTCAGAAAGGATGCCACTGCATAAGTCAACTATCCCGCAAAATCGACATACTAATGTCATCTGAACCTAGAGGACTGAGTTATCCATCACATATCAGAGTACCGCTCTGCGACGGAGCAAAGCCCTCACCCGGGAAAATGCACGACACACCAAATATCTAGCATCCCTGGCCTGGACCACTCCGCGCCCGCGGACTCCCGAACCAAAAATCCTCGCACGGCTCCTCCTCTCGATCTCACCAAGTCGGGCTCTAGTCCTCCTAGCAACAGCAGTCCCCATCCTAGCCTGAATCCTCAGTCGCGCCTCGCGCTCCTCCACAAGTGCTCGCCTCGCCTCATTAAGCCTAGCCTCAGCGGAAAGTAGGTCTCGGGTCAGAAACTGCACAACATAGGTGTGCTCGGTGCCCGATACCGGGGGTAGGTCAGGTGGTGGAGGCGGTGCAGCATGGCCAAAGGTAGGGGCGGGGTCAGGCTCACTCTCATCAGAAGTAGTATCCTCGGAGTCATCCTCAGATGAAATAGGGCTCAATGGCTGTGGAGAGGGGGAGGATGGCATAACCTGGTCCTCCACAGATCGCTCGTACTCCACATCAGTGGACATAGGAGAGGGAATAACTGGCTCAGGCTCTAGGGGCTCCTCATCTGGGTCCTCATCCTCAGTGTCCTCTATCAACTCAATCACAGGGTCAGTCTTAGAGTAAGCATCAGTATCCTCAACAGGGTCATTAATCTCTCTCAGTAGTGCCTCATCATGCTCTCTCTCATAGGCCTCAGGGTCTGGTATCTCAGGGATCTCTGCCATCTACAAAAGGAAACAAGATGGGTCACTAATCATAAAGAAGGGTTTAAGGAGTAGTTCCCTCTCGGGCCTTAAATGTCAGGGTTACATCTGATAACCCGACAGCGAACTCGATGAGAGCTCAAGGTACTTATTAGAGTTGTTATTAGTGTTATTGTTATTATTATTATTAGGGTTACTCTCTTAAATTACTACCATTTCTGAGAACTGTAACCTACTCTCTAATACCATTTCTGTGACGCCCCCAGATCCGGGGTCGGAGATCTAGGCGCTCACGGTCCATTTTCCATTGATAACATACCTGTTCTTACACTTGATAAATATAACATGTTGTCGATCCCGCAATAAAACTCACATACTCTTACACACACTTACAGGTTAGAGTCTCAGAAACGTCATACAACTAAATTAAACAGGAGTAAAAGTTTTATAGTTATTATAGACCAAATTAAATAGAGTTTACGCTACTAACAATAACTTCTACTTGAAGTTATGTTAGAGGCTTGAATGTTTGATACGGTACACTTCTTTACATAGGTCATGCTTATAGATAAAGCGTACTAACAAAAGTTGCAAACCAATCCGGCTAATGGGGCCTACCGGTAGGGTCACAGCTGCTGCCTGGGCATTGGTCACTTGCTTGCGCACTGTTTGACGGGTTCTTGCCATCTCTCTAAGCTGTTGTGTTTATAAGTTTGAAAACAAGCAAGTGTGAGTAACTATAGCTGAGCAAGATATATAGATAATTTGCAGTATGAAAATATTTTATTCGAGTTATATGATATTAAACTTAATAGATGCAAAATCATTGAATCAACTTTCGTCTTTTAAAATACTTGCGGCAATGCACTAACACGTGACATTTTCTTCAAAGTAATCTCGCAGTTCTAGATACTACATAAAATCGATATCTTTCATTAAAAACGACACTATCGGCAACTTTGGCGCTTAGGCCTAAGATGCAGTGCCTAAGTATTTTTCCAAAGTGGAGGAATGGGACTTATAAGAAAACATAAAAACTTGACAAGGATTGACGATGATCAGTCGTCACATCCAAGTCCAATAATCCGCGAGTCTTTTCTACTAGTAGAAGGGTAAAAACTCCATCCGTAATTACCCTAGGTGAAAACTCCATCCGTAATCACCTTTGATGAAAACTCCATCCGTAATCATCCTTCGGCAACACCTAGGCCGGAATAAATGATGGACCGCCTGGCTAACTGTGACAGCCCCAAATCCGGGGTCATGAATCTGGGCCATCACGGACCAACTTCCATTCAAAATCAATATCTCTTGGGATTTTTTTTTTTTTATAATTAATACTTATGCAATTGACCCCACAGTAATACACACACACACCAGTCATATGCTCAGAGAACAACATTCACCATAATAAAAGTTTAGAGTTAAACAGTTATTACAAACCCAGAATCATACTTAAACACATTGCTGAATAATACTTCGACATGAAGCATTTCAACAATCAAAAGTTATTACACCAACTTACACACTTAATGTACACAATCTATCAATACCCAACCGTCCGCTAGCTACCTCGGAAAGCGTTTCCAACACTCTCTCAAAAGTTCGTCTTTCCCGTACCCTCTTGCGGGGTGTAGTACGGAGTATCGGCGTACCTAGCTGTATATAGATAAGTAGCAAGAGTGAGCTATAATAGCTCAGCAAGATAATATTGTAAACTGGAATTTAAAATGTAACCAAGTATACATGTATATACATATGTAAACAGTAACCAAATTATAAACTTTAATGAAGAATAAAACTCCTATTTAATAATACATCATCCACTTACTATTATAAGAAAGAAATCTAAGATAATACAGTATCAGTTTCTCTTCTTAAATAATATAACAATCAATATAATCTTTCAGTGTAATATTTCAAAATAAAATGAAAACTTGAATAAATCTCTCTCTATCATCTCCTCATTTCCTTCTTATGCAACAATTATATCAATTAATATAAAATCAGTTTCTCTTCATCTATAACAATAATTCCACCTTTCATATCATTTTCCCTTTCCAGTATACCAATCTGACTTTATCATTTATTCTTTATTCACATATTGTAGGGGTTTTCACTGTTGCCGAATACGTGAGGCTCGATGATCAGTCGCCCTCCGTATCCGTCCCTTTTTACTACCGGTAGAAGGAATGAAGGCCACCTGCTAACATCATCCCTGGAGGAAGGTCTACCACTACATCCTCCTGGAGGAAGGTCTACCACTACATCCTCCTTCGGCAACTCTTGGGCCGAAATGAAACATTAAGTGCTGGACTGTGCAACTTCCACACGGCCTCTTACGCTTATTAAGTGCTGGACTGTGCAACTTCCACACGGCCTCTTACGCTTATTAAGTGCTGGACTGTGCAACTTCCACACGGCCTCTTACGCTTATTAAGTGCTGGACTGTGCAACTTCCACACGGCCTCTTACGCTTATTATTGTAAATTCCCCTTTTTATAAGATCATCATTCAATTTATCAACACCATTTCACATTTTCATTTCCGTATATCACTTCCATTATCAATTATCATTCACTCATATCATTTTCATTCTCGCACATTATTTCTATAAAATATATTCATAACATAATACTTTGATTATGATTCAGACATCTCTTTTATATTCAAGAATTTAAATATGCTTTTATATCCATAACATATTCCATCTACTTAAAAAGTAGTAATTAATAATCAAATAATATTTATAATACCACTAACACCAAAAAGAATATTTTTAATATAGTATTATAAACCATATAACCCTGGATAACAACTGATACCATTCTTTCATATTCCCTTAATCATAAGGCATGTTCACTTCATGCATAATCATCTCTATGTATATTCATATCCATCTCATACTCATACTCATATACCTTCCCTTTTTACATCAATAATCGAGAAAAACCATTTCTTAACAATATAGTAACAATAGCATCTCATATATATATTTCATGAAATCAAGTTTCTTTGAAGATAAATAATTTCCAAGTAGGGATAGAAAAGATCTTGCCTCGGTTCCTGTATCCTGACAGTAAGGCTGGTCCCTCTTCCGGAGTTTCTATAAACACAAAAGGACCGTCATTAGAATATCACATCCCTTACTCACTACCCTCTTGTATAACATTACCCTTGACACTTTAATATGTTTAACGTATCACTATTATCCCAAAGGTTCAAGAACTTCACCATGTATAAACTCAATCGAAGTTTCAGGGGCTTTTCACCATTTCTCCTAACGACCACACTTAACTGTGAAAATTCTCAGAAAATATAGATTTCGAATTTTAATGCAAGGTCAACTGTCAAGGGTCCTCTGACCACCTTACTACACTATCCCAAAATTTCGTGGCTTATAAAAATGTCTAAGTATGGTAACTTTAACCTCAAAGTTGATACAATTACGTTTTCTCGGTTCTCAAATGCCTTTCACTAAAACTGACTTTTCTCCTAAACCGTTCATCAGATTTTAACGCACCTTATATCGAAACGATCTATGAACTAAGCTCTATCATTTCATAGTCAATTGGTAACCTAGGCAGTGAGGTACCGTATGAATACAGGGGTCACAAAACAGGGCAGTTTTCGTTCTAACGAAAATCGGACATTATAACTGCTGTAATTTCATACTTTCCAAAATTTCACCACTCCAAAACCATTATCAAACACCATAATCATCACCTACACCATGTGGTCTTCATTACCAGCCATGGTTACAATTCCAAACACCTCCATATTCAACTTTAAATCACTTACAAACACTTATAACATCATAAACATAACCATTATACCCCTTAATCACTAAACACCACAATATCCATCATAAATACAAAAGGGCAAGGGTTGTTATACCTCTTTGAAGCTTGAAGAACACTTAATAATCCTTAATAATCCTTGGGTACACCTTGAACAACCTTGAATTAGCTTGGATTAACTAAAGGAACCATAAAAACAAAGTTAAAGATTCGAAGTTACTGTTCACTCAGCTGAAAGAATCGCAAAAACGAAGGTCTTACCTACGTTTTCTGGAGGAGACTTCTAAATGAAAGTTGTAGAGCATCTCATGGGCTTTCCAAAAAGCTATAGAACGCAAAATTTGGCTAAGAAACGAAGAAGTTATGGCTGTTTTACTGACCTGCTGCTGTTTTGGCCGAAAATTGTGATAATGGAAGGGGGAGAGGTTTCTTTTGATTTCTTTTATCTCATCTCATCTTAATCTTGTTTAATCTAGCTTGTCTTGTAAGCCTTGAAAGATATTTGTGATTAAAACCAAGCAAAAGTACTAATTTGCCCTTAAAACTAGTTAGTGGAAAGTGTTGTCATTCTGATGATCCAATAAATCCCATTTTGATTTTCTAAGTATAATGCTAATGATCTTGGTAAGTAAAAATGTGGTATGCATCCTTGTTATATTACTAATCTTGGTTGCTTGGTTTCCATACTCGTCTAATTGTGATCCGTTTCGAATATACCTCATTGTCTCAGTGGTTTTCGAAATCATTTACAAATCCAATTTCCTTTGGTATTCTCTTAACTTATTTATCCCTTGGTTTAACCTAATTCTTCTAATTCCTCAATATACGATTCCTTTAATAGTTCCATGCTCCTTAATATCCAATAGAAGCACTTTGGAAGTCTAAATCCTCAAAAATCCATATTTAGGAATTTCTGAAATCCATCGTCATTTTGAGTCACTTAATTTCAATGTACGACACTAATATGGTTTCTGTTTATTCATTTTATGTTTCCATTATAGAGTACCTATATACCATTTCTCTAAATCCTCGAAATTTACTATTCATGTGATCACTGTAGCATTACTGAAATTAGGGTTATTACATCCTTCCCCCCTTAAAAGGATTCCGTCCCGGAATCACGTCAAAAATGTCCATAGATACCTTTTCATCTACACCTTATAACTTCTATATCACTTTCTCCATCCTTTTTCCTTCATAATATCTCTATCTTGTTTGCGCAAAATTACACCAACATAAACTTGCTTGTCATTCATCAACATCCCTCTTTTAGTTATGGTTATTGGCCACCACATTGGCCTCTCCTGAATGGTAGTGTATCTCACTTATGGTTTATCCCTATGTTGATCTCTATCATGACATAAAATATACATTCTTCAATCTTATTATATCTTGTATCTGTAAAATCTTCCAGAAATCCGGCTCGAATAAAATTCCTTGAAACAATTGTAAGAAAATACTCCCTATAATATATATTTCCTGTTCGTATCTAAGCAAGTCTATGGTTTTCCCCCAAAATATTATTATTTTCCTTTTCATAGAATTTCTAGCCCCTAACAGATACTGATTTTCCTTATCTAGATTATCAACCTACCTATACCATTCATTGACCACATTGATTCCTAACCAAACATTTACAATTAAGAGGTTAAATTAGCGCGTACCTGCAATTTCCTCCGGATACTATATCCTATATGTCCATTGTTCAATCACTATACGCTCTTTACACCTTGTTGATCCACCTTAGTTCCTTCATGATATACTATCCATTCCACCTCTGTAATTTCCCTTTATTATTCTCATCAAAATCTTTACCTCAAGTTTTACTAATTCACACCTTTTGGATTAATCCTTTGAATACTTAACATCTTTAATCTCTCTTTGCTACTCAGGGTATTAGTCACAATATTGGCCTTCTCCACTAATAGTTATTGCACCTCGAAATCCTTCATTAATTATCCTCACTTTCTTTGTTTATCCTTATTTTAACTCTATCCTCAAAATACACCTTACTCTCAATAGTAAATCTCAATTATACCTTAAAATTCCTAATATTCTTTTATCTCAATAATCCTCAAATATACCCATTTCTTCTCAAGAAATTCCTTCCTCTTTTATATCAAAACGCTTCTAGCTCTAATTATCTCTTATTGAAATTTCCCTTGAAATCTCGAGTTTCCTCATATAATCACGTATACTCTAAACTTTGCTTCCATTATCCCATCCTTTACTGAAATCTTCTATATTCAAAACAATTGATAGAATTTAGGAAACTTTGAATTGAAACGAACCCAGAAACAAGCAAGGGTTCCACAATAATTTATAAAATTAAGAGTTTTAAATAACTTTTATTTGAAACAAAAGGATATTTGAGAAATCAATATGATGGAAGAACCGTACGTCACACAAGTGAGGGCGTCCCCTCCGACTTTCTATCACACAGACAGATTGTCCTTGTGTATACATATATGGTTGTTCCTCTTAGTTGGAGTAAGAAATATAGAGGAAAATTTAAATCACAATGATAAATACCATCTTCCAAAAATAATCTTAGAGGAATATTTTGACTAATACAATTTTGAAACACATTTCAAGGATACCAAAAAGTTTTGAAAAGATACCGGCCCCTTTTGAATAAGAGATGATGAATCACCCTGGAATTACTCACGAGGTTATCTAACGTACACTTCCCGATACATCAAGTATTCCCCTTTTTCATATCGATCTCGTGTGCTACATAAACTTAACACTTTTGGCATAATAACCTTTATTAGCAATAATCTATAAAATTATAATCACTACTTAGAATAAACGCTTCGTTCGATAAACCCCTCCTTGAACTCGATGTGAGTTCAAAATTTCTATTATTAATAATATATTTATTATTATCACTCTTGTTCCTGAGCATTATGACTCTAAGCTCTGATACCAAACTGTGACAGCCCCAAATCCGGGGTCATGAATCTGGGCCATCACGGACCAACTTCCATTCAAAATCAATATCTCTTGGGATTTTTTTTTTTTTATAATTAATACTTATGCAATTGACCCCACAGTAATACACACACACACCAGTCATATGCTCAGAGAACAACATTCACCATAATAAAAGTTTAGAGTTAAACAGTTATTACAAACCCAGAATCATACTTAAACACATTGCTGAATAATACTTCGACATGAAGCATTTCAACAATCAAAAGTTATTACACCAACTTACACACTTAATGTACACAATCTATCAATACCCAACCGTCCGCTAGCTACCTCGGAAAGCGTTTCCAACACTCTCTCAAAAGTTCGTCTTTCCCGTACCCTCTTGCGGGGTGTAGTACGGAGTATCGGCGTACCTAGCTGTATATAGATAAGTAGCAAGAGTGAGCTATAATAGCTCAGCAAGATAATATTGTAAACTGGAATTTAAAATGTAACCAAGTATACATGTATATACATATGTAAACAGTAACCAAATTATAAACTTTAATGAAGAATAAAACTCCTATTTAATAATACATCATCCACTTACTATTATAAGAAAGAAATCTAAGATAATACAGTATCAGTTTCTCTTCTTAAATAATATAACAATCAATATAATCTTTCAGTGTAATATTTCAAAATAAAATGAAAACTTGAATAAATCTCTCTCTATCATCTCCTCATTTCCTTCTTATGCAACAATTATATCAATTAATATAAAATCAGTTTCTCTTCATCTATAACAATAATTCCACCTTTCATATCATTTTCCCTTTCCAGTATACCAATCTGACTTTATCATTTATTCTTTATTCACATATTGTAGGGGTTTTCACTGTTGCCGAATACGTGAGGCTCGATGATCAGTCGCCCTCCGTATCCGTCCCTTTTTACTACCGGTAGAAGGAATGAAGGCCACCTGCTAACATCATCCCTGGAGGAAGGTCTACCACTACATCCTCCTGGAGGAAGGTCTACCACTACATCCTCCTTCGGCAACTCTTGGGCCGAAATGAAACATTAAGTGCTGGACTGTGCAACTTCCACACGGCCTCTTACGCTTATTAAGTGCTGGACTGTGCAACTTCCACACGGCCTCTTACGCTTATTAAGTGCTGGACTGTGCAACTTCCACACGGCCTCTTACGCTTATTAAGTGCTGGACTGTGCAACTTCCACACGGCCTCTTACGCTTATTATTGTAAATTCCCCTTTTTATAAGATCATCATTCAATTTATCAACACCATTTCACATTTTCATTTCCGTATATCACTTCCATTATCAATTATCATTCACTCATATCATTTTCATTCTCGCACATTATTTCTATAAAATATATTCATAACATAATACTTTGATTATGATTCAGACATCTCTTTTATATTCAAGAATTTAAATATGCTTTTATATCCATAACATATTCCATCTACTTAAAAAGTAGTAATTAATAATCAAATAATATTTATAATACCACTAACACCAAAAAGAATATTTTTAATATAGTATTATAAACCATATAACCCTGGATAACAACTGATACCATTCTTTCATATTCCCTTAATCATAAGGCATGTTCACTTCATGCATAATCATCTCTATGTATATTCATATCCATCTCATACTCATACTCATATACCTTCCCTTTTTACATCAATAATCGAGAAAAACCATTTCTTAACAATATAGTAACAATAGCATCTCATATATATATTTCATGAAATCAAGTTTCTTTGAAGATAAATAATTTCCAAGTAGGGATAGAAAAGATCTTGCCTCGGTTCCTGTATCCTGACAGTAAGGCTGGTCCCTCTTCCGGAGTTTCTATAAACACAAAAGGACCGTCATTAGAATATCACATCCCTTACTCACTACCCTCTTGTATAACATTACCCTTGACACTTTAATATGTTTAACGTATCACTATTATCCCAAAGGTTCAAGAACTTCACCATGTATAAACTCAATCGAAGTTTCAGGGGCTTTTCACCATTTCTCCTAACGACCACACTTAACTGTGAAAATTCTCAGAAAATATAGATTTCGAATTTTAATGCAAGGTCAACTGTCAAGGGTCCTCTGACCACCTTACTACACTATCCCAAAATTTCGTGGCTTATAAAAATGTCTAAGTATGGTAACTTTAACCTCAAAGTTGATACAATTACGTTTTCTCGGTTCTCAAATGCCTTTCACTAAAACTGACTTTTCTCCTAAACCGTTCATCAGATTTTAACGCACCTTATATCGAAACGATCTATGAACTAAGCTCTATCATTTCATAGTCAATTGGTAACCTAGGCAGTGAGGTACCGTATGAATACAGGGGTCACAAAACAGGGCAGTTTTCGTTCTAACGAAAATCGGACATTATAACTGCTGTAATTTCATACTTTCCAAAATTTCACCACTCCAAAACCATTATCAAACACCATAATCATCACCTACACCATGTGGTCTTCATTACCAGCCATGGTTACAATTCCAAACACCTCCATATTCAACTTTAAATCACTTACAAACACTTATAACATCATAAACATAACCATTATACCCCTTAATCACTAAACACCACAATATCCATCATAAATACAAAAGGGCAAGGGTTGTTATACCTCTTTGAAGCTTGAAGAACACTTAATAATCCTTAATAATCCTTGGGTACACCTTGAACAACCTTGAATTAGCTTGGATTAACTAAAGGAACCATAAAAACAAAGTTAAAGATTCGAAGTTACTGTTCACTCAGCTGAAAGAATCGCAAAAACGAAGGTCTTACCTACGTTTTCTGGAGGAGACTTCTAAATGAAAGTTGTAGAGCATCTCATGGGCTTTCCAAAAAGCTATAGAACGCAAAATTTGGCTAAGAAACGAAGAAGTTATGGCTGTTTTACTGACCTGCTGCTGTTTTGGCCGAAAATTGTGATAATGGAAGGGGGAGAGGTTTCTTTTGATTTCTTTTATCTCATCTCATCTTAATCTTGTTTAATCTAGCTTGTCTTGTAAGCCTTGAAAGATATTTGTGATTAAAACCAAGCAAAAGTACTAATTTGCCCTTAAAACTAGTTAGTGGAAAGTGTTGTCATTCTGATGATCCAATAAATCCCATTTTGATTTTCTAAGTATAATGCTAATGATCTTGGTAAGTAAAAATGTGGTATGCATCCTTGTTATATTACTAATCTTGGTTGCTTGGTTTCCATACTCGTCTAATTGTGATCCGTTTCGAATATACCTCATTGTCTCAGTGGTTTTCGAAATCATTTACAAATCCAATTTCCTTTGGTATTCTCTTAACTTATTTATCCCTTGGTTTAACCTAATTCTTCTAATTCCTCAATATACGATTCCTTTAATAGTTCCATGCTCCTTAATATCCAATAGAAGCACTTTGGAAGTCTAAATCCTCAAAAATCCATATTTAGGAATTTCTGAAATCCATCGTCATTTTGAGTCACTTAATTTCAATGTACGACACTAATATGGTTTCTGTTTATTCATTTTATGTTTCCATTATAGAGTACCTATATACCATTTCTCTAAATCCTCGAAATTTACTATTCATGTGATCACTGTAGCATTACTGAAATTAGGGTTATTACACTAACGGCCGCTTACACAAAAAATGAGATCGTTCGTCAACGATCCCTCACCGCCAGAGTCCCTTTTTCTTTTTGTAAGAAAATCATTTTGAAGGAAAAATGAGTAATGGGAGTCCGACGTCTGTCGACTGATAATTTCGTGAAATCATGCTCGAGTGAATAAAACATGACCGAGGGTTTTCAAAAATATTTTCAGTTCAAAAGAGTTCAAGTTTGAAAACGCTCGAGGTATCTTGGATTAGTTTTATTTTTAAAATAATAACTAATAAATAATAAATAATATTATGAGATTTAATATTAAATAATTAATAAATAAATAATCAATTAAAAATAATATTTTAATCCAAGATAAATATTTTTGAATATTTTTAATAACATATAATTTAATAACTAATAATAAGCATCCGATACTTCCCGAATAACTATTCAGGTTTTTCACAATTTAATAACGAATGGACCGCTCCCCGATCAAAATATACTTGGACCGATACGACCTCTATTGCTAGAGTCGTTGTCCGAAGAAAATACTTTCTATACTAGAGTTCGAGTATACACATGTATATATATATATATATATATATATCAATCTCGACATAAGGTTTTGAAACAACATGCATAAAATATATTACGCGCAAAATCCATAAACACAATAGTGCAAATTATTATGTATAAGTTTCGAAAAGTAAACTTGCCACCTTGGTAAGGTAGGGGTGGTAGAGCTCGCGATGTAGTACGATGATCTATAAATATCCAATATTCGTCGTTTAGTAACTTAACGAAACTACTTAATTATAATATTTAAAAAAAATAAAAGGCTACCCGACTCCACAATTTAACCCACTAACCCCCCTATAAGTCCATAATATCCCACAATCATGTCCGCTAATAATACGACTCGAAATAATTACTAAATTCGAACTATACTAGTGTACGTTCAGAAACTACGTTAAACTAACTCTTTTCGGGGGTTTTCATTCGCGCGCACCTCGCTCTAATATTTTCATAAAATTGAAAAGTTCGAAATTTTGTCCAATTCTTGTTGGATTGACTTCACTACTGTAATATCTTGTTATTCTAAATCTTCCATAATTTTACCAAAAGTTTTAAAGGTCCAAACGAATTTTACATGTGTACAATTTGTAGCAGTTTATTCTCTGGACCACTACTCACTAAATTGGTCATAATTCCCAAACCACAAGTCCCCTCATTATGAGCCTTATATGTCCAGAAACTGCAATTCAAGACCTTTCTAATCATGCGAGGTCGGTTTCCAGGGGACAATCTGTGAGGGTCCGAACTTCAGTTCTAAACAGAACATAAATCCAAAAGTTCCAACAACTAATTTTTACACACTATCACTTCTAAATATTTAGTACCTACACCACCATCACCATCACATTTACCAAATTTCCATCTTAACATTCACAAGATCCTATAAATAAAGAACGAATCTTACAACATGATAACCATCACCAATCCTCAAGATTTTTTTTATCATTAAAGTCCAAAATCAACACATTTCACACTAATTCTTATAAATCTCAAAATATAAATTTTTACTCTTGCCATGGCTAAAAGGATGAAGTATTTATACCTTCTTGGAAGCTTTAAGAACCTTCGTGAATATTTCTAAGCCTTAGGAACACCTTGGTTGGCCTAAACAAACATTAATCTCCAAAATCAAAAACATAATCTCAAGTAAGTTACTATTCACCTAGCAACTTTGATAATTTTTCTAACTATGCTAGGCTTTAAATAAAATCATGAAATTAATTCCATACCTTTATAATAACTAGGAGAGACTTTAGTTAATATTTGGTGAATTTTGAATGAGTGTAAGTGGAAGAAAAATTTCTCCTCTTCCTTGTTGCTTGAAGGTGCCGAATGTTGTCTAAGAAAAGGAGATGGGTTAGCTTTCTTTCTTTTTGTCCTTGTGTTGAAAAAAAGTGATGTGGTGTATATTGATATACAGTCTCGCGTGCACCATTTGTGGTTAAAACCTAGCCAAGTAGCTCTTAATTTCCTTGGTGATCCCTAAATTAGGGGATGGTGTCTTAAAAAGCAACTAAGTTGGTTACTAACTTGGTTAGTTTGTAACTAGTTGGCTAACAACTTGGTTCCTTGATTTTTGACTTGATCATTCGCATGGAATTTGCATGGTTGTATGTACACTTGTCACCTTTGCATGCATTCTTGTCACCTTTACATTTCAAAATTTTTTTTCCAATTTTCATGTAATTCTTGATTAATCCTTAAAAGATTTTTGGCGGGGTTTTTCTTTCAAATATTCTTTCCAAAATTCAACCTCCTAATTCAAGTATGTTGGATTCCTTGGGTTTTAAAATTTCTAAATCCTTAACCATGTCGTAGTGTTCGCGTTTATCGATATCTCGGAAAATTTACGAAATAAGTAAAATAGGATTTTGCGAAATCCGTCGACATTTACATACACTCATTTTTCTTAAGGAATAATAATATAAATTCAAATCTTCATTTTCCCTTCATACATAAGTGGTGGTTGAAATCACCTTCTTTACATAACGGGATTACTATTCATCTGAGTCTTTTACGTTAGTACAAAAATTAGGGTTATTACAGGAAAGCCTCTTTTTTCTATATCTCCTTCTATTGTTTCTACAGCGGAGTCTACGAGTTCTGTTTGTATGAATGTCTATCTTAGAGATGGAACGTGGGATCTTCCATCTTCTAATCACAATGATGTCATTGAAATCAGAAGAGCTGTGGGGCAGGTTCAGATCCACAAAGTTGACTCTATTACCTGGGATGGTATGCAGGCTAAGCATGTAAGGATGTCGTCTATTTGGTCTTCTATTCGTGGGACTTCTAATCAGGTTCAATGGAAGGATATAGTTTGGGGGGCTTTTAATGCCCCGAAGTGTTCCTTCGTGGCATGGCTTGCCATTAAAAACAGGCTTTTAACAAAAGACAGAATGCTTAGTTTCGGAATGCAGGTTGATCCCATGTGTGTATTGTGTGGGTTGGAGGTTGAATCTGTTAATCATATCTTTGCAGACTACCCTTTTTTTGATCTCATTAGCATGTCCATGCCAATTCAGTTTGCTAGAGACAGGTCGCAATGTCAACAGGGCAACTGCTTCAGAATGCAATTGGGAGTGAAGGAAAGAACCATTGGAGGGGTGTTTTTCTGCACTACTATCTATCATGTTTGGAAGGAACGAAATCACCGTATGCACAATGCTGCACCTGGCAACTCTACTTTTGTCATTTGCAAGGAGATTATGAGAATGGTTCGGGAGAGGCTATTTACTTGTAGCTTGTTTAAGAAGTGGGTAACCCAAATCTTGTTTTATTGCTCCATTAGTATAATAGAGTTGGTATATCTTGCTCTTGTAGCCATTATGGCATAGGTGATTGGGATTTACCCCTCTATTCCCTGTTATCTTTTATGGTGTTACTTTCATGGGGTTTGCCCATGCTTTGTAATATTTTCTTGGTGATATAAAATTTTAATTTGCAAAAAAAAAAAAGTGGGATGGGTTACAACAGTAGTTGACACAGGCACAGAGTCTCTAGTGAAAACTAGTGAATCCTCTGTGTTTGCGATGGTGTCATTAGGATATGCCCCAGCATGCATTCCCTCATCATCTAAATGTGGGTTCCGGGTGATGAGCAAAGTGTCATGCACTAAGTCACTTGAGTCCATTGGCTCACCAAGAGAAGAAAGTTCTTGGTGATCAATACCTTGCTCCTCATTTGCTTGAGTTGCAGGCTCCAAAGAAATTTCAGTATTAGATTCTGGAAGAGGAGTGTCTTTTAGGGTAGATCTTGGCAACTCCCCCTAAGAAATAGAGGGAGTTTCAAATGTGATGTGCTCTCCACTCAGTGTTGTGCCATCCTTATCACTCCTTTGTGTAGACTCCATACAAGATTGTGCATTGGGGAGAATGCTTGATTTTATAGATGCACCCTCTTGAAAGGGGACATCTAGTGAGCTGTTTGCCCCTAATATTATAACTTCAGCCATTTGTGTGACTGAAGAGGTGGTTTAGGATTTCTTCTTCTTTGGCTTCTGTAAAGGTGACACAAGTGTCTCACTGCCTAATTCTGCATTGAGAGCAGCTTCAGATAGGATATTTAAGGGCTCAAATGTTCTCTCATTTCTCTTCTTTTTACTAACATCACCCTTTTGAGAGGATGATGCAGTTGGTTCACTGTTTGGTAGAGTGTTTGGTTGAAAGGGTTGGTTAGCAGGCCCTGGGTTAGCATTTTGTTCTACTTGCTTGGGCTGTGCTAACTGTGATTTGGAATCAAATATTGGCATGTTGTGGGGGTAAGTCCTAAATAAACTCTCCATATGGGGAGTTATTTTAAGTCTTACATCCACATCATTCCTAGTTTCCAAATTACCAAAAATGAGTTTGGTCATGGATCTAGGATAGCCTATTCTATTTCTATCTATCCCAGGTAATTTGATCAGTTTATTATTTATGAAATTAAGTACAGATTGAATGAAGCGAGGGAAGAAAATTTCAGTACCTCTCTTGGTTGAGTTCTTACCAAGTCCTCCATATAGCTCCTGCAGAATGAGGTGTCCAACATTTATCTTTTTCCCATATGCTAAGGCATAGCCTATTTGCTGTGCAGGTGCACTGATTTGGCCGAAACTAAACTTCCTTGCTGTGAAGACTTGAAGGAGAGTGGCAAAGACATAACTCCATTCTTTCCTCAAGAACTTCCTTTATAAATTACCAAGTTTGATTTTATCAGAGTAGTTGATAAAATCAAAGAAGTCCTCCAATTCATCATTTGTGGCTAGTGAATCATACACCTCTTGTTGTAAGCCCAGTACTTGATTCATATCCCCAGTAGTGATAGTAATTTCCTTATCTTGAATCTTGCAGTAGACGATGTATGAGGTTATTGCATTCTCTAGAGCCACGACTTCCATAGTTGCAGTCCTCCAAAACTGTTCGAGAAAGTCGAGATACACAGTTGGGTTGGCTGAGAGTGCATCTTTGATGTATGACTCAGACATCCATCGAACAAAGTACTTGAAATTTGCATTTGGTGCTTCCACATCATTGGTTATAGCGATGAAGTTAGTTTGTGTGGGTATGGTGAGTTGGGTGTTTGCCATTGTTACACAGTGAGCGAGAAGAGAATGAAGGTTGAAGAAGAAATTTAGCTTTCGAGGTTAGGGTTTACAGGGGTTTTGGAAGTTTAGATGCTTGAGAAATCGAATGAAATGAGTAGAACATTTATGGAATTCTATATGTATGAAGTACTCAAATTGTCGATTAGATATATGTTTTGTATCGACAAGTCAGGCATTCGAGAAGTGTAAAACAACTATTCGATATGTCAAGAAAGGCTTATTCGATATCTTCAAGCAGGTTGTAACCCACAACTGGCAGTTTATCTAACTTAGAAGTAATTCTAAATTAAATAAAATATGTTTTTATGAGTGAATTAAAATTTTAGACAAAAATCCAAAAACGGTTGAAATTCAGCGAGAATTCAACCTTTTCAAATGATTCGAGAACTCAAATACTGTATTCGAGAAGTCAAGCATGTCTATGTTCGATATCTCTAAAAGGCTCTATTCGAGAACTCAAGAGTGCTCCAAAGAGACTTGTTAGAGAAATCGAGCAGTGAATCATTAGAGAAGTCTGACTTATCGAAATATTCTTTTCACTCATAAAAATTCAATTTTCACTATCTTTTAAAATTCACTAGAAATATTCAATGAAGAATAATCTAACAAATTAAATAGTGATGTTCTCAAACTTTCATAGAAATTTCAAGCTGATATGATATGATTTTTCAACATATGCAACATATTTGAAATATTTATAAATCACATTTCAACCAACACTTACCTCAAAAATATTGAGCATTTAGATAAAGTAAATGTTTACTGCTGCAACAATCTAGTTGATATTTTCACTTAGCCAGATTTAGAAGAATTCAGCATTCCAATCTCACTAACCAACCTTGTGAAGGTGGCTTCATCCAATGGCTTAGTGAATATATCAGCTAATTGTTTATTTGTGGAGACATAATGCAACTCAATGGTTCCATTTGTTGCATGCTCCCTAATGAAATGATATCTGATGTCAATGTGCTTTGTTCTAGAGTGATTGACAGGATTGGCAACTATAGAGATTGCACTTGTGTTGTCACGCATGATTGGAATTCTTTCCAACACAAGTCCATAATCTCTAAGTTGATTTCTAATCCAAAGCACTTGAGCACAGCAACTTCCAGCAGCTATGTATTCAGGCTCAGCTGTAGAAGTTGACATAGATTGTTGTTTCTTGCTGTACCAAGATACTAACCTTTGTCCAATGTGCCTCTAGTGAATTGATTTTCAAGGAGAAATTGTGATAATGTGTCATACCATGCCTTTGGAGCCTGCTTAAGTCCATACAATGCCTTAAGCAATCTGTAGACAAATTCTGGGAAATGTGGATCCTCAAAACCAGGTGGTTGTTGCACATAAACCTCTTCTTCCAACTTTCCATTCAGAAATGCACTCTTGACATCCATTTGATAGACTTTAAAATTTGAATGAGCAGAAAATGCCGAGAAGATTCTGATGGCTTCCAATCTAGCAACAAGGGCAAATGTCTCATCATAGTCAATGTCTTCTTGTTGAGAGTATCATTTTGCAACCAACCGTGCTTTGTTTCTTACAATTACACCATCTTCATCCATCTTATTTTTCAGAACCCATTTTATTCCAACAATGGTTATGTTCTTTGGTGCAGGCACAAGCTCCCATACTTTGTTTCTTTCAAATTGATTCAGCTCCTCTTGCATAGCAATAATCCAATCTGGATCCAACAGTGCATCATCAAGTTTCTTAGGATCAATTTGAGATAGAAAGCAACCATAGAGACACTCATTTTGAGTTGCTCTTCTAGTTCTCACTCCTGCATTTGGATCTCCAATAATTTGCTCTACAGTGTGTGATCTATCCCATTTCCTTGAATGCTCAATTTGATTTCTCAAGTTTGATGTTGCTTCATCATCCAAGTTATGATCATTTTCATTTCCTCCCCCTATGAAGTTGCTCTCATTCACAGGTGTGTCTTGGATGCTTGTGTCTTCACTGTTGATTGACATAAATTCTTCTCTTGCTTCATCATTTACTGGAGTTTGTTGAATTGTAGTCTCAACTTTAGTTTCAATTCCTATCTCCTCATCAGAATCATCCAAATTTTCAAACCTTAATGGATCTTTATCTTCATCATTGGCTTCTTCTAATCCAAGTAGTTTGTTGTCATCAAAAGTCACATATGTGCTTTCCATAACTTTCTTTTGACTGATGACATAAACTTTATATGCAATTCTCTCCATAGAATAGCCAAGAAAAATTCCTTCAAATGCCTTTGCATCAAACTTTCCAACATATTCAGAATTATCCTTTAGCACAAAGTATTTGCTTCCGAAAGTATGAACATACTTAAGAGTAGGCTTCTTTCCAGTCATCAAATTATAAGGTGTCTTTCCAGTGTTTTTGTTGATGAGGGTTCTGTTCTGAATATAGCATGCAGTGCTCACAACCTCAGCCCAAAAACATGTAGGCATGTTTGCATCAAGTAACATTGTTCTTGCAACCTCAATTAGAGTTCTATTATTTCTCTCAACAACTCCATTTTGTTGTGGAGTTCTTGGAGCTGAGAATTGTTGTGAAATACCGTTCACTTTGCAAAATGCTTCAAGCATAGCATTTCTAAACTCTGTTCCATTATCACTTCTTAATGCAATCACACATGCATTGTTGGCCTTTGCTTCCTTATCAACTTTCTTTATGTGCTCAATGATTACTTGTGGAGCCTCATCCTTCGATGCTAGAAATTCCACCCATGTATACCTTGTATAATCATCAACCATCACCAGGGCATACTTCATGAGAGTGACATAATGTTGACAGGTCCAAACAAATTCATATGAATTAGTTGCAGGGGCTTGGTTATTGATGTCACTGTTTTTAACTTATGGCTTGACCTCTTTATCTTTCCTTTTTGACAAGCCTCACACACTCCTTCTTGACAGAATTCAAGTGTGGGCATGCCTCTCACTAACTCTCTTTTGACTAGAGAATTAATGGTCGTGCAGTTCAGGTGTGATAACTTCTTGTGCCATAGCCAACAGTCTTCATTTGATGCTTTTGAATAAAAGCAACAAATTTTGTCTTTGCTTGCAGAATCCATATTGGCTACAAACAGGCTTCCTTTCTTTACTCCAGATAGAGCAAAATCACCAGTCTTCTTATGGGTGATCAGACATTCATCTTTATCAAAATTCACTCTGAATCCTCTATCATTAAACTGACCAACACTTAGCAGATTATGCTTGAGTCCCTTGACTAGTGCTACATCTTCAATGATGACATTACCAACTTTCAATTTGCCATATCCTAATGTGTTACCCAAGCTGTCATCTCCAAAAGCAACCATTGGGCCAGCCTTCTCCTCAAACTGTGATAGCAGGGCCATATCACCAGTCATATAATTTGATCAACCACTGTCCACAATCCACATGACTTTCTTTTCTTGTTCTTTTCCCTGCAAACACAAAGGTACTACTTCCTCTTTGGTACCCAAACAAGTTTGGGTCCACCACAGTTTTATCATTAACAACATGCTTATAAAACTTTCTTGGTGCTAGTCTTCTTGTCACTGTTAGAAGTCTTAGAATCTGAGTTTTCAGACTTAGGTGATAGAGGTACCTTCCGAGCTCTAGGAGGACTTGAAGACTTTGACCTTGTGTAGTATGTGTGAGTGTTGTGACTGATACAACCATCAATGAATTGTCTTCTCAGATTGAAACAACTAGTCATAACATTCATATTGCATGGCATACAGTCAAACTTGTCACAAAATGGAG
This sequence comes from Kitagawia praeruptora, assembly GCA_037693485.1. Lineage (NCBI taxonomy): Eukaryota > Viridiplantae > Streptophyta > Magnoliopsida > Apiales > Apiaceae > Kitagawia > Kitagawia praeruptora. The sequence continues at coordinate 107,300,033 of CM075348.1, forward strand.
AATCTCTATGTCTTAGAGGCACAGAGCAGTCATAGAAAGGTTTAGGCACACTACCAACAGGTTTCTTGCATGCATGTGTTAAATGATTAGTGCTGAAATAGTTTTGACAAGTTTTCCTAGGGGCATTAAGCACATAAGCATAGTTATTATCTTTGTTAATCCCTAGTTTGCCATTTCTGTTCTGTTTCTTCTTAGCCACTTTCTTCTCAGATTCATTCTTCCCAGCTGATACAAACTTAACAAACTTCTCAGGTCTAGGTCTAACTCCTACTGTCTCCTTGGTTTTTACTTTAACACTCTTACTCACAGAGGTTACTGATTGTTCACTAGGTTGTGCTTCATCTTCATCATTCAACATCTGCTTGATGAGTAAGGCATCCTCATCAATTTCAAATGTTGATTCTTTAAAAACTGGAGATTCAACCTTTTTCAAAATGTGAGGCACTTCCTCATGAACAACCTTGTCATCTTCAATGACATCATAGCCTTTTCTCCTTTTGAGAGTGTCATAGTCAAGACCAATAGCAGCCTTAGGATTTCCTTGATGTTTCTCATGATAGGACTGCAATAGACTAGAGGAGTTCTTAAAAGTTTTTAGTTTGAATTCATTCTCAGCTAATTCATCCCTAAGAGCTTTTTCAACCTGACTAGCACATAGGACCTTATTCTGTAAATATTCAACTTCTTTCTTAAGGTTTTTTACTTGCATAACAGTTAGCTCAAGTTCCTCATTCTTTTTGTTTAACAATTCATTTCTAGCAGATAGTTTAGTAATCTCTTCACTAGCAGCAGTCATGCTAGTATGAATATGAAACATTTCAACAGAGAGTTGTTCAATCATATCCTTATATTCAGAAACAGACATGTCTATGGTAGTGAGAGATGGTACCTGAGAGTCTGATGAAGATGTCTCTTCCTTGGAATTGGCCATCAAGGCATAGTTGCAGAATTCTTGCTCTTCTCCATCACTATCAGTATCATCCCAAAACTTCCCTTCAGCTATGTAGGCCTTGCCTGGTGTTTGCTTTTTGAGAAGGGCCTCATACTTAGCTTCTAGCTCTAGAAACTCCTTATCCTTATTTTTAGGCTTCTTGCATTCACTAGCAAAATGCCTTAGGTCATTGCATCTATAGCATCTCACAGATGACCTATCCACATAGCCAGTTTTGAATCTGTTCTTGTTTGGTTTCACAGGTGCTTTACTCTTATTGAATAAATGGTTCTAAGGTCTAGGTTTGAAGGGCTGCTTTCTCTTGAATCTAACATTTGGAAATTTTCTAGCCATGAAAGCATATGAGGTATTTTCCATGGCATCTAATTCCTCAAGAGTGTAGAACTCATCACCTTCTTCTTCCTGTTCCTCAACAACAGTCTCAGGCATCTCCACCACTGGTTCTTCATCCACTATTTCTTCAATCCTCAATTGGCTTGTAGAAGCTTCAATATCTTGAATATATTTGTTTATAATCAAGGCACATGATGGGCCTGTTTGGCAATTAACTGATAGCTGTTAGCTGATAGCGGATTGAATTAGCTATTTTGACTAGCGGATTGAATTAGCTGTTTTGACTAGCGGATTGAAATTAGCTGTTTTGAATAAAAGTGTTTGGTAAATAGCTTTTTGAATAACTTTTTGTGACACATAGCAAACCTCTAATTGAAAAAGCTCCTAAAATGAGCTTTTTCAAAATTAGCTTTTTGATTCCAAACCTCTAACTCAAACCTCTAACAACCAAACACTCACATTAGAGGTTTAATTTGGTCAAACCTCTAATTTACCCCCAAACCTCTAATTTTATCACAAACCTCTAACTTCCAAACACCCCCGATATGTTTATCATTTTACCTTGATTTATGATCGTTTTCTGTTTTGATCAACATCCTGCTCTGATACCACTTATTGAGTATGAATATACCGACAAGAAAATACAGAGGGGGGTGATTGTATTTTCAAACTTTTTCTTCGAGTTGATATTTTAAGTGAAGATTGTTTGAATGATTGAATCTGATTGTGTAGCAAGAGTGTGTGTTCGTGTTCTTTCGGGTGTGTAAATGCAGAATATGAACACTAGAACAAGATCACTCACTTTAATCTAATATTTTATTAGACAAAGATTTGCTACAAACTGTGAATACAAATGGTAGTATTCTCAGCTTCGTTTTCTCAGAGAGATGTAGAGAAAGTGTTCTTCAAAAACTCAACTGCTAGAGAAGTGAGATTGTACTTTTATAGAACATGAGTACAACCTACTTGTTACTAATAAGGTGACATACAAAATTACTTTCTAACATGTTTATCCCTTTTTTAGTAACACCCAAACGGCTTGAGATTTGACTTGCTTTAACTCTGTTTAGATCCATTTCTTTAGCAGCTTGTCTCCTATAACAACTCTCTAAGCTTCTTGTAGACTTTCCAAAAGCACTTTATAGTACTGTGGTCCTGAAAGTGTTTTGGCTTGCTGCAGGTTTCTGAGTTGTACAATTCTTCAGTATTTTGTCTCTAAGACTGTATTCGAGAAGTAATTAAGTGATTGATTCGAGAACTAGAATTTGCTTATTAGATAACTCTGAGTTCTCGAATACTGTTGAACTGTCATATCAAATTACTTCTCGAATTAGTCTTTTTCTCCAGGAATCCTTGAGTTGTCGAATAGAACATTTGACTTGTCGAATCCCTGAGATGTCGAATAGCTTCTTGAGTCCTTGAGATATCGAATACAGCTTTGACTTGTTGACTCTTAGAGAACTCGAATAATGCTTTGACTTGTTGACTCCTTGAGTTCTCGAATAGAGTATTAGATATGTCAAATCTCTGAGTTATCGAATGATACTTTGACTTGTTGACTTTCAGAGATGTTGAACAATGTCTTTATAGATATCGAATCCTTGACTTGTCGAACGCTAGACTTCTCGAATAGAGCAAAACACTTCTCGAATTGGTACTTAGGTAAATCTTCATTCTCCAAAATCTAATCTGTGTTTATTTTGACAACCTTATTTTTCAAGCTTGAGGCATGATCCTTGGATCTTCTTTCAAGCATTATTCTCTGACTTTAAATTACACTTACACAGGTAGAATTTGATGCCTATTACAAGTACTAATATAGATAGAAACTCTACAGCTAGAGGTTCCTTCAGTTAAGAGGTCATGTAAGTAATGCATAGCATTACAAACAATTAGGCTTGTTATTAGATGTATTCAGGCATGCCTCTGTGACTAACAATGTTTTACCTGAAAAAAGAAATATAATTGAATAAAAATAACATGTACCGTTAAATAACGGTAAATAACTAAAATCAACAAGTACCGTCCCTACCGACCGACCGAGTAACTAAATTTTTAATGTTTCGGCTATATCATGTATTTATTAATAAATTTACAACAAATATCAACAAAGTGGAACAATACTAAAACTATATAATAAACAATAAAAATTTCACATAATTACAAATTAATATTAAATTATATTTTAGACAAATATTACATTAGGGATTATTATGGAATAATAATTTGAATATGATAATATCATCAAAAATTTGAATGTAAGTATATAGGTCCATTTATATTTATATTATTATGACAAAATATAGTCATAATTCGAACAAAGTATCATATAATTATACAATTGTTATTTAATGCTATATATATTATATCAATATTATATTAAGTAATATGTATGATATATATAATTATTAAAATATAAATAAAATATTATATAAATTTAAGAAACCCGTGCATCGCACAAATATATTTGGTAGATATTTGGTTAGTTGGTTGGTTAACGTCATCCAAAAAATTGTTAATACCTTTATAAAAATAACAAGTTAAAAAAATATATTAAAAATATAACTGAAAGAGTATATAATTGAATTTCAGTTAAAGTATGACGGATAGAGTATGTATTGTCTTCAAAAAAATTGTTAAAACTTTCCTAAAAATAACAAGTTATATGTGGTTTATTTTTTTAAAATAAATTAAATAAATTTTTGATTTGTTTTTTGTATTTTGGAAGGTGTTAACAAACTTTTTGGGAAGGTGTTAACCAACTAACCGAAGAACCTAAGGCACAAAAAAAATATTTTTAAAAAATTAAAAAAATGTGTTAAAATTTTCAAATTCAGTTAAATTATATATAATTTATGAAAAATAAAAAAACTCACATGTTTTATAGAATTATAAACGTTTTTAATTATATCACGATTAGAATCATCGCATGCACACACTTCTTGCTACAATTCTTTCTTCAACGATATTAGGTTACACTAAATAAATTTTTAAAAATATCTATTAAATTATTAAGATATTTAACAATAAATTTAAAAATAACGTTAAATTAATGATATGTACTTATGTCATGAAATTAAGTATGGAACATATAAAAATTTTATATTAAAAATAAAATTTATTAAAATGAATTAAAATTTTATATTATATCAAATAATTAATATATTAATTAATTAATAATAATAATAATACATGATAGTCCGTGCTTTGCACGGGTTACAGGCTAGTATCATCTAACATATATACTTACGAGTATTGTGAATTTCCGGATGATATTTTTTATAAAAATATTTATCGAACATTTACATGTGAAATTACTTTTTTAATTCAAATGTATTAGATTATATTTTTTTTGTTTAGTTAAATTTACATGTTTATAATAAATATTTTATAATTAACAAAAATCTTATGAAACGGTAACGTATAAGTCGTTACTCCCTCCGTCCCTTAATGTTTTTCCTGTTTTGACTGGACATGTTTGCCTGCAACGCACATTTTTAATCGTTAATATCTTGAATTTCGTATTAGTATTAAATATAAAAATTTCACTGTATTAAAATACTCATAAATACGAATCCAACAAGATCACTCGTGTTATAAATAGTCTCAATCCCGACATATGAAACGAGAATAGCATTAAGGGACGGAGGGAGTATCATTTATTTTTATATAATATCTATTTTTTTATTATGATAATGAATTGAAATTTTGAAAATTAATTACTCAAGCAAAAAAGATGTCTAAACTGAAAATAGCAATGCATATAAATATATTAAACACAAAAATAAATATGAAATATTTATAATTTCACCGTTCATGCATAAAAATGTTTTACGTTTATAGTTTTGATCCCATCTTGAGATGAATGTTAGACAAGATTCAACTTAATAAATACTCCCTCCGTCCCAAATTGTTTGACATTCTTTGATTTTCACGGAGATTAAGAAAATGTAGTAGAAAAAGAGTAAAATTAGTTGAAATGTGGATAAAGTGGTGGGACCTATTAATTTTTAATAATAGATTTGAGATAGTGGAGGAAAGTAGTGGGTGTAATAGTATAAAAAAGAGTATAAAATGAAGTAGTGGGTGTAATAGTGAAAAGTAGTGTTAAAAATTAGTAAGTAAAGTAGGTTCATTAGTTTTGAGACGTCCCAAAAAGGAAAGTGTGTCAATATTTTTGGGACGGAGTTGAAAAACCTTATTCAATCAACCTTTTTTTTAATATGTGTATTTTTTTTTAAAAGAAACATGTAAATTGGGACGGAGGTAGTACTTGATTAACATTTCTTACCCACCTACACATTTATCTCGATACAATTTTATAAAAGTTATTATTACACTCTAGTGCACTCTCGAGGTCTTGCCTTCTTAACAAAGATCCCTGGCATATCAAAAAAAAAAAGAGGAAGTTATTATAGTCTAATAAAATAAAAAAAACGTAGTCTATCATGGTATAGACATATAGTTAATAATTATTTAACCAATCAAAAACTTATAAATTATTTTAGGAATTATCAAAGTTCATTCCTATATTTTAGACTAATTATATTTTATTAAAAATTTTCCTTATTTAATATTCTTATCCTATTTTACCAAACATGATTAGTTTACGATTCTAATTTAAATTCAATAATGGTTTTATTAACATATCCATATAATACATAATTTTTAAATCAAAAAATATTAACTGAAAAATCACTATGTTAATTTGAAATCAATCATGATTATACATTTATTAATCAACCATTCTTTTAATATAAATTTAATCACAATTATATTATAATATATTACAAATTGATTGTCATAATATATATTAAATAATTATAATATATATTAAATATTTATAATAAAACTCAACTCAAAATTAGAAAATTTTGGATTAGAACATAAATTTTAAATAACTTGGATAAAATCCATAAATTCAAAAACAAGATTTTTTTGAAGGCGCAATTTTTTTTATTTATAATACTCCCTCCGTCCCACTCATTTCTATCCATTTTTTTTCATTACTTGGCACGCATTTTAAGGCTCCTATAAAGTATAGTTCCATAACTTATTTTTAAAATTTTCTTTTTTTGAATAAAAATAGAAACATTAAATTTTTATTCAGAAAAAATAAATTAAAAATTAATTATGGATCTGTACTTTTAAGGAGCCTTAAAATGCGTGTCACACCCCCGTCCCCCAATGGGTAGAACCCACTGGGACAGAGGGAGTATGTATTTATAAACATTATATATAATCAAACACTACATATGTTTTAATTATTTGAAATATTGAATATACGCTAAAAGAGTAGTATCATTGTTTGGAGAATAAATTAACAATAAAAATAAATTTTTTAAGACAATTATACTTCACTTCTAAATTCTAAATCAGTTAATCATTTGCAAAAGTTTTACTATTTACCATACTTATTCTAATTTATTAATCGCGATTAAAATAAATCTAAATAAAAATAATCTCTCTATACAATAAATTTATATATTACACTTGATATGAGCTAAAAGTAAGCCCTAAAGACACATTTAATGTGACATTAATTAGACCTAAAATGGTCCAAACGTGGGGCCCACCAGATGGGCCAAACCCTATTTATAATATTAATTTCGTAATTAATATTATGGGTAATAAACAGCTCAGCAAATAAGAGTCAAACAAGGATATTACTCTTGTCTGACTTAGCCTCCAAGATACATATTTCAACATGGAAACTGGTTCCTACCTACTAGGATCTGGAACCTTCTTCTAGGCGGTGACTTGCCCACCAAGTCACCTAACCCTACTACGATTCTAGGGCTTCTCAGCCTATATAAAGGGTCTGACCCCTCATTCTCAGAACCACGTCTTGGCTTGATTCTCAATAACGAGATACGTAGGCACTCTGTGAGGACCGATTAGTCTCGAACACGGAAACATCCATTAAATCACGAAGCTCCCGAACCCTAGCATTAAATATAGATTCATAACCTAGTTTTTATTCCACAACATTTGGCGCCGTCTGTGGGAATAAGACATCAACCATGGTAACTACACGAAGAACAGCATCAAGCTCTACCGAGGCTTTACCAATTAGCTCTACTCCGCCTGTCACTGAGCAAGTACCCCCAACAACAGGGGCGATCACCCAAACTCAAGTTTCTCAACCTCCAGGGACGAATCCCCATATTGAGAGAACATTACCCATGGTCGTCCACCCAGGCCAAGAAACCAGCTCTCTTCAGATGGTGGTTTCTCCTCTGGTTGATCCCAATCGCCCGCTACCACCGGGGGTACAGATCCATACTACGGATCTCCCCATGAATACCAATCCGATGTATGGTCTGCCTAACTACCCTCCAATTACTCAAGGTCCTGGACCCAGTGGCCATGCCTTGCAGATCCGAGATCGAGAGTATGTTGACTACTCTGGCCCCTATACTGATGATTCATCGTCTGATGATGATGATCTTGATGAAGCCCCGAGGAGGCGACGTGCTAGCAGAGAACCAAGAAGGAGAACACAAACTATCCATGATGGACCCCCTTTGACAGCTGCTGAGAGAATCAAGGCTCATGAGGCCGAGATTTTAAGGATAAAGGAAAATATTGCGAGAGAACAAGCTAGGTTGAATCAAACTCAGCCTCCTCCAACCTCGGGACCGATTCCCATTATAGATCTGGAGAGGTCTTCAAGAAGGCAAAGAAGGGCCGATGCCCCAACTGGAAGAACAACGAGGGTAGAAACCCCCAAGAGCAACCCCAAGGATCTGATGTCAATTGGGGATCCTGATGATCCCACACCCCCGTTTACTGAGGAGGTGATGAATTCTCGTATCTCAAAGAAGTTCAAGATGCCGACGATTAAAGCTTATAATGGAACGGGTGATCCCGTAAACCATGTTAGGACATTCTCGAATGCACTGCTGCTGCAACCTGCGAGTGACGCCTTAAAGTGTAGGGCGTTCCATTAAACTTTATCGGGCATGGCTCAAAGATGGTATAGCCGATTGCCTGCAAACTCGATTGCCTCTTTCAAGGAGTTAAGTGCTGCCTTTGTTAGCCAATTTATCAATGGGAGAGTTCATGAGAAAAGCTCTGCATCTCTTATGTATGTGGTGCAAGGAAAGAATGAAAATCTGAGAGATTACCTCAAGAGGTTCACTAAAGAGACGTTGAATATCACTGATTTGGAGAATAAGGTGGCCATGGTAGCCCTGGAATACGGAACCACTGATCTATTCTTTAAAAGGTCATTGGCAAAGCATCCTCCTGAAAACATGGCTGAGCTCCAACGAAGGCCTGACAAGTACATTAAAGTTGAAGATAACATGAAGAAAGAAGCCACAGTAAGTGGAGGAGGAGGTAACAACGATTCCAAGAAGCGAAAGTAAGACCAGGAGTATGATGACCAGGAGTATGATGCTAGGGACAAGTATCCCCGAACTAGCGAGGACTCCGACTATGCCCCTAAGAAGAACCGAGGACCAAGGTTCACTGAGTATGCAAGGTTGAATACTCCTAGGAGTCGAATCTTGTTCGACATTGAGAAGGATAAAGATTTCCGATGGCCGAAGCCACTCAGGGGTGATCCCACAAAGAGAAACAAGAATCAGTATTGAAGATTCCATAAAGATGTGGGGCATGACACTAATGATTGCAAGTAACTCAAAGATGAGATCGAGTTTTTGATTCGTAGAGGGAAACTGAGCCACTTCACTAAGGGTGACGACCGTGGTAATCAGAGAAGAGAGTATGATAGGAGGGATGACGATCAAAATCGCAACCCACAGCCCCGAGGGCCAGTAATCAACATGATCTCAGGAGGCCTGACTGCGGCTGACACACAAGGAATTCTCGGAAGGCTTATGCTAGAGAATTGATGCACATCGTGGGAGAGGCCCCGAAGCGTGCAAAAACTGAAGTAATGGTTGGTTTTGATGACTCAAACTTGGAAGGGGTGAAGTTCCCCCATGACGACCCGCTGGTCATAAATTCTATGATTGGAAGCTCAGAGGTGAAGCGAGTCTTGATAGACAATGGAGCTTCCGTTGACATTCTATTTCATGACGCGTTTGTGAAGATGGGGTACACTGACTCTCAGTTGACCCCAACCAACATGCCCATTTACGGGTTTGATGGAGTAGAATCCAAAGTTGAAGGGACTATTCAGTTGCCTGTAACTATTGGACAGAAGCCCAAGGAGGCCACTCAGACGTTGAACTTCCTGGTAATCAAGGCGGTTTCAACGTACAATGCTATCCTCGGAAGGACTGGACTTCATGCATTCAAGTCTGTCGCCTTAACTTATCATCTGAAGATCAAGTTCCCGACCAGGAATGGTGTTGGAGAACATAAAGGTGATCAAAAGATGGCACGAAGTTGTTATGTAGCCTCGTTAAGGCCTGACGGAGTCGGGGGGCAGGTCCTTCCGATTGAAGACATGAATGTCTGTAGTGATAAGGAACACCAAGAAAGGCCAGTAGAGGAGATCACACATAAGCCTCGAACAGCCATTAAGGCTAAGGCATCAACTGACTTCATGGTTCAATGTACCATTGGCAACCAAGAAATCGGGGGGCAGGAGGTAGTACCCCAAGCAGGAAGTGAACTCAGAATAAGAATGATGAGACCAGAAGGAATGGTGGGCACTCTATTTTGATGGAGCATCAAAAACAAAATCAAGTTAAACAAAATCAAGTGATGCAGGCCTAGTTTTGCAATGCCCCGATGGGCTCAAGTTATAGCTTCATCTAGTAGAAGCAGAAATAAGGTTCATTGAAACCATTGCAGAGCATGTTGCTTCGAGTAGGACAGTAGTACTATGTAAGGGTTAAACCCATTTCAAGTTATTAATGCAAGTTTGATTTCCATTCATTGATTGAGTGATTTTATTTATGTACCGAGCACCCGATGAGTGCAAGTCAAGGATGACCGAGTACCAAAAATAAAAGAATACACGAATGGAAAACAAACAAATGCATAGGTGTAGATCCCGAAGGGTCAAGAGTTGGGTTACAACGTAACCAAGTAAGAGTTTAAGTCTGTAAAGGACCCTGGATAAAAGAAAAGAAGATAAAAGCCATATGCAATAGTCAAAGCCATGAAAGGCCGAGGATGTTAAGGACTAGCTACTCTTCAATACTTATTAAGTACCTGGATTAAGGATCGAAGGATGAAGGCCAATAGATAACCTTAAGCAAGGATTAAGAAGTTCAAGCAAGCTCTCGTCTCAGAAGTTTAAAAGGCAAGAAGCCAACGGGATTGCATTTATCGAAATCTAAATCGAGGAATCAACCCCGAATCCTAGGTTGAAGAACAGAAGCTATTAGCCATGAAGGCCAAGATTAGCCATGAAGGCCAAGATTAGCCATGAAGGCCAAGGTTAGTTATGAAGGCCAAGGTTAGTTATGAAGGCCAAACTTGAGGGGGGTCTTGAACCTCCAATTAAGATCCAAAGGTTGAAACTTCATGTTGACTTGAAAACCAATATGTAATTTTGAAAACCTCCTAGAGAAGGTTCAAGACCTCGTGGGGCTAACCAGAAACCCCCGGGCCTTGGACCGGCAGCTCTGATAGATATTTCAGTGATTTAAAACACCCTTGAGATTGAAAACCCTTGATTTCAAACTTTGGCTTCAACACCCAAGACCAAGACAAACATTGAAGCCATGACAGCCAAGCGAGCTGAGAAGTTACTTATATGGGAGCATCTTTGAAAGAACCCCTGAAGGGCAAGTTGATAGCATTCTTGCAAGAAAATAGTGATGTGTTTGCTTGGACAGCAGCTGATATGCCAGGGATTGATCCCCAACTCATAACTCATAACTCATAAATTGAATGTCAATCCTAAATGAAAGACAATAAAGCAGAAGAAGAGGAACTTTGCTCCTGAAAGGCAAGAGGCCATTAAGCAAGAAGTTTACAAGCTCTTGGAAGCTGGTTTTATTGAAGAAATTAAGTTCCCTGGATGGTTGGCTAACCCTGTGGTGGTCAAGAAGGCAAATGGGAAGTGGAGGACGTGTATAGACTTCACTGACTTAAATGATGCATGTCCTAAGGATTGTTTTCCTCTGTCAAGGATTGATACGTTGATAGATGCCACAGCTGGACACGAGATGTTGAGCTTCATGGACGGGTTTAGTGGCTACAATCATATTAAGATGCACAAGGATGAAATCCCAAAGGTATCTTTCATAACTGACTTTGATGTTTTATGGCTTTTGGTCTAAAGAATGCAGGAGCTACTTACCAATGATTGGTGAATAAGATATTTGCCCATCTAATTGGAAAAACCATAGAGGTCTATGTTGATGATATGTTAGTCAAGAGCCTATTCACGACAAACCACATTAAGCACCTCAGAGAGGCATTCAAAGTGCTGAGGCACCATAAGATGATGTTGAATCCAGCCAAGTGGCATTGGATCAGGAAAGTTTTTCGGTCTAATGGTTTCAAAGAGAGGAATAGAAGCCAACCCCGATAAGATCAAAGCAATTTTAGTTATGGAGCCCCCACTCTCAATAAGAGATGTGCAGAAGTTAATGGGCCGAATAGCAGCGTTAGGAAGATTCATCTCCAAGTCTGGTGACAAGTGTCTGCCTTTCTTTCAAGCACTGAAGAAGGTGAAAAATTTTGAGAGGACTCCTGAGAGCCAAGTGGCCTTCGAACAGCTGAGGAAGTACATGGCTGAAGCCTCGTTGTTGGCCAAGCCTAGTCCCGGAGAGACTCTCTATCTATACCTGGCGGTATCTGAACAAGCATTGGGTGCTGTCCTTATTCGAGAAGAAAGCAAGGTTCAAAAACCCATCTATTATATGAGCAAGGAGTTGCACGAGGCTGAGTTAAATTACTCTCCCATCGAGAAGTTTGCTTTGGCATTGATAACAGCTTTGAGGAAGCTACGACCATACTTTCAGTCACACAAGATCGAAGTCCTGACGGACCAGCAGTTGAGAAATATTTTACACAGCCCAAAGGTCAGTGGAAGGCTGATTAAGTGGGCAATCGAACTTGGAGAATTTGACATCACGTACAAGCCACGAACAGCCATCAAGGCTCAGGCATTAGCTGACTTCGTGGTTGAATATACCATTAGTAACCAAGAAGTCGGGGGCAGGAGATAATGACCACCCCTGGAGGAGAGGATAAAGATGAAGAGCTTGTACCTGATCAGAAGGAATATTGGGTGCTCTATTTTAATGGAGCATCAAAAACAAAATCTAGTGGTGCAGGTTTGGTTTTGCAAAGCCCCGATGGGTTCACAGTTGAGTATGCTTTGAAGTTAGATTTTCCAATAACCAACAACGAAGCTGAATATGAAGCCTTGACAGCCGGATTGGGCTTGGCCAGAATACTGAGGGTTAAGAACCTCAAAGTTTTTGGAGATTCAAGATTAGTAGTCTCGCAAGTGAATGGTGAATTTGAAGCTAAGGATGAAACTATGACAAAGTATTTGAGAGTTATGAAGGTTGTTTATGATTCAGTACTGTGACAGCCCCAAATCCGGGGTCATAAATCCGGGCCATCACGGACCAATTTCCATTCAATATCAATATCTCTTGAGTTTTTTTTTTTACAATTAATACTTATGCCATTGACCCCGCATTAATAAACACACATACACCAGTCATATGCTCAGAGAACAACATTTACCATAATAAAATTAAGAGTTGAACAGTTATTACAAACCAGGATCATACTTAAGTACATTGTTGAATGACACTTCGACATGAAGCGTTCCAACAATCAAAAGTTTATTACATACTTACACCCTTAATTATACATAAGCTCTCAGAACCCGTTTGCCTCTACGCTACCTCAGGAATCGATGCTAGCGTGCTCTCAGAAGGTCGCCTTTCCCCTACCCTCTTGCGGGGCGTTCTGCGAAGTATTGACATTCCTAGCTGTATATAGATAAGTAGCAAGAATGAGCCAAAATAGCTCAGCAAGATAATTTCTATCTACTACCATCAAAGGAAAATAAACCGTTGTATATATGTAATAGACAAAAGCAACTTCAGTTATTATGGAAGAATTTTATTTCCATTCAATATGTATATACACTTTCCAATTATCCTTGTACGTAAGAAATATATAGTATCATTCCATCAGTCTCGCTTCTAACATCATATAATATCAGTCCCTCTTCTTGAATGCTATAACCATCAATATACCATTTCAGTGTAATCTTTCAAGATAATATAAAAACTTGAACAAATCTCTCGCTATAATCTTCTCATTTCCGTCTTATGCAACAATCATATAAATTAATATAAAATCAGTTTCTCTTCGTTTGTAACAATAATTCCATCATTCCATATCACTTTTCTGTTTTCAGTTATAGAAATCTGAAAACCAGTTTTAATTCTTTCTTTCAAGTTTTGGGGATCTCTCCTGGCTCCAGATACGTAGGACGATGATCAGTCGCCTGACCGTATCCGCTCTCTGTTTACTACTAGTAGAAGGGATGATCCCTACCTGGTAATCAACCCTGGAGGAAGGCTACCTGCTACATCCTCCCTTGGCATCTTCGTGCCGAAATAAAATATTGGATGCTGGACTGTGCCACTACCACACAGCCTCTTACGCTTACTGTTGCAATCCCCCTTTTTCAAATCATCAAATACCATTTCACATTTTCCATTTCCATTCACATTTTGTTTCACATATATCATTTCCATTTCCATTTATCATCACCTATAAAAAATTAGATATGTCATAATACTTTGATTATGACTCAGACATCTCCTCTGTATTCAATGAAATCAATATGCTTTTATATACGTAGAGTATTCCATTTATCTCAAAAGTATTAAATACCATTCAATAATATTTATTAAATCACAATACTTAGAAAGAATATAATATTATAAATCATATAACCCTAAATAATAACTGATACCATTCCTTTATATATTCCCTTAATCATAAGGCATGTTCACTTCATGCATAATCATCTCTATGTATATTCATATCCATCTCATACTCATATTCATATTCATATCATACTCATATACCTTCCCTTTTTTTACATCAATAATCAAGGAAAACCATTTCTTAACAATATAGTAACAATAGCATCACATATATATATATTTCATGAAATCAAGTTTCTTTGAAGATAAATAATTTCCAAGTAGGGATAGAAAAGATCTTGCCTGGATCTCTAAAGCGAGTATGTGGAATCCTGAGTTCGTCTCCCGTTTCTATAGCAACGAAAGGATCACCATTAGTATATATCCCACTTAATCACTTAATCTCTACACCATAACACCCTTAACTCATATTATAAGTTTAACATGGTTTTTATGCACCAAAAGTTTACATGCACTTAACCATTTTTAAACTCGATCTAAGTTTTAGCATATTCCACCATTCCCCTTAATAACCACACTCAACTGTAAAAATTCTCATAAAATATAGATTTCGAATTTTAATGCAAGGTCAACTGTAAAGGGTCCTCTGACCACCCTACTACACTATCCCAAAATTTCGTGACTTATAAAAATGTCTAAGTATGGTAACTTTAGCCTCAAAGTTGATACAATTACGTTTTCTCGGTTTTCGAATGTCTTTCACTAAAACTGACTTTTCTCCTAAACCGTTCATCAGATTTTTACGCACCTTATATCAAAACGATATATGAACCAAGCTCTATCTCATCATGGTCATTTGGGGGTCGGGACAGAAACCTACCGTACGGGTACAGGGTCCAAAACAGGGCAGTTTCTTGGTTTAACGAAAATCGGACATTATAACGGCTATATTTTCATACTTTCCAAAATCAAACTCCTCCAAATCAATCATCCACCTTATACACCATCACCTACACCATGTGGTCACCTTACCAACCATGGTTACAAGCACATACTCCTTCTATATTCAACTTAAAACACATATCAACAACCATATCATCAAGATTTCATGCTTTATACAACTTAACTTCTAAACTAAGCATAATCAACCATAAACTCATAATTCAAGTTAGGGTCTCAAGTAATATACCTTCCTTGATGTGTGTAATAGATTTCTAAACCTTGTATAGTCCTTGTATAGCCTTGGGTAAGCTTGGATGATCAAAAGAATTGAAGAAAACAAAGTTAGAAATTCGGAGTTATTAGAACCCGACTTAAAGATCATGCAAAACGAGGCCCTTACCTAGGTTTTCTGAATGAGACTTCTAAAGGAGAGTTGTAGAGCATCTCACCAGATTTCCAACCATATAAAGAACACAAAATTCCATTGAGTAATGAAGGAGATATGGCCGTTTGAAAATCATCACAGAACCTGTGAACAATCCTGGACAGTTTGGTTCTTCAAATTGGGGAGATGATTTGCCTAGGCTACACTACTTGGATTGCTATGAAATTTGGATCGACTAATTCCCATGGAGTGGAGAGGTTGTGGTTCAAATTTGGTGATTTTATCATGGGTCGAAATGGAGATATGATTTTTCTTCTCCTCCTTGCTCTAGCTGGGCAGTTTGTGGAAATGAGAGAAATGGAGTAATGAGGAAGATGGGGAGAGATTTTTCTCCTAATTTTTGATCTTATCTTCCTTTAATCTTGATCATTCTAGTGTCTTGTGGAAGCTTATGAAGATATTTGTGGTTAACACCTTGCAAAGTTACTAATTTACCCTAAAAAACAAGTTAATGGCTAATGACACCACTTGGATGCTCTAAACTCTTATTTTCTAAATTTTCTAAGTAAAATGCCCATCACATTGGTAAATAATATGGTATGTATCCTTGTTATATTACTAATCTTGGTTGCTTGGTTTCCATGCTCGTCTAATTGTGGTTCGTTTCGAATATACCTCATTATCTCAGTGGTTTTTGAAATCATTTACAAATCCAATTTCCTTTGGTATTCTCTTAACTTAATAATCCTCTGGTTAAATCTAAATCTTCTAATTCCTCAATATATAATTCATTTAATATTTCCATGCTCCTTAATATCCAATCAAAGCTTATTCGAAATCAAAATCCTCAAAATCCATATTCAGGAATTTCTGAAATCCATTGTCATTTCGAGTCACTTATTTTCGTAGTACAACACTAATATGGTTTCTGTTTATTCATTTCCTGTTTCCATTATAGCATACCTACACACCATCACTCTAAATCCCCAAAATTCTTTATTCATGTGATCACTGTAGCATTGCTAAAGTTAGGGTTATTACAGTCTTCCCCCCTTAAAAGGATTCCGTCCCGGAATCATGTTGGAAAAGTTCATAGGTACCACACCTTCTAATTCCACACGCCTTCCTTTATCCTTTTTCCCTTTATAATATATCAATCTTGTTTGCACACAAACACCGACATAAACTTGTTTGTCATTCATCAACATGCCATTTAGCTTATCATTAGTAGTACTCTCACTATCTTTCCTAGAAATCTCCTCCTATATACAGTCATTCTATCTTATCTCATCTCTCTTTTCTCTTTTGCCTAAGGTTATCAGCCACCATATTGGCCTTCCCTGAATGGTAGTGTATCTCACTATGGTTTGTCTATATTTTGATCTCTATCATGACATAAAATATTAATACTCCAACATTTGTATATATCACCTCTGTAAAATTTTCCAGAAAATAAGTTATAATAATATTCCTTGAAATAATTGTAAGAAAATATTATCTATAATATATATTTCATGTTCGTACTTATACAAACATATACTTCCCTTTCATCCTTGAAAAATATTCTCGCGCTTTCCCCAATACTCTTAATCTCCTTTTTATAGAGTTCTTTGACTCTTAACAGATATTGATTTGGATGACACGAGAATAACACACTTTCTTATATCACCATAGTTTACTTTCTCACAGATAGATTATTCTTATCTACATTATCAGTCCATTTACACCATTCATTGACTTAGTCAATCCCTAACCAAACATTTACACTTAAGAGGTTAAATTAGAGCATACCTGCAATTTCCTCCGGATACCTTATCCCATATGTCTATTGTTCACTATACGCTTTTTACATCTTGCTGATCCACCTTAGTTCCTTCATGATATATTATCTATTCCACCTCTGAAATTTCCCTTTATTATTCTTATCAAAATCTTTACCGCAAGTTTTACTCATTCACACCTTTTGGATTTAATCCTTTGAATACTTAACATATTTAATCTCTCTCTGCTACTTAGGGTATTAGTCACAATATTGACCCTCCCCCACTAAAAGTTATTGCACCTCGAATCCTTCATTAATTATCCCCACTTCCTTTGTTTATCCTTATTCTGACTCTATCCTCAAAATACACCTTACTCTCAATAGTAAATCTTAATTATGCCTTAAAATTCCTCATATTCTTTTCTCTTACTAATCATCAAATATACCCATTTCTTCTCGCGAAATTCCTTCCTCTCTTATATCGAACGCTTCTAGTTCTAATTATCTCTTATTGAAATTTCCCTTGGAATCTCCAATTCCCTTTTATAATCACGTATAGTCTAAACCTTGCTTCCATTATCCCATCCATTAATGAAATCTTCTATATTCGAAACAATTTATAGAATTTAAGAAACTTTGATTTGAAACGAACCCAGAAACAAGCAAGGGTCCCACAACAATTTATAAGATTAAGAGTTTTAAATAACTTTTATTTGAAACAAAAGGATATTTGGAAAATCAATCTGATGGAAGAACCCGTACGTCACACAAGTGAGGGCGTCCCCTCTGACTTTCAATCACACAGACAGATCGTCCTTGTGTATACATATGGGATTGTTCCTCTTAGTTGGAATAAAAAGTATAAAGAAAATATTTAGTCACGATGATAAATACCCTCTTCCAAAAATAATCTTAGGAAAATATTTTGACTAAAATAGATAAAATACAATTTTGAAACACATTCCAAAGGTACCAGAAAGTTTTGAAAAGATACCGGCCCCTTTTGAATAAGAGGTGATAGGTCACCCTGGAATTACTCACGAGGTTATCTAACGTACACCTCCCGATACATCAAGTATTCCCTTTCTCATATCTATCTCGTGTGCTACATAAACTTAACACTTTTGGCATAATAACCTTTATTAGCAATAATCTATAAAATTATAATCACTACTTAGAATAAACGCTTCGTTCGATAAACCCCCCTTGAACTCGATGTGAGTTCATATTTTATATCCTTACCTATATATCTATATGCGTATATTACTATCACTCTTGTTCCTGAGCAATATGACTCTAGGCTCTGATACCAAACTGTGACAGCCCCAAATCCGGGGTCATAAATCTGGGCCATCACGGACCAATTTCCATTCAATATCAATATCTCTTGAGTTTTTTTTTTTTACAATTAATACTTATGCCATTGACCCCGCAATAATAAACACACACACACCAGTCATATGCTCAGAGAACAACATTTACCATAATAAAATTAAGAGTTGAACAGTTATTACAAACCAGGATCATACTTAAGTACATTGTTGAATGACACTTCGACATGAAGCATTCCAACAATCAAAAGTTTATTACATACTTACACCCTTAATTATACATAAGCTCTCAGAACCCGTCTGCCTCTACGCTACCTCAGGAATCGATGCTAGCGTGCTCTCAGAAGGTCGCCTTTCCCCTACCCTCTTGCGGGGCGTTCTGCGAAGTATTGACATTCCTAGCTGTATATAGATAAGTAGCAAGAATGAGCCAAATAGCTCAGCAAGATAATTTCTATCTACTAACATCAAAGGAAAATAAACCATTGTATATATATAATAGACAAAAGCAACTTCAGTTATTATGGAAGAATTTTATTTCCATTCAATATGTATATACACTTTCCAATTATCCTTGTACGTAAGAAATATATAGTATCATTCCATCAGTCTCGCTTCTAACATCATATAATATCAGTCCCTCTTCTTGAATGCTATAACCATCAATATACCATTTCAGTGTAATCTTTCAAGATAATATAAAGACTTGAACAAATCTCTCGCTATAATCTTCTCATTTCCGTCTTATGCAACAATCATATAAATTAATATAAAATCAGTTTCTCTTCGTTTGTAACAATAATTCCATCATTCCATATCACTTTTCTGTTTTCAGTTATAGAAATCTGAAAACCATTTTCAATTCTTTCTTTCAAGTTTTGGGGATATCTGCTGGCGTCAGATACGTAGGACGATGATCAGTCGCCTGACCGTATCCGCTCTCTGTTTACTACTAGTAGAAGGGATGATCCCTACCTGGTAATCAACCCTGGAGGAAGGCTACCTGCTACATCCTCCCTTGGCATCTTCATGCCGAAATAAAATATTGGATGCTGGACTGTGCCACTACCACACAACCTCTTACGCTTACTGTTGCAATCCCCCTCTTTCAAATCATCAAATACCATTTCACATTTTCCATTTCCATTCACATTTCCTTTCACATATATCATTTCCATTTCCATTTATCATCACCTTTAAAAAATTATATATGTCATAATACTTTGATTATGACTCAGACATCTCCTCTGTATTCAATGAAATCAATATGCTTTTATATACGTAGAGTATTCCATTTATCTCAAAAGTATTAAATACCATTCATTAATATTTATTAAATCACAATACTTAGAAAGAATATAATATTATAAATCATATAACCCTAAATAATAATTGATACCATTCCTTTATATATTCTCTTAATCATAAGGCATGTTCACTTCATGCATAATCATCTCTATGTATATTCATATCCATCTCATACTCATATTCATATTCATATCATACTCATATACCTTCCCTTTTTTTACATCAATAATCAAGGAAAACCATTTCTTAACAATATAGTAACAATAGCATCACATATATATATTTCATGAAATCAAGTTTCTTTGAAGATAAATAATTTCCAAGTAGGGATAGAAAAGATCTTGCCTGGATCTCTAAAGCGAGTATGTGGAATCCTGAGTTCGTCTCCCGTTTCTATAGAAACGAAAGGATCACCATTAGTATATATCCCACTTAATCACTTAATCTCTACACCATAACACCCTTAACTCATATTATAAGTTTAACATGGTTTTTATGCACCAAAAGTTTACATGCACTTAACCATTTTTAAACTCGATCTAAGTTTTAGCATATTCCACCATTTTCCTTAATAACCACACTCGACTGTAAAAATTCTCAGAAAATATAGATTTCAAATTTTAATGCAAGGTCAACTGTAAAGGGTCCTCTGACCACCCTACTACACTATCCCAAAATTTCGTGACTTATAAAAATGTCTAAGTATGGTAACTTTAGCCTCAAAGTTGATACAATTACGTTTTCTCGGTTTTCGAATGTCTTTCACTAAAACTGACTTTTCTCCTAAACCGTTCATCAGATTTTTACGCACCTTATATCAAAACGATCTATGAACCAAGCTCTATCTCATCATGGTCATTTGGGGGTCGAGACAGAAACCTACCGTACGGGTACAGGGTCCAAAACAGGGCAGTTTCTTGGTTTAACGAAAATCGGACATTATAACGGCTATATTTTCATACTTTCCAAAATCAAACTCCTCCAAATCAATCATCCACCTTATACACCATCACCTACACCATGTGGTCACCTTACCAACCATGGTTACAAGCACATACTCCTTCCATATTCAACTTAAAACACATATCGACAACCATATCATCAAGATTTCATGCTTTATACAACTTAACTTCTAAACTAAGCATAATCAACCATAAACTCATAATTCAAGTTAGGGTATCAAGTAATATACCTTCCTTGATGTGTGTAATAGCTTTCTAAACTTTTTATAGTCCTTGTATAGCCTTGGGTAAGCTTGGATGATCAAAAGAATTGAAGAAAACAAAGTTAGAAATTCGGAGTTATTAGAACCCGACTTAAAGATCATGAAAAACGAGGCCCTTACCTAGGTTTTCTGAATGAGACTTCTAAAGGAGAGTTGTAGAGAATCTCACCAGCTTTCCAACCATATAAAGAACAAAAAATTCCATTGAGTAATGAAGGAGATATGGCCGTTTGAAAATCATCACAGAACCTGTGAACAATCCTGGACAGTTTGGTTCTTCAAATTGGGGAGATGATTTGCCTAGGCTACACTACTTGGATTGCTATGAAATTTGGAGCGACTAATTCCCATGGAGTGGAGAGGTTTTGGTTCAAATTTGGTGATTTTATCATGGGTAGAAATGGAGATATGATTTTTCTTCTCCTCCTTGCTCTAGCTGGGCAGTTTGTGGAAATGAGAGAAATGGAGTAATGAGGAAGATGGGGAGAGATTTTTCTCCTAATTTTTTATCTTATCTTCCTTTAATCTTGATCATTTTAGTGTCTTGTGGAAGCTTGTGAAGATATTTGTGGTTAACACCTTGCAAAGTTACTAATTTACCCTAAAAAACAAGTTAATGGCTAATGATACCACTTGGATGCTCTAAACTCTTATTTTCTAAATTTTCTAAGTAAAATGCCCATCACATTGGTAAATAATATGGTATGTATCCTTGTTACATTACTAATCTTGGTTGCTTGGTTTCCATGCTCGTCTAATTGTGGTTCGTTTCGAATATACCTCATTATCTCAGTGGTTTTTGAAATCATTTACAAATCCAATTTCCTTTGGTATTCTATTAACTTAATAATCCTCTAGTTAAATCTAAATCTTCTAATTCCTCAATATATAATTCCTTTAATATTTCCATGCTCCTTAATATCCAATCAAAGCTTATTCGAAATCAAAATCCTCAAAATCCATATTCAGGAATTTCTGAAATCCATTGTCATTTCGAGTCACTTATTTTCGTAGTACAACAATAATATGGTTTCTGTTTATATTCATTTCCTGTTTCCATTATAGCATACCTACACACCATCTCTCTAAATCCCCAAAATTCACTATTCATGTGATCACTGTAGCATTGCTAAAGTTAGGGTTATTACAAGTACGATGAGCGCCATGAGCAGCACATTCCAAGAAATGAGAACATTAAGGCCGATGCCATATTTAAGTTTGCCTCTTCTGAGATAGAAAATTATGCGGGGAGTTTTTACTTCCAGGTCCTGAAGACCCCACCATCGATTCGAAATTGGTAGCACCAGTTGATGTAAGCTAAAGGATAGACCCTCTCATAGCTCATCTTGAGACTGGTTGGCTCCCTGATAATGCCTTGAAGGCACAAAAATTGTTAGTGAGAGTGTTCAGATAAGAAGTCCTTGGTTATTCCATATTTAAAATCTTGACCGGTACAAAATCTAAGCCTTGATGGCCAACAAGGCTGTATGCCTCCAATTGAGCTTGTCGTTTGAGTTTAAGGACTCGAATCAAGAGTCGTCAGTCAAGTTGAGACCTAAGAAAGGTTATATGAGCATAAGAATAAGGTTGGAAACCTAGAATGAAGCTAAAGGGTTGAAAACCAACAAAGGCATACCAGGCCTAAGGTCAAGCGCTAAGGAGCAAGTGAACTACCTGAATGATCAACCGAGAGTTAAGGAAGACCTCCTCCATGAGAAACAAGGATGAGGTAAGAACTAAAGAACTTCATCACAAAGATGAGAGTCAAGGGTTGATGATAACCTTAAGACCAAGGATTCAGCGAACAAGTTAAAGCCCGGAAGGTCACGAGGATTAAGAAACAAGTCGTTTGAGTTCAAGGTTCACGAAACCCTTCAAGGCATAGCAAACACCTCCATCAACATACCAAGATTGATTTTCAATCCTGAGCCAAGGCACGAACGAAGCCAAAATTAAAATTTAGCACCGTTTAGTGCCTTTCAGCGTCGTTTAGTGCCGTTAGCACCATTTAGTACTGTTAGTGCCGCTAGCACCGTTTAGTGTCGTTTAGCGCCGTTTGAACACAGATGATTTTAGGTCCGAGATCCAAAATTCTAAGACCACGGATGATTTTAGATCCTAGATCCATGATAGTAATTAAAGATCAAGATCAAGGTTCTTGATCCTTAAGATAACGAAGTCACGAATGACCAAGGTAGTAACTTGAGATCGAGATCAAGATTCTTGATCCTCAAGACCACGGATGGCTTTCAGGTCCGGGTTTCCTAGCCAACCACGAGGTAGCCGACCACCGTGCCCGAGGGACGCCGGCCGACCACGAAGCAGCCGACCACGGCGCACGAGGCACCGCAGCCGACCACCTCCCGGCCGACCACGGCGTGTCAGGGCCTTTCGGCCGACCACCTCCCAGCCGACCATGGTGGCTTCAAGCCCTCCGGCCGATCATGAGCTAGCCGACCACGAGCTAGCTGACCACGAGCTAGCCCTTGATCCGGCCGATCACGGGTTAGTTCGTGGTCCTAGATCTCGATTTTTTCAGCGAACCTCGGATAGTTTTCAGACCTAGATCTCGACTTTTTCAGTGAATCTCGGATGATTTTCAGTACTAAAACGAGGTCAATATTAGCACCGTTTAGTGCCGTTTAAGCACTGTTTAGTGCCTGTTAGCACAGATTAGTGCCGATTAACACCGTTTAGTGCCGTTTAAGCACTGTTTAGTGCCTGTTAGCACAGATTAGTGCCGATTAGCACCGTTTAGTGACGTTTAAGCACTGTTTAGTGCCTGTTAGCACAGATTAGTGCCGATTAGCACCGTTTAGTGTCGTTTAAGCACTGTTTAGTGCCTGTTAGCACAGATTAGTGCCGATTAGCACAGATTAGTGCCGTTTAAGCACAAATTAGTGCCGATTAGCACCGTTTAGTGCTGTTTAAGCACTGTTTAGTGCCTGTTAGCACAGATTAGTGCCGATTAGCACCGTTTAGTGCCGTTAAACACTGTTTAGTGCCTGTTAGCACAGATTAGTGCCGATTAGCACAGATTAGTGCCGTTTAAGCATAGATTAGTGTCGTTTAAGCCCAGATTAATGCCAATAAGCACAGATTAGTGCCATTTAAGAACATATTAGTGCCGTTTAAGCACATATTAGTGCCGATTAGCACAGATTAGTGCCGATTAGCACAGATTAGTGTCGTTAAAGCACGGATTAGTGCCGTTTAAGCACGGATTAGTGCCGATTAGCACTGTTTAGCGCTGATTAGTGCCGTTAGTGCCGTTTTATGCCGTTTGACATCGTTTAACATTGTTTAAACGATGTTTAAGGCTAATTAGTGCTGTGTAGTGTCGTTTAACACCGTTTAGTGTCGTTCAACATTGTCGTAAATGCGTCGGTCGCTCCACGCTTTACATTAAGATGATATTGTTGAAAATACTCACGTAAGAGCAATGAACCCTGACCCAAGTCTCGGATAAGGCCGTTATAACTTCAAGGAAAACCTGATCAGTTTTCCTAGAAGTTGGGGGGCAAATGATATGGGCTAAAAGTAAGCCCTAAAGACACATTTAATGTGGCATTAATTAGACCTAAAATGGTCCAAACGTGGGGCCCACCAAATGGGCCCAAACCATATTTATAATATTAATTTCGTAATTAATATTATGGGCAATAAACAGCTCAGCAAATAAGAGTCAAACAAGGATATTACTCTTGCCTGACTTAGCCTCCAAGATACATATTTCAACATGGAAACTGGTTCCTACATACTAGGATCTGGAACCTTCTTCTAGGAGGTGACTTGCCCACCAAGTCACCTAACCCTACTACGATTCTAGGGCTTCTCAGCCTATATAAAGGGTCTGACCCCTCATTCTCAGAACCACGTCTTGGCTTGATTCTCAATAACGAGATACGTAGGCACTCTGTGAGGATCGATTAGTCTCGAACACGGAAACAGCCATTAAAGCACGAAGCTCCAGAACCCTAGCATTAAATACAGATTCATAACCTAGTTTTTATTCCACAACAACACTATTTTTAATTTAAAAACTTAATAATAAACCGTAAATAATATTTACAATAAATGCATATTTTCAGTTTCTCTAAAGTAGAATTTCCGTAGATCTAACATCCCGAACATTCGGACTAATAATCAATAATTTTGTTTTAAAATTTTAAAAGTAACACAAACCTGGACCTAAATTGTTCATGACACAGCACAGACCCAAATTTGACCAATCCACACATTTTAGATTTATCACAAAGATTATGCACATCTATCACATAATACAATGGAATGAACCTTGACTTCCACAATGACAGGCTTGTTGTAAATGTTTGATTGCTATTTAAAGATAAATATAAATTATAAATCTTCCTTAGATAGACTCATTTAACAAATAAATAGAAATAAGGTAACACTACAACATCTACTTAACTGTTATTCATCAGCATTGTACAACCAAATAAGGCCAAAAAAAATTGATAGGTGCACATAAAAGAAAGATAAATTATTAAATTAGCCAAGAGATACATGCATAATTCATTCTGGTCAGTGTTCATGACTATCCTAAAATACACAAAATACAAATGACCTTACTACAAATCAGATAATTTTCAAAACAGAGGAGAAATCGTCATTATATAGAGTAAAGTGCACTTTGTGTACCTGAACTTTGGCGAAGATACCACTTCGCATACCATAGTTTCAAATCTGCCACGGGCAATACTGAACAAAGTACTTACTTACAGTTAGTGTACTACCGTCTATTTTCCATTTTAACGCTGTCAAATGTCCAGGGATAAAACAGACTTTCCAGGTAGCATCTTTGCGCGGGCTTATGATAAGCGGGCTTTTTTCAGTTACATTATTATATATATACACACACAGGACATCCATAATTCATCATTTTCAGTTCCAGCAATAGGAGAGTACAACACAAAATTATTGATCTTCGATCCAAGAATCGGAAGCCTCCCTTCACGAGCATAAGACTTAAGAACCATTGTTAGGAATATGTTGTAGTTGATGATAACTTAACATTCAAGCAAAATTGTATAAGTCAAGTTTTGTAACTGTCAACGGATAAGATTTATAACTATATTCGTTGACAGGTAGCTCATCAACGGATGAGGTTTTGTAGCATACTGCAATATCTCTATTTATCAGTTGATAGTGTTTTTGTTCAGAGTCATGTTAACCATCAATGGATAGGCAGAATAGGGTAGCCAATTGTAAATAAGCTATGCTATGTAATTCTGTCTAAGTGAAAGTGTATCAACGGATAAGAACAGGGCTCTATCAACGGATATAACTCAAATCTACTCTATCAACGGATACAGCTCAAACTACCATCAACGGATAACTGTGCACAACATCAACGGATAATCATTATCACTTTATCCTATGCTAGCTAAGTATTAGCAGTTGATAAGGACAGGTTTGACTGATAGATCACATGGGTTGATAGTGGGTATAAAAAGCAGTATGGCAGCCATACTTTGGACACACAGAAGAAAGAAGCATTCCATTTACACAGTACATACAAGAAAGGTGCAGGGGACATATCTGTTCACAAGGACAACCTTTCGGCTACATGTGGATTTGGAGTGGAGTAGCAAGTCAACTTGAATTAGATTAATATTATCTTATTCCTGTAGTACTTGTAAACTTGGGATATATAACCAAGTGTAGCAACTCTTTAGAGATTAAGAAAACATACATATTTGCTTAGAGTTTCTTGAATATCCTTAGAAGCAAAGAGTTGTAAAAACAGAAGCTGTGTACATTTGTATCACAGAGTTTTCTTCAAATAAAAGTCTCAGGTGGTACATTTAACCACCTGATTTTTTTTATGTGTTTGTGAACCATTTTTTATTCAGCAATTATTTCCTTATAGATTTCTGTGGTTTTTATCAGAAATTTATAATTGTCAAGAATTGTATTCAACCCCCCCTTCTACAATTATACAAGTGTGTAATCTGGGAATAACAATTGGTATCAGAGCAAGCTTCTAATATATTTGAAGTTTAAAGATCAACACACTTCCAACATGTCTAAGAAGGATTATGGAGTGAAGATACCGGTTCTTGATAGAGAAAATTACTTTCACTGGAAAGTAAAAATGCGTCTACATCTCATGTCTATTGATGTAGGCTTTGTAGATTGCATTGAGAAGGGTCCTCATGTTCCAATGAAGGCTGCTTCAAGAGTTGGTCTTGCTGCAGATGCACCAGACACTTACATTCCAAAACCTGTTTCTAAGTGGAGCACTGAGGATGTTACAGAAGTCCACAAAGATAAAAAGACCATGAATATTTTGTTCAATGGTTTAGAAACAGACATGGTTGACAATGTTATCAACTGTACTACCGCCAAGGAAGTATGGGACATTGTTCAAACCCTTTGTGAAGGTACAGAACAGGTAAGGGAAAACAAGATGCAGCTACTGATCCAACAGTATGAGCACTTCCATTTCAAGAATGGAGAGACATTGAATTATACATTCAGTAGATTTCAAAAGCTACTGAATGGCTTGAAACTGTATGGAAGAATCTACCAAGTGAAAGATTCTAATCTCAAATTTCTGAGATCACTGCCCAAAGAGTGGAAGCCTATGACTGTTTCTCTAAGAAACACTCAAGAGTACAAGTCATTTACTCTTGAAAGGCTCTATGGAACTTTAAAGACATATGAACTAGAAATGGAGCAGGATGAAGAAATTGAGAAGGCCCAAAAGAAAAGCGGGTCAGTTGCACTTGTTGCCAACTTGGAGCAGAAGGAGGAGAAGAGGACTGAAGCTGCTAAATCTACACCAAACAGGAAGGTTTGTGAAGGTAGAGCATAATCAAGCAAAAGCAAGGAAAAGGTGTCTGAAGAAATGAGTGTCCTTCAGCAGGATGAATTGGATGAGATTGATTAGCATTTAGCCTTTCTGTCTAGGAGATTGTCTAAGCTAAAATTCAGAAGAAACTCTGGGGTGGCCAAGCCATTTAACAAGGATTTTTCTACAAGCAACTATGTGGATAAATCCAAAATTAAATGCTACAATTGTGGAATTACTGGTCACATGATAAGTGAATGTAAGAAGCCTTGATCAGAGAACAAGGGTGTTTACACTAAATCACGCAAGCGTACGTGGTCACAAGTAATACAGATATAAGTCGAGTTCGTTCCCACAGAGATCTAGAATGGTGTTCAATTCAGTAAATATGCCTATGCAACAATGTATGGTTTTTATCCACTGCTAAGACAAATAACAAATTGTATTTTTATTAACTACTAAATTAATTATCAAACTAAAGATTAACTAATTAAAGAGATTAAAATCGAATTATTAATATGAGAATAAAACATGGAATCCTAGTTTCATCATCTACTTCACTTAGAGTCAAACTAAAGATTAACTAATTAAAGAGATTAAAATCGAATTATTAATATGAGAATAAAACATGGAATCCTAGTTTCATCATCTACTTCACTTAGAGTTGCAGCCTTTAATTAAAACATGTGATGGTTTTGATATCTGATCGGATAACACGAAAAGAGTAAAAGTTACCTCTCGGTATACTAGTACCAATCTACACATACATCCACAAAAGAGATAGAAGATGAATAGGCACCTATTATGTTTAGACCCTATATCTCTATAGAATTTGAAAACATAAAGGTTGAAGCACAAGTTATCCACTTAGATCACATAGGGCAGTATAAGTATTTTCATCTCACACCACAATCATATTGATAACAATTATGAACCTATGCTAGCATGGCAAGTTCTAAATCTCAAGATCCACTCTCGCTTCACAAGAGATTAACAATTCAATTTAGATGTTAGCTACGCATCTAAAAGCATTAAGATTAACCATACGAGGATATCAGTATTCACCACACATAAATCTTTAAGGCATGCAAACTACTAAGCTACATAGATAAATTCACTAGGATCCCATGACAACGATTAGTTCATAACTAAACCTTTCGTCACCATGGGATTTGATGAAAACATGGTAAATAACAAGATATGAATAAAAGAAGTAATTATATTAATAAACAGGAGATTGAGAAAACAAATCTATAATCCAAAGTAACACAAAGGATGAAGTAGATCTAGATCCGTTGCTTGTCACGAGCGTTGAACCCTTCTCTCCTTTTCTCCCTTGCAGATCTAAGCTGGTTACAATAATAAAGCTATGATAATGTGTATCTCTATTATAATGGTAGGATGTGTTTAAATAGGCTCTAAAAGTCTTCCCCAGCAAGAAAATACCAAAACAGAATTATAATAGAATTTCTGCAAGATACGTTTCCTAAACTGATTCTGTTTTCTAGGGAAATTCGTAACTGACTTTTCTTCTGTTTTCCAGAGCCTTTCCCGACGTAATTGGACCTCTGGACCACCTTAGAATGATAGAGAATCTCGTTATCTTCGCGTGGACTGCTTACGGGCTGAAAACAGACTTATAGAACTCAAGATATGGCCCAAACAGTGAATCTCACGCGTGCAGCCCAATAAATCCGAATTTTAATAAATTCAATCTCCAAAAACGACAAAAACATCCACCATAATCAACATCCTTGTAAATCTGCATAACTAAACAAAATACATCAAAACTACAAGAAACTTGAGCCCAAGACAATCAATTTAAGCCGATTTAGAATGCTCCAAGTGGATATAAATCCACTTATCAAAGGGAAAGCCAACTGAAACTGTTGACTACAAGAAGAAATATTTTGATCTTCTCAGACAGAAAGGAAAGGCATTCATGACCCAAGAGTATGACTGGGCTACTGATGGAAATCATTCTGATGATGATGCTGAGTTTGTCAACCTTGCATTAATGGCTGATTCTGAGTAGGAAGCAAGTACAGCTAGCAATCAGGTATTTTCTACTAATCTCTCTGAGCTCACCAAAGAGGAATGCAATAGTGTTATAGATGAAATGTCTACTGAACTATATCACTTGAGTGTTACTCTTAAATCACTTACCAAAGACAACAATAGGATTAAAGAAACTAATCAGTTCTTAAGTGATAGAAATGCAGTTCTAGAAACTCAATTTCTAGAATTTGAGAAAATGAGAGTTGATTGCAATAATGCTAAAAGTGAACTTGAAGCTGTGTTAAAAAGAGAACTAATTTTAAGAAACCAGCTTGAAAAAGAACAAGGGATAATTGCTAAATTTCAAAGTTGTAGGAATATTTCTCAATACATAATAGAAGTCCAGGGAATAAAATCATTTGTGAAGGATACCTGGACTCAAAAGAAAAAGGAGCTAGAACCTTGCCTTGAGGATCTAAAGACTATTTGTGAATCAACGGATAGTGATCATCCGTTGACAGATGAACCATCAACGGATGAGAGGTATCCGTCGACTAACAAAAAGTCTGTTAGTAAGAAGGAACTCAAAAAACTGAATAATCAGTATGGTCCAGTAGCCAAGAACTTTGTCTTTGGTGAAAGTAGCCAGGCCAAATCAAGTGAGAAGGCTAAGGCAGGTGATTTACTTAACAAAAAGGCTGTAAATGAAAAGGTAGAGACTGAGGGTAAAAAGAAAAAGAACAGAAATGGTAAGATAGGCATTAACAAGAAAAACAATTATTCTCCTGACAAGTTTGCTCCTAGGAAAACTTGTGGTAATTGCAATAGTGTCAATCATCTATCTTCTAACTGCAAGTCTGTCAAAAGGACTCCTGTTCATATACCTCAATCTATGCCAAGTATGCCTGCTATGCCTGTTATGCCTGGTTTATATCAGAATGCTAGCTTTTCAAATCCATATGTGAACATGCCATATGTGCCTAATCCTTATTTTCAATCTGTGAATATGCCACAAATGTCATAGAGCATTCCTAGCATGGATAATATGTATGCCAATTTTCCACAAATGCATGCATCAAATATTTATGCAAATGAGCATCTGTCAAAACCTATCACTCAAGCATCAACACCCAAAGTGAAGATTGCTAAGAGTGTAAAACCAAAGGCTAACAAGAAAGGACCCAAGGAAACTTGGGTACCAAAATCAACTTGATTTGTATTTTGGAATGTGTGCAGGGAAATAAGAGGAATCTATGGTACCTAGACAGTGGATGTTCTAGGCATATGACAGGAGATTCAACCCTGCTCATAGAGTTCAAGGAGGAAGCTGGCCCTAGAATTACCTTTGGAGATGACAACAAAGGATATACTAAGGGATATGGCTTGATTACAAAGGACAATGTCATCATTGAAGAAGTGGCTTTAGTTGAAGGTTTGAAGCACAATTTGCTGAGTGTCAGTCAGATTTGTGACAAAGACTATGAAGTAAAGTTCACTAAAGAAGCCTGTGTTGTTTCTTCCAAGGAAAACAACAATGTGGTTCTGACAGGCTTTAGAAAAGGAAATGTTTACATAGCTGATTTCAACTCAGCATGCTCAGAATCCATTACTTGTCTCTTCAGCAAAGCAAGCAAGGATGAGAGTTGGCTATGGCATAAAAAGCAGTCACATTTGAACTTTAAAGTTATGAATGATTTGGTAAGAAAGGATCTTGCTAGAGGAATCCCTCAATTGGAGTTCATCAAGGATGGATTGTGTGATGCCTGCCAATTAAGGAAGCAAAAGAAATCATCCTTCAAGAGCAAGACAGAGTCATCCATTGTTAAGCCCCTTCAATTGCTGCATATGGACTTATTTGGTCCAGTAAATGTCATGTCCATTTCAAAGAAGAAATACTGCCTGGTGATTGTGGATGATTTTTCTAAGTTTACATGGACCTTCTTTCTGCACTCCAAAGATTGTGCAAGTGAAATCATCATCAATCATCTCAGACTAGTAAACAATGGTTCTGAAGTAAAAGTACAAAGAATCAGGAGTGACAATGGCACTGAATTCAAAAATTCCACAATGAAGATTTTCTGTGAAGAGAATGGAATTGTCCATAAGTTTTCTGCTGCTAGAACACCTCAACAAAATGGGGTTGTTGAAAGGAAAAACAAAGAACCATTATCACATAGTTGACTTATAGAAAGCAAATTGTAGAGACAATCCTGAAAAAATGAGAGTCGATTTTTCTCTGCCTTCTCTCTAGAACTTCTCTCTCTAAAAACCTCAAACATTCTAATCATCTTCTACATCAGTTCTAAATTTCCACATCCTAATCCATCTCTTCCTTCTAATCTCTCACCTAAACACCATATTTCTTCTTTCCTTTTCGAGTAGCATGAGTCGCAAGAGGGTTTCATTTGTGGATGACTCTGTAATGACGACTCCTGTTAAGAACCATGTGGCAGCGACCCAAGAGGGGTTAGATCCAGTTTTGAGCCCAAAAAGGGTCTCGTTTGCGGTTGATTTGGTATCGGAGATACCATCTATTGATACTCAATCTAGGGAATTGGAAGGATTGAGTACGAAGAATGCTGCCAAAAAGAGTGTTCTTTGCGTCGGAAGGATTGAGTCTGGAGTGAGCCCGAAGAAAGTATCTTTTGCGAAAGAATTGGTTTCAGTGATACCATTGGAGAAGGGTAATCCAGTAAGATCTGCTGGGAAACCTCAACCCAAGAGAAGGGTAGTTTTGGATGGGATTGATGACAACAAAGGGCGGAAATTGGATAATTCTGGACTTGGGGTTGCTTCGAGAACTAGAAGCTCAATCAACTTACTGGAGTGCGAAGGTAAGTTTTTCTCTTCTCATAAGAAGATGAAGCCGGGTTTTTTTAATGATAACCAGCCTATCTTGGTTGAGGAATCTTCGGATTCTATTGTTTCTAGTTCAGATTATGTAATGAATGAGGAGGATGTTAATTCCACACTCTCGCCAAAAAATCCAAGTGCTGATGAGACCCGAGTGGGTGGTAAAGACACACCCTTTAACCCCAATGATATGGTCAGTGAGGGGGCTTCTATTAATGATAACAGGGTCACTGAGTTAACACAAGGGGAGGGCTCTAATCCAGTTGCAGGCAAGCAACCTGCGGAGACCAAGGGGAAGAACGTGTGTACTGACACAGCAAGGAAAGAGGGGACTCCTTTTTGGGATGGCTCGACTAAAAGAATGCAGGAGCGTTTGTCTATTGCTGTGAATGTGATCATTATTTTTAGAGACTGCATAGTCCACAATGGGCATGAGGTGCCCCTAATTTGGGGAAATGTTGATGTAAGTGATTTGGATGTTATTACTGGGCTGAATTCAAGGCCAGACATCAAGCTCCTGAGAAACCTGGGAACGGCTCTAAACTGCATTAGGCAGCTTGGGAATTTCATTAGGAAGAATGGTATCCCTCCCCCGGTTATGTTAGGGGACGATGGTCAGGTAATTGAAGACATGGATGAGGAGCTGGAGATTGCTGAGCTGTTAGACCACAGCTTATACAACTCGGGGTTGAAGAGGAAGGCTCTGGTGGCAGCGAGGTGTAACTTGGATAAGCTAAAGTTGTTCATTGTCTCTCGGGGTTTGGAGATTCCTTCGATTAAAGGGTCCCGTGATAGGGAATTTAGTGCCTCTGCTCGTAGGCTAAGAGATATTGAGGAAGTGGAGCTCCATGACTTAACCTGTCGAATTATTCAGTTGAGGGACTATTTGATTGATTCGGGGATCGATCTCCAATCAGTTGAGCGGCAGAATAGCCCTTACACAGGAGGTATGGATGATGAATCTTTGAAGGAAAAAAGGGGAAGGGCAAACAATGCAAAGGAGCCGATTCAGGGCAACAAGCAGTACCTGGGTCATCTGTTTGATCTTGTGGGTGATGTGACTGTGCATGATGATACTAGGAAGGAGGCCAGCGTTTGCAACCTCAAGGCACGCCTCAGTAAAGCTCCAGATTGAGTTTAAATTTAAGTCTGTAATGGTCTTAGTTCTTCTTGTTGATTGTTAAATGGTGTAATGTTGTTTAACTCTGCTGTTCTGAATGTGGATTCCGCGGGTTATGCCCCCAGATTGTGTAATGCTGTTCCTTAGTGGTATAAAATTTTAATTAGCAAAAAAGAAAAACAGAACTCTCATTGAAGCAGCCAGAACAATGTTAAGTGAATCAAGATTGCCAACATATTTCTGGGCTGAAGCTGTCAGCACTACCTGCTTCACTCAGAATATTTCCTTGATCAATCAAGCTAGAGGAATGACTCCTTATCAGTTATTTACCAACAAAAAACCAACGTTAGCTTTTCTTCATGTCTTTGGATGTAAGTGTTTTGTGCTGAGAAATCATGGAGATAACTTGGCCAAATTTGAAGCAAAGGCAGATGAAGCTATCTTTGTTGGATATGCAGTAGGGAAAGCCTATAGAGTCTACAATCTAAGAACCAACATTGTTATGGAATTTGTACATGTTGTGTTTGATGATCAAAAGATTCTAGGTCTAAATGATGAAGGCTTCCATGAAAAGTTGAGATTTGAAAATGAGGTAGAAGGAAGAATGTACATTGATGATGATGAGGAAAATGAAGATCACAACCTTGGAAATTCACCTAGAGTTGTTGGTCCAACTAGAAGTGATGCTAACACTGGGAATGAAGCATCCGTTGACAGTCATACTAGAGCATCAGATGCATCCGTTGACAGGCATTCTCATGTATCCATCGATAGGCAAAATGAAGCATCCGTTGATAGACAAAATGATGCATCTGTTGACAGTCAACTTCATAACTCCTCAAGGACAACAGACTCAGGGGGAGTTTCTCAAAGTCAAAACTCAGTGATCAATCAACAAGATCATGCTCACTTAGATGAAGCAACCTCGTCTAGATCAAACCTTCCACCTTCAAGAAAATGGACCAGAGATCATCCTTTTGAATTAATCATTGGTGACTCAAACTCAAGAGTCCAAACTAGGAGGGCCACACAAGAAGAATGCCTATACTGTAGTTTCCTGTCTCAAGAGGAACCTAAGAAAGTGGAAAATGCCCTTCTAGATCCAGATTGGGTCTTAGCAATGTAAGAAGAGCTAAACCAATTTGAGAGAAATAAAGTATGGAAGCTTGTGCCCAAACCTGATGATAGAGGTATCATAGGTACCAAA
This sequence comes from Kitagawia praeruptora, assembly GCA_037693485.1. NCBI lineage: Eukaryota > Viridiplantae > Streptophyta > Magnoliopsida > Apiales > Apiaceae > Kitagawia > Kitagawia praeruptora. The sequence continues at coordinate 107,335,063 of CM075348.1, forward strand.
TGGGTTCTCGAGAATAAGACTGATGAAAATGGCATAATTGTGAGGAACAAAGCTAGATTAGTGGCAAAGGGCTATTTTCAAGAAGAAGGAATAGATTTTGATGAAACTTTTGCTCCAGTGGCAAGACTTGAGGCAATTAGAATTTTCCTAGCCTATGCAGCACATGCCAATTTCAAAGTCTATCAGATGGATGTCAAAAGTGCCTTTCTAAATGGGGAACTGGAAGAAGAGGTATATGTCCATCAACCTCCTGGCTTTGAAGATCCAGAATTTCCAGAATATGTATATCTTCTCTTGAAAGCACTTTATGGTTTGAAGCAAGCACCAAGAGCCTGGTATGACACTTTATCTCAATTTCTTTTGGAGAATCACTTCACTAGAGGTACAGTAGATAAAACCTTATTTCATAGAAATGTCAATGGTTCTTCAATACTTGTTCAAATCTATGTAGATGATATTATTTTTGGGTCTACAGATGAGAAGCTTTGCAAAAGGTTTGCCAAACTTATGCAAAGTAGGTATGAAATGAGCATGATGGGTGAATTAACTTACTTTCTTGGTTTACAAGTAAAACAAGTTAATGAGGGAATTTTCATAAGTCAAACAAAATATATTTATGATCTCTTAAAGAAATTTGACTTAATGGATTGTGCCTCTGCAAAAACACCTATGGCCACTGCAACTAAGCTTGAGTTGAATACTAAGGAAAAATCTGTGGACATCTCAAGCTATAGAGGCATGGTAGGCTCACTTCTATATCTAACAGCTAGTAGACCTGATATAATGTTTTCCACTTGTCTGTGTGCTAGATTTCAAGCTGACCCTAGAGAGTCTCACTTAATTGCTATTAAGAGAATTTTCAGGTATCTCAAGGGAACACCAAACCTTGGCATTTGGTACCCAAGAGATTCTGGCTTTGATCTAATTGGCTATTCAGATGTAGACTATGCAGGTGCAGAATTGATAGGAAAAGTACTACAGGCTCCTGTCAATTTCTAGGGAACAGGCTTGTGTCATGGTTCAGTAAGAAACAGAACTCAGTCTCCACTTCTACAGCTGAAGCTGAGTACATTATTGCTGGAAGTTGTTGTGCACATATTCTTTGGATGAAAAATCAACTTACTGACTATGGTCTAAAAATTGAGAAGATTCCAATTTTTTGTGACAACACTAGTGCTATTGCCATCACAGAGAATCCAGTGCAACATTCGAGAACCAAGCATATTGACATCAAATACCACTTCATTAGAGAGCATGTGATGAATGGTACAGTAGAAATGCACTTTGTGCCAAGTGAAATGCAGCTTGCAGATATCTTCACCAAGCCTCTTGATGAATCCTCATTCACAAGGTTGGTAGGTGAACTAGGTATGCTTAATTTTTCATAATTCCTAGTGATATCTAATCATACTGTATTGTAGCTAGTAATGTGTTTTGATTTACTTGAGAATTAAAAACTCTCAGAAAGACTCTTAGCAGAAATTTTGTTTAAGGCAAAATTTGCCTATCAATGGATATCCTTTTATCCGTTGGTAGTATAAACACATTACTAGATTTTCGTATGTCAACGGATAACAGGTTGTCCACGTCATCGATGGATAAACTGTTTTCTCAACCGTCCAATCTTTATCCGTTGATATACATTTTTTTTATATAGCCGTTGGTAAACGTGTATAATTAGTCACGGCTGTACTTCTTTTCTTTTCATTTATTATCTGACAGTTACTTTTGTCCAATGGGGTAATTACTTTTAATTATTTCATTTTTAATTCTTGGAAAATATAAAAGGCTGTCTTGTGCTCTCACATCTCACCTTTATTCACTTTCAAGAATCTCATAAGTTAACTGCATCTTCTTCACTAAAACTCTCTCTGCAACAAAAGTTCAAACACTTCAATGGCGCCTATTGTCAAGATGATGTCTTCCACTGGGTTTACCTATGAGAAGAACAATTTCGCAGCCTTTGTTGACACAGCGAACGCTCCAGAAGTATATCACATCATGATGAATTTCGTGAAGAAATGCAAACTGTCATATGCTATGACTACCACCACACCCCTCATTCATGAAGTAATTGAGGAAATGTGGACATCGGCTGAATTTAATGGTAATGATGAAACTATCTCTTTTCTCTTAAGGGTAAAAATTATGTGGCTAATTCTGATGTCTTTACTGCATGTTTAAAATTACCTGAAAATAATTGTACATCATTTCCAACCGATGCTGAAATAGTTACCATGCTAAACTCAAGTGGATATGCTTTTAGTACTGACAATTTAGGCAAAATTGTTAGGAAGGGTATGGTTAAAGAATGGAGTTATATATGTGATGCTTTCATTAAAACTTTTTCTGGTAAAATTAGTAATTTTGATGTTGTTACTAAAACCATGCTAGTGATGCTTTGTATGCTCTTAACTGATAAATACTTCAATTTTGGCACACTAGTGATGTATGAAATAGCAGCTAAATTAGGTAACAAAGAAACTAGGGGCAAAAATATCTACTTTGCTAGATTTTTGATGCTTTTAGGTCTGCATATGTCAGAGAATGAGCTATCCCTCTCTAACCCGGATAGCAAGTTCAGTTGTTTTGTACAGGAGAAGAGAGTCCTCAGTGACTTGATTCGAATGAATCTGAATGCAGGAGTGCAATTGGTTTATCCACCAATTGTTCAGGTAGCTTCTAATCTTATTACTCCTATCTCTACCCAAATTTCTTTGCCTTCCACTGTCATAATGGAGTCTGTAGTTGTGACCAAACAGGCTCCTACCCAAGTGACTAAATCCAAAGTCTCAAAACCACAATCTAAAAGACAAACCTCAGGTGTCTCTCAAAAGACACCTGTTGCAAAAACTACCAAAACTCTTGAGGGGAGTGTGAAGGTGGTAGTGAGTGGTGAGGGACAGGGTGAACATCAAAGAAGCCCTAAGGATAAGGAAGGTGAGGCAGGTGCAACCAACATTTCAGTCTCTCAAAAGACTGTTAATGAATCTTCAAGACAAATTCTAGTAACATCCTCTCAACAGGGTGTGACTACTGATTTTAGTTCCATTCCAGGAACACTGCACAAAAGGGCAAGAGACACAGATAGCTCTCACTCAAAAACCTATGGTAGAAGAGTAAAGTCCAAAACCATTGGGGAATCACAGGGTGCATACACAGTACAGCAAACTGTACCTTCTCAAATTCAGTTTGATGTGACTTCAATAAATGTGGAGTCACAGCCCCTTGATCTTAACCTTCAAATCGATACACATTTTAATCCACCATCACCAACTCCATCTCTGGATGTGGATATGATATCTACATCAATTCCTGATTCTCCATCTTTAAAATTCTTGGAGAAGCCCCACTCAACAATTGGTGGTCATCATCTTTTAGATGATTTGTTGGGCCATCAATCTTCCATTCCTGAATTCACAACACTATCTGTGGCCTCTTCCTTAAAATCAATCACCACAGATTCAGTGTTGGTTTTCACTTCAACGAATACTCTTTTTCCTTCATCAACGGATATCCTTCATCCGTTGACAGGTGTTTCTCCATCAACGGATGTGTCTACAACTAATTATCCGTTGACAGCAATAACTACTACATCAACGGATACACTTTATCCATTGACAACTCTCTCTACCACTGCAAAATGTGACATTCCCATGTCAACTGTGGAGGAGTTTGTAGTAGTTGAAACACTTTTAGGAATGAGGGAAGGGAGTGAGAGGCTGCCTTGTGAGCAGGCAAAAGGAGAGAAAAATAATGAGAGGCTGACCATTTCTTCCGGTCAGGCAAAAGGAGAGCAAGAGAGTTCCACCTTAGTAGGTGAAGGTGAGGGTGTGAGAGGTGTGAGCCAGGGGGAGTCCCTGATGCAAAAAAAGAGAGATGAGAGGAGAGAAGGGACTACAGGAGAAATAAGGCAGGAAGATTCAGCCATTGCAAGTGAGTTAATGGAGGTTAATGAAGCTTCCAAAGAGATGGAATTTCGACAATAATATCAGTCAATTATTGACTCCATCTCTTTGGATCCTGAAACCTTTACTCATCCTGTCCCTGCCTATCAAATCATGGCACAACAGGGCAATGTGGAGGCAGAGGAGGCAATGCAACTAGTGCACACCTCATAATCTCTTCAAAGAGCAAAAGAAGCTTTTCAAACCCTGTCTCCAAGTGCTGGAAGTGAAGATTTTGGCAGTGATGACAGTCGAAGTTCAGATGGTGAAGAAATCAATGAAGAAGAAACTCCAGAATGGATGTTTACAAATGCCATTGAACTTAGGGATCTCAATGTGGAAATCATGAAACAATATCACTCTGCTAAGGCTGAGCACCAAACTGCAGAACAACAGAGAAAGACTATTCTTGAACAGGTTATGGCCTCACTAAAATTGCAAAAAATGCAAACAGTTATTCAAAGAACACAACAGGAGGAGGTCAAAACTGCAATTAGAGATATGAAGATAGAACTAGATGCCAGGATTGAGGCACTAGCTCCTACTACCACTCAAAAGGTGCTTACTAGCAAACTTCTCAAAGAAGATAGCCTGGCTAAGTCTGTTCAACTTCTTTCCTCCAGAGTGGATAGTATGGAATCTCAAATGCAAACTATCATTGCCAATCAATCAAAACAAACTCAACTACTGGAAATGCTACTTGCAGCTTCATCCCCAACCCTTGATGCTAACAAAAAGGGGGAGAAAATGGGAACAAGCAAAGAGGAGGCTGCAACAACATCATCTGGTCAAATTCAAGCTACCAGTAGTAAGATAGCACAGATTGAGGGGGAGAAACAGCCAATTGTAGTGGTCAATCCAACAGATTTTGAAATAAAGGCTTCCCCTGTGAAGAAACAAGTGGCTTTGCCTGAGATTCAAAGTTTAGAAGAAATCTCAGATGGTGAAAGGCAAGCCAGAATAAAAGCTTTGGAAAAGATCAACAAGGAGACTAGTGAAAGAATTCTAAAGACATAGAGGATGATCAATGAATCAATTGCATCATCTCTGTTTCTTAATGCTCAATCTTCTGCTCCAACAATATCAACCACAATCATGAAGGTGCTCACTCCAAAGATTGTGGCTCCTACATTCTATGATGCTGAGCCATCATATGTCAAAGAGTTTGAACCAACCATCAAAACCAGAGCCTACTCACCTCCAAAGGAAACTGGGAAGAACAAGCTTCAGCTAGACTACCCATTTCCCAAGGATGATGAAGAAAAGCTAATGGGAAAGACAATCATGGAGTTCAAAGTACAGACAAATAAGAGTGTAAGAGATTGGATGGCTGTAATCATGAGGAATGGAAAAGTATTAAATATATCCAACAGCCATCCTAGATTTGTGGAAGCTAAAAGAGAAGAAGTCTCCAGAATCCAAAGGGAAGCTCATCCAAGTACAGAAAATCAACATGAAAACTTAGATGAGAAGCAAGCCAGGCTGGCTCAAGAGTTAATGGATGAGGTAGAGGTTGAAATGAAGGAACCTGAGGAAGTTCCCAAAACCAAACCTAAGAGAAGGAAAGCTAAACCCAAAAGGGTTCTTTCTCCAGAACCCTTTCCAGAAAAAGAAACTAATGGCTCATCAGTATCTATATCTGCATCAGAAATCGACCCAACTGTAAACTTTCATGGTGACCCCATAATGCCTAAAGAAGAACCAATGAATTTTGATTCAATTGAAGTTCCTTCATTCTTGCTGAATCCAAAACAGAAGAAAAGGGGTCCAAAGAAGCAACTCTCAAAGGGACCAGTTCAAATTACTAGGGTACCTGCTATTGTCAAACAGCCAATCTTGGAAAACAAAGAAGACTTTATCTATCAGGCAGAAATTGAAGAATACTCTGGCATGAATCTATATTTGGATGAATTGTCAGAAGTAAGAGGAATTGACAAGTACAAGAATCAGCCTGAGAGATTAGTGTTTGTCTACAAGGGAGGAAGTCAGAGGACATGGCCATTACAGAAGGTTCTTGGAGAGAATTATCATACATTGACCAAAGTGTTCTCAGCATTCAAGAGACACACAGGGTTCTCTGAGACAGCTAGAAGGGAGATAATTAGCAGAATAGAAGAAATAAGGAGAGAATGGAACTCACCCTCAAGTCTACCAAAGAAAATGAAGATCCCATATAATGGACAGAAAATCCACATTCAACCCTTTTGGATGATGGAGTTCAGGGATGAAGAGGGCACTAGGAGATTCTTCAGGTTAGAAGACCAACTGTCAAAGGCTAGTTCTGATTACCTAAGATGGTTACAACTAAAGCTAAATCCAAAAGTTGTTGAAGAAGATACCTTCTATAGGCAACTTCAAGTGCAAATTGAGTCCAACTCTGCCAAGGAAGGAAAGTCAAGGGTGCAGCCAACCAGAGAGAGGAAACATCATTAATTTGCTCAATCCAAAGGAGCACATCTCTGATAAGTTTCTTAAAGCTTTCTATTTTTAATTTTTATAGCTTAATACAATCTTTGCATACTGTAGTGTATATATCTTTAGGAATGTTATGTTATCATCAAGGTTCTGAATTTATGCTTTATTGCCATCAAGTATAAATTGGGGGAGATTGTTAGGAATATGTTGTAGTTGATGATAACTTAACATTCAAGCAAAATTGTATAAGTCAAGTTTTGTAACTGTCAACGGATAAGACTTTATAACTATATTCGTTGACAGGTAGCTCATCAACGGATGAGGTTTTGTAGCATACTGCAATATCACTATTTATCAGTTGATAGTGTTTTTGTTCAGAGTCATGTTGACCATCAATGGATAGGCAGAATAGGGTAGTTAATTGTAAATAAGCTATGCTATGTAATTCTGTCTAAGTGAAAGTGTATCAACAGATAAGAACAGGGCTCTATCAACGGATACAACTCAAATCTACTCTATCAACGGATATAGCTCAAACTACCATCAACGGATAACTGTGCACAACATCAACGGATAATCATTATCACTTTATCCTATGCTAGCTAAGGATTAGCAGTTGATAAGGACAGGTTTGACTGACAGATCACATGGGTTGATAGTGGGTATAAAAAAAAGTATGGCAGCCATACTTTGAAAACACAGAAGAAAGAAGCATTCCATTTACACAGTACATACAAGAAAGGTGCAGGGGACATATCTGTTCACAAGGACAACCTTTCGGCTACATGTGGATTTGCAGTGGAGTAGCAAGTCAACTTGAATTAGATTAATATTATCTTATTCCTGTAGTACTTGTAAACTTGGGATATATAACCAAGTATAGCAACTCTTTAGAGATTAAGAAAACAGACATATTTGCTTAGAGTTTCTTGAATATCCTTAGAAGCAAAGAGTTGTAAAAACAGAAGCTGTGTACATTTGTATCACAGAGTTTTCTTCAAATAAAAGTCTCAGGTGGTACATTTAACCACCTGATTTTTTTTATGTGTTTCTGAACCATTTCTTATTCAGCAATTATTTCCTTATAGATTTCTGTGGTTTTTATCAAAAATTTATAATTATCAAGAATTGTATTCAAACCCCCCCTTCAACAATTATACAAGTGTGTAATCTGGGAATAACAACCATATCAATAAGATTTCTACCATTCACAATTCAATTCCACAAGAAAAAAAAAGGAACAAAAAACCAGAGAATTTATGTATGTATAGGTGTGTGTATATTTTGGGTTCTGGAAAGTAGTAGGGTTTGATAGAATCGAGGTTAGGACATATCTGTAGAAGGTAGAAGGTTGTACTTGTATATATAGATGCACGCACGGGGGTAATACACTGCACCGACCCAGCTAATTATTTGTAGTACTATGCTATGTTTACGGAATTAAAAGAAGTGGGAATTGAAAGAATTGGGGATGTAGAAGGGAGGTTAACGAAATGGGATTGGGTTGGAACGGAATTAAAAGGGGGCGGCTGTGGTGGCGGATGTTTATTGGTGAAGGTGAACGGAGATGGGGTGGGTATGAATTACAGGCGGAGGAGAAGGAGATGGGGCACGGAGGTGAAATGGTGGAGAACGGAAGTGGGTATGAATTGTAGGCGGGGTGAAGTTGTTGTTGGTGCTGGCCGGAGGACAAAGGTGAAGTGCGGTGGTTTTGGTGAACGAGATTGAGGAGGTGGTGATTGAGAGAAGGAGATAAAGGGAAGGGGAGAACAGAGTGGTGGTGTTGTTACAGCGGAGGTAAGGTGGGTTGTGAAGGGAGAGGGGAGACGGAGGTGAAGATGGTTAGATAGTGATGGAGGTTATGGGGTGAACGGAGGTCAAGGAAGGAGGTGGAGAGGGTGAACGGGGGTGGAAGAGATGGGAGTGATAGTGGCGTTGTTGCGAGGTTGGAGATGAGAAGTGGTGGTGAGGTGGAAGAGATTGTTCATGTCTGTAATGTATTTTTTTTAACGAGTTGAAGATTGGAAAAGACTGTTTTGCCCATGGTGCTTTAACGGCGTTGGAAACAAATAGCCGGCAGTACACGAAGTTTAAGTAAAGTATTTGTTCAGTATTGCCCATGGCAGATTTGAAACTATGGTATGCGAAGTGGTGTCTCCGCCAAAGTTCAGGTACATAAAGTACACTTTACTCCACTATATATGACCTTCAAACTGTAGTGTCGTTGTGCTTGCAAGGCTTAATAAGGGAGTGTTGAATAATACTTGTTGTAGCATAAGATCCTGTTGGGACCTTCCTCTGACACCTTAAGATTTTAGATGGACTGATTACTTAATATGGTATCAAAGTTCGGTTTAGGAGGGGTCTCAGGTTCGAGTCTCCTCTGACACTTTAAGATTTAGATAGACTGGTTACTTACTTAAGAGGGAGGCCACACCACTCTGCACACTTTATTTTGTTATATATTAATAAAATGCAGAATAAATTAAAAACAAAAAGCAGCAGGAGCAGTTAGCATCATGTTAATTTTGTTTGCAGACTAAAAAGTTATCTTCAAAACATATATTTTCTACTTGACGGTCACTGTCTAACTGTGATACAAAATGTCCGTAGGTAGACGCCTAATGGCCAATAATTTTTTTTTCATTTTCACGTTCTAAACCAAGGCTAAGTCAACGAAATCGTAGATTGAGTTAATTCTTTGAAACAGAAAAACAAAGATTGCATAACACTCAAAAAGGAAAAAAATAAATGAATTCAGAAGCCATTATATGATCAAAGAGAAAGCTATTGTGTAATAACCCTAACTTTTAGAATCCTACAGTGCCTAAATTAATAGTAATTTTGAGGATTTAGGGAAATGGTATGTAAGTACCCTAGATTTGAAATGGAAAATGAATAATCAGGAACCATATTGATGTTGTACTATGAAAATGAGTGACTCAAAATGATAATGGATTTCAGAAATTCCTGAGTATGGATTTTAAGATTTTCGATTTCAATTGAGACTCTATGAAATGTGATATTAAGGAGTATGGAAATATTAAAAGGTTTATATCTTGAGGAAATAGTGAAGTTAGATTAAACCAAGGGATTATCAAAGCAAGGAAATGCCAGGGGAAAATGAATTGTTAAATGATTTCAGAACCACTGAGATAATGAGGTATATTCGAGACAAATCACAATTAGACGAGTATGGAAACCAAGCAATCAAGATTTATAAAATAACAAGGATACCTACCACATTATTTAATTACCAAAGGTATTAGTATAATACTGAGGAAAAACAAGGAAAAAGGATTATGAGATCATCTTGATGACATCACTTTCCACTAACATGTTTTAAGGGTAAATTAGTACTTTTGCAAGGCTTAAACCACAAAAATATCTACAAAGCTTCCTTGATACTCTAGAATTCTCATGATTAAAGGAAGATAAGATCAAAAATTAGGAGAAAAATCTCTCCCCATCTTCCTCATTACTCCATTTCTCTCATTTCCACAAACTGCCAGCTAGAGCAAGGAGGAGAAGAAAAATCATATCTCCATTTCTACCCATGATAAAATCACCAAATTTGAACCACAACCTCTCCACTCCATGGGCATTAGTCGATCCAAATTTCATAGCAATCCAAGTAGTGTAGCCTAGGCAAATCATCTCCCCAATTTGAAGAACCAAACTGTCCAGGATTGTTCACAGGTTCTGTGATGATTTTAAAACGGCCATATCGCCTTCATTACTCAATGGAATTTTGTGTTCTTTATATGGTTGGAAATATGGTGAGATTCTCTACAACTCTCCTTTAGAAGTCTCATTAAGAAAACCTCGTTAAGGGCCTCGTTTTTCATGATCTTTAAGTCGGGTTCTAATAACTCCGAATTTCTAACTTTGTTTTCTTCAATTCTTTTGATCATCCAAGCTTACCCAAGGCTATACAAGGACTATACCAGGTTTAGAAAGCTATTACACACATCAAGGAAGGTACATTACTTGAGACCCTAACTTGGATTATGAGTTTATGGTTTATTATGCTTAGTTTAGAAGTTAAGTTATATAAAGCATGAAATCTTGATGATATGGTTGTTGATATGTGTTTTAAGTTTGATATGGAAATTGTGATGTGAACTTGTAACCATGGTTGGGATATAGACCACATGGTGTAGGGCTTGGATTGAGTGTGGAATGATGGTTTTGGAGCAATTAAAATATGGAAAGTATGAAAGTACAGCAGTTATAATGCCCGATTTTCGTTAGGATAGGAACTGCCCTGTTTTGGACCCCTGTATCAGTACGGTACCTTACTGTCCAGTGTACCAAGTGACCATGAAATGATAGAGCTTAGTTTATAGATCGTTTTGATATAAAGTGCGTTAAAATCTGATGAACGGTTTAGGAGAAAAGTCAGTTTTAGTGAAAGACGTTCGGAAACTGAGAAACCGTAATTGTGTTACCTTTGATGCTATAGCTACCATACTTAGACATTTTTAAAAATTATAAAATTTTGGTATATGGTAGTAGGGTAGTCAAAGCGGCATTACCAGTTGGCCTTAGGGTAAAATTCGAAATCCATATTTTCTGAGAATTTTTACAGTTAAGTGTGGTCGTTAGGGGAAAAGGTGAAAACCCCTGAAACTTTGATTTAGTTTATAAATGGTTAAGTTCTTGAACCTTTGGGGTAATAGTGATACGTTAAACATATATTAAAGTGTCAAGGGTAATGTTATACAAAAGTGTAGTGAGTAAGAGATGTAGTATTCTAACGACGGACCTTTTGTGTTTATAGAAACTCCGGAAGAGCCATGAGCCATACCGTCAGGATACCGAAACCGAGGCAAGATCTTTTCTATCCCTACTTCGAAATTATTATCTTCAAAGAAACTTGATTTCATGGAATATATATATATATGATGCTATTATTACTATATTGTTAAAAATTTGTTTTCCTTGATTATTGATATTCAAAGGAGAGGTATATGAGTATGAGATGGATATGGATATGAGTATGAGATGGATATGGATATACACAGAGATGATTGTGCATGAAGTAAACATGCCTTATGATTAAGAGTTATATATGAAGAAATGGTTTCAGTTGTTATCTAGAGTTATATATAAAGGAATGGTATCAGTTATTATCTAGGGTTATATGATTTTTAATATTATGTTAAAAATATTCTTTCTAAATGTTGTGACAGATATTACTGAGTATTATTTAATACTTCTAAAATAAATGGAATACTTTATGTATACAAGAACATATTTGATTTTATTGAATATAGAAGAGATATCTGAGTTATAATCAAAGTATTATGACATAAATATTTTAAAAGTGATGATAAATGGAAATGGAAATGATATATGTGAATGGAAATGCGAATGAAAACGGAAAAGTGGAAAAATGTGAAATGGTATATGATAATGGTAAAATGATTTGAAAAAGGGGGATTGCAACAGTAAGCGTAAGAGGCTGTGTGGGAGTGGCACAGTCCAGCATTCAATATTTTCTTATGGCACGAAGATGCCAAGGGAGGATGTAGCAGGTAGCCTTCCTCCAGGGTTGATTACCAGGTAGGGATCATCCCTTCTACTAGTAGTAAACAGAGAGCGGATACGGTCAGGCGACTGATCATCGTCCTACGTATCTGGCGCCAGCAGATATCCCCAAAACTTGAAAGAAAGAATTGAAAATGGTTTTCACATTTCTATAACTGAAAACAGAAAAGTGATATGAAATGATGGAATTATTGTTACAAATGAAGAGAAACTGATTTTATATTAATTTATATGATTGTTGCATAAGAAGGAAATGAGAAGATTATAGCGAGAGATTTGTTCAGGTTTTTATATTATCTTGAAAGATTACACTGAAATGGTATATTGATGGTTATAGCATTCAAGAAGAGGAACTGATATTATATGATGTTAGAAGCGAGACTGATGAAATGATACTATATATTTTTTTTACAAGGATAATTGGAAAGTGTATATACATATTGAATGGAAATAAAATTCTTCCATAATAACTGAAGTTTGCTTTTGTCTATTATATATATATAACGGTTTATTTTCCTTTAATGTTAGTAGATAGAAATTATCTTGCTGAGCTATTTTGGCTCATTCTTGCTACTTATCTATATACAGCTAGGAATGCCAATACTACGCAAAATGCCCCGCAAGAGGGTAGGGGGAAGGCGACCTTCTGAGAGCGCATTGGCACCGATTCCTGAGGTAGCGTAGAGACAGACGGGTTCTAGTAGTCTTATGTATAATTAAGTGTGTAAGAATGTAAGGAACTTTTGATTGTTGAAATGCTTCATGTCGAAGTATTATTCAACAATGTATTTAAGTTGGATTCTGGGTTTGTAATAACTGTTCAACTCTAAACTTTTATTATGATAAATGTTGTTCTCTGAGCATATGACTGGTGTGGGTGTGTGTATTATTGCTGGGTCAATTGCATAAGTATTAATTGTAAAAAAAAAGACCCAAGAGATATTGATATTGAATGGAAATTGGTCCGTGATGGCCCTGATTATGACCCCGGATTTGGGGCTGTCACAGTTTGGTATCAGAGCTTAGAGTCATATTGCTCAGGAACAAGAGTGATAGTAATATATACACATATAGGTATATAGGTAATGATATAAAGTATGAACTCACATCGAGTTCAAGGGGGGTTTATCGAACGAAGCGTTTATTCTAAGTAATGACTATAATTTTATAGATTATTGCTAATAAAGGTTATTATGCCAAAAGTGTTAAGTTTATGTAGCATACGAGATCGATATGAGAAAGGGAATACTTGATGTATTGGGAAGTGTACGTTAGATAACCTCGTGAGTAATTCCAGGGTGATCTATCATCTCTTATTCAAAAAGGGCCTGTATCTTTTAAAAACTTTCTGGTACCTTTGGAATGTGTTTCAAAATTTTATTTTATCTATCTTAGTCAAAATATATCTCTAAGATTATTTTTGAAAAATGGTGTTTATCATCGTGATCTAAATTTCCCTCTATATTTCTTACTCCAACTAAGAGGAACAACCCTATATGTATACACAAGGACGATCTGTCTGTGTGATTGAAAGTCGGTGGGGACGCCCTCACTTGTGTGACATACGGGTTCTTCCATCATATTGATTTCTCAAATATTTTTTTGTTTCGAATAAAGGTTATTTAAAACTCTTAATTTTATAAATTGTTATGGGAACCTTGCTTGTTTCTGGGTTCGTTTCAATTCAAAGTCTCCTAAATTCTATTAATTGTTTTGAATATAGAAGATTTCCTTAATGGATTGAAAAATGGAAGCAAAGTTTAAAGTATACGTGATTATACGAGGAAACTCGAGATTTCAAGGGAAATTTCAATAAGGGATAATTGGAGTTAGAAGCGTTTCGATATAAAAGAAGAAGGAATTTCGTGAGAAGAAATGGGAATATTTGATGATTAGTAAGAGAAAAGAAAATGAGGAATTTTAAGGCATGATTGAGATTTACTAGTGAGAGTAAGGTGTATTTTGAGGATAGAGTCAGAATAAGGATAAACATAGGAAGTGGGGATAATTAATGAAGGATTTCAAGGTGCAATAACTATTGGTAATGGAAGGCCAATATTGTGACTAATACCCTAAGTAGCAGAGAGAGATTAAAGATGTTAAGTATTCAAAGGATTAATCCAAAAGGTGTGAATGAGTAAAACTTGAGGTAAAGATTTTGATGAGAATAATAAAAGGAAATTTCAGAGGTGGAGTAGATAGTATATCACGAAAGAACTAAGGTGGATCAGTAAGATGTAAAGAGCGTATAGTGAACAATAGACATATGGGATAAGGTATCCGGAGGAAATTGCAAGTACGCTCTAATTTAACCTCTTAAGTGTAAATGTTTGGTTAGGGATCGACTAAGTCAATGAATGGTGTAAATGGACTGATAATATAGATAAGAATAATCTATCTGTGAGAAAGTAAACTATGGTGATATAAGAAAGTGAGTTATTCTCGTGTCATCCAAATCAATATCTGTTAAGAGTCAAAGAACTCTATAAAAAGGAGATTAAGAGTATTGGGGAAAGCACGAGAATATTTTTCAAGGATGAAAGGAAAGTATATGTTTGTATAAGTATGAACAGGAAATATATATTATAGATAATATTTTCTTACAATTGTTTCAGGGAATATTATTATAACTTATTTTCTGGAAAATTTTACAAAGGTGATACATACAAATGTTGGAGTATTAATATTTTATGTCATGATAGAGATCAAAACATAGTTAAACAATAGTGAGATACACTACCATTCAGGGAAGGCCAATGTGGTGGCCGATACCCTTAAGCAAAAAAGAGGAAGGAGAGATGAGATAAGATAGAATGAATGAATACAGGAGGAGATTTGCAAGGAAAAGATAGTGAAAGTACTGCTATTGAAAAGCAAAATGGCATGTTGATGAATGACAAGCAAGTTTATGTTAGTGTATTTTTGCGCAAACAAGATAGAGATATTATGAAGGAAAAAAGGATAAAGGAAGTAGTGTGGAATTAGAAGGTGTGGATGAAAAAGGTACCTATGGACAATTCCAACATGATTCCGGGACGGAATCCTTTTAAGGGGGGAAGACTGTAATAACTGATAAGTGGAGTTTATATCCACTTGGAGCATTCTAAATCGGCTTAAATTGATTGTCTTGGGCTCAAGTTCTTGTAGTTTTAATGTGTTTTTTTTAGTTGTGCATATTTACAAGGATGTTGATTATGGTGGAAGTTTTTGTCGTTTTTGGAGATTTAATTTATTAAAATTCGGATTTATTGGGCTGCACGCGTGAGATTCACTGTTTGGGCCATATCTTGAGTTCTAGAAGTCAGTTTTGGGCGATCTTACTGTTCACGCGAAGATAACGGGATTCTCTATCATTCTAAAGTGGTCCAGAGGCCCAATTACTACTGGAACGGTCCAGAAATACTGAAGAAAAGTCAGCTGCGAATTTCCCTTTAAATCAGAATCAGTTTAGGAAACGTACTTCTATTATAATTCTGATTTGGTATGTTCTTGTTGGGCAAGATGTCTAGAGCCTATATAAACACATCCAACCCTTGTAAATTGTATCATTAAGATTATCATTATTAGGAGAGAACCATTACATATTAATTACTTAGATTTATTTGTATTTGTTCATACTTTGTTTTTATCATGGTTTCATCAGTTCCCATGATGACGAGAGGTTCTATTATGAACTAATCGTTGTCATGGGATTCTAACGGATTTATTTATGGAGTTTAGTATCTTGATGCTTTAAAGATCTGTGTGTGGTGTATAATTGATATCCTCGTATGGTTATGCTTAATTGTTAGATGCGTCGCGAACATCTAATCTGTTAATCTCTTGTGAAGTGAAAGTGGATCTTGAGATTTAGAACTTGTCATGCTAGCATAAGTTCATGATTGTTATCAACATGATTCGTAGTATGAGATGAGAATACTTATATTGCCCTATGTGATCTTTATGGATAACTTGCTCTTCAACCGTTATGTTTTCAAATTCTATAGACATATAGGGTCTAAGCATAATTGGTGTCTATTCATCTTCTATCTCTTTTGTGGATGTATGTTTAGTTTGGTATACGTATACTGAGAAGTAGCATGTATTTGTTTCGTGTTATCCGATCAGATATCATAACCATTGCATATAGTGATTAAAAGCGTCAAATCTAAGCGAAGTATTTAATGAAGTTAGGATTCCATGGTTTTTCTTGCAGACGTAATTAGATTTTAATTCTTGTTAGTTAGTTAATTCTTAGTTTTGTTAATTTGTGTCTTAATTAATTTAGTTTAATAAACCCAGAATTGTTATTGTCTTAGCAGTGCATAATAACCATACATTGTTGCATAGGCATATTTACTGAATAGAACCATAACTTGATCCCTGTGGGAACGAATTTGGACTTAACCTTATATATTACTTGTGACCACGTACGCTTGCGTGATTTAGTGCAAACAATAACCCTAACTTTTAGAATCCTACAGTGCCTAAATGAATAGTAATTTTGAGAATTTAGGGAAATGGTATGTAAGTACCCTAGATTTGAAATGGAAAATGAATAATCAGGAACCTTATTGATGTTGTACTATGAAAATGAGTGACTCAAAATGATAATGGATTTCAGAAATTCCTGAGTATGGATTTTAAGATTTTCGATTTCAATTGAGACTCCATGGAATGTGATATTAAGGAGTATGGAAATATTAAAAGGTTTATATCTTGAGGAAATAGTGAAGTTAGATTAAACCAAGGGATTATCAAAGCAAGGAAATGCCAGGGGAAAATGAATTGTTAAATGATTTCAGAACCACTGAGATAATGAGGTATATTCGAGACAAATCACAATTAGACGAGTATGGAAACCAAACAATCAAGATTTATAAAATAACAAGGATACCTACCACATTATTTAATTACCAAAGGTATTAGTATAATACTGAGGAAAAACAAGGAAAAAGGATTATGAGATCATCTTGATGACATCACTTTCCACTAACATGTTTTAAGGGTAAATTAGTACTTTTGCAAGGCTTAAACCACAAAAATATCTACAAAGCTTCCTTGATACTCTAGAATTCTCAATATTAAAGGAAGATAAGATCAAAAATGAGGAGAAAAATCTCTCCCCATCTTCCTCATTACTCCATTTCTCTCATTTCCACAAACTGCCAGCTAGAGCAAGGAGGAGAAGAAAAATCATATCTCCATTTCTACCCATGATAAAATCACCAAATTTGAACCACAACCTCTCCACTCCATGGGCATTAGTAGATCTAAATTTCATAGCAATCCAAGTAGTTTAGCCTAGGCAAATCATCTCCCCAATTTGAAGAACCAAACTATCCAGGATTGTTCACAGGTTCTATGATGATTTTCAAACGGCCATATCTCCTTCATTACTCAATGGAATTTTGTGTTCTTTATATGGTTTGAAAGCTGGTGAGATTCTCTACAACTCTCCTTTAGAAGTCTCATTAAGAAAACCTAGTTAAGGGCCTCGTTTTTCATGATCTTTAAGTCGGGTTCTAATAACTCCGAATTTCTAACTTTGTTTTCTTCAATTCTTTTGATCATCCAAGCTTACCCAAGGCTATACAAGGACTATACAAGGTTTATAAAGCTATTACACACATCAAGGAAGGTATATTACTTGAGACCCTAACTTGGATTATGAGTTTATGGTTTATTATGCTTAGTTTAGAAGTTAAGTTGTATAAAGCAAGAAATCTTGATGATATGGTTGTTGATATGTGTTTTAAGTTTGATATGGAAATTGTGATGTGAACTTGTAACCATGGTTGGGATGTAGACTACATGGTGTAGGGCTTGGATTGAGTGTGGAATGATGGTTTTGGAGCAATTAAAATATGGAAAGTATGAAAGTACAGCAGTTATAATGCCCGATTTTCGTTAGGACAGGAACTGCCCTGTTTTGGACCCCTGTATCAGTATGGTACCTTACTGTCCAGTGTACCAAGTGACCATGAAATGATAGAGCTTAGTTCATAGATCGTTTTGATATAAAGTGCGTTAAAATCTGATGAACGGTTTAGGAGAAAAGTCAGTTTTAGTGAAAGACGTTCGGAAACTGAGAAACCATAATTATGTTACCTTTGAGGCAATAACTACCATACTTAGACATTTTTAAAAATTATAAAATTTTGGGATATGGTAGTAGGGTAGTCAAAGAGGCATTAACAGTTGGCCTTAGGGTAAAATTCGAAATCCATATTTTTTGAGAATTTTTACAGTTAAGTGTGGTCGTTAGGGGAAATGGTTAAGTTCCCTGAAACTTCGATTTAGTTTATAAATGGTTAAGTTCGAGCAAGTTTATAAATGGTTAAGTTCTTGAACCTTTGGGGTAATAGTGATACGTTAAACATATATTAAAGTGTCAAGGGTAACGTTATACAAGAGTGTAGTGAGTAAGAGATGTAGTATTCTAACGACGGACCTTTTGTGTTTATAGAAACTCCGGAAGAGCCACGAGCCATACCGTCAGGATACCGAAACCGAGGCAAGATCTTTTCTATCCCTACTTGGAAATTATTATCTTCAAAGAAACTTGATTTCATGGAATATATATATATATATATATATATATATGTGATGCTATTATTACTATATTGTTAAAAATTTGTTTTCCTTGATTATTGATATTCAAAGGAGAGGTATATGAGTATGAGATGGATATGGATATACACAGAGATGATTGTGCACGAAGTAAACATGCCTTATGATTAAGAGTTATATATGAAGGAATGGTATCAGTTGTTATCTAGAGTTATATATAAAGGAATGGTATCAGTTATTATCTAGGGTTATATGATTTTTAATATTATGTTAAAAATATTCTTTCTAAATGTTGTGACAGATATTACTGAGTATTATTTAATACTTCTAAAATAAATGGAATACTTTATGTATACAAGAACATATTTGATTTTATTGAATATAGAAGAGATGTCTGAGTTATAATCAAAGTATTATGACATAAATATTTTAAAAGTGATGATAAATGGAAATGGAAATGATATATGTGAATGGAAATGCGAATGAAAACGGAAAAGTGGAAAAATGTGAAATGGTATATGATAATGGTAAAATGATTTGAAAAAGGGGGATTGCAACAGTAAGCGTAAGAGGCTGTGTGGGAGTGGCACAGTCCAGCATTCAATATTTTCTTACGGCACGAAGATGCCAAGGGAGGATGTAGCAGGTAGCCTTCCTCCAGGGTTGATTACCAGGTAGGGATCATCCCTTCTACTAGTAGTAAACAGAGAGCGGATACGGTCAGGCGACTGATCATCGTCCTACGTATCTGGCGCCAGCAGATATCCCCAAAACTTGAAAGAAAGAATTGAAAATGGTTTTCAGATTTCTATAACTGAAAACAGAAAAGTGATATGAAATGATGGAATTATTGTTACAAACGAAGAGAAACTGATTTTATATTAATTTATATGATTTTTGCATAAGAAGGAAATGAGAAGATTATAGCGAGAGATTTGTTCAAGTTTTTATATTATCTTGAAAGATTACACTGAAATGGTATATTGATGGTTATAGCATTCAAGAATAGGAACTGATATTATATGATGTTAGAAGCGAGACTGATGGAATGATACTATATATTTTTTTTACAAGGATAATTGGAAAGTGTATATACATATTGAATGGAAATAAAATTCTTCCATAATAACTGAAGTTTGCTTTTGTCTATTATATATATATAACGGTTTATTTTCCTTTGATGTTAGTAGATAGAAATTATCTTGCTGAGCTATTTTGGCTCATTCTTGCTACTTATCTATATACAGCTAGGAATGCCAATACTACGCAAAACGCCCCGCAAAAGGGTAGGGGGAAGGCGACCTTCTTAGAGCGCATTGGCACCGATTCCTGAGGTAGCGTAGAGACAGACGGGTTCTAGTAGTCTTATGTATAATTAAGTGTGTAAGAATGTAAGGAACTTTTGATTGTTGAAATGCTTCATGTCGAAGTATTATTCAACAATGTATTTAAGTTGGATTCTGGGTTTGTAATAACTGTTCAACTCTAAACTTTTATTATGATGAATGTTGTTCTCTGAGCATATGACTGGTGTGGGTGTGTGTATTATTGCGGGATCAATTGCATAAGTATTAATTGTAAAAAAAAAAGACCCAAGAGATATTGATATTGAATGGAAATTGGTCCGTGATGGCCCGGATTATGACCCCGAATTTGGGGCTGTCACATATTGTAATTGGAAAAAAAGGGAAAGCTATTGCACAAGGCATTCACTAAAATTAGCAAAGGGAAAGCTTATTTTGGGGATGATAGTGTTGGTTATCTTGACAATTCTACTGGAATCATGGTAAATTGGATTTAAGCAAGAGAAGCAACGGAAAATCTGAAGCTGTAATACGAAATCATTTAAAGAACTTGATTGTTATATAGAAAACACTTGCAAACTTGCTTAAGTTAATAAGAATTCTGAAATTGAGCTTTTTAATCTTTTTGATTTTCATCAGATGAAGGCCATCATGCCTCTGTGAAGGTTCTAAGGAATTAAAAAGTATTTCAACTTCCTATTAAATTTCTTAATATATAAGGAAGCCACTAAGGTGGACATTCTTCCTACCAGTCACCATGTTCATCCAAAACTGAGAGTAATTTTTCAACTGTATTCAATGGAAATGAGGGTGCTTGCTACGAATAAAAAGCAGGACGGTGGATTTCTAACGGTGGAAGTATAAAACCTGTACCACCACATAAGATTGTGTTAATGCAGGGCCCCAAACATGCCTTGGGAAAAATGTGGCTTATTCTCAGTTGAAGGCGGTTGCTGCTGCATTAATCCATAATTACAGTTTATGTTGGATATTTTAGTGTAATTGGATTGACTAGTTGATCAATGTAATCGTAATGTTACATCGAACAAGTCAGGAGAATGCGGAGTGCATGCTCTGTTCGAGTTCGTTATGATTTCAGTATTATTGCTTATGAGACATGTCTATTGACATCAAACACATCTGTTAGAATGAGATGAATGAGATGTGTCTGTTGGCATTAGACATGACTGTTGGAATGAGATGTGTCTGTTGGCAAAAGACACATCTTGAGATGTGTCTATTGGCAAAAGACACATCTGTTGACATCTATAAATAGGTGTTACATTGATCATTTTCAGATAGTTGGTTCATTTGAAATTCACAACAAAATACATTCTCTCTTCTTGCAGAATTTCTGACTTTATCCGATTGAATTATTTGGGTGAACCACAAATAACTTCAATCTGAAAGTGTTCACACGACTTCAGAAAAATCCAAGTAATTACCCATATTCCCCAACAAAAGATTGAAGTTAATTGTTTTCTGAAGATGGCGAACGCAGAATCTGCAAAAGATATGACAAGCAAGTTTGCAAAGTTGGACAAGTTTGAGGGTCAGGATTTTAGAAGATGGTAGAAGAAGATGCATTTTCTGTTGACCACGTTGAAGTTTGTGTACGTTCTAAGTACCCCCATGCCAGAAGTGATCGAAAATGAAACCGCTGAACAGACTAGGAAGCGGTGCAAGTGGGAAAACGATGACTACATCTGTCGGGGCCACATCTTAAACAGTATGTCTGATTCCCTTTTCGATATATACCAAAATGTTGAGTCAGCGAAAGAATTGTGGGATTCTCCTGAATCCAAGTACATGGCAGAAGATGCTTCTAGTAAGAAGTTTCTGGTCAGTAATTTTATGAATTATAAAATGGTCGATTCTAGACCGGTGATGGAACAATACAATGAATTGTTAAGGATTCTGGGATAGTTTTCCCAACACAATCTGAAGATGGATGAATCTATCTCGGTTTCTGGTGTTATAGACAAACTACCACCATCATGGAAGGATTTTAAACACTCCTTGAAACATAATAAAGATGATATGACTCTGGTTCAACTTGGAAGTCACTTCAGAATTGAAGAGGCTTTGAGGACTCAAGAAATTGAGAATAATCCTAAGGGAAAGAACCAAGTCGGTAACTCTTCTGTTAATATGGTTGAAGATGGTGGATCTTCCAAGAACTCTAAGAATGACAAGGGTGATAAACGAAAGTTTAAAGGAAACAACAACAATTCTTCCAACAAAAGGCCTAAGATGGCATGTTGGAAGTGTGGCAAACCTGGACATTTCAAGAAGGATTATCGGGTTGGTAAAGGCAAGCAAGAAAAGCAAAATGCTGGTCCAAGTGGATCCAAGGATCCAGAAAAGCAACAAGGTCAGATTTTAATGCAAAATTGTAATTCTGGTCAGAATTATGTATCACTAATAACTGAGGCATTTTACGTGCAGGATGACAATGTTGCTTGGTGGAATGATTCAGGAGCAACGAGTCATGTATGCAAAGATCTTCGTTGGTTCATAGAATTTCAACCAATCGAAGATGGATCTATCTTAAAGATGGGAAATGTTGCAATTGAACCGATCAAAGGACTAGGAAATGTCAAGATAGTTTTTACTTCTGGCAAATGTATATTGTTAAATAAAGTGTTGTATGTTCCTGGGATTCGGAAGAATCTCTTGTCTGGTGTTGTATTGAACAATTGTGGATATAAACAAGTCTATGAAAGTGACAAATATATATTGTCAAAACATGGCTCTTTTGTTGGCTTTGGCTATTTGTGTAATGGTATGTTTATGTTGAATGTAAATACTCCATTTATTGATGAATTTGATTGCATGGCTTCTACTAGTACCAGCAATAATTTGAATAAACCAGAATTATCGCATGCTAGACTAGGACATGTACATTACAAAAGAATAAAGGATATGTCAAAAATGAGTCTCATACCTGCTATTGATTTAGACAATGAAAAATGCAAAACATGCATGTTAACAAAGATAACAAGAAAGCCCTTTAAGGAGGTTAATAGGGTGTCAGATGTTTTATAACTAATACATAGTGATTTGTGTGATTTCCACTCTACACCATCATTAGGAAATAAAAAGTATGTAGTTACTTTTATTGATGATGCTACTAGATATTGCTATGTATATTTATTGAATGCTAAGGATGAAGTTCTTGACTTCTTTAAAATTTATAAAGAAGAAGTAGAGCTGCATCAGAGTACCATGATTAAAAATCTACGTACTGATAGAGGAGGTGAGTATTATGATCCGGTTTATTTTCAATCTACTGGTATAATACATCAAACCACGGCTCCTTATACACCACAGCAAAATGGTGTGGCAGAGAGAAAGAATAGGACTTTGAAAGATATGGTTAATTCCTTGTTATCCTACTCGGGTTTGAGTGAGGGATTTTGGGGTGAGGCTATGTTGACAGCCTGTCATTTATTGAATCGAATTCCTAGTAAGAGGAATAAGATTACCCCTTATGAACTTTGGTATAAATAGTCACCAAAATTGAGTTTTCTGAGAGTTTGGGGATGTAGAGCAGTTGTAAGACTCACTGAACCCAAAAGAAGAAACTTGGGTGAACGAGGTATAGATTGCATATTTGTTGGTTATGCTGAGCATTCCATAGCATATAGATTCTATGTGTTAGAATCTAATGACTATGTATCTGTGAACTCGATTATCGAGTCAAGAGATGCTATTTTTGATGAAAACAGATTTACATCTATACCTAGACCAAGGGACATGCTTTAGAATTCTTCTAGTAGGAACTCAGTTTCTACTGAAGATGTGAATGGACCGTCTGAACCAAGGAGAAGCACTAGAGCTAGAAAAGCAAAGTCTTTTGGAGATGACTTTCATCTTTATCTAGTAGAAGGCTTTAGAGATGAAATTGAATATCAATACCAATATTGTTTTGTTATTGAGGAGGATCCAAATACTTTTAGCGAAGCTATGAAATCTAGGGATGTTGCATTCTGGAAAGAAGCTATCCAAGATGAAATGGATTCTATTATGAATAATAATACTTGGGAATTGAGTGATCTGCCCCCTGGATGTAAAGCATTGGGAAACAGATCGATCTTCAAAAGGAAAATGAAGGTGGACGGTATCATAGATAAGTTTAAAGCCAGATTGGTAATCCAAGGTTTTAGACAAAAAGAAGGGATTGATTACTTTGATACTTATGCTCCTGTTGCTAGAACCTCCACTATTAGGTTGTTCATAGCACTTGCTGCTATACACAACCTTGTCATTTACCAAATGGATGTGAAAACTGCATTCTTGAATAGTGAATTAGATGAAGAGATTTATATGAAACAACCCGAAGGGTTTGTTATGCCTGGTTGTGAGAACAAGGTGTGTAAATTGAAGAAATCAATTTATGGTCTTAAACAAGCACCGAAGGATTGGCATGATAAATTTGATACTGTGGTCTTGTCTAACGATTATTTTCTCAACCAAGCAGACAAGTGTGTATATAGCAAATTTGATGCGCTCACTACACCAAACTGGCAAATTAGTAACAAATAAAAAAAACCCATTAGTAACAGATATATCCGTTACTAATGTCATTAGTAACGGATATATCCGTTACTAATGTCATTAGTAACGGATATATCCGTTACTAATTAGTAACGGATATATCTGTTACTAATGGGTCAGATATCCGTTACTAATTAGTAATGGATATATCCGTTACTAATTAAATTATCCGTTACTAATTAGTAACAGATATATCCGTTACTAAAGTGACTAGTAACGGATATATCCGTTACTAATTAGTAACAGATATATCTGTTACTAATTGCTTTAATATCCGTTACTAATAAGTAACGAATATATCCGTTACTAATGTCTACATCCGTTACTAATTAGTAACGGATATTTCCGTTGCTATTTTTTATATCTGTTACTAATTAGTTACGGATATATCCGTTACTAGTATCGTTGGTAAAGGATATATCTGTTACTAATTAGTAAATGGATAATGTATTCAATAAAATTTTGAAACAAATAAAGTGAGATTAAATAAGGAAAAAATTATGTATATTTTAGGTAATATTATTATGTATGTTTTAAGTAAAATTATGGATGTTTTTAAGTAAAATTGTATATGTTTTTATATTACTTAAATAATAATATTAATAGGTTTTAAAATAAATAAAATAAATTATTAAAAAAAAGTTATAAAAAACAATTATAGTACAGATCGATCGATTCCCCCCTTTTATTTCAGACCTAATTGACTTTCCCCCTTAATAATTCCCCCCCTTCATTTTCAGATCTAATACCGCCGCACTCGAATTCATCTCTCTGTCTCAGTGTCTCCTCTGTCTCTACGCCGCGATCTCTAATTTTCAGACCGTCACTGCCGCCGAGAACGAACAGCTTCTCTGTCTCTAATTGTGCCACATCTCAATTAGGTAAGCTTCAATCTTTTTTCAGTTCTATGTCCTTCAAAACCCAGAAAACGTAATGACTATTGCTTGCTTTCCCTTCCATTACTATTTCATCTATCTGTAATGTGAGTGTGTCCAGAGGGAGAGTAAGTGTTAAAATGTAAAACTTTGCATTGTTTGACATATGAAAACTGAATTATTGTTAAAACATAAAACTTAGCGTTGTTTGACATATCAAAATCGAACAGGATTCCACTATAGATTTGAGAGTATCTGATGTCTGTTTAAATTAAGTTTGGGGTAACACTGTAAAACAAGTTATGTCGACTGTGAGTCTTTTTCTTGGCAACCTTGGGTTTTTTGTCAGAATATCTAAACCCAATTGAGTTCCGCCAATATGTATGCATCCCCCATCCCTAATTGAGTTCTATGTCGATTTTATATCCTTAATTGAGTGTATTGCCCCTAATTGTTTTTCGTAATAATTGAGTTCGATGCCTCTAATTGTTTTTCTATCCTCTTTGTTCATTTGTGGAATGAAACAATAAACATCAGAGTCTGGTTTTGCTGAGATGCTTTTGACATAGCACCAGGTCCCCTAAGTTCATACTGGGGATTGTTGCTTTCTTAGCCAGCTTGATTGGAATATGATTTCTACTATGTTCTTGCTTGTGTCTTCTGGCCCCATGTTCGGACACTGTAATCACAATTTGTCCAGTTACATTAGGCAGTTCATGTCATAATAGGAATTAAAATTGTAGATAAAGTCATTCTTTCACCCAAAACTTGTGTGTCTAGTATTTGTAGTAATTGTTAGTCCTTATGTGTGTGTACGCGAGCACGTCTGACTGTGTGTGTATGTGTGTGTAAGTTTGACACTGTGTGTGTGCAAGTTTGACTGAGTGTGTGTTGTATGTACATGCTAAATCTTAAACAAGTCCCTGTAATTCGTTTCATTAGTAACCTAAACGTGGACACAATGAGCTAATGTGCTCATTTCTCATTCGCTTAAATGATACAAAATCCATTTGTTTGTTTTTAAAGAAGAGAGAAAATTCAACTACTCTATAATCTATATACTGTTCTGCATAAAAGTCTATGTAATGTAAGTCTCCTTGTCATCATTAGAGATGGTTGGTATGAGTTTAAAGAGGAAAATGTTCAATAAACAAAATGATTTTGTTATAAGATTAACCAGCTTCTAAAATAATGTATGACTAACAGTAAGCTCCACTAGCTAGAAGCCATGCACACCACAGCTTAAGTTCATCAATACCTTATGAATTCTCCTGAGCCATCATCACTTGGTTGACAAAACAAACAGATACAACCTTCTGCATCTTCTCTATCATTTTGCTTTCTAATTCTTCTATCACCACCATTTCTTTAATACTTATCCTTTATATATCTTATCTCATCATTTTGTTTTCTTCACACGTACACACAGAGATATATAAATACTTAATTATATGAGCTTCTATTGTTTAATCTCTCTGATTTGTCTAATGTAATACACATGTCTAGACAGTTCTTTTTTGTAATAATAATGCATGCTTGGGTCAACTACAAACAGCTCTTTGTTTATCATATATAAATCATGTTCTGATCTTGTGACTTAAAGTTAGGTGTACAATTTAATATGCAGACTGCAATATTTTGAATTTTCAATTGTTTGTTAAAACATAAAATTGTTCGATTAATTAGTGGTTCTACTAAAACTTTAAGGTGTTTGGAAAAAGGTTTTTATCATGATCTTAAATTATATTCTAACACTCCACTCGGGAAAATACATTCGGGAAAATACATTGAACTTTCATTCAGTGTAGTTTATACTACTACATGATGCAAGCTAATGTTGATTGGTACTATATATTACATATCATATGTTGCTCAACTTGCCAGTTTGTTAAAAAATTATATGATGTCTGTTTAAGAAGATAGAAACCTACATTTTCCATGATTGGAAACTAACACCTCAAACCTGTAGGTAATTTAAAACCCAGAGCTCTGTTCTTGCTATTATAGAATAATACAAATGTTGAACTCTTGGAGTTTACAATAACTGAAAGATTGGCTGACACATTCTAGCTCCTGGGATATGGGACTTGTTTAATATTTAGCATGTACATATAGGATTATACAGGATTAGTTATAACTAAGTTTTGATCTGCTATATATATGTATGTATATATGTTTGTTCGATATATATATATATATATATGTACTTATTTCGTGGTGTATGTTTATATATTATTGAGTTCTTATTCTAAACTCTAGCTATTATCAAATATATATTATAGGATGTCGGAACCAATAGACAAATCATGGATGAGTGAACCCGACAGAGGCAACACAGTTTATTCATTTGGAGTTGAGGCGTTTCTTAAATTTGCAGAGTGGAAATTGGGTGGGGAGAAGTGTCGTTGCCCGTGCAAGAAGTGTCGGAATAGAACATTGTTTACTTATAAAGAAGTGGGATATCATTTAATCTCATCCGATATAGTTAAGCACTACCGTATATGGAATTTACGTGGTGAGACCCCTTCTAATGTTGCCGTTCATCCTCCATTCGTTGCAAATAATATTCCGGAAAAAGCATCGAGTGATGTCGGGATTGGGATGGAAAACCCCGATGAAGAAATCATTGGGGATGTCGGGATTTGGATGGAAAATTTCGTCGACTCTGCTTATGACTTGCACGGTGGTGCGACGAGGGGTGATGGTAGTTTGGGAATTGATGATGAACCTTATGTTCCTGAACCAGACTTGGGAAAGAGGTATTGGGATTATAAGAGAAAAGCTACTGAAAAATTGTATCCTACATGTGAGGGTCCTAAGACAACTCTATCAGCACTTGTAGAATTACATAATTTGAAGAAGGAATTCGGTTGGTCTGGAAATGGTATGACAGTACTATTAACCTTGTTGAGGCGATGGTTGCCCAAAGGTAACACCCTTCCTGAGAAGTATCCGGTAATGAAGGCGATGTTGAAAGACTTAGGGATGAAGGCTACTTGCATTCATGCGTGTGAGAACAACTGTATTCTATATTGGAAGACCAACAAAGATTTGACAGAATGTCACCAGTGCAAGGCACCCAGGTTTAAAGTTAACGAGGGGAAAGGGAGGAAGAATTCCAAGGAGCCTAAAAAGGTACTGAGGCATTTTCCATTAATTCCAAGATTGAAGCGATTGATTCAGGTCAATGGAAAATTTGTAATGAAAAATGGCCAGAATTTGCTAATGAGCAGCGCAATGTCAGGCTTGCAATTGCAACTGATGGTTTTAATCCACGTGGCATTCAGTCTACTAGTTATAGCTGTTGGCCTATTATCACTGTGCCTTACAATCTCCCCCCTTCCATGTGTATGAAATCAGAGTTTCAGATGTTGTCTTTACTTATACCTGGTCCAAAGGCACCAAAAGGAGACATTGATGTTTTTCTTAAACCTTTGTACGATGAGTTGAAAGAGTTGTGGATAGGAGTGCCAGCTTATGACATGAACTTAAAAGAAAAATTCAATTTGAGGGCTATGCTTATGTGGGGGATCCATGATTTTCCTGCATATGGAAACTTGGCGGGCTGCGTTACACATGGTTACAAAGCTTGTCCTATTTTTGGTGACGATACTCCTTCCATATATTTAAAGTCTAGCAGGAAGAATGTATACTTAGATTACCGCATATTCCTTAAAGCCAATCACCCATTTAGGAAAGGCAAGTACTTGGGACTAGTGGGTAGCAAGAAAGAAGAGCTTCGAACTCCTCCAGAACGATTAAATGGCGATGAACTTTTGCAAACGTTGAGTAATGTGAAGTACATACCTGGTCAGAAGCGGAAGAGAGTCCACGAAGTTACATCGGCATGGTATAGAAAGTCTATATTGTTTGATCTTCCTTACTGGATCCATCACAAAGTTCGTCATGTCATTGATGTGATGCACACTGAAAAGAATGTTGCAGAGCATATACTAGACACGATTCTTGGTAAGAAGGACAAATCAAAAGATACTATCCAGGGACGAGAGGATATGAGGGAACTTGGCATACATCGGGATCAATGGATGCAAACTGATGCTGCAAGTGGGAAACAAGTTAAGCCTATAGCACCGTTCTGCCTAACTAAAGCAGAGAAGATGTATTTCCTTAAAACTTTGAAAAATTTGAGGCTCCCATCAGGTTTTTCATCTAATCTGAGTAACATTGTCAGTCTTGATCCACCCGGTTTGCTTGTAATGAAGTCACACGACTATCATGTGATTATGCAATTTCTTTTGCCCGTGCTACTTCAACATGCTTTTCTAACTCATCCTGAATTGCGGAGAGCTCTACATCAGATAAGCCTGTTTTTTAACCTTCTGTGTTCGAAAGTTGTAAGTCGAAGAGAAATCCAAGATGCCAAGTACATGGTTGTAGAGGCATTGTGCGTGCTGGAAAACAAATACTTTTCAGTATCATTCTTTGACATTAGCGTTCACCTTATTGTGCATCTAGCTGATGAGGCATTGATGTGTGGACCAGCCCCCTTTCTCTTGATGTATCCATTTGAGCGGTAAATTAATTACTTCTTCCAATCCAGTTTTTTGTTATCCTTGCTTTTAAATTAATAAATGTATTCATTCATGAGTTTAGTAATTAATTAGGTCAATGAAGGAGTGCAAAGATATACCCAGTAACAAACGATATGTTGAAGGATTGATTGCAGAGTCATACCTTGTCAGAGAGTCTGTTAGGTATGCAATGGAGTACATTCCAAATTCACAACACAAAACCACTGTGTTTCTAGATGGAAATGATGATGACGAGGGACCTGTGCTTGAAGGTAAAGATGTTGTTTTGTCGGATGCCCAATTTGTTCAAATTCGTAGATGGCTACTATTCCGTTTGGAAGTCGATGGACTTTACGATCACTACAGGTGTTTGTTCTTCGCACGTGTGCTTGCTTTCTCATTAATTAATTCACACATATATACTAAATTATTTGAATAAGTTGTAGTGAGTATCGCGAGTCTTTGCAATCTAGAAAAGGAAAAGGGATAGCAAAGACAGAAGTAGAGATACAAACAGATTTTATTGTCTGGTTATATACTAAGGTATTTGTAAAAAAAATAGTACATTATGAGGGATACTTGTTATTTTCACTTGCTGAAATATGATTTCTTCTCTATGTAGTTGTTGAAGAACGGTGACACTAAACATGATTTATGGTTCTTTGCTAGAGGGCCTTCGTTCGCATGTAAATCTTTTCGAAAGTATCGCATCAATGGTTATGTGTTTTCCACAAAATCTCATGATGAGACTGTTCTTACGCAAGATTGTTGTATTTGTATCAATGCAATTACTACATTTACATCAAGTAGGAAAGATAAAAATCCTATCGATGCATCTGATATGTGGTATGGAGTCATCAAACAGATACTTGAGGTGAATTACACTAATTTCAAAGAAGTGGTGTTCTATTGTGATTGGGTTAGAGTGGAGGATAAGGCCAATGGATATAAGCTATGCCCAGACTCTAACTTGGTGGTGGTAAATTTTAATCGCCTCAAGAGTTCCAACAATATTTTAGATGAGCCAGTCATTTGCGCAAAAGAAGCCTAGCAAGTGTTCTATTCGAGGGACCTGAAAAATCCTGATTGGTGGGTGGTCATACATTCACCAAGGCGAATGACTAGCAAAGTGGACATGCTAGAAGCACCAAAACCGGAAGACATTCAGTCTACTCTCGTAGATCAACCTCAGTTGAGATCATTGTTAGAACCACGTCGTTGATGATTCAGTATAGGCTAATATTGCTGTAGTAGTCAGTAGTAGTCATTAAGGGTATTTTTGTGTGTACTAGTATGTGTGTGCTGAACTCTATAAATACCCGATGTACGTAGTTTACATTTTCCACTATGAAATGAAATATTGAATTTCCCTCCCAACAAACTCTCTTTCTCTCTCTATAACAAACTCTCTTTAATAATTTGTTTGAGCTAACCTAACTAACCTGACTGTTATTGTTTCTGCAGTAATGGAAGCAGAAGCAGGAGGTTCGAACAGTGTTTCTCAATCAGCCAGGAATACCTTAATAATAGGTCCAAGGGGAAAACTCCTTGTGGAGTTCTGGCCGAGTTCTGGCGATATTGTTGGGCCAAATGCTGCCCAATTCAAAACCGCCGTCGGAGATCAAGTCAGCCTCCATATTCCTATTAACATTCCTGATTTTCGTAAAGTGCCATCTACCTTCAAGGATT
Source organism: Kitagawia praeruptora (assembly GCA_037693485.1). Taxonomy (NCBI): domain Eukaryota; kingdom Viridiplantae; phylum Streptophyta; class Magnoliopsida; order Apiales; family Apiaceae; genus Kitagawia; species Kitagawia praeruptora. Next base: position 107,366,490 of record CM075348.1, read on the forward strand.
CCATTTGGACATCATTAATGGTACTTACTTCTACTTTCCAGATGTCTTAAATGGTTTAGACCTGAAATGTCTTAATATTTATAACCAGTATTTTCCTTATTTAAGACAAATAAGACCTAAATAATATAGTTGAATGTCGTATTGATGAGGAGTAATGATTAATGGGAAGCTTCTCGTATTGTATTTTATCGGATCACAACAACTTGGTGCAAATAAGGTGGCTCTTATGGATCACTTGTGTTTGAAAGGCACAATTAGATTATGTATTTAAAGTTGACCATAGGAAGTTATAGATTATGTTTGAAAGGCACAATTAGATTATGGCTCTTATGGTGCAAATAACCTGCTGATTATGTATTCAAGATTCTGGATAACTTATCTCTAATATTCATGTTTTCCTTCAAGTAGCAAGCAAGTCTCGACCATTGGCTAATCCTCAGATACCCCTTCAGGTTTAAGTCATACAAACTCACAAACACACATTTTGATATTTTGTTGCTTATATGTTAACATCTAAATTCAACTCTGTGATCTTTCCTAATTTTCAAGTTTTATATGAAATGTTGTTCTAGATTCCTACCTCACCTAGCCTTTCACCAGCTTCACCTGCGCCTGCCCCCACCCCCGTTGATCTTGCGAATAAGGGAGAGAATGTTACTAAGCCAAATGTGGAACCAGTTACAGAGACATGTGATAGGATTTACAGGACATGTCACCTTAAACTCGTAACTGCATGCCTTGGTACTAAGCTTCTTACACTTTCTGTTACAATGTTACTGATCAAGTTAAATGTTTGTCTGGGTGTTCTAATGATCATTATGTGTAATTAGGATGGGTAGACTGAATATGAGTTTAATAAACTATTCATAGTGGCTTCTGTTAATCTAAAATTTTAACTACACTTTCACATTGTTGGTAGAGCAAGTCCACTTGACAGTGTTTTAGGTTTATGGCCATGTAAGTTCACAATAAGGGGTAGTCCTATAAAACTTTGAAACATGAGAAAGGAAAATTTGCCAACACTATAAGTTGAACAGGGTTTTGTGAGTCCCCTACAGATTGGTAAATTTGTATCCAAACTAAGCAGGTAATTATTCAGGCAAGTTCTGATTAGCATTTTTTTTAAAAAAAATGCAAGTTTATTAAGGATATCTTGGATGTGCTTTTTTCCAGTTTGTCTTTATATATACTTCAAGTAGACATCACCAAGAAGAACTTATTGGTTCTTTATGTTTATACTTTATCTATTAATACATGTGTTCTGTTGATTTATTTTCTTTTAACTGCATGGAATATGTATATGATGGAATGATGGGTATTCATGCCCAATACTAGAGATAAGTTTCAATGTTTCAGTTGTATAGGATATTAACTTTCTAATTAGATTTTTGATTTTGTTGTCATATTTTTTTTTCCCAAAATAATGTTTAAATATCACAATATTTTTTTTTTTTGCTAATTAAAATTTATACCACAAGCAAAAGATTACAATTCTAGGGGCATACCCCGCGATTAGTAACAATCTGCCTAGCGGAACGACAAAGAAAAAACATCAAACACAAGCAAGTCACCTTACCGTCAACATGACAACGAAATTAAGCTAAAAAATTATTCTGGCGTCTTAAACAACCTAAACTTGAGACTAGGCACATGTCTCACAAAGCCCATAGAAAGAAGTAGATAAACCATGCAGGGACGCAGCCGCAAATCGGCAAAACCATCCATATGGCATCCATCCACCTGAGAGTTGGCCTTCAAAAAAGCACCACCGGCTAACTTTTTATTAGAAGAACCAACCCCCAGCTGATTAAAAAAGCCCATATGAAGAACAACCTTCTTAAAATCAAACAGTTGAGGATCCACAGTCCCAACTACACTGCAATACCCGTATAGCACACCAAACCTGAAATTAAACAGATGACCATTCAAGACATTAAGAGAACATGTCTCACATAAGCCATAGAAACCACTAACAAGTAAGCGGTCCCATCCCATAATTCGGTCATTACCAGATCTCATTTTACTACCCAGAACTTGATTCATTATGAGGTTCCCCTCAGCCCTGCATTCACGGAGCTGATTGCCAGCTACACGTGATAAATCATCGCATGGCCATTCCCACAATAGGAGCCATTTGAAAACAATAAGAAATACCCTTCCCATCAACTTGGCAACAAGAAAGGCCAATCTCCATGAGTAACAGCCAAAAGTGCGGTCCCATCTCACCAAAAAATCAATTCCAGTACTCATTTTCCTCAACATCCACATAATACCCGCAGCTTGATTGATCAATGTTCCCACGGGCCACACCATATTCCATACCATCCACTTGGACAGTTGAGAACTGTCATGGGCACACCTATATGAAGTACCCCTTACAGCGAATCCACAACACAGAATCCTCTTTGAATGAGAAACATCAGCAACTTCGACAACACAAGTCGAACCCAGCTTGGGATCCATCTTGGAATGTAAAATACCTTTCCACAAACCATACCACTGGAATAAATCAAGGGCTGAACCCTTCCTATCAACATATGAAACACCATTCCTAGCAGAAAAAACAAACTCTCCAGACCTGGTGAACCCATCAAGCAAATACCCAACTTCGTAGATGCGTAAAACACCTCTCAAGTACGTCCCGAAATCAGGGGTATAGACACCTGCACTACTGCCAGTCTCACTACCACAAGCAAGATCTATCATCCAAAAATTAGAAAATTCAGCAAACAGTTTGGTAGCAACTGCCAAAACCCAGCTTACCCTATCATTCCTGGTCCCCTCTTGTTGTAGTATCCAGTAGGATATGACACGGCCATTGCTTACCCTGTAAATCCTATAATAGAGTTTCAACTCAATGCTCCCAACATACATTGAGATAGCAGTGCCGAATGGACCCTTACTTCTTCGGAACGACTCACCATACAGAAAAGATCTCCTAGAAGCATAAGTTGCTAAAATGAAACACTTCGGTTTCAATAGCGACACCTCAGCCAATAACTGGCTCACCCAAACAATAAACTCCAAGAATCCAATCATTAAGGCGTAACCAAATACACCAGGAGGAAAGGAACACAAGTTCATCGTCTTTGTCAACGAACAGGACATACCCCTCATTGTTTGACAAACAATCATCATTAGCAAAGATCTGATGGACTTTCCTCTAGAATCATTTGTGGCTCCACTCTGAACAACAAGAACAGTGTAGGTCCTCACGCAGTTAAGGGTGATGCTACCCTTCAACTCAACAAGCGAAATAGACAACACAGGCATGTCCTTATCGGACCAAACTGATTGTGATGTCTCAGCCTCTCGATGACTCTCTTGAATCATTCTCTCCAAAACCATAAACTTCAAAAACGACCACACAACAACAGGGTACAAAGTCCGTTTGAAATACTCCCAGGAAACTCTTATCATTTCGCTTTGATGGCTTGTGTGATCAGTACTCAGTAGATAGATGGAAGGGAATGAAAAGTCGTTATATGTTTCCTTAATATTATAAATAGTTTTACACTTTGCGAGTCTTATATTGAAATACAAGGCCTTCTTGTGCCTTAAAAAAGTTTTATTATTTACGTGCTCGTTTATCACGCTAGCTCTTTTACTCCTCTTCAGTCCTGGGTCCAACTCCTGGACTGAGTTTGATGCTTACAATTGGTGCATTAATCGAGTCCCATTCAACCAGATTGTTGTGTGGCCAGTTTTTGAGCTGGTGAAATTAAACAGGTAAAGTAGTTTGGTAGAGTAAGGGGTTTGAAATTAAACATGACTTAAATGCAGTTTATGTTCTAATTACAGGAGCAGTTTGAGTTTAGTGTTAACGACCATGTTGCTCGCCCAATTTTGGAGGCACTTTATCCACAAAAACTTAGGAGTGTTAGAGGCAAATATCGGACAGAATATTTGGCTAAAGCTTCGAACATAGAAGAAGCCAAGGGAAACGTCCCACCTGCTGTCAGTGCCGATCTTTGGGTCCAATTTGTCGATCATGAGTTTATGCCGGAAGTAAAGGAAAGAAATGCAAAATATAAGATCAAAAGGAGCTTAAATAAAGTAGGTGTGGCAGTTGGTAGGCAAACTTACTCACAGATACATTACAAAAAGGTACGTATCATTCATAAATTACTACCTGTCTATATTTGTAGTCTATATTTGTTAACATTACCTGCTGATCTTTGTAGAAAAAAGAAAATCCTACGAAGAAGCGGTGTCGGGTTGATGATTGGCTCACTGGACATGAACACAAGGATGGAACTCCTTTGGAAAGTGCAAAGGAAACATACGTGAGTAGTCATCAACACATTTATACGTGTGTCCCTTTGCATCAATTTATTTCTCTTTAATTAAATAACTTAATTTATAAGCTTGTTTCCTACTTGGATAAATGCAGGAAAAAGTCAAAGAAATTCATGTTAAAATGCTTGAATCTGGAGTCCCAACGGATGATATTAGTTCCGATGCATTAAGCCAAGTACTTGGCGAGGACAAAAAAAATCGGGTTCGAGGAGTTAGTTCGTGTAGCACGAAGAAACAACTATATTCATCTTCTCTTGCACTTGCTTCGGTCAACCCATCACAATCACTTGGAGCGGAAATGGTGGGACTTAAGGCAGACATGGAGGAGGTCAAAACATTGCTCAAGGTCAGTTTGTTTTTTTAAAAAAATATGTATCCTGCTGCTTATGTAGACTATTCATGCCTTCTGAGGGTTCATTTTGTTAAGTCTCAAAGCTTCAACAAAGCTTGCAGTAAGTTATATTCCTTGTCCTAGCTTGGATCAGTAATTGTTTTTTTACATGTGTAGTTTATGTGTTTTAAATATACATGTCATGGTTTAAACATATGTGTGTGCACACATTTCTGATGTGAAACAATACAAGTAGGAGTTTGATTAATTGTAGCCAAGTAGGAGTCTTTTGTTGCCTGTAACTTCTTCTTCAGTTTCGTGTTCCAGTGATTCTTCACATCATTGTCTGTTCTTCCGGGTAGTTTTGAAGCTATAACAGACCATCTGCATTTTTTCAAAAATTTGGTTAATATATGAGCCAAAAACGTAAATTGTAGCAACTGCGCAAAATATTTTGTTTACACAGGGGCTTAAATATTTTTCGATAAAATTACCTGCTTCCAAGTTTACTATATAGATTAAATATAATTGTGTCTTCTTCAGGAGTGAAAGAGCCATGCTTAATGTCTGGCCTTAGATAATTAAGCCATCTCAGGCGGCAGCTCTTGCCGCAACGCTTAAGGCCTGTTACTCGTATACATGTGACAAGTCTGAATTTAAACTTGTAGACATTGGCCAAAAGATTATTATTAATAAGAATCTGAGAGGGGAAACTAAAAATTGGCTATATACAATGCGTTAGCATATCAATTCAGAACATGAGGTGCTTTAATTTTCAAACAAGCAGAATTACAGAAAGTAACTTTTTCTTAATTCATTTTCAGCACTTTTGTGTGTGGTGTGGAACTCAAGGTAATTAAGTAATTAGAACTGAACATGTGTAGAACAGAAGAGAGAGAGAGAGAGAGAGAGAGAGAGATGCCTGCTTTGAGGGGAAAAGCAATCCAGTTGCCACCAGTGCCATGGTTGTGAAGATAATTCTTCAAAATTTCATCTTCTTGAGGAGACCAGTGCCATAGTTATTTTCAGTTTCAGTTATTATAGTAATTTTCAGTTTTATATTTACTAAATTTGTTTGTGTACTGCACAGGCAATGTCCCGATGTACTCCAAGCCAATATACTCCAAGGAGTGTGGTCCCCAAGATGGCAATATGACATTAAATGGCTGGCTTGGAGGAGGGTATATTATTTGGTTAGCTCGACGATTGAAGTATGATTTGTAGGTTTTTCTTGTATTTTTCCAATGGTAGCCTGGTAGGTAGTATGTTTGGTATTTGGTTTGTAAACTTGGGATGTATTTAATTTGCATTTGGATTGTTAATGTAAATTTGGATTGGTGTTTTATTTTAATAGTTGCAGCAGGTTTTTTTTTAATATTTGCAGCAATTTTTTTTTTGTCTGCAGCAGGGTTTTTTTAATATTTGCAACAGGGTTTTTGTTAATATATTCCAAAAAAAAAAATTCTCATATTTTATAATTAGTAACGGATATCCGTTACTAATATAAATATCCGTTACACCGTTACAAATTAGTAACGGATATATCCGTTACTAATATAAATATCCGTTACAAATTAGTAACGGATATATCCGTTACTCATTTAAATATCCGTTACAAATTAGTAACGGATATATCCGTTGGTAATATATGTATCCGTTACAAATTAGTAACGGATATATCCGTTACTAATATAAATATCCGTTACAAATTAGTAACGGATATATCCGTTACTAATATAAATATCCGTTACAAATTAGTAACGGATATATTCGTTACTAATATAAATATCTGTTACAAATTAGTAACGGATATATCCGTTAATAATATACTGAAAATCTGTTACTAATTAGTAACGGATAAATTCGTTACTAATTTTTAAAAAAAGCAATTGTGAAGGACGATTAGTAACGGATATATCCGTTACTAATGACATTAGTAACGGATATATCCGTTACTAATGGCCAGTTTTGCTGTAGTGGCTTCTGGTAAAGGAGTTATAATTTGTTTATATGTGGATGACATGTTGATTTTTGGTACTGACCAAAATCAAGTGGATAAAACTAAGAAGTTCTTATCATCTAATTTTGATATGAAAGACATGGGGGAGGCTGAAGTGATTCTTGGTATAAGGATCAAGCGTGAGAACAATGGTATTTCAATTTCTCAATCTCATTATATTGAGAAGATTCTGAAAAGATTTAACTTTAAGGATTGTTCTCCTGTTAGCACTCCTCTTGATCCTAGTATTAAACTCCTACCTAATACAGGTGTTGCAGTATCTCAACTTGAATACTCAAGGGCTATTGGTAGTCTCATGTATGCCATGATAAGCACTAGGCCAGATATTGCCTATGCTATTGGAAAGCTTAGTAGGTATACTAGCAAGCCAAGTTCACATCATTGGCAAGCCTTAAGCCGAGTGTTCAAATACTTGAAAGGAACCATGGATTATGGTTTGACATATACTGGATTTCCTTCGGTTATTGAAGGTCATTCAGATGCAAGTTGGATTTCCAATAAGGAAGATCTTTCTTCCACAAGTAGATGGGCATTCCTTCTTGGGGGACGTGCTATCTCTTGGGCATCGAAGAAACAAAGTTGTATTACTGATTCAACGATGGAATCTAAATTTGTGGCATTATCAGTGGCTGGTAAAGAAGCCGAATGGCTAAGAAATCTGATTTATGAGATTCCATTGTGGCCTAAACCGATATCACCCATATCTATCAGATGTGATAGTGAGTCTGCCTTGGCTAATGCTTATAGACAAGTGTTCAAAGGCAAGTCTAGACACTTAGGTGTTAGACACAGCATGATTCGTGAGCTTATCACGCATGGTGTTATATCAGTGGAGTTCATAAGAACTCAACATAATTTAGCCGATCATCTAACCAATGGGTTGAGTAGAGATCTTGTGCACAAGTCGGCTGTAGGGATGGGATTAAAGTCCATCAAAAACCTCTCATGTTGAGATACCCAATTCCCATCTAATATGACATTAGGTGCTGAATTCAATGTGGAAAGCTTAACATCTAGAGATTGGAACACATTAGTATTATCATCCCAAGGTATGTGTTCGGACCTGCAAGTTGAGGAGGTTGAAGTTTGTCTTCTTAATAGTTCTTTTAAAAAATTTCATATGCAGGTGCGAGAATAAAAGAACTACCTATATGAGCATGAAGTTTAGCCGCTTCAAGAAACTTGGACTTGGCTTTGATATGCTTATGAAGGATTAGGACACTAGGCTAGTAAAATATAGTGTCAAGTAAGAACATTTGAGAATGTAAATTTTTGTGTATATTATCTTCATGTATTCACTATGAATAGTAGAGGTTCAATCCATAGTGATACATTGATATTCGAATATTTGGAATGTGTAATATACTAATGTGAAATTCAATCGTCACGATATTTCATTTATGCATAAATTTGTCGTTTGTTGTGATTTTGTTTAGTTAATCATGGATTACGCTAAAATGGGGGAGGATTGTTGGATATTTTAGTGTAATTGGATTGACTAGTTGATCAATGTAATCGTAATGTTACATTGAACAAGTCGGGAGAATGCGGAGTGCATGCTCTGTTCGAGTTCGTTATGATTTCAGTATTATTGCTTATGAGACATGTCTATTGACATCAAACACATCTGTTAGAATGAGATGAACGAGATGTGTCTGTTGGCAAAAGACACATCTTGAGATGTGTCTGTTGGCATTAGACATGACTGTTAGAATGAGATGTGTCTGTTGGCAAAAGACACATCTGTTAACATCTATAAATAGGTGTTGCATTGATCATTTTCAGATAGTTGGTTCATTTGAAATTCACAACAAAACACATTCTCTCTTCTTGCAGAATTTCTAACTTTATCCAATTGAATTATTTGGGTGAACCACAAATAACTTCAATCTGAAAGTGTTCACACGACTTCAAAAAAAATCCAAGTAATTACCCATATTCCCCAACAGTTTATTGAAATGTGGTTACTCCTGCTCTTCCTAAAATTTTGCCCACCCTCCCCAATGTGTAGTTGGTACTAATTCTACCTCATGTTTTGATAAGCTTAATCCATACAAAGTTTAGGAGATGTATGAATATGATAGTAAGGGTCCGTTTGGATGGGGGGTTGAGAAGGGTTAGGTCAGGTCGGGTTCAAATTTAAAAATTATTTTTGTGAAAATTTTAAAAGCAAAGTGTTGGATTTTTGGATTTAATATGTAAAATTATGTTAATTATTTCGTAAACTATCAAACCCAACACTTTAATTTTCAAAATTTTCTCAAAAACGAATTTTTAAATTTGAACCCGACCCAACCCGACCCTTCTCAACCCCCAATCCAAACGGACCCTAAGTGTTATTATTATTATTTTATATACGAAGGTTTAAGTAATAAGACTCAACCAACAACCAAATTTTAATGTTTCGTCTTCTATAATATTGCATATATATAAGTTAAAGTTATTTTATTGTTATGATATTAATAAAAATGAATTTAATCTTTTTAAGTTGTTGCCAATTTTTATGTTACTTTCAGTTCATATAAACTCTTAACTAAATTATTTGTATTAATGTGGCTTTCTAATCAAATTCAAGGTAGCCGATGATCGAGTGGCATTAGGGCTGAATACCATTGCAGTATGTATCAGTTAGCTAATAATTGGGTTAAATCTCAAAGTGCTCACTGAAGTGGAGGATTAGTATCAAATTGCTCACTCTAATTATCGACATCTCATGTATACCATTGTTGGAGGCCCACTTCCTTAACGGGCTGGACCGAAAGCCCAACACCCCGAATCCGAATGGAAGCCCACATTCATCCAGCCCATTTAAGGTACAACGGCCGTATGGTTGCACCTCCTAAGGATGTGGGACACTATGATGTACGTGGCCTATTCCTCGTTAACCGTCCGAATAGAGAAAATAAGTTGAATGAGGTTTGATTTTATGATTCATACACAATTACACACAACAGACATAAACTCTCTACGTTCAAATTACTTACAAAGAACCGACTGACTTATTCTCACACCGGAGGTGAATCGGGGGGCCAAACCTTCGCATTCTTCTTCTACAGGTCCGACCAAATTGTTATCCGGCATAATCCAGTCGTAAAATTTGGCGTCGTCTGTGGGAACGTAGAGATACGTTTGTGTTGAGATCTACAATCAATCATGACGAATGAAACCGAGATACCAATAGCTGATGATAGCACCGTGGCTGGAAACAATCGCACCACTCCTCCCATTACCCCAAGGCTCCTGACTTTTGATGATGAAGAGGATATACCGTCTCCCGAAGAACAACGGGAGATGCTCCTGAAATGGCGAGAGGAACAAAAGCCCAAGGGGAAACAAAAAGAAATTGAGAAAGAAAGGAGCAGTAGGGAGGCCGAACGTCTTGCCAAGAAGAGGGAGGCCGATCGTCTGAGGCTGGAAGCCTTAAAGCTCCAGAGAGAGGAGATCGAGTTGCAAGAGAAAGCACTCCGCGAGGCTCTAGAAGCCGAAGACCCGGGGTTGGAAGAACGAAGGGATAAGAGGCCGAGGACTAGAAATGATGAAGATGAGTCAGGGGACTCTGAATCAAACTCTAGGAGAACCCGGTCGAAGGTAGTGTATTCCTCTGATTCGGAGGAAGAAGGTCCACATACGGATGACCGCATTCGAAGGATCGAGAAGGCTATGTTTGGAGAAAGAAAGGTCAGGCACGAGCCCGTGGTGACTGAGGATATCGAACAGTTTCGCCCTCCTCCGGGAAGGCAGTTTCCAAAGATGAATGAATTCAATGGAAAAGGTGACCCCGACGACCATTGTGAGAAGTATGAATCGCTCATGACTGGTATGGGGCACTGTGATGTGATGCTCTGTAAGATGTTCAAGACATACCTCAAGGGGAATGCGTCCATGTGGTACAGGTCATTAAGACCTAGGTTAATTGGCTCGTACGAGCAGATAAAGAGCAAATTTTTGAGGCACTACTCCCACTTGTGTAGAAGAGAGAAAGACACTGAAGCCCTGATCCACTGTAGGCAGGGGCCGAACGAGGAATTGGGTGACTACTTGGCAAGGTTTAAAGAAAAAGCTGGAATGGTTACCAACCTGGATAAAGTCAAGGCAGCCAAATTCCTTGCAACCGGTCTGGACCCCATTAAAGGTAAGAAGCTTCGATTTTCTCTTTACGATATGCCTCATAAATCTTTGAATGATATATATTTGAGGGGAAAGGCTATTAGAAGAAAGTTAGAATCAATTGGGAGGTACAAGGATACTAAGAAGAATGATAGATATGATAGAAGAGACGATAGGAGGGACGACCGAAGGGGTCGGGGTGATGTTAAAAGTAGACTGAATGATACTAGGCCTGATAGGGGGGCTGAACGAAGAAGAGATAGAGATAGTACTGTGTTCACACCACTTAACACACCTATCTCGAAGATTCTCCACGAGATAAAGGGTAAGCCTGGGTTCGTTCGATCGGCCAGGCTAAAGACCCCTGAAAACAGAAGGAGTGATAGCAAATATTGTAACTATCATCGGGATAAATAAAGGTCACACCACTGATGAATGTTACCACTTGAAGAAGTTAATCGAGAAAATGATAAAAGAAGGAGAATTAACCAAGTTTGTTGGGGATCTGAGGGATAAGCTGGATGACAAGGAAAAGAAGAGAGACACTAGAGATGTTGAAGGTTCAGAGAAATATCGGGGCGAAGTCAGAACAATATTAGGAGGAACCATACTCGATCGGGATAGCAAAACAGCCCGAAAGAAGTATGCTAGGAAAATCTATAGCCTATACCAGTCAAGTGCAGCCAAACAACCACTTCCGATATCATTCACGGAAGATGACTTTGAAGATGTAATATGGCCGCACGAAGACCCTCTTGTCATGAACCCCGTCATCGGGGAAAACAAGATTTGGAGAGTCCTGGTCGATGAAGGAAGTTCGGTTAACATACTGTATCACCGAACATATTGCAAGATGAATTTGGGTGGTGAACAGCTGGAACCGTGCCATGAGGCACCACTATATGGCTTCGGTAATCAACCAGTACCGATCGAGGGCACGATTACACTGAACATCCTGTTGGGGAAAGCTCCGTATACTGTTGTCAAAGAAGCAAAGTTCTACGTCGTTCGGGTGGATAACCCGTATAATGGGATCTTGGGAAGGCCAGCCTTGTCTCTTTTTTAGGCTGTGTCATCCATCCCTCTCCTGAAGTTAAAATTCCCGACCGAACATGGGGTTGGAGAGATGAGAGGCGATCAGAAAGTCGCAAGAATCATTATGTTGGAAGACCTGGAGAAAGATAAAGATGTTGAGATGGATGAGGCTGGAAAGAGAAAAAGAGGCAAAAACGACACTGGGGGCAGTCATCAACTGCTGAATATAGAGTTGGAGAAATTTGGGGCCGACCTGTCGAGTCTGATTGCCGAGCCAGCTGCCGAAACTGAAGAGGTCGAGTTGTATGTGGGTCAGTCTGGAAAGATGATCCAAATTGGAAAAAACATGGAACCAGAGCTAAAGGAGAAAGTTATCAAAGTCATTAGGGAGTTCCATGATGTGTTTGCATGGAATCCCGAAGATATGCCGGGGTTGGATCCTTCAATAGCCAAACATTGTCTGAACGTGGCTCCCGAAGCCAAACCTGTAAGGCAAAAGAAGAGAAATTTCGCCGTAGAAAGGCAAAAATTAATTCAAGCTAAAGTGGAAAAATTGTTGGAAGCAAAGTTCATTGAGGAAATCGACTATCCTGACTGGTTGGCGAACGTGGTTGTGGTAAAGAAATCAAATGGCAAGTGGAGGATGTGTGTAGATTATACAGACTTAAACAAGCATTGTCCGAAGGATCACTATCCTCTACCGAATATTGACCAGTTGATAGATGCCACTTCGGGGCATCAAATACTCAGTTTTTTCGATGCCTTCTCGGGATACCACCAGATCGCCATGAATGCCGAGGACGTGCCAAAGACAACATTCATCACACCGAACGGCACTATGCCTATATCAAGATGCCCTTCGGTCTGAAGAACGTCGGGGCAACATTTCAGAAGATGATCAACAAGGTGTTCAAGGCCCAGATCGGTCGGAACATGGAATGTTATGTTGATGACATGATTGTTAAGTCCCTTGTCAGGGACCATGCCGAAGACTTGAGGGAATGTTTCGAAACACTTAGGAAGAACAATATGAGGATCAACCCGAACAAGTGTACGTTCAGAGTAAACAGCGGAAAGTTTCTGGGATACATGATCAGAGCCCGAGGGATTGAGGCAAACCCAGAAAAGATCAAAGCAGTAATCGACATGGAAGCACCGAAGACGATCAAGGACATTCAAAAGCTGACCGGACGGTTAGCATCCCTGCGGAGGTTCATTTCCAGATCGGCCAAAAAGGCATTACCATTCTTTGAAGTACTTCGGGGGTCCAAGAATTTTGAGTGGGGACCGAATTGCCAAAAAGCATTTGAGGAAGTTAAGGAATACTTAGTGAAAACCCCACTTTTAATGAGGCCTGATCCGAAAGAAACTTTGCAGTTGTAATTAGCAGTGAACAACCGAACACTTGGAGCCCTGTTGGTCAAGGAGCATGAAGGGAACCAGCATCCGGTGTTCTATGTTTCTCATATTCTCAAAGATGCAAAAACTAGATATCCGAACGCAAAAAAGTTTGCCTATGGGTTGTGTTGTGGGAGGATTTTTGCACAACTACGTGGAGGCCATTGCTGGAATAGCGCCGTTGAATATGGAATCGCCCAACTGCCCAGAAAGGCTCGCAGTCGGAGATTTATGGCAAGCCGCCCGGGAAGGCTCACGGCTAGGGGTTACCGAAGAACACGGGAAGGTGTTTTGGTGATGATTGGGGCTGAATCTATGGGAATTAGAGCTCAAGGACCGAATGTTGGCCTGCCAAGAACCCTAATTATGAGAGTGAACGTGCATCGGAGTATACATGCTCTTAGTATCAACGTGCGTTTCGAGAAGAGACCCCGTAACTACCTACATACCACTATTTATAGTGGATCAAGCCCATATGTAGTTCTTGATTGATATGTTCGGTTGTTTGTGATGAGTTATCTCGTTTATGATGAGATAATGACTAATATTTACGTATATCAACTGATTGTGATATAGTTATCAGGTTTTCAAGTCATATCAGGACTGTTGGAAGCCTATCCATTGATGTTTATTTCAAGAATGAAGGATTTATCATGTATATATGATGTATATCCTCGAATAACTGAATAATTATCCGTTTAGAGGTGTATTTCAGCTGTAGAGACGTGCTCCTAAAAAGTAGGAGATCTGCCTTATCCAATCTGGCGGCCTTATCAGGCTTCCGGGGGAAGCTGGGGTACCACCTGGTAGCCTGACTCCAGTAACCTGACTCCAGTAGCCCAATTATGGAAGCCATACTGGAAACCCTACCTGATGGCTGTCCTGGTCTGAATCCGTGTTTCTGTCCTAGTTTGAACCCAGTTACGGAAGCTATGCTGGAAGCCCTCTCTGATGGTTGTCACTGGCTATGGATGAGACTATCCCCGGGACCATAAGCCTTATATTCTTTTAATGTTCATCGCAAGGTAGCCCCTCTGGGGGTACCGCCCGGTAACCCAAACTATGGCAGCCCCTTTGGTAAGCCGGTTATGGAAGCTATTATGGTAAGCCATGTCTGGTAGCTATACTATAAGCTATGTAATGATGTCTATGGGTTGTGGATCTTCCATGGGAGGCCATTCCCAGGACCCTTATCGTCATATCTACCTGCTACCCATCTCATGGTAGCCCCTATGGGTTGTCATAGGCTCTTAGAAGCCTGTTATCCGGGAGCCATGCCATTCGGGAGCCCTTCTACCCGGGAGCCCTATTATCTTGGGAGCCCTGTTATCAGTTTTCATGGGTTACCACGGGTACCTTGGAAGCCCTCTAAAACATCATCTTTCCTTGTGGATTGGACCCAAAACTCATCATGGGCCTAAATCTGATCCATGCAAGATTTTGGTCACAACAACTACCCCCAGTTCCTTGAAGCATGAGTGCAAGAGGAACCAGAACAAGGTAAGGTCCAATCCTTTCTTATTATTCTCTCAGAGAAGTACACATCTTCCACATCGTGTTCCCAAGCTTACATGAGCTAACTCGGCGTAAGAAACAGGAAACACTCTGCTTCTGTATGCATATTTCAATGTGAGTTTTCAAATCAAGGATATCTTCTATTCACTTCGTATCATTCATGGTACTCCGGTTGGCATCATATCATGGGGCTACCGGCTTCTGGCATTTCTTTTTAAACATCATGACTTTACGTTCTGAGATGCTTCCTTTCTCTACCAAATTGGCCTTCATATAAGAATCTTTTGATGTCTGGAAGCTTCTGTGGTTGCAGGGATGCCTCAAGCGTCCAAAACCTGGGCTACCAAGACAACTAGAAAAAGTGATAAGTAACGAGGGCTAAGTAGCCCTTAAAGATAATGCACAAGATCACACATATTTGATGCATACAGGAAAGTATGAATATGCTAGTGCAAATGATTTTGTAAAAAATGTATGTTGCCACTTCTCCAATCAAGTAGGACCTTGGCGAACAAACTTTTTCAGGCATTGTGCCACAATTTTCAGATGTTTCCATTATTCCAACGCATTGGATCCCCAAAGAAATTGTTGAGTATTTCGAGGACTTCTCCTATAATGAGTATTTTGAGGACTTCCCCTTTAATGAGTATTTTTGAGGACTTCTCCTATAAGTTGTAAATGATTTGTACTCGCATGAATTTTCAGGAGGCAACACATAATCTCATATGTGCGCTTATGTCATTAATAATCTTGTATGCGTGTCCCAAGAGGAACCAATGGAAGGTCGTGGAGACACCTTCCATCGCTGCCATGTCTTTCCAAGTGGTAACATGTGGGGCATATAGCGTGCCTAGGTACCTACTCGACAGTTTCAGCTAGCAATTTCGAAAAAATGTTTATAAAAACACATGCATTGTGTAAATCATGATGATTTTCATGTATTGGT
The DNA here is from genome assembly GCA_037693485.1 of Kitagawia praeruptora. Classification (NCBI taxonomy): domain Eukaryota; kingdom Viridiplantae; phylum Streptophyta; class Magnoliopsida; order Apiales; family Apiaceae; genus Kitagawia; species Kitagawia praeruptora. The sequence goes on from CM075348.1 coordinate 107,382,141, forward strand.
TCAGGTATAATTCAGATCATGTAGGCGTATTCATATGTTTGTGAATTTATGCAAGGCAAAACAATGATCTTTTTGACAGAACATGCATCTCAGCAAAGTTTTCAGATGAATGTTGAAAAATCTTCTTTATAAGTGTGGAAAACATGCATGATAGTGAAAATGCAAAGGCAGTAGAGTAGAACTTATCTTTGTTCTTATCGTGTCGATCCGGATTTAGGTTTCCGTTGCTGAACGTTGAGGGTGGAAGCCCCTTGTTTCATGTGAACTTCTGATGGGAACCCCTTTTTCCTCTTTGTGGTAGGGTGTTGGGGAACCGAGTTATCTCCCGAGCCCTTAGATCTCTTTCTCATGTAATATGTCAGCCCATTCCAGATTTAATCTTACTTTTGTGAAGTCTAGAAGTTGTTGGCTGTAGCTGATCATCAATGAACCTGCAAGCTGTTTGACAGAAGATGCAGAATGGAAGCTACAAGCTGGAAGCTATTAGTTGGAAGCTGTTAGCTATAAGTTTCAAGTAAGTATCAAGGAACCTGCATACCATTAGTTGCAGATGAATATCAAAGAAATCATTAGTCGTTAGCTATAAGTAAATAACAAAGAAACTTGTTAGCCATAGGTAAACATCATGGAACTCGGAAGCCATTTGCTTCAGGTGAATAGCAATCATCCTGCAAGCTATTAATTGCATATAAATAATATGTAAACAGTCAGCACTAGGTATATAGCATGAAACCTATTAGTAGTAGGTAAACAGCAAGGAACCTGCAAGCTGTTAGTTACAGGTGAATAACATTAACCTTGCATGCTATCCATTGCAGGTGAGCACTAAATATATAGGCTAGCCATTAGCTACATATTAACATTCAAGGAATTTATTAACCTCAAACATTACTTATCTCACAATATATTTTCTAGTGCATGCCTGATGTTCATCTTATGTATCCTAAATGAGTGACAACATATGTATTGCTTAGGCAGTATCTAGACATGTTAATAACATATTTGAATTTTAGTAAGCAAGAGTCATTTAGCATCATGCAGATATTCATGTGGTAGAGTCACATAGGATGCACAATGAAAGATATCTTATAGGTCTTGCTAATCATCTTGACTTAATACCTCTAGCATATCGAATTCCCCTATTCACGCAAGGATTTTAATGAATTCGGCATATCAAAAAGTAATAATCTTAAGCCCAAGGGATAATCATTTCACATACTTGTCATAGAGTACAATTTCATGCAATTAAAGAGGGTTTAGTTTCTCACATACCTGTGTAATTTGGTTATGACGTGTGTATTTAGACGCATCATAAATATTACCTCGTCTCCATCATAGGAGCAGCGAAGGAGCTTCCAACTTTGGAACCTTCAATTGTTTCAATGGTAACCCGTAATGACTGTTCACATGCACTGTGGGTGACTAGAACCCTGCCCTTCGAGATTGCAGTATTCATCTAAGAGCTTCCACCATGACATATCGTCTTGGTAGCCCCACCTTGGGATACCCATCCTGGATGCTTCATCTTGGAAACCCCATCCTGGGATCCTCACTCTAGATGTTTTATTCTGGAAGCCCCATCCTAGGGTTCCCATCTTGGATGTTTCGTCCTTGAAGCTCCATCGTGGATGCCCTAGGTTCAGCAGAACCTTCATCCTGGAAGCGCTTTTGGTTCAGGAACCTTGTCTGGTGTAGAAAGTATTAGAGCTTCCGTCTTAGAACCCCAATATTCAGGAACCATTTTTGGAGTAGGAATCTGCTCATCTTCTATAATCTGCTCAGCTTTGAAAGCTGATCCTGCAAAACTTTGTGAACTCTACCAACAGGAACCTTAAAATTTAATCATTAGGTTGGTTGGTTTATAAACTAATTGTTATCTAGTTTTATGAATGTATGCATATTGCATCTGATAGGGTCATCTTATTATTAGTCTTAGACATATGTTAATGGCATCTATATCCATCACTAGATAACCTCTTTCTATCAATTAACATTTAAAGTGCATGGGTTACTATCTAGCGCATAAGCAACTTAGTAAAATCGGTTTAGGCTTTAGGCCTACCATTCAAATTCTAGTACGTTTAAGCAGTTATATTCAGGCTAAGGCATTCTAGCTAAGCCTAAATCTGATTATTAGGGGCTAACCATTTACTTAGTGTCATAGTGAATGCTTTCCTAAGTAAGCGAGGTGTTCAAAGTTTGATAGGATTGTGTACTAAGAAGAGAATACTACTCTACAAGTAAAAATGATAATCAAGTTAGGCTTCCATATAGGAGGTAACCTTTGCAAGTCATTAAAGGGGATCATAGATCTACTCTTAAATGCTTAATCGCTTTTCTTTTATAGTCATAAGGTACGCATATGAGTTCTTTAACTAAAAATCAATGGATAAGCTAACTCTTTTAATAGCAAGCTTGTAAGAGTAATAGAGTGTATGAGCATTTCCATAATTCAAAGGGGGTGAGTTTAGTCTTCACATACCCGTGTAGGTTGCTCAAAAGCATATGGGGTTGCATGTACCTTATCCCTTGAGGTTACAACTTCCACCTTAGGGGATTCCGTTGTGGGAGCTGGTCACCCGGAAGCCTGATTCTGGGAGCCCCATCCTGGGAGCCTTGTTTGTGGAAGCCTTACACTGGTAGCTCATCCTGGAATCGTCTGTTCCGGGGAGCCTTATCCTTAGTCCGCGTGGTTGCCACCCTGGGTGTGGGGGTACCGTCCGGTAACCCTATAGTTCCTGGAAGCCCGCAGTATGGAAACCTGGCTTTGGGAGCCTTACTGGCGGTTACCAATTACTGGTAGCCTGGGTGCCGGAAGCTCGGCCCGGGAGCCTTCATTCCGGGAGCCCCAATTATTTTATGAATCGAGTGTGATAATGCCATGTAAGCCATTACTGCAAGGCTACATTAGTATAATCTTTGATAATCCATACGAGTTAACTCTTGTAACCACGTAGGTTAGTGATTGAAAGATCGATGTATGCCAATCACGGTTCCATACATGATTAATAACAAAGGAAGCCATGTATGCCAATCAGGGTTCCATACATGACTAAAAAGGAAGGGATCCAGGTGTGCCGATCAGGGTACCACACAAGCCCAAAAAATGAAGGGATCCATGTATGCCGATCAGGGTTCCATACATGCCTAAATAACCAAGTAAGCCATGTGAACCAGTCAAGATTCCATACATGTCTGCTAATAGAGGGATCCATGTGTGCCGATCAGGGTTCCACACAAGCCCAAATAATGAAGGGATCCATGTATGCCGATCAGGGTTCCATACATGCCCTAGTGACCAAGTAAGCCATGTGAACCATTCAAGGTTCCGTACATGTCTGGTAATGGAGGGATCCATGTGTGCCAATCAGGGTTCCACATAAGCCCAAAAAATGAAGGGAGTCATGTATGCCGATCATGGTTCCATACATGCCCTAGTGACCAAGTAAGCCATGTGAACCACTCAAGGTTCCATACATGTCTGGTAATGAAGGGATCCATGTGTGCCAATCAGGGTTCCACACAAGCTCAAATAATGAGGGGATCCATGTATGCCGATCAGGGTTCCATACATGCCCAAATAGCCAAGTAAGCCATGTGAACCAGTCAAGATTCCATACATGTCTGCTAATAGAGGGATCCATGTGTGCCGATCAGGGTTCCACACAAGCCTAAATAATGAAGGGATCCATGTATGCCGATCAGGGTTCCATACATGCCCTAGTGACCAAGTAAGCCATGTGAACCATTCAAGCTTCCGTACATGTCTGGTAATGGAGGGATCCATGTGTGCCAATCAGGGTTCCACACAAGCCCAAAAAATGAAGGGAGTCATGTATGCCGATCAGGGTTCCATACATGCCTGGTAACAATCATGAAAAGTTTAAAATTTTGATAATTTCAGCATGCTACAGAGGGATGTACATGTTAGATATAATTGATGTGATTTAATGTCAGTGTTTAAGTGTTACAGGTAAAAGAGAGTTTAACTTGATATTGAAAGCAGTTGTAACAGAGTTTAAGTATACGCTGATTGCTGGAAGCGCAAACGCTGACAGAGGAAAGCGTAAACACTGTTAGCTGAACACATGGAAGCGCAAACACTGTTAGCTTGAAGAGAACAGAGTTTGCTAAAGTCTGTCTACTGGGAGCGTCTACAAGTCAACAGAGTTTGAAGATTAATTTAATATTAATATGGAAGCGATATCTTTGAAGATTGGATAGCTGTCAAAGAGATTGAGTTGACTTAGAAGACGTGTAGCAATCGTAATTGATATCAATTGTATAGCTTAATTTTAGGAGAATCAATTTACGATTGTACGTAGCTGTATATCTTATAAATACAGTTAGGTTAACCCTAGAAGGGTATCCATCGTGAACGAATATCATTCTTGTAACCTAAGCAGCTCTCTGTGATACTTTACATCACCGAGAGAGGAATTATCAATTCCAAATAGTTTTAAGAGTTAAAACGTGTGTTCTTGTTACTTATTCATACAGTACTTGATTATATATTGTGTATTCGACCTAACAAGTGGTATCAGAGCCAAATCTGTTACTTTATTACAGTTAAAGATCCAAACACAATAGTAATCAATGGCAGAGATACCTCCACCATCTGAGAAAGCCCCTACTACTGTTAGTAGGTATGAAACAATTAGGGTTCCTATACTAAGGCCATTAGAGTATGCAATTTGGAAGGTGAAGATGACCATGTTTCTGGAGGCTACAGATCCAGAATATCTGGACAGAATTTATGAAGGTCCTCACAAACCTACAAAGTTATCTGCTGCTGCTGCTGGTGAGGAATCAAAAGTCATTCCAAAAGAGAAGAAAGATCTAACTGCTGAGGATCTTTCATCTATTGCAAAGGATGCGAAGGTAAGGCATTTACTTCACAGTGCTTTAGACAATGTTATGTCTAATAAAGTGATAAACTGCACAACTGCAAAGGAGATATGGGATGCACTTGAGGTTAGATGTCAAGGAACTCCTGCAATTAAGAAGAACAGAAGGAACATACTCACTCAGGAGTATGAGCATTTTGAGGCAAAATCTGATGAAACCATGACAGAAACATTTGACAGATTCTGTAAACTGCTCAATGATTTGTCATTGGTAAACAAAGAGTATGATTTAGAAGATTCAAATCTCAAGTTTCTTCTCTCTCTACCTGAAAAGTGGGATGTGAAGACAACCACTATAAGAGATAATTATGAACTTGGTGAAACAGAGATTGATGAAATTTATGGACTGCTCAAAACCCATGAATTGGAATTGGAGCAGAGAAACAAAAGATCTAGTAGAAAGTCAAAGTCTGTTGCTCTTAAGGTTGAGGAGAAACCATCAAAGAAGGAAGCATCAAGAAGAAAGGCAAAAGGAAAAGCTTTAATCATACACTCAGAAAGTGAGTCATCAAACACTGATGTTGACTCAAACACAGATGGATCATCTGATTCTGAAGATGATGAAGAGATGATGCAAATGGCTGCATTGATGGTAAAGACCTTCAAGAAGATGGGATACAAGAACTTCAAGAAGGGAAAAAGATTCTCCAAGGACTACTCAAAGTTTGACAAGAAGAATTTTAAGAAATCTGAGGGAAAGGACTTCAAATCTGGTAAGAAAGATAAGTCTGAGATTCAATGCTACAAGTGTAAGGAGATGGGTCATTATGCTCCTGAGTGCAAGAAGGGTAAAACTGAAAAGGCACTCTACACCAAAGGCAGAGATTGGGCAGACACTTCAGATTCAGATGAGGAAGTCAACTATGCTCTCATGGCTACTACTCAGACTGAAAATGATGATCTCAAGGTACCCCCAACTACCTATGCTTATAACACTGATAATATAACTGAACTGAGAATTTATCTTAAAGCATTGCATATCAGTTATAGGGATCAGACTTTAGAAAATGAGAGAATAAAGACTGAGTGCTCTCAACTCAAAGAAAGAAATAAACTTGTTGAGGAACAGCTAGAGAACATGAATAAAATTCAGAAAGAGAGAGATGATGCAGTGTTTATTGAACAGGAGTTGCTAGGTAAGTATAAGCAACTAGAATCAGAATTGGAGAATACTAAACACATCATTAAAACTTGGACACATTCTGGTAAAGATACTCAAGAAGTGTTTCAGTCAGATACAGTAGGTCTAGGTTACTCTGAGGGAGATGAACTTAGATTTGAAAATCAGGTAAAAGTTAGACCACATCGTTCATCTGAAGGTAATGTCATGGGAACAGGTGGACCTAAGACTGAAGCACAGAAAAAGGCAGTTAAAGAGTCATATGCTAAGACTTTTGTTAAAGAGGCTAACATTGGTTTAATGACAGATAAGCAATTTAAGCATAAGCTTAAAGAAATAAAGTCTGTCAACAAACAGAGAATGCCTAAGAAAAACAGAAATGGAAAGGTAGGCATAACCTCAGGAATTAAGCCAATGCTTGCTTCATTAGCTCCCAGAAAAACATGCTTTAATTGTGGTAGCACTAATCATCTTGCTAATTTCTGCAGTAAGAATAAAAACATTAATTTTTTGCCCTCTAAAACTGCAGTAAAGAGTGATTATGTGAGAACAAGACCACAGACTTTATGCAAACACTGTGGAAGTACTTGGCATTCTATTTACACTTGCAGAGATTATCATGCTATTTACTATAATTACTATGAACCCAAGCCAAATTTGAAATGGGTTAAAGTAAACTCTGCAAATGTAAATTCTGAAAAATTTAGCTTAAACTCTGTTAATGTGAATTCCGCTGCAAAAGCTAACAGAATTAAGAAAGCCAAAGGATCCAAGCAAGTCTGGATCCTTAAAACTAATAATCAGTGATTGTTTGTGATTGCAGGGCACCAGGGTCAGTACCCTAGTCGTGGACAGTGGATGTTCAGGACACATGACTGGAAATAAAGCCCTGCTATCAGAGTATGAGGAGAAGGCTGGCCCAGAAGTTTCTTATGGAGATGGCAACATAGGACATACTCTGGGATATGGCAATATTAATCTTGGGAATGTCATCATCACAAATGTAGCTCTGGTTCCAGGACTCAAACATGACTTGCTATCTGTGAGTCAAATCTGTGACAGAGGATATCATGTAGATTTTCAGCCTAAATATTGTCAAGTGATCAGCAAATCTACAGGGAAAGTTGCTCTAGTTGGAAACAGACACAATAACATATATGAAATTAAATTGTCAACAAACACTGATGGCAAAGCAGTGTGTCTGTCAATAAGAATGTCCAGTGAAGAGAGTTGGAAGTTGAAAGGCAGAGTGTATAAACTTGTAACACTATAACTAATGTAACTCAATTAAAAGAAAAGATACTTAACCAGAAGACAATCAAGAACAAGAAGTCACAAGAAATCAACTCTATATGAAGACAAGGTAATTGATACAATTGAACATGTTAACTATGATCAAGCCAAGAAGAAATCATTGAGAGAAGTTCAAGTCAAAGTTGTTCATGCCTCAGTGATTTGAGAATTCGAGAATCAAGATCATAACTATCAGTATCAACAAGACCAATTGATTTCAAGTGAACAAGAAGGAAAGCAAATATTGGAAAGCCAAGTTACTAAGTGAATATGGTAATTTATTCAAGAAGCAGAAACACTATCAAGACTAGTCACTTATGAACCAGACCAGTGCATCAAGTGTCAGGACATTGATAGCAAGTTTATGTCAGTAATAAAGATCCATGTTCAAGAGCTTGGTGAAGAATAAAGAAGACATGAAGATATCACAAGCTCAAGATGTGCATTGAAGTTTCAAGTTGAAGACCAGAATATTTTCTAAGTACTAAATGTTCTGGATGGCCAAGTAGAATATTTCTAAGTAGAAGTTCGACTTAGAAATTTCGAGATGGCTAAGTAGAAATTCTCAAGTAGAAGTTCTACTTAGAGTGCAGCTTCAACATGACACATGGCATCTTCTGATTGGCAGATTTCCAAGCTTTCAAGATAAGGCAAGATTTATGTGGACATCATTGGGCCACGTACATCTTAGTCTTTGAAGACTACAGGACATAGATTACATGTAGTATAAATAGAAGCACTTGTGTAATGTTTTAAGTTAGTGAGCAATATTGAGAAAAACACAAGAAAAAGAGAGAGAGTATATTCACAGAGCTTAGAATCATTCACTTCTCTCTGAACTTCTGTTATACTTTGTAATGAATGTTGTAGCAACCTTTTCAAGTTATATATAAAGAAATATATTCCTTGAATCTGCGTGTTCATTTATTGCATCGTATTTATTGCTTCTCATATTCGAAAAGTTGTATTCACCCCCCCCTCTACAACACATTTGGACCTAACAATTGGTATCAGAGCGGATGTTTAACATACAAAACATAGATCCTTGTGTTTGGTAGAAGAATCGTGAGTTTTCATTTTCTAGATCTACTTTTCATTTTTTCGAAAAGTGTGCTTTAATTCGTTTCTAGTGAAAACTCATCCAGAAAAATTATTTAAATACTCCAGGTGTGATTATTTAGCTTGGGTGTATTTTAATTAATTTTTGTGAATTAATCTGGGTTCATTGATATTTGGTGTTCTTGAGTGTTCATCATCTGTTCTTATCAAAGAAGACAACCCAACAACTTTTTGATCTCCTTTTTCAAACAAATAAGATAGTCAAAAAGGTGTTTTTGTACTTTTGATTTGAAAATTATTCCTTGGCCGAAAGTGTACAAGACATACTCAGTACCTAGCGTGTGGGTTGGGTGGATTCGGTGAGTAAAGTATCAAAAGTCAAAAAGGTGTTAAAGTGATAATATTGTTTATTCAATATTTAAGTAATCTGCAGAAAATTATTCTAAGGACAAAAGTTCTACATAGAATTTCGACTTGAGATTTTCTACATAGAATTTCTACTTGGACAATTTCTACTTGGTGAATTTCAACTTGAGCAAAATTTCGACTTAGAGAAATTTTGACTTGGCAGAAGTTCTACATAGATATTCTACATAGCCTAGTCTTGGGTACTTAGAAACTTTTAGTGACCAGATTTGAAATGGCTCCTAAAAATTCTTTCAAGATCCCAATGTTCAACCGAGATCACTATGAAGAATGGGTTTTCAGAATGAGACTCTACTTAGAGACTATTAACCCTGAGTATCTGGAAGTCCTTGAAAAGGGTAAATTTGTTCCAATGAAAGCTATTCCTGAGCGTACGGAAGGAGAGGAGGTTATACCTGCTCGGTCTGAGCCTAAAAAGGCAGCGGACTTTACGGATGCTGACAAGGAGCAAATAGCTTATGATACTTCTGTAAGACAAACCTTGATGGAATCCCTCGATCATGAAATGTTCAACATAGTCAAAGGTTTGAATACAGCAAAGAAGATTTGGGACAAGATAGAAGTTGTCATGGAAGGATCTGCAGAGGTTAGAAGCAACAAGACACTTATACTCAAGATGGAGTATGACACCTTCAGAATAAGAAAAGGAGAAGGCATAACAGACGTCTATCTAAGATTCAGTCAGTTGGTATTGGATTTGAATCTGAGAGGTGTAACTCTCCCCATGGTTGAAACCAATACGAGATATCTGAGGAACCAGCCAAAGAGCATTGAACATAGGGTCTACGCAATCAGAGAAACCAGAGATTTGCATACAACTTCTCTGGAAGAATATTATGGAATTCTGAAGACCTATGAGCTGGAGACACTTCAAGATCAAGCATGGGACAATGATTCAAAAGGAAAAGAAACTGCATCAGGATTAGTTGCTGATGAGGAAGAGTCTAAGAAGGCAATGGTTGCAGCAAAGCCTAAATCATCACCCGCACCACATCAAGTTAGTAATGATGACGAGTGCGCATCTAACAGTGATGATGACTACTTCACCCAAGAAGAGCTGGACAACATGGATGATAGTGTCGTGGCATACATGGCAAGGAAGTTCAGCAACATGAGATTCAGAAAGAGCAACCGACCACAGAGAAATTCTTCATCTTACTATCGGGCTGCTAAGGGTGGTGGTAGTTCGTCAGGCTACAAAAGCAAAGGCAAGAGTACCAGCTACAAATCTCCTTTGGATTTCAAAATGAAGTTCAATTGCTATAATTGTGGTGAACCTGGACATTTTGCCTCGGACTGCAAAAAGCCTAAACAGACTTATCCAAAAGAGACATTTGAAGCCCTCAAAAGCAAGTATGAATCGCTGGTGAAAGAAAAACATGGTAAAAGAGCTTTAGTAGTAACAGAAGGAAGAGCTTGGGATGATTCAGATGAGGAAGATGTTACTCATGTAGCAAACTTTGCGCTCATGGCTGAGACATCAGAGGAACCAGAGGTACCAGTTCTAACCCTTAAAGTAGAAATGTCTATTGATGATTATAAGGAACAGAACGGGGCTCTTAGCGAAGAGATCTACATGTTGTGCAAAAGCCTAGACACTTCTCAAAAGGAACAGAAAACACTTGTCGCCAAAAGCAGAATGCTTGAGGCAAAAGTGGAAGAGTTAGAGGCTGCTTGCACTGTAGATACTTCTCTAAGAGATTTTATTAAATCTTTGGAACACAAGCTCGTCCTTAAGGAAGAAATAGAATCATGTTTAAGGAACAAACTAGCTGAGTTAGAAACTAAATGTGAAGCTTACAAACTAGCTGCTAGTAAAGTGTATGTAGATAATGACGTATTTAAGAAGATAACTGGAGTAGGTGTAGGACTTGATTATTCTAACCTTTCTAAGAAAGAAGGGAAGAGACCTATCGACTCTAGTTCCAGTGACCTTAAAAATGAAATTCCTAGCATTTTTAAATCTTCTGTCAAACCCATCTACAAACACCTTGTTCCTAGAATAGAAGAAGAAGAGACTGAATTGATAGCTAGATATGAGATTGAGATGGAAGATCGCCAGAAAGCACAACCTATAACTCCTATCAAACAAGTTAAAATCAATTTCCCTAGTGATGAATCTAGACTAGGAATAGGAGCTAAGGCTGTTAAACAACAAGGGAAGAAAGGCATAAAAGAGGTTAAGGCTGAACGAATAAAGAAAGCATGTTATCACTGCAAATCTACTGAACATCTTTCTTATGCATGTAAAGCTAACATAAATGTTCCTGCTGCACATGCCATGCCTATCACACATACAATGAATAATCTGCATCCGAACCATGCACAGTGTGGTCAACCTAATTATATGCCATGCACTTTTAATGTCATGCAAACTTTTGTGAATTTAATGAATGCATCTAGCCAGTCATGCTTAAATACTGCTGCTAGTTCAAACATCAAGAAAAAGCATGTGAGAGCTAAGACTGTCAGTCCTCCTAAAGTTAGGAGTGACAAACCTTCTCCTAGGACTGATAAATATGTCAAGTCTGAGAAAGGAAAGGAGAAAGTCGAAAGCTCTAGTAATGTTAAGAAAAGTGCATCTCCTGTTGTTAAATCTGTTGATTCTAAATCTTATCGAAAAGCCGGGCCCAATCAAAGTTGGGTTCCGAAGAAAGTCTAATCAATCTGTCATTGCAGGGCATTAAGCAAAAGAGAAATAAAGTCATATGGGTGCTGGATAGTGGAGCATCGAGGCATATGACAGGAAACAAGTCCCTGCTTACAGAGTTGGTTATGAAAGCTGGCCCTTATGTTACCTTTGGAGATGACAGCATAGGTGTGACAAAGGGATATGGCAAACTGAAAACTGGCAATGTCATCATTGAAGATATTTCCTATGTTGAGGGATTAAAGCATAATTTGTTGAGTATCAGTCAATTCTGTGACAAAGGTTACGAAATTGTCTTCAACAAGAAAGGTGTATCAATCACTCACATCAAGGAAGGCTCACTGGCTTTGAGCGGAGTTCGAAAGGCAGATCTTTTTGTTGCAGACATGGATTCAGCAAATCAGAATGAAGTCACCTATTTCTACAGCAAAGCTTCGGATGATGAAAGCTGGTTATGGCACAAAAAGTTATCTCACTTAAACTTCAAAACGATGAATGCTCTCGCGAGGCGAGAATTGGTGAGAGATCTACCTCAAATGGAGTTCGCTCCGAAAGGACTCTGTGAAGCTTGTGAAATGGGAAAGTCGAAACGAGCATCGCATAAAAGCAAAGAAATTTCTAGTATCACTGAGGCTCTGCAACTTCTTCATATGGATTTGTTTGGCCCAGTGAATGTCCTATCTTTATCTAGGAAAAGATATGCATTGGTAATCGTGGATGACTTCTCCAAGTATACATGGGTATTGTTCGCAATGACGAAAGACGAAGTACCTTTCCTAATCATTGATCACATCACTCAAATTGAGAATGTTTCAACACTTACTGTGAAGACGATTAGATCAGACAATGGCACTGAATTTAAAAACGCAGTGCTAAATGACTTCTGTGTATCTAAGGGAATACGTCGTCAGTACTCAGCCCCGAGAACTCCACAACAAAATGGAGTAGTTGAAAGGAAGAATAGAACATTGGTTGAAGCAGCAAGAACTTTGTTGTGTGATTCGAAACTTCCTCTGTATTTCTGGGCAGAAGCAGTGAGTACCGTGTGTTACACTCAAAATTGATCCTTGATCATAAAAGATAAAGAAAAGACACCATGTGAGCTAATGAATGGAAGAAGACCAACAATCAAATACTTTCATGTCTTCGGAGCAAAATGCTATGTACTTATAGATGATGAAAATCTAGGCAAGTTTGTAGCAAAAGCTCGTGAAGGAATCTTTGTTGGTTACTCCACAGATGTGGTAGCAGCTTATAGGGTGTTCTTAGTAAATGATCGAAAAGTGACTGAAAGCTACAACGTCAGATTCGACGATACCAAACTCTCATCAATTTCAAGAGATTCTAGTGAACCTGAGTCCCTAAAATTTCAGAATCTGGACTTAGAAGATCTTGAAGATGAACCTGAGTTGGTTGTCCCATTAAATGTTCCAAGTGTAAGTGAAGAACCTGAGTCTAGTGAACAAGCTAATCCTACAAGATCAGGAGAGACTTCTTCAGTACGAACCGGCAACAACTCAGGGGGAGTAAATAGCAGCTCAAGAACTACTGTTCAAGGCTCGAGTCGAGTTGACTCTAGTTCTGTAGGAGCTGGCACTAACTCAGGGGGAGTTAGTGAAAGTAATCAAAGTAGTCAGCACCACAACTCAGAAAGTCATGCTGAATCATCAAGACAATTTCCAAGAGAACGGGTATGGAATAGAGACCATCCGTTTGAATTAATTATTGGTGATCCAGATGCTGGTGTGTCTACTAGAAGAACTACAAGAGCTGACCTGGCTAATATTTGCTTATATTCTGGGTTCTTATCCAAGCTTGAACCTAAAGAAATAGAAGAAGCTCTTGGTGATGCTGATTGGGTGATGGCAATGCAAGAGGAACTCAATCAGTTTGAAAGGCAGAAAGTTTGGAAACTGGTACCCCGACCAAAGAACAAATCAGTAATTGGAGCAAGGTGGGTATTCAGAAATAAAATGGATGAAAACGGACTTGTAACACGAAACAAGGCTCGTTTGGTTGCAAAAGGTTATTCTCAGCGAGAAGGAATTGATTATGATGAGACCTATGCACCAGTTGCAAGACTTGAGGCAGTCAGGATGTTTTTGGCATTTGCAGCACATAAGAACTTCAAGGTTTTCCAGATGGATGTGAAAAGTGCCTTCCTGAACGGAGAGTTAGAAGAAGAAGTGTATCTGGAACAGCCGCCTGGCTTCATTGATCCAGCACTTGTAGATTTTGTGTATCTTCTCTTCAAATCTGTCTATGGCCTCAGGCAATCCCCAAGATGTTGGTATGAAACCCTATCCGTATTCTTAATTGAAAGTGGTTTTACTAGGGGAGTAATTGACAAAACATTGTTCTATAAGAATGTGAAGAATGATTTAATACTTGTTCAAGTCTATGTGGACGATATTATCTTCGGGTCATCTAATGAGCGCTTGTGCGAGAAATTTGCTAAGCTAATGCAAGACAAATACGAGATGAGCATGATGGGAGAGCTGTCTTTCTTCCTTGGATTACAGATCAGTCAGAGAAAAGATGGTATCTTTATCTGTCAATCCAAGTACGTCAGAGATTTACTCAAGAAGTACAATCTAGAAGATGCATCAGCAGCTAAGACTCCCATGGCAACAGCCACGAAGCTTGATGAAGACAAATCAGGTAAATCAGTTGACATCACAAGCTATCGAGGTATGATTGGCTCACTTCTCTATTTAACTGCAAGTAGACCCGATATAATGTTCGCGACTTGTTTATGTGCAAGATTCCAAGCGGATCCTAGAGAATCACATCTCATAGCAGTCAAAAGAATTTTTAGGTATCTCAAGGGCACACCAAATCTAGGAATTTGGTACCCAAGAGATACAGGCTTTAATCTAATTGGCTATACGGATTCAGACTATGCAGGTTGCAGGATTGATAGGAAAAGCACATCTGGTGCTTGTCAATTTCTTGGCAGAAGATTGGTGTCCTGGCAAAGTAAAAAGCAACATACAGTATCTACTTCTACTGCTGAAGCTGAGTACATTGCTGCTGGAAGCTGTGTAGCTCAAATACTGTGGATGAGGAACCAATTGAAGGATTATGGCATGGAGCACAAGAAAATTCCAATTATGTGTGACAACACAAGTGCCATTGCCATAACCAACAATCCTGTAGATCACTCAAGAACCAAGCACATCGACATCAGGTATCACTTCATAAGAGAACATGTCGAGGAGGGGACTGTGGAGCTACATTTCGTGCCCACAATGCAACAAATTGCAGATATATTCACCAAACCTCTTGATGAAGTAACATTCAATAGGTTGGTTGGTGAATTGGGAATGCTTAACACAAGTTAGTAAAGCCTTCTATCTGTAAAATCCATGGTTATGTTTGTATATGCAAGCTATTTAATCATTATGTGTTTAGACTTTAAAATGCCTAATTAATGATTATTATAGGGTGCATATAGTGTGATTTTGCATGAATTCAGTGTGTTTTAAGTGTCTTTTATAGCACAAATCTTTGAATTTATGCTTGTTAGATTGCATGATCATAGGGGGAGTTAAATTCATAATATTCTAAATTTTGCATGATTTTTAGATGAATTTACCTGTGTTTTTCATGTAATTAGAGGCCTTAGAATTATCAAGGAATGTTTTAATTATGTCATATATTAAAATCCTTGAATTGATATTTATATTAATTTGGCAAAATTAATTGTTGAGTTTTTCAAAGAAAAATTGTCAAATTAATCTAAGTATCTTCAAAATTTCGAGTTAATCACTATCTCGAAACTCATCTTGAAATTCTAGTTGAATTTCGATTTGAGCTTCCAGAGTGAAGTTTTGAAAATTCTAAGTCTGGGAAAAAATTTCGAGTTAGCCTCTATCTCGAAATTTATCTCGAAATTCGACTTAGGGTTCGAATTTGAGTTACCAGTGTGCCTATTTCCTTATTCAAAATATTCCATATAATGTCTATCTTACAGGGGATATTTTTTGAAATGATCTGAGAGAATAACTTCGAGTTAAGTTAATAATTTCGAGTTATCCTCTATCTCGAAACTCAACTCGAATTTCGACTTGATGTTCGAGATAGAGTTCTCAGTGTCTAAGGGGAATTTTTCGAGTTAACTCCTAACTCGAAGTCTATCTCGAATTTATACTTAAATTTCGAGATAGGTTTCCCTAGTACTGTTGGTGGTTTGTGCTGTTTACATGGTCCTTAATAGTTAAATGGTAAGTTTTTCGAGTTAACATCTATCTCGAACTCTATCTCGAAGTTCGACTTAAATGTTCGAGATAGACTTCGAGATAGACTTCGACTTAAACTTCGAGATAGATTTCGACTTGGGTTCTCCCTGTATGTACTTAGAGTTTTCATACTTTTTAACAGGGACACTTTAGTCATTTCACATTAATGTCTATATATACATCTCTAACTCGATCTATTCTTTCACTTTTACCTAATTGAGTTTTACAGCCGCCCCATATACATACAGGCGATTTCGACTTACAACCACTGATTCGTGATTTTTGTGACTAATCTCATATGGACAACGAATTAATGCCCAATTTTAGACTGCTATCATCTGTGTGTTATCATTAATCTCTGTTCTTGTGTGTTTGTGTAACGGTCCATCTTTCTTGAGATATATACACACGTATATACACACACAATTTCACAGATCTATACAAACACGATTTCACACACACGAACTTCACTGTTAAAGCAGATTTAGTTATTTGGTTGAAATTTGCCTTCCATTAACTGTTAATTGGATCCCGTAGTTTAATTTTCCAAAAAGGGACTTTTGTTGTTCTTGATAAATTAAAAGGGATATAACGGTTAATTCTAAAATTAATTGTTTTTCAGAAATTAATATTAAAATTCACATCTTTTAAAGGAAAAACATTTTAATTAAAATGGCTCACCAATTTTCACTTGCTAAAAACAATTTTTATAATATTTCTACGGAAATTGGTGATCAACTCCCGCGCTTTAAGTCTTGGATACGATTTCTCAATTTGTATTCCAAAGCTAGCGATGCTTTTACTGCTAAACCTACACTAGTACATGATGCTTTACAGCAATTATGGACTAGTGCGGTTTCTTTTGGGAGCAAATCAACCCCCTTTGGTTTCAGGTTTACCTTAGCGGGTCAGGAATATGAGGTGACTGAACAAATTGTCAACAAGGTTCTGGGATTTCCCATTAAAGATGCTTATGATCCAGAACCTACAGCTGCAGAACGCCTCAGTTTCTTTGAAGAAATAGGATGTTATCCTCCTTCTGGCCGGATCACTGGAAACATCCAAAAACAATTCTTTCATGTGGAATGGAATTACTTTTTCGAGGCCATCACAAGATGTTTTCGGGCACGAGAAAGTGATTTCCATCAAATTTCCATTCCCATGCAAAACCTTGGAATTGCCCTAGCAAGAGAACTGAATATAAATTATGGACGCATAGTTCTCTCGGAGATAGTTGGTGTTATGGGATCTCTTGCAAGCAGGGACCTCAACACAAAAGATGTTGTCTGCTGGTTTCCTCGGTTCTTACAGATGCTGATTAATGATTTAATACCGAAGGATGATCTTGCAGTTAGACAGAGTTTTGCCAGAAGTCCAACATCTGCACCACTAGGGATGGGCACTAAGTCACTTTCAACAATTTATAATCAGAATAAACATCATGGAAAACCGATGTCTATTCCTGATACCTTACAACAGTGGCTTACCTATGATGAGGGAGTTACCACTTTGATGGAATTCTCGCAAGTTTCATCACATGCTCAGAATCGGTCTGCTCATGCTGAGGCATTTGAAGAGATTCCTGATGAGCAAAGCGGTGACGAACAAGGTAATGAATCAGGTAATCTCTCTCTACATTCTACTCATTCCTCTTCCTATGTTTCTGATTCCCAGACCCAAGAGACTGCTAGCCCGCAGAATCTATCCCAGGGTGAGAGCTATATTTCTAATTCTCTGTCACCTCTGTCACCGGAATCCAAACAGCCAGCACATATAGATGTAGGAAATGATGAGGAGAGTGACCCCGAAGAGCAGCCTCTTACTCGAAAGAAAGCCAAAATTTCTCATGCTGCTACTTCTAAACCTCAGTCAAACCCTAGTGTGTCACACGCAACCACTCCACCTCACGAGAGTGGTTCACCCCTTGAACAATCTGCACATAGGG
The DNA here is from genome assembly GCA_037693485.1 of Kitagawia praeruptora. Lineage (NCBI taxonomy): Eukaryota > Viridiplantae > Streptophyta > Magnoliopsida > Apiales > Apiaceae > Kitagawia > Kitagawia praeruptora. Next base: position 107,399,782 of record CM075348.1, read on the forward strand.
ATTTTGATGATGATTATGTACCTCTTGAAGATACTGTTGCTTCAAGAGGACATGAAGTTTTAAAAGCTTCAGCCGTACCTTCACCGGTACGTACTGATGCTACAAAGAGGATCGGTTCTAATGTCGTACAAGAACACTTTGTAGCCTCTCAGCCTGAGATTCCAACTCAGGAACAAACAGAAATTGATCCCATAACTGCAAATTATATTGCTTATCCAGTTTCTGCAGGTACTGCTTCATATTTTGGATCAATTATTGAAGACATACACGAGCGTGAGACAGGGAGTGTGTGTGAGAGGTTAGGGAGAGAGGGACCTTCATTTTTAAGGCCCGAAACCGAGCGTCAAATACTAACAGAACGAGTATTAGAGTGAGGTCACCTAAACCAAACACCGTCCCTTAATATTGAAAATCTTGATACACGTATGTCTTCTATGGAAAATCAGATGAAGCAGTTTGGGCAGTCAATGGGGCAGTTAGGGATGAATATTGGAAATAATCAAAGGGCTCTTGATGACTACGCAGCACGAATGGCAAGTCAAGCTACAGCTTTTAATGATTTGACAAACAAGGTAAATGACTTGGGCCATGCTGGTGGTGTCTTGGGAAACACTCTGAATGAGAGGATGGGAGCAATGGAGATTACAATGGATACTCTGGCTGTGGAGATCAGTAGAGTGATGTTCGCAATCAGAAGTTTTGTGCCCCAGGAGTGTTTCGAGCCGCAACAACCTCCCCCCGATGCTGGTACAGATGGTGCTAGTGGAGCAGGAGCCTATGGTTCTGGGTTTGAAGATTTTTATACAGCTGGTGGATCTGGAGACCAGGGTGGAGTTCAGGATAACTCACCTAAGGGGGAGAGTGGAAAGGAGACGAGACAGCAGGGAGTTCAAATCGAAGAAATTCAAGAACAAGCTGATCTTGTCAAAGAAAAAGAAATTGAGTCGTCTACTGATGAAGAGGCTCTGAGAAGGAAAAAGGGTAAGGCAATAGCGATTGAGCAAGATGAGCCATTCGTTGACCTGAGTCATCAAGAAAAAGTACAGGTGGTACTTGACTCAGATTCCGATATGGAAGACGCACCTTTGGAACATGCTATTAAGAGATCATTGAAGGATCAAGGTGGAGGTGCTGGGATGTCTTCCGGAATGCCTGAAGAAATTATTGTTGATGAGGAAACTCTTAAGTCTCAACGGTTAGCCTTGGAACAAGCTGAGTTCTTTAAAATGAAGGCAATGCAAGAACGTGCTGTGTTTCTAGAAAAGAAAGTGGAGCTACAAGGGAAGCAGTACGATCATGAGCTTGCAAGGCTAGCTGATCCTCAAGTGGATCTGGACAAGAAAAGGATAGGGCAGAAGTGGGATGAAGCAAGGAAGATATTGATGGGACCATGTACGAAAGGAGCTCATAACAAGGAGGCAGATGATCTGTTCTACAACCTAAATTTGCAGAATCCAATGGCTGCTGACTACATAAGTGCTTTAAAGAGATTAATTTCTAAAGTCAGGGTTGGATACAATGCAACTCAAAAGGAGTGGCAGGTTATCTTGTCTTTGACAGAAGGAGTCCCAATGTCTTTCATGTATGTGGATGACCAATTCATGACGAGAAGATCTGCATCAGAGTTGTTCTTGCTAGCAACAAAAATTCAATACTCTCATTCTGAGAATCTAAGCATTCTATATAGGGATCAGTTAATGCAGCTAGCAGAGGACAAGGGTCCAGAATTCTCAGCATATCCAAATGTTGTCCGGATGGTGGTTGACAGTAAATTGAAGAGGGTGAGCTTGGAGGAAAAAGACTTAATGGAACTTTCAGTGGAATCTCTTAAAGCCGTCTGTAGACAAATGATGGGTAAGGGATTCGCTTCTGAGCTTAAAGATAAATCAGTGAAGATCATTGAAAGTGCCATATTCAAGAAGAGCAATGAGGTGTGGAAGTGTGATGTCATTGCTCCAAACCCTCTTGATAATGTGAAGATTGAACCAGAGCTAATAGAGAAGAAATGGAATATTCTTCAAGCTATGAAGAATGTAGATGAAGCTCTGAATCTTCCTACTGGAGAACTGGAACAAGGAGAGATAAGGGAGGCAGTTGGTGTTCCAGGAAGAGACAGTGTATACTGGATACACTCTTTTGTTGATAATACAGCTGATGCCTTAGTATTCATAGATGCAGACCAGAATCAAACATTCTTGCATATGAGTAAACAATGGCTGCTGCAGACTCAAGATGCTGTATTTCTGGAGAAAGTGTTATATGTGTTCAAATGGGAAGATGTGGAAGTTAAGTATGTGACAGAAAAGCAGAGACTCGTGAGTTACCTGTCTGATGTAGTAGTGGAAAAGAAGCGATTGGAGCAAGATGCGGCTAGTGTCCACAATACTAACCGTGTCAAGGGCTATCCCAAAATGATCTATTGTCAGTTTAAAGCTGATAAAACTCATAGGAAACCTCGGCTTATAATGAAGATATTTGAGGACATTCCAAAGATCAGGACTACTCAGGAGGTGGACAAACTCAGAAGGCTTTTCAAACATCCTTACCCAGAACCCAGGAACCCTCTAGAAATGGAAGCAGTAAGTTTGTTGAATGCTAGGTGGACGCAGCTTCATGATCCAGTATATAAGAAACAAAAGCAGCAGGAGGAGAAGCGCAGAAGGCAGAAAGAAGAGAAAGATCAAGCTGCTGAAGCTAGGAAGAGGAAACGGAATTAGGGTTAAAGGTCAGAGTGGTGTGAACTATAAGTTGGAAAACCTTCATGTCTTTCGGTTGCTTTAACTCACTTGAGGAAAATTCACCTTAGAGTGAATCCAATAAGGTGATATAAGTTTGACTAAAAGATATGAAATAATCCAGGTGATAGGAATCATTCAAATGATCTTTAATTCGAGGTTCGAATTCTGTTTCTAGTTTAAGTTCTTTGTATTGTTTTCAAATACTTTTCAATTGTATATTTTTCAAGACTGTAATGTTAATTATCTTTTCTCGTCTCTTGTTTAGTTGAGTTATCCTTCATTAATTTGAATGTCATTGTTAGACAATCAAATTGGGGGAGATTGAAAGGCAGAGTGTATAAACTTGTAACACTATAACTAATGTAACTCAATTAAAAGAAAAGATACTTAACCAGAAGACAATCAAGAACAAGAAGTCACAAGAAATCAACTCTATATGAAGACAAGGTAATTGATACAATTGAACATGTTAACTATGATCAAGCCAAGAAGAAATCATTGAGAGAAGTTCAAGTCAAAGTTGTTCATGCCTCAGTGATTTGAGAATTCGAGAATCAAGATCATAACTATCAGTATCAACAAGACCAATTGATTTCAAGTGAACAAGAAGGAAAGCAAATATTGGAAAGCCAAGTTACTAAGTGAATATGGTAATTTATTCAAGAAGCAGAAACACTATCAAGACTAGTCACTTATGAACCAGACCAGTGCATCAAGTGTCAGGACATTGATAGCAAGTTTATGTCAGTAATAAAGATCCATGTTCAAGAGCTTGGTGAAGAATAAAGAAGACATGAAGATATCACAAGCTCAAGATGTGCATTGAAGTTTCAAGTTGAAGACCAGAATATTTTCTAAGTACTAAATGTTCTGGATGGCCAAGTAGAATATTTCTAAGTAGAAGTTCGACTTAGAAATTTCGAGATGGCTAAGTAGAAATTCTCAAGTAGAAGTTCTACTTAGAGTGCAGCTTCAACATGACACATGGCATCTTCTGATTGGCAGATTTCCAAGCTTTCAAGATAAGGCAAGATTTATGTGGACATCATTGGGCCACGTACATCTTAGTCTTTGAAGACTACAGGACATAGATTACATGTAGTATAAATAGAAGCACTTGTGTAATGTTTTAAGTTAGTGAGCAATATTGAGAAAAACACAAGAAAAAGAGAGAGAGTATATTCACAGAGCTTAGAATCATTCACTTCTCTCTGAACTTCTGTTATACTTTGTAATGAATGTTGTAGCAACCTTTTCAAGTTATATATAAAGAAATATATTCCTTGAATCTGCGTGTTCATTTATTGCATCGTATTTATTGCTTCTCATATTCAAAAAGTTGTATTCACCCCCCCCCTCTACAACACATTTGGACCTAACAGAAGTGGCACAAGAAACTCTCTCATTTGAATCTGAACAATATCAATGAGCTCATAAAGAATGATCTTGCAAGAGGACTACCAAAGTCATTGTTGAATGTAGAAGGCCTGTGTGATTCTTGTCAAAAGGCCAAACAGAGAAAAGCCTCTTTCAAGAGCAAATCTGAGTCTTCAATTGTTGATCCTTATCATCTCCTACATGTTGATCTTTTTGGACCAGTAAATGTCATGTCACTTGGAAAGAAGAAATATGCTCTAGTCATTGTTGATGATTACACCAGATACACATGGGTGTATTTTCTAGCAAAGAAGGATGAAACTGCTTTAACACTGACAGAACATATAATACAACTGGAAAAAGGGTCAGAGAATCAAGTGAAGATAATCAGAAGTGACAATGGAACTGAGTTCAGGAATTCATCAATGGAAGAATTTTGCAAGAGTAAAGGGATAAAACAAGAGTTTTCTGCACCTGGCACTCCACAACAAAATGGTGTAGTGGAGAGGAAGAACAGAACCTTGATAGAAGCTGCCAGAACCATGCTAGATGAAGCAAAATTGCCAACATATTTCTGGGCAGAAGCAATTCAAACTGCTTGTTTTACTCAAAATGCAACACTGATCAACAAGCATGGTAAAACACCATATGAAATGGTGAAAAAGAAAAAGCCAAATCTAAAATATTTTCATATTTTTGGATGCAAGTGCTTTGTGTTGAAGACTCATCCTGAACAGTTGACCAAATTTGACCTAAAGGCAGATGAAGGAATTTTTGTTGGCTATCCACTGTCAACTAAAGCATTCAGAGTTTATAATCTGAGAACTAGAGTGATCGTGGAGTCTATTCATGTGTCATTTGATGACAAGAAAATAACTGGACTTGAAGATGTTAATGAGCATGATCAACTGCACTTTGAAAATGAAGATTTATTAAACTCGGATAATACAGATCTGACAAACACTGTTGAGGTCAATTCTGAACCTCTACTGGTAAACACTGAAGAAACTTTTCAATCAGAAACAAGGGAACAACCAGTTGAGGGGGAGCATGAAGAATCACATCAAAGTGATAATTCAAACACTGATAGTGACTCAGTTGATAACTCTGAATCAAACTCTGTTGATTCAAACTCTGAACATTCAAATTCTGAGCAGTCACATTCAGGGGGAGCATCAGAAAGTGAAGAAAGGCACCAAGAAAATCAGGAGAGCATGGATCAAGGGGGAGGATCACATGATGACAGAAGCAATCTGCCTTCTGCAAGAAAATGGACTAAGTCACATACACCTGATTTGATTATTGGTGATCCAGATGCAAGAGTAAGGACAAGAAGTGCAACAACAAATGAATGTCTGTTTCATGCATTCTTGTCACAAACTGAGCCAAAGAAAGTAGAAGAAGCTCTTAAAGATGCTGACTGGATAACAGCAATGCAAGAAGAGCTAAATGAATTTGAGAGAAATGAAGTGTGGACCCTTGTACCAAGGCCAAAGAACAGATCTATTGTTGGTACTAAATGGGTTTTCAGAAATAAAACTGACAGTGATGGTGTGATCACAAGGAACAAAGCAAGACTGGTAGCTAAAGGCTATTCACAGCAGGAAGGAATAGATTATGATGAGACGTTTGCACCAGTTGCCAGATTGGAGGCAATAAGGATGTTTCTTGCCTATGCTTCTCACAAGAAATTCAAGGTTTTTCAAATGGATGTGAAAAGTGCTTTTCTGAATGGAAAACTTGAAGAAGAAGTATTTGTTGAACAACCACCTGGTTTTGTAGATCCAAAATATCCAGATCATGTCTACAGGTTAGACAAAGCACTCTATGGACTCAAACAGGCACCTAGGGCATGGTATGAAACACTTGCTAAATTTCTACTAGAAAGTGGGTTTCACAGAGGTACTATTGACAAAACTCTGTTTTACTTTCAATCTGGTAATGACCTGCTCTTAGTTCAGATATATGTAGATGATATCATTTTTGGATCTACTAATGATAAACTCTGTAAGAAATTTGCCAAGCTCATGCAGTCTAGATATCAAATGAGTATGATGGGAGAGTTAAGCTATTTTCTAGGCTTACAGGTGAAGCAAACAGATGATGGAATTTTCATTAATCAAGCAAAATATACCAGAAATCTTCTCAAGAAATTTGGCATGCTAGTAGACCTGATATCATGTATGCCACCTGTCTGTGTGCAAGGTTTCAGGCAGATCCAAGAGAACCACATTTAACAGCTGTGAAGAGGATTTTCAAATATCTCAAGGGCACTGTAACCTTAGGGCTGTGGTACCCAAGAGAATCAGATTTTAAGCTACTTGGTTATTCTGATGCAGATTTTGCTGGCTGTAAGATTGACAGAAAAAGCACAAGTGGAAGTTGTCAATTTCTTGGTGACAGACTTGTGTCTTGGTACAGTAAGAAACAAAAATCAATATCAACATCTACAGCTGAAGCAGAGTATATTGCTGCTGGTAGTTGTTGTGCAGAGATTCTATGGATGAAGAATCAATTGCTGGATTATGGGTTGAGGTATAGTAAAATACCTATTTTCTGTGATAATCAAAGTGCTATTGCAATGACAGGTAATCCAGTACAACACTCAATGACCAAGCACATCAGCATAAGGTATCACTTTATCAGAGAGCATGTAGAGGAAGGCAATATTGAGCTTCACTTTGTGCCTACAGATCAACAACTTGCAGATGTTTTCACAAAGCCTCTAAGTGAATCAACATTTACAAGACTGGTCAATGAACTAGGGATGGTATCTGGTTTTGACTAAACATGTTGGTTAGACTCAAACTTTTCTAATAAAATGTGTTGCTCATATTTCTTTAAATTGCTAAAGTGCTATGTGAACCTTGTTAATTAAACTCTGTCAGAATGATTATTGGTCATACACTGTTAATACGTTTGTTAAACTCTGTGAATTCTGAGTTGATTTTTGTCTGAATGAAAATACCAATGAAGAAAAATGTATGAAGCATGATTTTCAGTGAAAAATCAAGATTCTTTCTGAGTCACTGTAATCTAATCAGAAATTGCACAGTAAGTTAACACAGCATGATACTGTTTCATATTTAGAGCATCTCTTAGTTTATTTGATCCTAAACTCTGAATTTATGAATACCGTATGCATTGCCTCTCATGAATAACTCTGATATTGATGAACTCTAAACTCTGATTAGTGACACTCTGTTTCCAAGCCAAACTTGATTCTTGATGTTTCTTTGTTTGCACTTGTGAAAATTTTAAAACTTGAGATATGTCATTGTTTAGTTTGGTGAGAAACAGTTCATGTCTGAACCCTGTGAGATTTTGAGCCGAATAAGTGATTGATACATTTTATATCAATCAGATTTTATTGTTGTGTGATGTTCATCAGTAAGTATGTTGCTCTAGAACTTGCATTAAACCATTTTGAGACTACATGATATATGTGTGCATGAAAATGATAAAGGCACTAGGATTAACCATCTTTCTTTAAACACTGTTCAAAACATCTTTGAACACTGTTCATAAACACGATCCTTAGTAAACCCCTTTGAGCCAAATTAACTGTTCATTTTTCTTGAATAGTGAAGTATTAAGAGCAGTTATATTCTTTTGGTAAATCAAATTCAAGCAGGTGAGTATTTCTCAAGAAAAGAAATCTTACTCAGTATATATATATATGTAAAAAAAAAAAAAAAAAAAAAGGAGGTATATATACTGATCATCTTGTACAAATATGTACTAACAGTTTGACTGAACTTTTTGATCTGATAAATTGTTCAGTTAGAAATTCTCATTCGAAAAACATCTCTTCTCATCTGTTTGATTTTACTCAATTCCAACCCTGAACAAAGTCCTTTTGATTTGTGCATATATGTAATCGAAGTGGTGTAGATTTGGTGGAAATTCAAGCTTATGGTAGTATCTGCTTCTACTGATTGAATTTGAGTGAAAACACTTCACCTAAACACTTGTGTGCTGTGAGAGTTTGTGAGGAAATCCTAGACATGTAACTCACTGAATGATGCTTTGATGTTTATCTCCTGATCTTTTTGTCTATAATGACTGTGTGCTTACTTGGATAATCATGAACATAAACTGGAACAGGGATATTCAGATTTCTGTAATTAAGGAACTACAGAGTTTAGCATTCATCATATACTCTGTGTTTAATATGAGAGTTTGTGCATTCAGTGTTTATTGTTTTGATTTATGGATTTTATGAAATATTAGATGCTATAAAAATTGATTTGGTAAACTCTGCTACTCACACACAAAAATCACGACTGTGCATTTTTGAAAGGGTTTTTGTGATAAAGATTGAAAATTTGGCAAACACTGATTGATTGTGTTATATACTCTAAGGTATATTTTCATTAAGATAATTTGAAAATTTTGGAGTAAATGGAGTAGTTGACAATTGTTAATTAGTGTATTTAGTGGTAAAGTGTCTTGATAAACGGAACGACAACGGTAATAATGGCTTTTACTGCGTGTGTATTAAGTGAATCGTTGCATGTGTGACACGTGTCTCACTTTCACCCACTCACTCATCATTATGTCTCACTTTCACACTTTTCAAGGGAACAGTTGCGTGTTTTCAAGTAAAAACGTTTGAGTTTAGTTTTTAATTACAACTCAAATTACTTTTTGCCACAATCACTTTCATCCACTCATATTCACTTTACCAAAACAGAGAGAACATCTTTGTTTTTCACTTTGGCATTTTCACAAACACCCTTCTTGCATATCATTTTCACAGCTGCTTTTTGCTTATTTCTTGATTCAATGGCAACAAAACCTTTCACTGTGTTTGGTCTACGTTTTGTGCCTAACAATTATGCAGCTTTACTTGAAAACGACCGGGCTCCAGAGGCGTTTCATCTAATGCAAAGTTTTCTTCGAGATTCTGAGATTGGGCAAGCGCTGGTTGAACCGGCTACTCTATCTGCTTCTCAGGTTGTTAATTTCTGGCAAAACTCAAGATATATAGAAGGAGGAGAGAATGGAACTCCGTCTATCATCTTCTCTCATGAAGAACAAGAGTTTGTGATCACTCCACAAACTGTTCGCGACGCCATGGATTTCGACACACATACTTCGTATGCTGTTGTCTCTGAGCAAAATCTGAGAGAGATGCTAACAGAGATTGGGTACATGGAATCACTTGCCAAGCTGGGCAGTGTGAGGAGGCCAAATTTGAGAAAAGAGTGGAAATTTTTCTTTGATTGTATCACCAGGACATTCCAGAAGAAGGTCACCAACTGGGATGCTATTCCAATGGACAGTCTGCAAATTGGGTATTCTCTACTATATGGCAGTAATTTTGATTTTGGTAGATATGTTTTAATGAATTTGGGTGATAAGTTGTCAGAGTCTACTACAGTTTACTTTGCTAGATTTTGTCAACTTCTGTTCAATGCATGTGTTCCTGGGTTAACTGTTGATGAAGCTGATGAGATTCAACCTTTTCGAGTCACTAAGCGAATATTCTCTGATATGACTAACAAAGATGTTGGTAAGGACTTACCTCCTTTTGTATTACCACTTGCCTTACAGAATTTTGTCAATCAGCCACAAGATTCTTCATCACCACAACCTGAACCACATCAACCACAACAACCAGAAGCACAACCTATGCCTGAACCTTTAGCCACTGATCGTACAGAAAACATACCATCTCAACCTACTCAATCACCTGAGCCAACACCAACAACCACTGATCAACCCATATCACCTCAAACACAAACTGAACCTCAAAAACAACCTGACCAAATGAATACTGAACCAACAAACCCTGTCACTACCACTCATTCACAATCACCACCTAAGTCAAAAAGGAAGAAGCATACTGCAATCAACACAAAACATTCTAAGGCTAAACAGACATCTCCAAAGGCTGTTTATTCTAGAAGATTCATAAAAAGGGCAAATAGACCTTCAACACCATCAGCTAAGGACAGTTCTAGTGAGGATGAAGAACTGATAGCAGTGCCTCAAGCTAAGAGGAGAAGGCTTATTCTAACTGATTCTGATGATGAGCATATTGAGGAGGCTCAAGAGAATATATCTATTGATATTCCTACTGGTGAGACAGAGGTTGTCATAGAACCTATTTTACCATCATCAGAAGTCAAGACTGCTGAACCAGAATCTGCTAAGGTTCAAGAAAATGAAGATGTTAGAGATGCTTCGTCTCCAATGGAAGAGTTTCCTGAAACTCCAATTTCTTTTAATCATGAAGCATCTACTCCACCACTCATGGAGGTTACACATTCTATTGATACTGGTGTTGCTGATGGACCTACTGTTGTTCTTGAAGACACTGTGGTTGCATCACACACTGAGTTAAACTCTGATGCCCATCATGTTTCTGCTCATGGTGAGGAGGTTGATAAACCAGAAAAGGTTCTTTCTTCAGAGCAAACTCAAGTTGATAAAGGAAAACAAGTTGCTCAAGAACCTGTTGCTGCTCAAAATGAAGACATTGCTTCTATTGCCTCTACTAGTGAGTCGATAAGTGATTCAGTTGAAGCCAAGAGTACAGGAGTTGAACAACCACAAAATCAGACTGATGGTCAGAAAACATGAGAAAAACCAGATTTTGCTGGGCCTTCTGTAAATGAAGTTGATGATAGTTATTTGGCCAAACAAACTGCTGATTGGTACAAGTCAGAGTGTATTTTTCCTCCTGGAAGGGCAGCTATGTTTCTTCAAGCAAACTCTTCGAAGATTAAAAATCCAGAAATATTCACTTGTTTGCAAGGCACAGTGATTCAAATCAAAACCTTGAATACTAGATTTGATGATACTCAGAAATCTATTGTTGATCTTCGAACAGAGGTTGCTACTCATGAGGAGAAAGCTCAACTAGCTAATGCTAAGCTCTTTCAACATTTCTCCAGAGCTCAAGCAAATATTAATGACAGACTGAGTAAAGTTGAACAGAATCAGCTTCTACTGACTGAGAAAGTTGATTCTATTGCAAATTCTCTTGAGTTAATCACCTCAATTATGATTCAAGATGGTGATGATGATGTCAAAAAGGGGGAGAGAATTGCTAAAACCAAGTGTAAGCAAACTCAAACTCTGTCAAAGAAAGATCATCTTGATGATGAAGGTACCAATGCTGAGAAGGGCTTAAGAAATGCAAATTCTAGACAAGGACATGGGAGGTCTACAAGGTCAAAGCCGAATTTGGTGATAGATACAAATACTCAGAGTACTTCTGGTTCAAAGCCAAAGGATTTGTCATTCTCTGACAATCCACAAACAGATGAAGAATTGGCTACAAAACTTTTTCGTGAAGAGAATGCTGAAGCTACACTTGAGGATATTCAAGCTGAAGAAAAGCTGTTGCAGAAAGAGCATTTAAAAGCTCAAAAGTCCAAGAAAGTGAAGAAAGTTGTTAAAGCTTCAAAGTCTTCAAGGCCTGCAATGAAAGGAATTGAGATCAAAGAAAGATTATCTGGTATTCAAGAAGAAGAAGAAGAAGAAGATAAAGGAAAGCTGATTAGAAAGTCTTCTATTGATGCCAAGCTGAAGTTAAAAGGAGTGATGGGTGAAGAGAGCAAGAATAAAATGATAATTACAACCTCTGTTGATACACATGTTGTACAGAAGAATGAAGACACAACCTCTGTTGCTGCACAAGTTGTGACTACACCAATACTGTCTTCTCAGCTGAAATCAAAATTTGGAAAAGGTGTTCTTCATGATTCAAGTCTTGCAGCTATAGCTCCAGCTACAGCTCCAATGGATTTTACTGATGGTAGAGCTTTATCTGGTAAAATCGCATACAACAAAGGAGGCATAGGCTCACATAGAGATAAAAGACAGAATGTTGCTCCCAGAGATCCTTCTTCATTGTCTGTTCCAGGTCGTGGTGTCACTCAAGAGAGTTTAGACAGACTGGAGTCAGTACAGCTTGTTCATCAGAAAAGTTTAGGAAAGGATTTCTTGTTATACTTCATGGCTGATGGAACGGTGTTCAAGATTGCTGAGAATGATATTGATTTGAAATTCTGGGAAGAACTAGAGTATGTTCTGTACATTTTCAGAGTAAGAAATCAAAGAGCTCAATCAGTTGCAAATGTGCTCAGACAAAAGATGATACAGAATCTTGCAAATAGACATATGAAATACAGCAAGTATGTTCCAAAGTACAGAGACTGGAATGGGAATCTGATTGAAATGCAGAAGGGAACTACAAAGCTGAAGACTGATCTTGGGATTACTGTTCTAGATTTTAATGTAAAGTCTGAAGAAGTGAAGTTTATCAGATTGGGAAATGAAATGAGAAGAAACAAGATCTATGATCTCAGAGCTGCTATTTTTCAAACTGATGAGAATGATCCAGATTTAAGAGAGATCAAGGTAGCTATGGAGATTGAACTTGAAAATGCTGAGAGGAGGTTGTTGATTGATTATCTCAGAACAACTCCAGATCTTGAGGAGGTTAGGTAGACAGAATTTGTAAGTAATTCGAATTTTCTATAAATTTTGCTAAGTCAAGTTTAAACTCTGATTATATGTTAAACACTGTGTTTTTATTTGTTAGTTTTGACATCATCAATTACTGTGAACTTGTACATTTTTCTAATGAACAAGTTGGGGGAGATTGTTAGATATAATTGATGTGATTTAATGTCAGTGTTTAAGTGTTACAGGTAAAAGAGAGTTTAACTTGATATTGAAAGCAGTTGTAACAGAGTTTAAGTATACGCTAATTGCTGGAAGCGCAAACGCTGACAGAGGAAAGCGTAAACACTGTTAGCTGAACACATGGAAGCGCAAACACTGTTAGCTTGAAGAGAACAGAGTTTGCTAAAGTCTGTCTACTGGGAGCGTCTACAAGTCAACAGAGTTTGAAGATTAATTTAATATTAATATGGAAGCGATATCTTTGAAGATTGGATAGCTGTCAAAGAGATTGAGTTGACTTAGAAGACGTGTAGCAATCGTAATTGATATCAATTGTATAGCTTAATTTTAGGAGAATCAATTTACGATTGTACGTAGCTGTATATCTTATAAATACAGTTAGGTTAACCCTAGAAGGGTATCCATCGTGAACGAATATCATTCTTGTAACCTAAGCAGCTCTCTGTGATACTTTACATCACCGAGAGAGGAATTATCAATTCCAAATAGTTTTAAGAGTTAAAACGTGTGTTCTTGTTACTTATTCATACAGTACTTGATTATATATTGTGTATTCGACCTAACAGTACATCCACTACCCCCCTAGTTCTGGATGGTATCCTGGCTGCCATGTGGAACTATGTTTGTGGGGCTTTCATGCCCTTCTTTTCCAATTAATCATAAGTCAACAACTGTATAAGGAAACAGTCGACTTCTCCTTTCACTGAAAATCAAAGAGTACGATTATATCAAACTACATCCAGGGGATATGTGCATCCATTACCCCCCCGGGCATCTAGTTTACCTTTTTTTTTATATTCTTACTTTCTTCCTTAGAAGGCTTGAATCTGTACCCGGGAAGCTGGGTATTGTATCATAACTTGCTGCAGCTCCGTTAGGTCCACAAACCTTAATTGGGAAGCCACATCTCTTTTCACCATTGGAAGGCCTATACCCATTTTCTTCTTGATAGGAAGCCTCCTTTCATTATTTTTATTGGTTGTTCTCGTGAGCGTCTTCATGTAGACCCTCCGTGGGCATTTTAGATTTTCTCCATTTCTTGTGCGGGAGGCGACCATCCATATTTTTCAGGGGGAAGCCATCTCTTTCCCACAACAACCTCTTTGAGAGGTTTTTCTTTGATTATGAGGCCTTTTCAGTTGCCTCTGGTTTCCTTGCATACTTTCAGGATAACCTTCCATTGTATATTTGCCAGATAGTTGGTAGCCCTAATATGGGGCAACCCAAGTGGCATGCCATATGTGGGCCTCATATCGCTTCTTTTTTGGTAGTGAGATCATCGGTATCCTTTTAATATTTTTGTGGTAGCTTTCCAGAATTTTGTTTGCTTTCATAATTCTTTCCCAACGATATCTCATGATTTGAGCTTCAACTGTTGGAGAGGCTTCCCATAGGAGCATCTTATGAGGGAAACTTCTGGTTCGTAAATCTTTTAGGAGCTTGAGGTGACCATGATATATAGGCCTTCTTTATTTGGTAGCCTCTAGCCCTTAGCCATTCTCGTCGTTCTCATGAGGCTTCTGGTTAGGCTGCCGTCATGACTGTGCTGCCTGGAGCTGTTGGGAACTTGGTTGCCCTTTTTCCAAGAGCTTCCTTTGTTTTCTTGGTATTGGCACCTCCATTAGTTCATCTTAAGGGCTTTCATGCCTTTTCTTCTGGGGTGAGAGACTTGGTAGTGCTCTTCGAGATTGTGTTAGTGGCCCTTCTAGGCAACCCTTCTTATTTTGGATGGGAAGCCTCGTGGTCAAATGGCAATCGAGGCTACCACTCACTTGTCTTCTACAACCGGCAACCCTTTTACAGAATTATAGGATATGCCTTAGTTCAGCTTTCCTAAAATCATATTTGAGGACCTTCTCATCGTCTGAGTTGTTCCCGTTTAGCAACGTGGCTGGTAGGTCACTCATTTTCTACATGGCATTTGTGTTCCGGGATGCTGATCAGTTGCACCGGAAGCCCTATATTTGCTTCCGTAGTATCAAATTGCTCATGAGGAAGAAATTTTTAGTTCCATGATTTCCCTTACCAGCTTCCAACATCAATATTATTGGTGGTGCTACCCCCCGAACGAATTGGGAACCTTGACACGAGGTTTCAATGGTGGAAGCCCCACACTATGAGTGCACATCTTCTTTTTACTGACTTTTTTGTCCACATGTTTAGAACGTCGTCATCATTTCTCTTTTTTTGACTACTGATCTCATTTATCAATTGCATTAGGCATTTTGATTATGAAGACAACGAATAGGAATCTGCTTCCAGCTTTATAGATATTCAATTGGTACAGCATTTTGCTATTACCACGGGTGGTGCATATGCGCTACCCCCCGAGTGTCTACGAATGACAAAATTCATGATAACTGAGTTCAAAGTTACACAGCTACAACTAATAAGTTGTATATCATTGAGCCTATTCCCAAAAGAGGCCTTCCGCTGGGGCTTCTTGATGGGTGGCAATTTAGGGTGTCTTCCTTGGGACCCCAATCCAATCATGTGACTGGTTAGTCTGGCTCCTTGGTGTTTTATCTTCGGGGCTACCGGATCCAGAGCTTCCGAATTTTAGGGCTTCCGGATTCAGGGCTACCGGATCCCGGGCTACCGAATCCAGGGCTATCGGATTCCGGGCTACCGGATTCAAGGCTACCGGATTCAGGGCTACCGGATTCCAGGGCTACCAGATTCAGGGCTACCGGATTCAGGGCTACCAGATTCCAGGGCTACCAGATTCAAGGGCTACCGGATTTCAGGGCTACCGGATCCAGGGCTACCATCATATTCGGGGCTGCCACTCTTTGCACAGAACCTGGGGAGTGGTGGCCCATCTGCCTCCCAGGCTTTGCTCAGCCTTTCAACAATAAATGGGTCAGGTTGCCCGTTGGAGGGTATATATTCTTCATCCATATTGTCTGGATTCATTTCCCGGTTGCCTCCAAGGCCGCAAGTATACCGGAAGCCTGAATTATGCTTTATCCATCCAGCTACTGGGCTTCCAAAGGATAGGAACTTTCCTTCACTGACATGGCTATACGCTTGAGATTCATTCTGGCCTTGGTATTTATGGGTTTCCAACGGGAGCCCTTCATGCTGATGCCTTGGTACCCCTAGGTGGGATCCCTGGTGGAAGCCCCATTGGCATCCTGACTGTATTCATCCTCGAAGGCCCTTTTGAGCCCTCATCTGAGATCTCTTCAGATTTTTTCTTTCAGGGGAAATTTCGCCCATTCTTTCTTGATGATGCCATGGTACCCCTAGGCGGGATCCCTGGTGGAAGCCCCCTTGGCACCCTGATTGCACTGGTCCTCGAAGCTCCTTTTGAGCCCCCATCTGAGATCTCCTCAGATTACTTCTTTTAGGGGAAATTTCGCCCATTCTTTCATGATGATGCCATGGTACCCCTAGGCGGGATCCCTGGTGGAAGCCCCATTGGCACCCTGATTGCACTGGTCCTCGAAGGTCCTTTTGAGCCCCCATCTGAGATCTCTTCAGATTACTTCTTTTAGGGGAAATTTCGTCCATTCTGTGCGGTTTCCGGCCAACAATCAGGCCATCCAATCCCGTATTTGGCTCATTTTGTGCACCAATGATGCCACTATTGATCATCTCATATTTTAATGGAATTTCATATCCCTGCATATCATCTCGAAAAATATCTCCAGGCCCTTCTTCATGCGAGTTTTGTCCCGGAATCATTTCTTGTTCATCTCGTTTTGACAATGGACTAAGCTCCATTTCACACTCCTTCTTCAATTCAGTATTTCTTTCAAGGGAGTCCAGTTTTTCTTCCATTCGTTTGATACACTGATACATGTCATCGATGGTAACAATATGTTTTTTATCACCATTTTCTTTATTGTAAGAACCCAAATTTTCGGTAGAATTAAAACTTTTCATTAAGTGTTGAGAAAAGAAGGAACAATGATTCCGACTCCAAGGTAGTAACAGTTCTAATGAATGAGTGTTAAATGGATATAGATTCCAAGGTTTATATGTTAGGAAGAATGCAACGGGTTGACAACCTAGATTAGAATAATCTATCTCCTAGCAAGATAAGATATGGAAATTCCAAGTAGAGAAAATATTCTCATGTCATCCAAATCGATATCTAAGATAAGTTAAGTAACTCCGTAAAAGGATTAAGGAACGTTCGGGAAAGTGCGAGAACATTTTTCTGATTATAAGGATTAAATAGGGAATCAGTAATGAATAGTGTTTTTGGTGAAAATTGGAATATTATTAGATGACACTATATAGAAGTATCCAGAACAGATTTATGAGTTCGAATCGATGATCAGTGAACGAAATAAGTGTATGTAAACGATATCAGATTCAGAAAAATAGCACTTTTATTTTCTCCGAGATTTCTCTGGACACTAAGGATTTAAGGAGATAATAAAAAGACTTAAGGGATTTAAATTCAAGGATTATAAAGGAGGATTAAAGATAGTAGTATAGATATTAAGAAGGTTTCCGGTAAAACCTTAACGAGAAATGCTTGAGATATTCCTCCGAACGATCAATGAAATTGAGCAATAGCCGGGAAAAGAAACAAGCAGAGAACCAAGAGATGAACATGTGCAAATTGGTGGGGGAATAAGAAACTAAGGTGATCAAAGGGAAAGTCAACAAACAAGTGAATGGTGTAGTTGCACTTTGCCAAAAAATGGAGTTGCAAGTTTCTAGCGAACCACTTGGCCAAATCAAGGAGTAACACATGGACTAATGGATGAGTGACAACACAAAAGGAGAGGATGCATCCAAATATAGATAGATATTACATATATTAAGTCATTACACATAACAAAACACAAAGAAAACTCCATCTCTCCATTTCCCCACAAACTGTCCAGCAGAACCAACCCTCAAAGACAAATTTATATCTCCATTTCTATCAATGATAAAATCACCAAATTTTAACCACAACCTCTCCACTCCATGGGCAATATTCGCTCAAAATTTCATGGCATTCTAATGAGGGTAGTCTAGTCAAATATCCTCCCCAAGTGAAGAAACCAAACTGTCCAGGATCTTGACAGTTTCTGTCCCGCAGAAAATGATGGCCCAAAACCCTAGCTAGGAAGCTTCAAATCTGATGAGCTAGGACTCAAAACAAAGCTTATGGAGAGGCCTTGATGTGGTAAAAACTTGAGAGCCAAAATCTTATTTTTCGATTTGTTATGAATTTTACAAGATTGATGATGAATAGTAAATCTTAGAAACTAACTTTGAGTTCTTGTTTTCTTTGGATGATCTAAGTTTTGTTAAGGCCATACAAGGACTATATAAGGATTATTAGAGCTTGTATACACTCAAAGGAAGGTAATGATCTCTTGAAACCCTAGCTTTGACTTTAAGTTTTGGTGGTTTTAGATGATATATGATGATGATGTTAGTACAAGCATGTTTATGAGATTATGTAGTAGTTTTAGTAGTTATAAAACCATGATTCAAATGATGGATATGAGAGGCGTTCTTGGACTGTTAAGATGAGTATTATGTGTGTAAGATTGATGGTATGCCCGGTGTGGCTTGGTTGTATTGAAATAAATTTGGAAACGTCCGAATTATAGCCGTCGTAATGCCCGATTTTCGTTAGACCTTAAGAAACCGTGTTTGACAGTAGCTATAACTCACTTTCCAGTTTCATATTCTGCCATGGTAAGATAGATTATGTTACAAGCTTCATTTTGATATAAGGCTCATGTGAAATGGACTTATGGTTTAGGAGTTATGGTAAAAATCGTAAAAGTGGTTCGAAACCATAAAAGCAAGTTCGTAACTGAAATTGAACCTTCTTAAAATGAGTTATGCAGTGATGAATCATAGTAATTAATTACTAGAGATAAAAAGGAAGGTGTGAGAGAAAACCACATGTCAAACGAATCGTTTTCCGATTTTATAAAAATATTCGAATCAAGGTTAAGCGCGAACGAACCCTTAAAAGTACACTTGGTTAAAACTTTGGTAAATCACTTAAAAAACGAGCGATAAAACTCGAGGTATAACCTTGGTTCGTAAATGACCGACCTTAGAACTTATATGACTTAAGTATATATCAAGTGTAAGTATGACGACGTGTCTTAGTAGCGAACGAATGACGGGTCATAGCGATAATAAATAGAGTTACACTAAAGGGTGTTCAATGAGATAACTCGAAAACGTGTTTCGACTTAAGTTAAGTTATACTTAGCCTTTTAAAAAGTGTTAATTGATTGACCTCGGTTATTGTGACTATTTATAGATCACCGGATTGACACGAGGCACACTACCCCTACAGGATTGCCAGGCAAGTCTTCAAAACTTTGAAGCTGTTGTTGTGATAATATATATATGATACTGTTTACATATGCCATAGCATGCATGCTTGTTTTCAAAGTGTAACACCCCCAGATCCAGGGTCAGGGATCTGGTCGTTACGGTCTCAATATCCAACCACAAAACCAACATAATTTAAATTACAACCTTGTGACCCAAAACAACAACATAAAACACACCCGTTATAGTCCCAGAGATGAAATCAGAGTAACCAACAATATTATTAATCACAAGTTTGAGTTCTTACAACCCAAAGAATTACAATTGTACAATTACATACTCTTTGCCATCCGTTAATAGATACCATAATATAAATACATTTGAGACTCAATTGCTAACAGCTAGCCTACCAGTAGTTGCATCCTCAACAAAGGTAGCCAAGACCTTAGCGGTAACCTCTGACGGTTGACACCTGCTTACTCTGTGTGCGCCTTGCGCGGCCATCTGATCTAGCTGTTGTTGTGATATAAATAAATAAAGCAAGGGTGAGCAATAGTCCACCAGAAATATAATTGAACAGTGATAATGTATAACAGTCCAAAATATCTTTGAAACCATATGCCATGCATTAACGATGTAGTACCAATATAAGGTATGAGATGAAGTTACAAGGTAACTCAAAAATATATTTGTTTTGAATAAATATCTGCTATGCAAAAGATAAGCAAGATATTCTCAATTATCATAAAAGAGGAACTTGCAGGAAAAATATTGCAATTCCGGTTTCAACACTTTTTCACCTTGCCAACACCAACAGTGTTGCAGAAATTTCTCACTTTTAGAAGATGAACTAATACGGGAGCATTGCCGCGCCAGATGCCCTGACGTTTACGATGATCAGTCGTATGTCATGCATCTCATCAGTCGTTCTCTACATGTAGAAGGTAGCTCCGACGGATTTACTTATCTACCGCCCTCTGGAACTCCTCAGCCAACGGTTGGGCTATTGCTGGACCGGCGCCACTCGGCCACTTACGCGTCTCCTAGTTCGAATATCATCCATGACTCTGAAACGTAAAGTTCGTTCCCCTTTTCCCCAAGTGTAACACTTGTTGATAGGACTCCACAAAGTAGTCGTATCTAATTGGAAAGGAAAATTTACCAATATTTCCCAAGCTGATGCTTGTTAATGGATATAAACTTGTTACATCAATCATACCCCTCGAGCGTTGAGGAGGTAACCAAAAGACTCATATCGATGCTTGAAAGAATCAAGATGTGAGTGACAAGATAGTTTTAGCAAGTATAGGACCGGGCAGTCCAATAAATAACATCTCCAAGTGAGGTCCCCTTATATAATTTTTGGAAGTTGAGCGAGTATTTAAATCTTCTTATAAGATAGATTTAAATGAAAAGAAAGTTTTGGGAACCTCCCCTTGATAAAATAGTCATAAAAGACTCCGAAATATTTTACATAATATCTGAAGGTGAAGGATAACCTTTGAATAATATAAATCATTACAAAAAGAATTCAAAAGTATTTTATTAAATATTCCAAGAATATTTATTAAGTCAATAATAATTACGGAATATTATTAAATCATAATATTGCTCGTAAGTAATCCTCAAATGAATATATAGAATTATTTATTAAATAAATCTCTTCTTAAATGAATATTTAAAATAATATTCATTGAATAATTAAACTTAAATGAATATTTAAAATAATATTTACTGAATAAATCAAACCTTAAATGAATATTTGAAAATAATATTCATTTAATAAATAAAATTCTAAATGAATACCCAAATAATATTCTTAGTAATCAAAACTTTAAAGGAATATTCGAAGCAATATTCCTTAAGTAAATAGAACTTTAAATGAATATTTTAACATAATATTCATCAAGTATAATATCTTAAATGAATATTCAAAATAATATTCATCAAGTACATAATATCTTAAATGAATATTCAAAATAATAAATAAATTCCAAATGAATATTCAATTGATATTCATTAAACAAATAATATTCTAGAAAAATATCCAAATGATATTCATTTAGTAATCGAAACTTTAATATTCGAAATAATATTCCTTGAGTAATTAGAACTTCCAAAGAATACTTTTGAAATAATATTTATCAATTACATAAAACTTAAATGAATATCCGAAAGTGATATTCATTTAATGAATAAAATTCCAATGAATATCAAAGTAATTATTCATTAATAATCAAATCTAATGAATATTCAAAAATAATATTCATTTAATATTTCTCGACTGAGATAATACTCAACTAACATTTCTCGAAAGATTTCCAAGTATTTGATACTTTTATGGAAATATAAATAATGTTTAATAATAACGTTCCTCAAAAGGAATACTAATCTGTCGCTGGAATCCCTCCGGGTTTCCACGACTACATCTATATCTCAAAATACCGACTCCCGGTCTATATTTAAAGAATACATATCATATGCCCTTCACTAAGGGTCCTACCAAAACAATCATGCTTATATCTGATAATCCATATCTAGTCTATAAGCGAATATTAATTCAGGGAACAAGTATTCCAATATACTTGAAAGTAGACATGCATGCTATGGCATATGTATACAACAATCATCATATATATATTATCACAACAACAGTTCCAAGTATTGGAAACTTGCCTGAGAATCGAGTGCGGGTAGGGGTAATGTGTCCCGGGTCAGCTCGACAATCTATAAACAATCAGAATATTTAAGATTAACCACTTAACGCTTATTAAAAGGCTAAGTATAAACTCCACTTAAATCGAAACATGTTTTCGAGTTATCTCGTTACGTCTCTTTTAGTGTAACTCTTTTTATCACCGATACGATCCGACATTCGTTCGTTATCAAGACATGTCATCATGCTTATACTTGGTATATACTTAAGTCGTATAAGTTCTAAGGTTGGTCGTTTACGAATCAAGATTATACCTCGAGTGTTATCGCCCGTTTTCTAAGTTATAACCAAAGTCATCCCTTTAAGGGGTTCGTTCGCGTTTAACCTTGATTCAAACATTTTTATAAAATCGGAAAACGATCCATTCGACGTGTGGTTTTCTCCCACACCTTCCTTTTTACCTCTAATATTTAATTAATAAGATTCGCCACTGATTAAACGACATTTAAGGGAATCAATTTCAATTACGAACTTTCGTTTACGATTTCGAACCACTTTTACGAATTTAATCATAACTCCTAAACCGTAAGTCCGTTTCATGCGATCTTTATATCAAAACGAAGCTTGTAACATGATCTAGCTAATCATGGCATAAGTCGAAGCTATGCAGTGAGTTTTATCTACTGTCAAGTTCGGATTTCAAGATTAAACGAAAGTCGGGCATTACGACGGCTATAAATCGAACGTTCTAAAAATCGTAACAACACAACCAAGCCACACCGGGCATCAACACAACTCATAAACATGGTTCTTATCTCAAAGAGTCCAGGAACATCATGCCTTACTACCATATGCATCATATTACATAAATCACTAAACCACTAACTAAACATGCTTATAACATCACCATAATCATAACTACTTAGATCCATCAAGAACATCATCAAAACTCAAAGTAGGCCTAGGGTTTCAAGATCATTATACCTTCTTGAGGGTGTGATATGGCCTTACAAAGCTTGGTATGGTCCTTGTCTAGCTTTAACAAACCTAAGATCAACCAAAGAAACATGAAAATCAAAGTTAGTTCTTGAAGAACACTATTCATCCTCCTCTTTAATGATTTTTTTGAAAATGGAAAAAGAAGAGATTGAAGCTAGGATTTTGAGGAGATCATTTTTATGAATTATAGGACTCACATAAAAAGTTTCAAGATCAACAAGTGGTTGGAAGTAGGATTTTGATCCTTGAATTAAGAGGAAAGCCGAATGGTATTGTTTGGTGGTGGTGGTGTTGTTTTTTTTATCTTTCTCTCCTTTTTCTCTTTTGCCTTGTTGGTGAAATGATTTTGTGATATTTGTGGGGTGTTATGGCTGCTAATACACTCTAATTACAAGTGTCAAGACTTGATGGTGTGTTAGAAAAGAGTGGTGACATGTAGCCTTGTTGTTTCATTCTAAATCACACACCTCATCCTTTCCTTTTTCTTTTCTTTTCTCATTTCTTTTCCACCAATCTAATATTAGTAAACCCTAGATGATCATGTGGTGTTTCTCATCTCGTTATATATTTAATCCGTAATTCGTTTCGCGTTCGCTTTATCGCTTAATCTCGTTATAAAGTTCTAGCGATTTCTAAAACGCTTATCATTCTAACTCGAGGATTTTCATTCTAATTTCTCAAATCATAATTAAATAAAATCCTTAATTCCTTGACATAATAAATCTCTTATCTACTAGCACATGGTTGCCCCTTGGCCCTCTGCTTGATTCTTTTGTCCGGTTATTGCTCAATTCGTTGATCGTTCGAGGGAATAACTCATTCGTTTCTAACTAGGGTTTTACCGAAAACCTTCTTAATATTCCCAATACTATTCTTCATCATTCTTAATACTTCTCGAATTTAAATTCCTTAATTCCCTTTTATAAATCCTTAAGTCTTGCAGTGTCCAGGGAAATCTCGGAGAAAATAAAAGTGCTCTTTTTCTGAATCCGACAGCTTTTACATACACTTATTTTCCTCCTGGATCACTAATACGAACTCAGAAATCCGTTCCGAATACCGGGTATAACATTATTATAATAATATTCCAAATTCCACCAAAATCACTATTCATCACTTATTTTTATTTAATTCCTATAATTAGGAAAATGAACCTGGTTCACCCTCGAGTGTTCCTTAACCTTTTTACGGAACCGCTGGGCTTATAATAGATATTGATTTGGACGACATGAGGGTGTCTATTTCTCTCTAGGGAATCTCATCTTAACTTTCTAGGAGATAGATTATTCTAATCTAAGTTATCACCCAATAGCATCCTTCAGGCCATATAACCTTGGAATATATATCCTTTCATTATTCATTCTTTAAAGCCAGTATTACATTGTAGTTGTAACCACTGTTCACTCTTACATCAATACATAATAAAAGTTTTAATTCTATCCAAAAATCTGGGTTCTTACAGTCTCCCCTCCTTAAAAGGATTCCGTCCCGGAATCAGGTAGAAGACAATTGGGTACTTGTTGGTTATTTCGCTTTCCAATTCTCTGGTCGATCCTTACACATTCCAATCTTTCTAAAGCACATCGTACTGGTGTTACAATACACCCTTTATCCGTTCTACCAATTCTTTGATACTTTCGCATAACACATTTTCCGATATACGCTCTTGTCCGGTCTTACACTATTAACCTTATTGGTACGTGCAGTGACTTCGGTATCACTAACGCGCTACGAATTCCGGAGATAACCTCACTCGTAATTTTGCAGTTCCTGATCGCTTTAATCTTCGCAATCTCGATGTATATATATTTAGGTGGAAAAATTTATCGAGAGATCACTGTGATCAATGAACATTTGTTACATTGCATAGCTAGTACAGAAGGGGGCCAGCCTCTAGTACTTGACAAGCAATTAAACAATTAATGGCATTCCACTTAGACTCCTATCACACAGACAGAGAGTCACGTAGTAGTACCTCCCCTCCTTAAAGGGTTGTTCTTCTCAATTTAGAGGAAAATAAATAAGGGATATTAAAAGGAAAGAATTTCAGAGAATTATATAAGAAGATTTTCATGATTGTCAAAATATCATACTCAGAATTTACCTCTGAACTATAGAGGTTTATTAGGGAAGAAAGTAATCGTATTCGTATCAAATACTACTTTATCGTAATCTCACATATCACATGTCCTTGTTTCTCTGTCCATCGTTCTATGGACCTATACTCTTGTTTGATATTATTTTTACTTACTTTTGGAAAATCCTTCATCTCAGAGTTGAGGCACTTGTCACCTTTATTCAATACGTGTTACAGGTTTGGGGCCAAATTTTCCTTTGTTCAGTCATCTAGATTTCACTTTTTCATTTCATGAGTCTCTTTATTACTCAGTCAATCTATTTCATATTTTCTCGAATTTTCCAAACTTACTAAGGAGTCAATTTGTATGTCATTTATGCTCCTAATCCTAACTTTCTGTTTTAGCCAATACCCTTGCCCTGCTAATTCCATACTTTTCTCGCTTCATTACTGGGGCTTCTCATGAGCCCACCTATCTGACTCTCTTGTCTTTATTTCTACTATAATCATCTTATGAACCATCATAACCTAATTCTTCATTTCAAATATCCCGTCGTTCCAGAAATTACACCATCCGAAATAAACCTGGATGATTTCTTTAACTTAGATTCAATTCGACATTTCCACAGTCGTTACCACCTAATTTCTCAGAAGGATCACCATCGTTTATCGTTTACTTAGTGCTGTAACAACTAAGCATCATAATTGTCAATTCAAGATCCTCTAGGAAAACAAAATAATCACTATTCCCTATCCATAGGGAATGCTTCCTGAACTTGACGTAGATATTACATGAAGCAGATAAGATTGTAGGAAAGCTTCCAGCATCGCAGCTGGAACAGGCTGGTGAGATTATTAATCATATATCTCCGGTAGAAGACTAAAAGCTTAGCGGTTTGCTTAATCGCTTGCCAATCTCATAATTCTCTATCTGGTTTGCACAGAAATACACCAACATAAACTTGCTTGTCATTCATCATCGTGCCATTTGGCTTATCAGTATTTGTACCCTTTCTATTTCTGGTCATTTACTACCAATTCATTGTTACTTATCCTCCCCTCTCTCTTTCCAAAGAAAAGGCGAGTCTCTTGGGGAATTTGGTCTGGTCTGCCGTAGAGCCTCCTAATGTCGGTAATGCGCTACTGGCAACATCAGGAATCGAATCTTTACTTAAACTATTCTTATAGTTGATCCTGGCAAAATCATTAGACGGAATGTAACTTTCTCTACCACATTATGACCATCAAGGTCCTTACATTATCATTCTATTTCTTTGGTCTGAGCATTTATACTTACTCCCCCATACTTAAAGTGTCGGCCACCTCGTTGGCCTTTCCTGATTATAATAATTTCTTGGGGTCAATGTTTTCTAGATCTATTCCAACTCAGGGTGGAAGCATTCTCCCTTAAATTCTGCTGAATGAGAGAAAGCATCTATCAGTCTTTTCCAAAAGTCATTGCTTCCACCTTTCTAGTACGATCTTGACTACAGGTACTCCAAATCATACCTAAGATATTTCCTTACTTAACTCCCTCCTTGTTTTTAGGATAATCTCAACCTTATTGGTTCAATCCATACTTTTACATGGTTTCACACATGCTTCCTCTGGCCTTATGGTTACTATGTCATACATTCCTTACCAAACTTCCCTTTTGAAGTTCAGAATATTACCTCTTCCCTTGTAAGGTTTCTTAGGCCATCCTCATCATTCCTCCTGTATCTCCTGGTTACAGGGTATATCAAACATCATTAATCAATTCGATAACAATTATGTCTATGTACTTTTGGAGACTCCTTTCCACAAATCCTTACAGGTTATTGATACTTTGGTCGATTCAACTTATATCGTCTGAATTCAAAATGTCTTTATTAGGGGTGATGCTATCCTTTGTGCATCCCCAGGGTTCGTCTTAATTTATGGATGCTCTACCCTCAATTCTATTTTCAAAGAATACTTACATTACCCTGAAATTGGTAATCAAATCATGTACCCTTAATAAGGGTCTGTTTTCAATCATTCTCATATTAATAATCTATAGGTAGCTCATGTTAACCTTTCTTTCAAATGAATGTCGGTCTATATGACCTTCCAAAAGACAACATATGTCTATCTACTCTTTCATACAGAACTTGGTAATGGTAGAAAGGATGTCCTGGAGGATATTGGTCGTGTTCAACGTGAATCTCTTAGCGCCTAATGCTCTTTTTGAGGACACTAAGCTTCAGATAACATTTATGCATCATACTGCACTGACTTTGGCAATCTTCGTAACTTTTACTGGTCACCATCCTCATTCCCAACACATCCATGGTTTTTATAAAATCCATCATCATGTATCTCAATTCATTCTTCATCAAAAGTTCTTGCGGTTGGCACTTTGTTAGAAGCACCCCGCTTTGTCCTTACATTGCTGGATTAGTCACTTGACAATCCTTAGTGACTTGGCCCCAACTGGCCACACTAAAATATGTGAATTTAGGGGTTGGCTAATAGCATTACTTTTCTAGCAATTGTTGGCATAGTGCCTTCTACTTGATACCTTTTGATCTTTTCAAAACTTCACTCCATACAAGTCTCAATCGACTTCTCGGTACCATCTCCGGTTACCCTTACTTTTCTTTTATTCTTCTAGTTACTCTTATCAATTTCACGTGCCACCAAAGCTCAACATTTCTGGCACAATAACCTTTTCATTTAAGTCAATCCCGAACTTTCTTAGTCCGGCTTGTTTCTTAATTACATTTCCCTTTTTCCTTCAAATCTCAACTTCATAATTTTATCCCTATAATCAGTCATAATAATCGGGGTCTGTCTACCAGCCTGCATAGCGGCTATCCTACCCAATCCATAGGGTTCGCTCCAGTTTCCATTCTCTTCGGTGACGTATTCAGATAATCAGAAAGACAAGGTTTGCCAGAATTCGTCGAATTCCTTTCCAGGATTAGGGAAATTTCAGTTAATCTATTCACCCACTAGTAACATGCCACATCTTCCCGATACATTTTCGTCCTAATAGTCGATACTACCGAATACCAGTCCACTTAACAACTAGTCTCAGAAGGAACGCTACCATCGGGGTCAGTCGCTTCCCAGAATTGGCACTACCACGGTCATCCGAATCTGGTGAACCGTGGTGTCCAATTGTATTCAAAAATTATGTTGTCATGTTGCACAAGCACAACACCTAAACCTGTACGAGGTGCATCCTAATATATTCCAAAATTCTCCTTCTTCCATTAGGTAACGCCAATGCTGGGTCATCACCGGTTTTTATCTTTAACTCCAGGAAGATCTTCTCACGTTTATCTTGTCCATTCAAACTTTTATTCTTACAATAAGTCAGGTTACGGGACTACACTTTCTGTAAAGTCCTGAGCAAATCTTTGGTAATACCTTGTGAATTTTATGAAATTTCTCACCTTTGCCAGTGTGGTTGGCCAATCTCCATTTGAAACTGTCTTTAACTTGGTAGGGCCGACCAACACTACTCTTATTGATCATGTGTCCTATTGCTGGACTTCATTTTGCCAAAACTCTTATTTCGAGAACATGTCCTACACCTGTTCTTTCAGGTTGCATCTAAAAGCATTCTCAATTACATCTCAACCATTGATCGCCTTGCCTAATCCATTTATGATTCAGTGTCAGCATAAACTTAAGGTAACTACCATAATCCATTCAAGGAAAAGAAAGAATTTAATATTCTTCTGAATCACATGCATCTAATGTTTCTGGTTCATCATTTCACTGAATTGAACTGAACTTATAATTGGTTCCTGATGATAGCCTTATTACTAATTTATCACAGACTCACTGGTCTTCTCCTCTTGTAGGTTCTGAGATCATTGTCTCGCTTACTATTTCCTTATATACTTTATCCGTTCAGGCCATCACTTCCCAATGTCTTTTCTTTCTAAGTTGATCCATTTATAAGATGGGCATTTCCCTGAATAAAATCACCTTAACAATCTCAATTTGGTTTCATAATTTAAAACCTCTGAAATCTGTCTTCTCACGACGAATTATCATTAATAAGATTCACACCAATTTATTTATCTGAAGATATGGCACTTGCCACCTATGTCTTAACTGTTCCTAGGGACTCTGCTCCCCGTCCTATATCAATGTCTTTGATAATCATGCATCATTCTAATTCCTTTCTCATTAATCTGAAAGTCTCCAAGGATTCTTATCTATCCTTACATAAGATCTTGAGTAATTCCCCAAATCCATCTTACTTGCTGGCACTTCATTCGGTAGTCCGGCTATGAATCCAATATGCCTCTTTAATTCTCTTAATAATATCTCAATTCTTTAAGCTCACTTCTCTGAGCACTATATCTAGATTCTTACAGTCTCTCTGGCTGCAGCCCTCATCTCCTCAAGGTGAACTTCCCTCTCTCTAACAGGATTCTCCCTCTCTGCTGGAACCTCTTCCGGGTCCTCAGTAGGGTACTCTATCGAATCCACCATCCGATCTTCAACATCAAAACAAGCATCATTATGATACTGCTCGTAATCCCCAAGGTCTGTCGCCTTACTAGTCGATACAAGAACGAGCTAAGTTACTATCATGATACTTTAGAGTTCCCATAAGGGTTTTATGTGTCAATACTACATTATGTAGTCTGACTATGAACTTGGCAAGAGTTCTTATTATTTTAATGAATTTATTGTTTTAACGTCACGTCATCTCTGGGATTTATAACGCTCTCTCTGATACCATTTCTGTAACACCCCCAGATCCAGGGTCAGGGATCTGGTCGTTACGGTCTCAATATCCAACCACAAAACCAACATAATTTAAATTACAACCTTGTGACCCAAAACAACAACATAAAACACACCCGTTATAGTCCCAGAGATGAAATCAGAGTAACCAACAATATTATTAATCACAAGTTTGAGTTCTTACAACCCAAAGAATTACAATTGTACAATTACATACTCTTTGCCATCCGTTAATAGATACCATAATATAAATACATTTGAGACTCAATTGCTAACAGCTAGCCTACCAGTAGTTGCATCCTCAACAAAGGTAGCCAAGACCTTAGCGGTAACCTCTGACGGTTGACACCTGCTTACTCTGTGTGCGCCTTGCGCGGCCATCTGATCTAGCTGTTGTTGTGATATAAATAAATAAAGCAAGGGTGAGCAATAGCCCACCAGAAATATAATTGAACAGTGATAATGTATAACAGTCCAAAATATCTTTGAAACCATATGCCATGCATTAACGATGTAGTACCAATATAAGGTATGAGATGAAGTTACAAGGTAACTCAAAAATATATTTGTTTTGAATAAATATCTGCTATGCAAAAGATAAGCAAGATATTCTCAATTATCATAAAAGAGGAACTTGCAGGAAAAATATTGCAATTCCGGTTTCAACACTTTTTCACCTTGCCAACACCAACAGTGTTGCAGAAATTTCTCACTTTTAGAAGATGAACTAATACGGGAGCATTGCCGTGCCAGATGCCCTGACGTTTACGATGATCAGTCGTATGTCATGCATCTCATCAGTCGTTCTCTACATGTAGAAGGTAGCTCCGACGGATTTACTTATCTACCGCCCTCTGGAACTCCTCAGCCAACGGTTGGGCTATTGCTGGACCGGCGCCACTCGGCCACTTACGCGTCTCCTAGTTCGAATATCATCCATGACTCTGAAACGTAAAGTTCGTTCCCCTTTTCCCCAAGTGTAACACTTGTTGATAGGACTCCACAAAGTAGTCGTATCTAATTGGAAAGGAAAATTTACCAATATTTCCCAAGCTGATGCTTGTTAATGGATATAAACTTGTTACATCAATCATACCCCTCGAGCGTTGAGGAGGTAACCAAAAGACTCATATCGATGCTTGAAAGAATCAAGATGTGAGTGACAAGATAGTTTTAGCAAGTATAGGACCGGGCAGTCCAATAAATAACATCTCCAAGTGAGGTCCCCTTATATAATTTTTGGAAGTTGAGCGAGTATTTAAATCTTCTTATAAGATAGATTTAAATGAAAAGAAAGTTTTGGGAACCTCCCCTTGATAAAATAGTCATAAAAGACTCCGAAATATTTTACATAATATCTGAAGGTGAAGGATAACCTTTGAATAATATAAATCATTACAAAAAGAATTCAAAAGTATTTTATTAAATATTCCAAGAATATTTATTAAGTCAATAATAATTACGGAATATTATTAAATCATAATATTGCTCGTAAGTAATCCTCGAATGAATATATAGAATTATTTATTAAATAAATCTCTTCTTAAATGAATATTTAAAATAATATTCATTGAATAATTAAACTTAAATGAATATTTAAAATAATATTTACTGAATAAATCAAACCTTAAATGAATATTTGAAAATAATATTCATTTAATAAATAAAATTCTAAATGAATACCCAAATAATATTCTTAGTAATCAAAACTTTAAAGGAATATTCGAAGCAATATTCCTT
The DNA here is from genome assembly GCA_037693485.1 of Kitagawia praeruptora. Lineage (NCBI taxonomy): Eukaryota > Viridiplantae > Streptophyta > Magnoliopsida > Apiales > Apiaceae > Kitagawia > Kitagawia praeruptora. The sequence continues at coordinate 107,431,019 of CM075348.1, forward strand.
AAGTAAATAGAACTTTAAATGAATATTTTAACATAATATTCATCAAGTATAATATCTTAAATGAATATTCAAAATAATATTCATCAAGTACATAATATCTTAAATGAATATTCAAAATAATAAATAAATTCCAAATGAATATTCAATTGATATTCATTAAACAAATAATATTCTAGAAAAATATCCAAATGATATTCATTTAGTAATCGAAACTTTAATATTCGAAATAATATTCCTTGAGTAATTAGAACTTCCAAAGAATACTTTTGAAATAATATTTATCAATTACATAAAACTTAAATGAATATCCGAAAGTGATATTCATTTAATGAATAAAATTCCAATGAATATCAAAGTAATTATTCATTAATAATCAAATCTAATGAATATTCAAAAATAATATTCATTTAATATTTCTCGACTGAGATAATACTCAACTAACATTTCTCGAAAGATTTCCAAGTATTTGATACTTTTATGGAAATATAAATAATGTTTAATAATAACGTTCCTCAAAAGGAATACTAATCTGTCGCTGGAATCCCTCCGGGTTTCCACGACTACATCTATATCTCAAAATACCGACTCCCGGTCTATATTTAAAGAATACATATCATATGCCCTTCACTAAGGGTCCTACCAAAACAATCATGCTTATATCTGATAATCCATATCTAGTCTATAAGCGAATATTAATTCAGGGAACAAGTATTCCAATATACTTGAAAGTAGACATGCATGCTATGGCATATGTATACAACAATCATCATATATATATTATCACAACAACAGTTCCAAGTATTGGAAACTTGCCTGAGAATCGAGTGCGGGTAGGGGTAATGTGTCCCGGGTCAGCTCGACAATCTATAAACAATCAGAATATTTAAGATTAACCACTTAACGCTTATTAAAAGGCTAAGTATAAACTCCACTTAAATCGAAACATGTTTTCGAGTTATCTCGTTACGTCTCTTTTAGTGTAACTCTTTTTATCACCGATACGATCCGACATTCGTTCGTTATCAAGACATGTCATCATGCTTATACTTGGTATATACTTAAGTCGTATAAGTTCTAAGGTTGGTCGTTTACGAATCAAGATTATACCTCGAGTGTTATCGCCCGTTTTCTAAGTTATAACCAAAGTCATCCCTTTAAGGGGTTCGTTCGCGTTTAACCTTGATTCAAACATTTTTATAAAATCGGAAAACGATCCATTCGACGTGTGGTTTTCTCCCACACCTTCCTTTTTACCTCTAATATTTAATTAATAAGATTCGCCACTGATTAAACGACATTTAAGGGAATCAATTTCAATTACGAACTTTCGTTTACGATTTCGAACCACTTTTACGAATTTAATCATAACTCCTAAACCGTAAGTCCGTTTCATGCGATCTTTATATCAAAACGAAGCTTGTAACATGATCTAGCTAATCATGGCATAAGTCGAAGCTATGCAGTGAGTTTTATCTACTGTCAAGTTCGGATTTCAAGATTAAACGAAAGTCGGGCATTACGACGGCTATAAATCGAACGTTCTAAAAATCGTAACAACACAACCAAGCCACACCGGGCATCAACACAACTCATAAACATGGTTCTTATCTCAAAGAGTCCAGGAACATCATGCCTTACTACCATATGCATCATATTACATAAATCACTAAACCACTAACTAAACATGCTTATAACATCACCATAATCATAACTACTTAGATCCATCAAGAACATCATCAAAACTCAAAGTAGGCCTAGGGTTTCAAGATCATTATACCTTCTTGAGGGTGTGATATGGCCTTACAAAGCTTGGTATGGTCCTTGTCTAGCTTTAACAAACCTAAGATCAACCAAAGAAACATGAAAATCTAAGTTAGTTCTTGAAGAACACTATTCATCCTCCTCTTTAATGATTTTTTTGAAAATGGAAAAAGAAGAGATTGAAGCTAGGATTTTGAGGAGATCATTTTTATGAATTATAGGACTCACATAAAAAGTTTCAAGATCAACAAGTGGTTGGAAGTAGGATTTTGATCCTTGAATTAAGAGGAAAGCCGAATGGTATTGTTTGGTGGTGGTGGTGTTGTTTTTTTTATCTTTCTCTCCTTTTTCTCTTTTGCCTTGTTGGTGAAATGATTTTGTGATATTTGTGGGGTGTTATGGCTGCTAATACACTCTAATTACAAGTGTCAAGACTTGATGGTGTGTTAGAAAAGAGTGGTGACATGTAGCCTTGTTGTTTCATTCTAAATCACACACCTCATCCTTTCCTTTTTCTTTTCTTTTCTCATTTCTTTTCCACCAATCTAATATTAGTAAACCCTAGATGATCATGTGGTGTTTCTCATCTCGTTATATATTTAATCCGTAATTCGTTTCGCGTTCGCTTTATCGCTTAATCTCGTTATAAAGTTCTAGCGATTTCTAAAACGCTTATCATTCTAACTCGAGGATTTTCATTCTAATTTCTCAAATCATAATTAAATAAAATCCTTAATTCCTTGACATAATAAATCTCTTATCTACTAGCACATGGTTGCCCCTTGGCCCTCTGCTTGATTCTTTTGTCCGGTTATTGCTCAATTCGTTGATCGTTCGAGGGAATAACTCATTCGTTTCTAACTAGGGTTTTACCGAAAACCTTCTTAATATTCCCAATACTATTCTTCATCATTCTTAATACTTCTCGAATTTAAATTCCTTAATTCCCTTTTATAAATCCTTAAGTCTTGCAGTGTCCAGGGAAATCTCGGAGAAAATAAAAGTGCTCTTTTTCTGAATCCGACAGCTTTTACATACACTTATTTTCCTCCTGGATCACTAATACGAACTCAGAAATCCGTTCCGAATACCGGGTATAACATTATTATAATAATATTCCAAATTCCACCAAAATCACTATTCATCACTTATTTTTATTTAATTCCTATAATTAGGAAAATGAACCTGGTTCACCCTCGAGTGTTCCTTAACCTTTTTACGGAACCGCTGGGCTTATAATAGATATTGATTTGGACGACATGAGGGTGTCTATTTCTCTCTAGGGAATCTCATCTTAACTTTCTAGGAGATAGATTATTCTAATCTAAGTTATCACCCAATAGCATCCTTCAGGCCATATAACCTTGGAATATATATCCTTTCATTATTCATTCTTTAAAGCCAGTATTACATTGTAGTTGTAACCACTGTTCACTCTTACATCAATACATAATAAAAGTTTTAATTCTATCCAAAAATCTGGGTTCTTACACAAAGTATATTGGAATACTTGTTCCCTGAACTGATATTGGCCTATAGACTAGATATGAATTATCAGTTATAAGCCGGATTGTTTTGTCAAGACCCTTAGTGAAGGGCGTATGATATTCATTCTTTAAATATAGACCGGGAGTCGGTATTTTGAGATATAGAGATAGTCGTGGAAACCCGGAGGGATTCCAGTGACAGCTTATTTGAGAAATGTTATTTATGAACATTATTTATATTTCCATAAAGTATTAATTACTTGGAAATTATTCGAGGAATGTTATTTGAACATTATCTCAATCGAGAAGTACTATATGAATATTATTTTGAATATTCATTCGAGTTTATCTATTTACTGAATATTATTTTAATATTCATTTGAGCTTTAATTACTTAAATGAATATTAGTTTCGAATATTCATTTAGAGTTTGATTATTCAATGAATAATTACTTTAATATTCTTGGAAATTTTATTTATTAAATGAATATTATTTTGAATATTCCTTTAAGGTTTTATGTACTTGACGAATATTATTGTAAAATATTTATTGGAAGTTCTATTTATTTAAGGAAGATTATTTTGAATATTCCTTTAAAGTTTTGGTTATTAAAAGAATATTATTTTGATATTCATTTAGAGTATTATTTATTAAATGAATATTATTATCAAATATTCATTTAAGGTTTAATTTAATTAGTGAATATTATATTAAATATTTATTTGAGTTTAATTATTTAATGAATACCATTTGAATATTCATTCAAGAAGAGATTTATTTAGTAAATAATTCTATATACTCATTCGAGGATTTATTACGAGCAATATTATGATTTAATAATATTCCTTAATTATTATTGATTTAATAAATATTCTTGGAATATTTATTTAAATTCTTTTTATAATGATTTATATTATTCAAAGATTATCTTTCACCTTCAAATATGGTGTAAAATATTTTGGAGTATTTTATGACTATTTTTATCAAGGGGAGGTTCCCAAAACTTTATTTTTATTTAAATCTATCTTATAAGAAGATTTAAATACTCGCTCAACTTCCAAAAATATATAAGGGGACCTCACTTAAGAGATGTTATTTATTGGACTGCCCGGTCATATACTTGCTAAACTATCTTGTCACTCACATCTTGATTCTTTCAAACATCGATATGAATCTGTTTGGTTACCTCCTCAACGCTCGAGGGGTAAGATTGATGGAACAAGTTTATATCCATTAACAAGCATCAGCTTGGGAAATATTGGTGAATTTTCCTTTCCAACTAGATACGACTACTTTGTGGAGTCCTATCAACAAGTGTTATACTTGGGGAAAGGGGGAGGAACTTTACGTTTCAGAGTCATGGATGTTATTCGAACTAGGAGTCGTGTAAGCGGCCGAGTAGCACCGGTCCATCCCATTGGCCCAACTGTTGGCCGGGGAGATCTAGCAGGGCGGTAGACAAGTAAATCCGTCAGTTCTTCCTTCTACCGGTAGTAAAACTAATTTGAGCTGTACAGTCTGCGACTGATCATCGTAAGGATTGGAACAGCGGGCGCGGTGAATACTCCAGTATTAGTTCATCCTCCAAATTGATAAATTTTCTGCAACATTATCATTGTTGGCAGGGTTGAAAAGTGTTTGAACTGGAATTGCAATATTCTTCCTCCAAGTTCCTCTATTATGAAAATTGATTATATCTTGCTTATCTTTGGCATAACAGATATTTCCACGGAACAATTATATTTTGGGTTACCTTGTAACTTCATCTTATACCTTATATTGGTACTACGTTCGTTAATGCATGGCATATGGTATCAAAGATATTTTGAACTGTTATATATTATTACTATTCAATTATATTCTTTTAGGTGGGCTATTGCTCACCCTTGCTTTATTTATCTATATCACAACAACAGCTAGATCAGATGGTCACGCAAGGCGCACTCAGCGTAAACAGGTGATAGCCATCAGAGGAATAACCGCTGAGATCATAGCTACCATTGCTAAAGAGGCAGCTACTGGTAGGCTAGTTGTTAGCATTTGAGTATCAAATGTAATTATTATATGGCATATGCAAATGGATGGCAAAGAGTATGTAATGGTTAATTGTAAACCTTTTGGGTTGTAAGAACTAAATCTTACGATTAATAATATTTGGTAATTACTCTGATTTTATCTCTAGGACTATAACGGGTGTGTTATGTTGTTGTTTTGGGTCACAAGGTTGTAATTTAATTTATGTTGGTTTTGTGGATTGAAATTGAGACCGTAACGCCCAGATTCTTGACCCCAGATCTGGGGGTGTTACAGAAATGGTATCAGAGAGTTACGTTATATATCCCAGAGATGACGCGACGTTAAAACAATAAATTCATTAAGATAATAAGAACTCTTGCCAAGTTCATAGTCGGACTACATAATGTAGTACTGACATATAAAACCCTTATGGGAACCCTAAAGTATCATGATAGTAACTTAGCTCGTTCTTGTATCGACTAGTAAGGCGACAGACCTTGGGGATTACGAGCAGTAACACAATGATGCTTGTTTTGATGCTGACGATTGGATGGTGGATTCGATAGAGTATCCTACTGAGGACCGGAAGAGGTTCCAGCAGAGGAGGAGAATCTTGATAAGGATAAGGAGTTTACCCTTAAGGAAATGAGGGCTACAGCCAGAGAGACTGTAAGTGTTAAGGTATATTGCTCAGAGAAGTGAGCGTAAAGAACTGAGATATTATTAAGAGAACTAAAGATGCATATTGGATTCATAGCCGGAATGTCGGATGAAGTACCAGTAAGTAAGACGAATTGGAAGGATTACTTGAGGTCTTATATGGGGATAGATAAATATCCTTAGAGACCTTCAGATTAATGAGAAAAGAGTTAGAGTGGTACATGATTATCAAAGACAACGATAGAGGACAGGGAGCAGAGTCTCCAGGAGCAGTTGATGTGACAGCCCCAAATCCGGGGTCAGGAATCCAGGCCGTCACGGACCAATTTCCATTTACTAGCATTATCTCTTGATTTTTTTTTTTACTATTTAATATCCACACAAATGACCCCACACTAATATCATCACACACACCAGTCATATGCTCAGAGAACAACATCCACAATATTAAAAGTTTAGAGTTAAGAAGTTATTACAAACCCAGAATCTTACTAAGTGCGTTGTTGAATAATACTTCTACATGAAGCATTTCAACAACCAAAAGTTTATTACAGAACTTACACACTTAATGTACATAAGTCTACCAGTACCCAACCGTCCGATAGCTACCTCGGGAATCGTTGCCAACACTCTCTCAAAAGTTCGTCTTTCCCGTACCCTCTTGCGGGGTGTAGTGCGGAGTATCGGCATACCTAGCTGTTGTATACATAATAGCAAGAATGAGCTAAAATAGCTCAGCAAGATAATTTCTATCAACTAACATCAAAGGAAAATAATCATCATATATATATATATATATTAACAAACAATTTTCAGTTATTATGGAAGGAAATTTTATTTCCGTTCAAGACATATACTTTTCAATTATCTTTGTACGAAAAGAAATATTATAATCTCAGTCTCTATTCTAATATCATATAATATCAGTTCCTTTTCTTAATTTCTATAACACTCAAAATACCATCTCAGTGTACTCTTCCAAGATAATATGAAACCTTAACAAATCTTTCACTATCACCTTCTCATTTCCTTCTTATGAAACAATTATATAAATTAATGTAAAAATCAGTTTCTCTTCATCTATAACAGTAATTCCATCTTTCCATATCATTTTTCTGTTTTCAGTATAAAAATCTGAAAACCATTTTTTTCAATTCTTTCCTTTATAGAAAACATTGGGGATTTGCACTGTTGCCGAATACGTAAGGACGATGATCAGTCACCCTCCGTACCCTCCCTTTTTTACTACCGATAGACGGAGGTAGGTTCTCCACCATCCCCCAGGAGAAAGGTCCACCACTACATCCTCCCTCGGCACTCTTGGGCCGGAATAAATATTGGATGCTGGACTGTGCCACTACCACACAGCCTCTTACGCTTTTTGTTGCAATCCCCCTTTTTCAAATCATTTTTCCATTATCAAATACCATTTCACATGTTCCATTTCCATTCACATTTCCCTTCACATATATCATTTCCATTTCCATTTATCATCACCTTTAAAATTATATATGTCATAATACTTTGTTTATGACTCAGACATCTCCTTTGTATTCAATGAAATCAATATGCTTTTATATACATAAAGTGTTCCATTTATTTTAGAAATATTAAATAATACTCACTAATATCTATCACAACATTTAGAAAGAATATTTTTAACATAATATTATAAATCATATAACCCTAGGTAATAACTGATACCATTCTTTATATAACTCTAGATAGCAACTGATACCATTCTTCATATAACTCTAGATAGCAACTGATACCATTCTTCATATAACTCTAGATAACAACTGATACCATTCTCTTTCACCTCTCTTTACCATAAAGCATATTCGCTCCATTCATAATCATATCCACATTCATATTTCATAATTTATATCCATTTCTCTTTAATTCCAATATCAGGGAAATAATTCTTAGCAATATAGCAAACATAGAATAACATATATATTCCATGAAATCATTTACTTTGAAAATAAAATAGTTTTCCAAGGTAAGGATAGAAGAAATCTTGTCTCGATCTCTGTATCCTGGAAGTATGGCTCGTGGCTCTCCCGAAGTTTCTATAAACACAAAAAGGACCGTCGTTAGAATACTACATCCCTTTCTCACTTCACCTTTATATAACTACACCCTTAATGCTTACTATGTGAATAACATGCTATTATAACCCAAGTGTTCCAAGAACCTAACCATTTTAGGTTAAATCAAGGTTTTCTATGTTTGTTCACCGTTTCCCTTAACAACCACACTTGACTATAAAAATTCTCAGAAAATAAAGATTTCGAATTTTACTACAAGGTCAACTGGTAATGGCTCTTTGACTACCTTACTACAATATCCCAAAATTTATAATTTTTAAAAGTGTTTAAGTATGGTAGTTATAGCCTCAAAGTTGGTACAACTACGTTTTCTCGACTATCGAACGTCTTTCACTAAAACTGACTTTTCTCCTAAACCGTTCATCAGATTTTAACGCACTTTATATCAAAACGATCTATGAACTATTCTCTATCTCATCATGGTCACTTAGGGGTCTGGACAGTAAGGTACCGTACGGGTACAGTGTCTAAAAACAGGGCAGTTTCTGATTCTAACGAAAATCGGACATTATAACGGCTATATTTTCATACTTTCCAAAATCCAACTCCTCCAATTCAATCATCCACCTTATACACCATCACCTACACCATGTGGTCATCTTACCAACCATGGTTACAAGCACATACTCCTTCCATATTCAACTTTAATCACTCACAAACACATATATCATCATGAATAATCACTTATCATAACCTTAATCACTAAACTTTCTATAATCCATCATATATTCAAAGTAATACTAAAGGTTCTTGAGATTTATACCTTATTGAAGCTTTAACAACCCTTATCAAGCCTTGGGATATGCTTAATCAACCTTATACTAGCTTGGATCAACTAAAGAAACCATAAAAACAAAGTTAGTTTCTAAGGGTTACTATTCATCATCACTTTTGTAAATATCATAACAAATCGAAAAATAAGAGTTTGGCTCTCAAATTTTTACCACATCTTGGCCTCTGCATAAGATTTGATTTGAGCTATAGATCAACAAAAAACAAAGCTTCCTAGCTATGGTTTTGAGCTCCATCTTTTCGCTGGACAGAAACTGGACAGGTTTGGTTCTCCCACTTTGAGCATGGATTTGACTAGGCTATACTACTTGGATTGCTATGAAATTTGGAGAGAATCATGACCACGGAGTGGAGAGATTGTGGTTAAAATTTGGTGATTTTATCATGGATATAAATGGAGATATGAATTTTTCTTTGAGTTGTGTTCTTGTTTGGCAGACTGGAGAGCTTTGTGTTTATCTTGCTTCTTTCCCTTTACAAACGTTTTTCACCTTTTATCTATCATGTACATCAGTTGTGTAGTCTTATAATAAAAAAATCTTTGAAGTCTACCAATGACAAAGAGCCAATTGTTGATCATCTAAACACCTTACCATGAAAAATGCTACTTAGTACTCAAGTTTGACAAGTTTACTCCTCTTCCACTTTGGTTTTCATGTTTGAACCAATGGGATTCCTTCCCTTACACTCTAATATCACTTAATATCAGCTCCATACTTGGGTTGTGCCGAATTTGTGCTTTTGGTTTGGGTTTTGTACAAAGTTCTCTCGTCATCTGATTCATCGAACGATTTCTGCGATCGTCTCAGTGGTTTTTCTCTTGTAAATCTCTTAAATATATTTTATCCTTTCCCACATCATATATTAATGTGTTAGGGTGATTCTAATCCTCAAGTAGGTATTAAATCCAATATCCTTGGTATATTCTCTTTTTCTCAGAAGTTGCTCTCCTGGTTATCTCTCGGGTTCTCAAGCATTCTCAAACTCGTTTAACAATCTAAATTCCCTTGGCATTTCTTGACTTGATCACTCCTTGGTTTAACCTAATTTCACTATTTCCTCAAGATACAAACCCTTTAACATTTCTATACTCCTTAATATCACATTCAATAGAGTCTCAATCGAAATCGAAAATCCTTAAAGTCCATATTCAGGAATTTCTGAAATCCATCGTCATTTCGAGTCACTTATTTTCATAGTACATCACTAATATGGTTTCCATTTATTCATTTTCTGTTTCAAGTATAGAGTACCTACATACCATTTCTCTAAATCCTCAAAATTTACTGTTCATGTGATCACTGTAGCATTGCTAAAGTTAGGGTTATTACAGTTGAGATAGAGGCAACAAGTGCCATATCATTTGATAAATGGATTAGTGTGAATATTGTTAATGATAATTCGCCATGAGAAGGCAGATTTCATAGGTTATAATTTATAAAGTCAAACTGAGATTGATGAGGTGGTTTGGTTCAGGGAAATGTCCATTTTATGAATAGATCAACTTAGAAAATAAAGACATTGGAAGGTGATGGTAAGATTGGATAAAGTATATAAGGAAGTACTAAGGGAGACAATGATCTCAAAACCTACAAGAGGAGAAGACCAGTGAGTCTATGATAAACTAGTAATGAGGCTATCGTCAGGAACCAAGTATAAGTTTAGTTCAATTCAGTGAAATGATAAACCAGAAACATTAGATGCATGTGATTCAGAGGAATATTAAATTCTTTCTTTTCCTTGAATGGATTATGGTAGCTACCTTAATTTTATTCCGACACTGAATCGTAAATGGATTAGGTAAGGTGAGCAGTGGTTAAGATGTAATTGAGAATGCTTTTAGATGAAACCTGAAAGAACAGGTGTAGGCCAAGTTCTCGAAGTAAGAGTTTTGGCAAAATGAAGTCTAGTTAATAGGACATATGATCAATAGGAGTAGTGTTGGTCGACCCACCAAGTTAAAGACAGTTTCAAATGGAGAAAGGCCAACCACACCGGCAAAGGTGAGAAATTTCATAAGATTCATGAGGTATTACCAAAGATTTGCTCAGGACTTTACAAAGAGTGCAGTCCCGTAATTCGACTTATTAGTAAAACTAAAAGTTTGAATGTACAAGATAAATGGGGGGAAAATCTCCCTGGAGCTAAAGATAAAATTGGTGATGACCCAACATTGGCATTACCTAATGGAGGAAGGAAAATTTTTGGAATTTATTAGGATGCACCTCGTACAGGTTTAGGTGCTGTGCTTGTGCAACATGGCAGGGTAATTACGGATGCATTCAGACAGCACGGTTCATCAGATTCGGAATGCCCTAGTAGTGCTAGTTTTGTGGAACGACTAACTTCGAAGGTAGTATTCCTTCTGAGACTAGATGTTAGGTAGACTAGTATTTGGTAGTATCGACTATTAGGACGAATATGTACCAGAAAGATGTGGTATGTTTTAGTTTGGAAACTTTGATTTTCCCTTCTAGGGGAGGTATATATATTTGGTTTCTTTCCAATGGTTAAACTCCCAACTTTATGTCAATCATTTCGTTATTATAACTGTTTTTAGTTCCACCCGCTTGGATGTTCCTAGAAATATTCTTCGGGTATCAAAATGGATCTTCTTAGTGTTACCAGTGGGTGGATAGATTGACTGAAATTTCCCTGATTCTGGAAAGAACTTCAACAAATTTGGCAAACCTTGTCTTTATGATTATCAGAAGACGTCACCAAAAAGAGTGGAAATTGGAGCAAAGCCTGTGGATTGGGTAAGGTAGCCGCTATACGGGCTGGTAGACAGACCCCAGTTATTACAGTTGAATGTAGGCATAAAATTATGAAGTTGAGATTTGATAGAAAAAGGAAAATGTAATTAAGAAACAAGTCGGACTGAGAAATTCCGGGATTGACTTAAATGAAAAGGTTGTTATGCCAGAAGTGTTAAGCTTTTGTGGCACGTGGGATTAATAAGAATAGTTGAAAGAATAAAAGTAAAGGAAAGGTGACCGAAGACGGTACCAAGAAGTCGATTGAGACTTATATGGAGTAAAGTTTTGAAAAAATCAAAAGGTATCAAAGAAGAAGGCACTATACCGGAAATTGCTAGAAAAGTAATGCTATTAGCCAACCCCTAAACTCACATATTTTAGTGTGGCCAGGGGAGGCCAAGTCACAAAGGATTAGCAAGTGACTAGACCAGCAATAAAAGGACAAAGCGGGGTTGCTTCTAATTAAGCGCCAACCGCGAGGACTTTTGTTATAAAATGAATTCAGATACAGGATGATGGATTTTATATATACCATGAACGTATTAGGATTGAGGGTAGTGACCAATGAAGAGTTACGAACATTATCAAAGATAGTGCAGTATGATGCATAAATGTTATCTGAAGCTTAGTGTCCTCAAGAAGAGCAATAGGTACCAAGATATTCATGTTGAACACGACCAATATCTTCTAGAACATCCTTGCTACCAGTACCAAGTTCTGTAAGAAAGAGTAGATAGACATGTGCTGTCTTTTGGAAGGTCATATAGACTGACATTCATTTGAAAGAAAAAGTTAGCATTAAGCTACCGATAGATTATCAAGATGAGGAGGGTAGAAAAGAGACCCTTATTAAGGATTCAGGACTGGATTGTCAACTAAAGGATGTAAGTATTTCTTGAAAATAGGATTGAGGATAGAATATCCATAAAATTAAGATGAACCCTGGGAATGCACGAAGGATAGCATAACCCCTAATAAAGACGTTGTGAATCCAGATGATATAAGTTGAACCGACTAAGGTAACAATAACCTGTAAGGATTTGTTGAAAAGAGTCTCGAAAGGTACATAGGCAGAATTGTTGTAGGATTGATCAATAATACTGTGAGATACCCTGTATCTAGAAAATATAGGAGGAATGATGAGGATGACCTAAGAAACCTTACAAGGAAAAAGGTAATACTCTGAGTTTCAAAATGGAAGTTTGGTAGAGAATGTATGACATAATAATAATGATGCCGGATGAGGCATGTAAGAAACCATGAGAAGGTATGGATTGAACCAATAAGGTTGAGATTGTTTTAAAGCAAGAAAGACCTGAGACAAAAGATATCCTAGACCTGATGAGGATATTAGCCGTGATAAAAGTCACATTTAAGGATTAAGGCAATAACTTATGGAAAAAGACTGATGGATATTTTCTCCTTCAGCAGAATTTAAGGAAGAATACTTTCACCCAACAGTGATGGGAATAAGGTAGAAAAAGTTGAGTTGAATAGATCAAGAAAACATTGATTGCAAGAAATTATTATTAGGAAAGGCCAATGAGGTGGCCGACACTTTAAGTATTGAGGAGTAATTATGAATGCTCATACCAAAGAAACGGAATGGTATTGAGAAGGACTTTGAAGGTCAGAATGTGGTGGAGGAATTTACATTCCCTCTAATGATTGTGCAAGAATCAACCATGAGAGTAGTTTAAGTAAAGATTCGATTCCTGATATCGTCTTAAGCATATTACCTGCATTAGGAGGTCCTATGTTGAGGTAAACCAGGACCTAGTATGAAATTGACTAAGTAAACCGTTAGCTTCCAGTCTTCTACTGAAGATATATGATTGATAATTTCGTCAACTTGGCAAAGCTACGATGCTTGAAGCTCTTCTGCAATTTTATCTGCTTCGTGTAATATCAACATCAATTTCAGGAGAGTATTCCTTATAGATAAGAAATAGTGATTATTTTGTCCTCCTAGAGGATCTTGAATTGACAATTATGAAACCTGTATGTTTAGCTATTAAAGCACTGCGTAAACGATAAACGATGGTGATCCTTCTGAGAAATTAGGTGATAACGATTGTGGAAATGTTGAATTAAATCTAAGTTAGAGAAATCGTCCAGGTTTATTTCGAATGGTTTAACTTTAGAACGACGGGATATTTGAAATAAATGATTAGGCTATGATGGTTCATAGAATGATTATAGTAGAAATAAAGGCAAGTGATTGATAGAGATGAAAATAGAGTTGAGGATCAATAAGGGAATCAGATAGGCGGACTCATGAGAAGCTCCATTAATGAAGCGAGAAAAGTATGGAATTAGCAGGGCAAGGGTATTGGCTAAAACGGAAAGTTGGAATTAGAAGCATAAATGACATACAAATTGACCCCTTTTAGGTTGGGGGGAAGTCGAGGAAATTTGGAATAAATTGACTGAGTAATAAAGAGACTCATGGAATGAGAAAGTGAAATCTAGATGGTTGAACAAAGGAAAGTTGGACCCAAACGTGTAACGCGTATTGAGTAAAGGTGACGAGGGTCTCAACACTGAGATGACGGTGGAGTTAAAGAACGGAAGTAAATAGGAATTAGATAATACGAATGATGTGATTGATAAAGAAAAGATTGGGAGATAATTATGAAATGAGAAGCAAGGAATGTTATGAATGGACTTTCTAACGAACTCTCGGGATGACAACATGATAGTGTTAGTATTGTGAATATGAAAGAGTCAGTAGAGTGGCGTAGAATGTCATTAACTATGATGTCAAGCGAGAAATCTAAGATTTAACTTGAGAGGTTGAAAGATTTTCTGATGATGAGTGTTGCTAAGATTGAACAAGAACATTGGTCCATAGAATGATGGACCGAGAAGCGAGGATATGTTGACACGTGAGATTACGATATAGTGGTATTTGATACAATTACGATTATTTTTCTTCTCTAATAAACCTCTATAGTTCAGAGGTAAATTTTAAGTATGATATTTGACAATCATGAAAAATTTCTATAATTCTCTGAAATTCTTTTCTTTTCTTCTCTCTTATTTATCTTCTTCTACATTGAGAAGAACAACCCTTTAAGGAGGGGAGGTACTGCTACGTGACTACCTGTCTATGTGATAGGAGTCTAAGTGGAATACCATAACTTGTCTAAATTGCTTGTTAAGTACTAAAGGCTGGCCACCTTCTGTACTAACTATGCAATAGGACAAATATTCATTGATCATAGTGATCTCTCAATAAATTCTTCTATTTATGTATTGATCGAGATTGCGAAGATAAAAGTGATCAGGAAATGCGTAATTACGAGTGAGGTTATCTCCGAATTCGCAGCGCGATAGTGATACCAAAGCACTATAGATACCAATAAGGAAAAATAGTATATGACTGGGTAAGAGCATAACCCGGATAGTGTGTTGTACGAAAAATAGCAAAAATTAATGAAAAAGGATAAAGGATGTATTGTAGCACTAGTAAGATGTGCTGAAAAAGGATTGGAATTGATTGAGGATTAACTGGAGAACTGGAAAGTGAAATAACCAACAAGTACTCAATTGTCTTCTACCTGATTCCGGGACAGAATCCTTTTAAGGAGGGGAGACTATAAGAACCAAAATTTTCGGTAGAATTAAAACTTTTTATTAAGTGTTGAGAAAAGAAGGAACAATGATTCCAACTCCAAGGTAGTAACAGTTCTAATGAATGAGTGTTGAATGGATATAGATTCCAAGGTTTATATGTTAGGAAGAATGCAACGGGTTAACAACCTAGATTAGAATAATCTATCTCCTAGCAAGGTAAGATATGGAAATTCCAAGTAGAGGAAATATTCTCATGTCATCCAAATCGATATCTAAGATAAGTTAAGTAACTCCGTAAAAGGATTAAGGAACGTTCGGGAAAGTGCGAGAACATTTTTCTGATTATAAGGATTAAATAGGGAATCAGTAATGAATAGTGTTTTCGGTGAAAATTGGAATATTATTAGACGACACTATATAGAAGTATCCAGAACAGATTTCTGAGTTCGAATCGATGATCAGTGAACGAAATAAGTGTATGTAAACGATATCAGATTCAGAAAAATAGCACTTTTATTTTCTCCGAGATTTCCCTGGACACTAAGGATTTAAGGAGATAATAAAAAGACTTAAGGGATTTAAATTCAAGGATTATAAAGGAGGATTAAAGATAGTAGTATAGATATTAAGAAGGTTTCCGGTAAAACCTTAACGAGAAATGCTTGAGATATTCCTCCGAACGATCAATGAAATTGAGCAATAGCCGGGCAAAGAAACAAGCAGAGAACCAAGAGATGAACATGTGCAAATTGGTGGGGGAATAAGAAACTAAGGTGATCAAAGGGAAAGTCAACAAACAAGTGAATGGTGTAGTTGCACTTTACCAAAAAATGGAGTTGCATGTTTCTAGCCAACCACTTGGCCAAATCAAGGAGTAACACATGGACTAATGGATGAGTGACAACACAAAAGGAGAGGATGCATCCAAATATAGATAGATATTACATATATTAAGTCATTACACATAACAAAACACAAAGAAAACTCCATCTCTCCATTTCCCCACAAACTGTCCAGCAGAACCAACCCTCAAAGAAAAATTTATATCTCCATTTATATCAATGATAAAATCACCAAATTTTAACCACAACCTCTCAACTCCATGGGAAATATTCGCTCAAAATTTCATGGCATTCTAATGAGTGTAGCCTAGTCAAATATCCTCCCAAAGTGAAGAAACCAAACTGTCCAGGATCTTGACAGTTTCTGTCCAGCGGAAAAAGAGGGCCCAAAATCCTAGCTAGGAAGCTTCAAATCTGATGATCTAGGACTCAAAACAAAGCTTATGGAGAGGCCTTGATGTGGTAAAAATTTGAGAGCCAAAATCTTATTTTTCGATTTGTTATGAATTTTACAAGATTGATGATGAATAGTAAATCTTAGAAACTAACTTTGAGTTCTTGTTTTCTTTGGATGATCTAAGTTTTGTTAAGGCCATACAAGGACTATATAAGGATTATTAGAGCTTGTATACACTCAAAGGAAGGTAATCATCTCTTGAAACCCTAGCTTTGACTTTAAGTTTTGGTGGTTTTAGATGATATATGATGATGATGTTAGTACAAGCATGTTTATGAGATTATGTAGTAGTTTTAGTAGTTATAAAACCATGATTCAAATGATGGATATGAGAGGCGTTCTTGGACTGTTAAGATGAGTATTATGTGTGTAAGATTGATGGTATGCCCGGTGTGGCTTGGTTGTATTGAAATAAATTTGGAAACGTCCGAATTATAGCCGTCGTAATGCCTGATTTTCGTTAGACCTTAAGAAACCGTGTTTGACAGTAGCTATAACTCACCGTCCAGTTTCATATTCTGCCATGGCAATATAGATTATGTTACAAGCTTCGTTTTGATATAAAGATCATGTGAAATGGACTTACGTTTAGGAGTTATGGTCAAAATCGTAAAAGTTGTTCGAAACCATAAAAGCAAGTTCGTAACTGAAATTGAACCTTCTTAAAATGAGTTATGCAGTGACGAATCATAGTAATTAATTACTAGAGATAAAAAGGAAGGTGTGAGAGAAAACCACATATCAAACGAATCGTTTTCCGATTTTATAAAAATGTTCGAATCAAGGTTAAGTGCGAACGAACCCTTAAAAGTACACTTGGTTAAAACTTTTGTAAATCACTTAGAAAACGAGCGATAAAACTCGAGGTATAACCTTGGTTCGTAAATGACCGACCTTAGAACTTATACGACTTAAGTATATATCAAGTGTAAGTATGACGACGTGTCTTAGTAGCGAACGAATGACGGGTCATAGCGATAATAAATAGAGTTGCACTAAAGGGTGTTCAATGAGATAACTCGAAAACGTGTTTCGACTTAAGTTAAGTTATACTTAGCCTTTTAAAAAGTGTTAAGTGATTGACCTCGGTTATTGTGACTATTTATAGATCACCGGATTGACACGAGGCACACTACCCCTACAGGATTGCCAGGCAAGTCTTCAAAACTTTGAAGCTGTTGTTGTGATAATATATATATGATACTGTTTACATATGCCATAGCATGCATGCTTGTTTTCAAAGTATATTGGAATACTTGTTCCCTGAACTGATATTGGCCTATAGACTAGATATGAATTATCAGTTATAAGCCGGATTGTTTTGTCAAGACCCTTAGTGAAGGGCGTATGATATTCATTCTTTAAATATAGACCGGGAGTCGGTATTTTGAGATATAGAGATAGTCGTGGAAACCCGGAGGGATTCCAGTGACAGTTTATTTGAGAAATGTTATTTATGAACATTATTTATATTTCCATAAAGTATTAATTACTTGGAAATTATTCGAGGAATGTTATATGAACATTATCTCAATCGAGAAGTACTATATGAATATTATTTTGAATATTCATTCGAGTTTATCTATTTACTGAATATTATTTTAATATTCATTTGAGCTTTAATTACTTAAATGAATATTAGTTTTGAATATTCATTTAGAGTTTGATTATTCGATGAATAATTACTTTAATATTCTTGGAAATTTTATTTATTAAATGAATATTATTTTGAATATTCCTTTAAGGTTTTATGTACTTGACGAATATTATTGTAAAATATTTATTGGAAGTTCTATTTATTTAAGGAAGATTATTTGGAATATTCCTTTAAAGTTTTGGTTATTAAAAGAATATTATTTTGATATTCATTTAGAGTATTATTTATTAAATGAATTTTATTATCAAATATTCATTTAAGGTTTAATTTAATTAGTGAATATTATATTAAATATTTATTTGAGTTTAATTATTTAATGAATACCATTTGAATATTCATTCAAGAAGAGATTTATTTAGTAAATAATTCTATATACTCATTCGAGGATTTATTACGAGCAATATTATGATTTAATAATATTCCTTAATTATTATTGATTTAATAAATATTCTTGGAATATTTATTTAAATTCTTTTAAATTCTTTTTATAATGATTTATATTATTCAAAGATTATCTTTCACCTTCAGATATGGTGTAAAATATTTCGGAGTATTTTATGACTATTTTTATCAAGGGGAGGTTCCCAAAACTTTATTTTTATTTAAATCTATCTTATAAGAAGATTTAAATACTCGCTCAACTTCCAAAAATATATAAGGGGACCTCACTTAAGAGATGTTATTTATTGGACTGCCCGGTCATATACTTGCTAAACTATCTTGTCATTCACATCTTGATTCTTTCAAACATCGATATGAATCTGTTTGGTTACCTCCTCAATGCTCGAGGGGTAAGATTGATGGAACAAGTTTATATCCATTAACAAGCATCAGCTTGAGAAATATTGGTGAATTTTCCTTTCCAACTAGATACGACTACTTTGTGGAGTCCTATCAACAAGTATTATACTTGGGGAAAGGGGGAGGAACTTTACGTTTCAGAGTCATGGATGTTATTCGAACTAGGAGTCGTGTAAGAGGCCGAGTAGCACCGGTCCATCCCATTGGCCCAACCGTTGGCCGGGGAGATCTAGCAGGGCGGTAGACAAGTAAATCCGTCAGTTCTTCCTTCTACCGGTAGTCAAACTAATTTGAGCTGTACAGTCTGCGACTGATCATCGTAAGGATTGGAACAGCGGGCGCGGTGAATACTCCAGTATTAGTTTATCCTCCAAATTGAGAAATTTTCTGCAACATTATCATTGCTGGCAGGGTTGAAAAGTGTTTGAACTGGAATTGCAATATTCTTCCTGCAAGTTCCTCTATTATGAAAATTGATTATATCTTGCTTATCTTTGGCATAGCAGATATTTCCACGGAACAATTATATTTTAGGTTACCTTGTAACTTCATCTTATACCTTATATTGGTACTACGTTCTTTAATGCATGGCATATGGTATCAAAGATATTTTGAACTGTTATATATTATTACTATTCAGTTATATTCTTTTAGGTGGGCTATTGCTCACCCTTGCTTTATTTATCTATATCACAACAACAGCTAGATCAGATGGTCACGCAAGGCGCACTCAGCGTAAGCAGGTGATAGCCATCAGAGGAATAACCGCTGAGATTATAGCTACCATTGTTGAAGAGGCAGCTACTGGTAGGCTAGTTGTTAGCATTTGAGTATCAAATGTAATTATTATATGGCATATGCAAATGGATGGCAAAGAGTATGTAATGGTTAATTGTAAACCTTTTGGGTTGTAAGAACTAAATCTTACGATTAATAATATTTGGTAATTACTCTGATTTTATCTCTGGGACTATAACGGGTGTGTTATGTTGTTGTTTTGGGTCACAAGGTTGTAATTTAATTCATGTTGGTTTTGTGGATTGAAATTGAGACCGTAACGACCAGATTCTTGACCCCAGATCTGGGGGTGTTACATTTATCAACACCGTTAGACGGCGTTTTGTCATTGCCGGAGCGGTCAAACATCTTTTCCTCCAAAAGACGATAATTCAAAGGCCCCTCCTTCTAGCGCCAATTGTTGTGGGAGGATTTTTGCACAACTACGTGGAGGTCATTGCTGGAATAGCGCCGTTGAATATAGAATCGCCCAACTGCCCAGAAAGGCTCGCAGTCGGAGATTTATGGCTAGCCGCCCGGGAAGGCTCACGGCTAGGGGTTACCGAAGAACACGGGAAGGTCGTTTGGTGATGATTGGGGCTGAATCTACGGGAATTAGAGCTCAAGGACCGAATGTTAGCCTGCCAAGAACCCTAATTATGAGATTGAACGTGCATCGGAGTATACATGCTCTTAGTATCAATGTGCGTTTCGAGAAGAGACCCCGTAAACTGCCTACATACCACTATTTATAGTGGATCAAGCCCGTATGTAGTTCTTGATTGATATGTTCGGTTGTTTGTGATGAGTTATCTCGTTTATGATGAGATAATGACTTATATTTACGTATATCAACTGATTGTGATATAGTTATCAGGTTTCCAAGTCATATCAGGACTGTTGGAAGCCTATCCATTGATGTTTATCTCAAGAATGAAGGATTTATCATGTATATATGATGTATATCCTCGAATAACTGAATAATTATCCGTTTAGAGGTGTATTTCCGCTGTAGAGACATGCTCCTAAAAAGTAGAAGATCTGCCTTATCTAATCTAGCGGCCTTATCAGGCTTCCGGGGGAAGCTGGGGTACCACCCGGTAGCCTGACTCTAGTAACCTGACTCCGGTAGCCCAATTATGGAGGCCATACTGGAAACCCTACCTGATGGTTGTCCTAGTCTGAACCTGTGTTTCTGTCAGGCTTCCGGGGAAGCTGGGGGTACCACCCGGTAGCCCCTCCGGTAACCCAGTTACGGAAGCTATGCTGGAAGCCCTCTCTGATGGCTGTCATTGGCTATGGATGAGACTATCCCCGGGACCATAAGCCTTATATTCTTTCAATGTTCATCGCAAGGTAGCCCCTCTGGGGGTACCGCCCGATAA
Source organism: Kitagawia praeruptora (assembly GCA_037693485.1). Lineage (NCBI taxonomy): Eukaryota > Viridiplantae > Streptophyta > Magnoliopsida > Apiales > Apiaceae > Kitagawia > Kitagawia praeruptora. Next base: position 107,452,104 of record CM075348.1, read on the forward strand.
CCCAAACTATGGCAGCCCCTTTGGTAAGCCGGTTATGGAAGCTATTCTGGTAAGCCATGTCTGGTAGCTGTACTAGAAGCTATGTAATGATGTCTATGGGTTGTGGATCATCCATGGGAGGCCATTCCCAGGACCCTTATCGTCATATCTACCTGCTACCCATCTCATGGTAGCCCCTATGGGTTGTCATAGGCTCTTGGAAGCCTGTTATCCGGGAGCCATGCCATTCGGGAGCCCTTCTACCCGGGAGCCCTATTATCTTGGGAGCCTTGTTATCAGTTTTCATGGGTTACCACGGGTACCTTGGAAGCCCTCTAAAACATCCTCTTTCCTTGTGGATTGGACCCAATACTCATCATGGGCCTAAATCTGATCCATGCAAGATTTTGGTCACAACAGGTTGGTAATGGCCGCCAGAAAGTTGAGGCATTATTTCCAAGGAAGGACGATCAAGGTAGTAACAGATCAACCTTTGAAGAAAATCTTGCAAAGACCAGAGGCATCGGGCAGAGTGGTGGCTTGGGCGATCGAACTGGGGGAGCACGACCTGGAGTATACACCGCGAACTTCGATCAAAGCCCAGGCACTTGCAAATTTTATTGTTGAATGTTCATTCTCGGGACCGAAGGATCTAGCCCCCGAAGAGCAGTTCATTCGGACACCGGGAAAGTTGAAGCTTTTTGTCGACGGTTCGGTCGCCAAAGAAAATTGTGGAGCTGGACTAATTCTAACAAGTCCAGAGGGTTTCGAAATCTGTCAGGCTATCAGGTTCATTTTTCCTTTAACGAACAATGAAGCCGAATATGAGGCCCTACTAGCAGGATTGGACCTGGCGAAGAACTTGGAAGTTAAGCATCTCAGGGCGTTCAGTGATTCGATGTTGGTAGTGAAACAGTTCTCAGGGGAGTATGGGCAAAAGATCCCAGAACAAAGGCCTACGCCCTTAAGGTATGTGAGCAATCTTTGATGTTTGAATCTTTTTAATTAACTCAAGTAGCTAGAGAGAACAACAGTCGGGCAGACGCTCTTTCAAGGCTAGCTTCGGCAGAAACCCAAAACCTGAATGGGTCCATCTATCTGACTAAAGTAAAGACGCCTTCGATAGACAAAAAACAGTGTATGGAAATTCACCAAGGGGTCAATTGGATGACTCCCATCAGGGCATTCTTGGAGAACGGTACTCTACCAATTGATCGAAGGGAAGCACAGAAGGTGAGGCATCGGTCGATGAATTATACTTTGGTCGGGGGCCGTTTGTTCAGAAGTTCGGCAAGTCAACCACTGCTTAGATGTTTAGACAAAGAGGAACAACAGTTAGTCCTCGAGATGGTTCACGAGGGAATTTGTGGAGAGCATTTGGCAGGAAGATCTTTAGCCTTCAAGATTCTCAAGCAAGGGTTTTTCTGGCCGAAGATGAAGGAAGATGCATCTGAATATGCCAAGAAGTGCAAATAGTGCCAGCTATTCAGCACGATACCGAAGCAACCACCCGAAGAGATGTCTTCAGTCCTTAGCCCGATTCCATTTGCTATGTGGGCGGTCGATATCATTGGGATCCTACTTACGAGTACTAAACAAGCAAAGTATTGCATCATGGCGATCGACTACATGACCAAGTGGATAGAAGCCAAACCACTTTCAGCGATTACCGAAGAAGCAGCAAAGAAGTTCATGTTAGAGCAAGTGATCTTAAGGTTTGGCATTCCCATGGTATGTGTATCAGACAATGGAACTCAGTTCATTGGAAGTAAATTTAGAAAGTTTCTAGCTCAGTTCGGAATCAGGCAGAAGTTTCGTTCAGTCGGACATCCCCAAGGAAACAGGGCGATCGAAGCGGCCAACAAAATTATCTTTGAAGGGATCAAGAAAAGGCTGGGAGAGTCCAAGGGTCTTTGGGCAGAAGAGTTACCCCGGGTCCTTTGGGCATACCGAACAACAGCGAGATCTTCAACCGGAGAAATGCCCTTCAAGTTAGACCTCGGGACAGATGCTCTTCTGCCAGTTGAAGTCGGCTTAGATTCCTACCGAACACAGGTGTTTAATGTGGAGACAAATGAATTCGGACTCCGGTCGAACGTTGACCTACTGGAGGAAGAAAGGGAGGCAGCCCATCAAAGAAACCTAAGGTATTAGCTCCAAGCGGCACAGTACTATGATTCTGGAGTTATGAAGAGGTCTTTCCAAATAGGTGATTTGGTTCTACGGGAGTTGGCAACATCTATGCTGACCAAACAAGGAAAGCTTATGCCGAACTGGGAAGGTCCTTATGTGGTGATTGAAGTGGTTCAGCCAGGCACCTACAAACTAGCCCATCCGGATGGCAGCCCTATTAAGAATACTTGGCACGCCTCTCGTCTTCGCTGTTTTTACCAGTAAGCTTATTGGACGAATTTTATTACTTTTTAATTCAGTATTTTGTTTTATGCAAGTTCATTCTGAATTCCCTAAGCTAGCATTAATCTATAATCAAAACCATGTAAAAGTTGTTGCATGATTAATGAAAGATTGTTTGCTCCATTCTTTATCTGCTGTTATTAAGCTAAGTACATTTATAGCCAAAAGGTTAAGTACACAATATTAAGCTTAACGGACCCATGTTTGGGGCCAACCGAATAAAACATGCGCCCTCTAACTTATTTTTTGTTAGAAATGATTGATGAGAACAGTGTTTGGAAGCTATAGTGACAAAACAGAGTTTAGCTGGAAGTAGTCAGAGTTTAGTTAAACACTGACTGGAAGCGCAACAGAGATTGTTAAACTCTGTAGTGGTATTGTCTGAAGAGTCAACAGTGTTTGAAGATTGATACAAGATAAATTTGGAAGCAATATCTTTGAAGATTGGAAAGCTGTCAAAGAGATTGAGTTGACTTGGAAGACTAGAGCAATCGTGATTGATATCAATTGTATAGCTTAATTATAGGAGAATCAATTACTGATTGTATGAAGCTGTATGTTATATAAATACAGTCAGGTTAACCCTAGAAGGGTATCGAACATTGAGAAATTCATTGATTGTAACCTAAGCAGCTCTCTGTGATATTTTACATCACTGAGAGAGGAATTGTTAATTCCAAACAGTTTTTAAGTATTAAACAGTGTGTTCTTGTTAAGTTACTCATACAGTATTTGATTACCTATTGTGTATTCGACCTAACAAGTGGTATCAGAGACAATCTGTTACTTTATTACAGTTAAAGATCCAAAACATAATAGTAATCAATGGCAGAGATACCTCCACCATCTGAGAAAGCCCCTACTACTGTTAGTAGGTATGAAACAATTAGGGTTCCTATACTTAGGCCATCAGAGTATGCAATTTGGAAGGTGAAGATGACCATGTTTCTGGAGGCTACAGATCCAGAATACCTTGATAGAATTTATGAAGGTCCTCACAAACCTACAAAGTTATCTGCTGCTGCTGCTGGTGAGGAATCAAAGGTCATTCCAAAAGAAAAGAAAGATCTAACTGCTGAGGATCTTTCATCTATTGCAAAGGATGCAAAAGTAAGACACTTACTTCACAGTGCATTAGACAATGTAATGTCTAATAAAGTGATTAATTGCACAACTGCAAAGGAAATATGGGATGCACTTGAGGTTAGGTGTCAAGGAACTCCTGCAATCAAGAAAAACAGAAGAAACATACTCACTCAGGAGTATGAGCACTTTGAGGCAAAGTCTGAAGAAACCATGACAGAAACATTTGACAGATTCTGTAAACTGCTCAATGATTTGTCATTGGTTAACAAAGAGTATGATTTAGAAGACTCAAATCTCAAGTTTCTTCTTTCTCTACCTGAAAAGTGGGATGTGAAAACAACCACCATAAGAGATAACTATGAACTTGGTGAAACAGAGATTGATGAAATTTATGGACTGCTCAAAACCCATGAATTGGAATTGGAGCAGAGAAACAAATGATCAAGTAGAAAGTCAAAGTCTGTTGCACTTAAGGTTGAGGAGAAACCATCAAAGAAGGAAGCATCAAGGAAAAAGGCAAAAGGAAAAGCTTTAGTCATACACTCAGAAAGTGAGTCATCAAACACTGATGATGACTCAAACACAGATGGAACATCTGATTCTGAAGATGATGAAGAGATGATGCAAATGGCTGCATTGATGGTAAAGACCTTCAAGAAGATGGGATTCAAGAACTTCAAGAAGGGAAAGAGATTCTCCAAGGACTACTCTAAGTCTGACAAGAAGAATTTCAAGAAATCTGAGGGAAAGGACTTCAAATCTGGTAAGAAAGATAAGTCTGAGATTCAATGCTACAAGTGTAAGGAGATGGGTCACTATGCTCCTGAGTGCAAGAAGGGTAAAACTGAAAAGGCACTCTACACCAAAGGCAGAGATTGGGCAGACACTTCAGATTCATATGAGGAAGTGAACTATGCACTCATGGCTACTACTCAGAATGAAGATGATGATCTAAAGGTACCCCCAACTACCTATGCCTATAATACTGATAATATAACTGAATTGAGAATTTATCTTAAAGCATTACATATCAGTTATAGGGATCAGACTTTAGAAAATGAGAGGATAAAAAATGAGTGCTCTCAACTCAAAGATAGAAATAAACTTGTTGAGGAACAGCTAGAGAACATGAATAAAGTTCAGAAAGAGAGAGATGATGCAGTGTTTATTGAACAGGAGTTGCTAGGTAAGTATAAGCAACTAGAATCTGAATTGGAGGATGCTAAACACATTATTAAAACTTGGACACACTCTGGTAAAGACACTCAAGAAGTGTTTCAGTCAGATACAGTAGGTCTAGGTTACTCTGAAGGAGATGAACTTAGATTTGAAAATTTGGTAAAAGTTAGACCACATCGTTCATCTGAAGGTAATGTTATGGGAACAGGTGGACCTAAGACTGAAGCTGAGAAAAAGGCTGTTAAAGAATCATATGCTAAGACTTTTGTTAAAGAGGCTAACATTGGTTTAATGACAGATAAACAACTCAAGCATAAGCTTAAAGAGATAAAATCTGTCAACAAACAGAAAATGCCTAGGAAAAACAAAAATGGAAAGGTAGGCATAACATCAGGAATTAAGCCAATGCTTGCTTCATTAGCTCCTAGAAAAACATGCTTTAATTGTGGTAGCACTAATCATCTTGCTAGTTTCTGCAGTAAGAATAAGAACATTAATTATTTGCCCTCTAAAACTGCAGTTAAAAATGATTATGTGAGAACTAGACCACAGACTTTATGTAAACACTATGGAAGTACATGGCATTCTATTTACACTTGCAGAGATTATCATGCTATTTACTATAATTACTATGAACCCAAGCCAAATTTGAAATGGGTTAAAGTAAACTCTGCAAATGTAAACTCTGAAAAAGTTAGCTTAAACTCTGATAATGTGAATTCCGCTGCAAAAGCTAACAGAATTAAGAAAGCCAAAGGATCCAAGCAAGTCTGGATCCTTAAAACTAATAATCAGTGATTGTTTGTGATTGCAGGGCAACAGGGTTAGTACCCTAGTCGTGGACAGTGGATGTTCAGGACACATGACAGGAAATAAAGCCCTGCTATCAGAGTATGAGGAGAAGGCTGGCCCAAAAGTTTCCTATGGAGATGGCAACATAGGACATACTCTAGGATATGGCAATATTAATCTTGGGAGTGTCATCATCAAAAATGTAGCTCTGGTTCCAGGACTCAAGCATGATCTGCTATCTGTGAGTCAAATCTGTGACAGAGGATATCATGTAGATTTCCAGCCTGAATATTGTCAAGTGATCAGTAAATCTACAGGGAAAGTTGCTCTAGTTGGAAACAGACACAATAACATCTATGAAATTAAATTGTCAACAAACACTGATGGCAAAGCAGTGTGTCTGTCAACAAGAATGTCCAGTGAAGAGAGTTGGAAGTGGCACAAGAAACTCTCTCATTTGAACCTGAACGACATCAATGAGCTAATCAAGAATGATCTTGTAAGAGGTCTACCAAGGTCTTAGTTGAATGTAGAAGGCCTGTGTGATTCTTGTCAAAAGGCCAAATAGAGAAAAGCCTCCTTCAAAAGCAAATCTGAGTCTTCAATTGTTGATCCTTATCATCTCCTACATGTGGATCTTTTTGGACCAGTGAATGTGATGTCTCTTGGAAAGAAGAAATATGCACTAGTCATTGTTGATGAATATACCAGATACACATGGGTATATTTTCTTGCAAAGAAGGATGAAACTGCATTAACACTGACAGAACATATAATCCAACTGGACAAAGGGTCAGAGAATCAAGTGAAGATAATCAGAAGTGACAATGGAACTGAATTCAGGAATTCATCAATGGAAGAATTTTGCAAGAGCAAAGGAATCAAACAGGAGTTTTCTGCACCTGGCACTCCACAACAAAATGGTGTAGTGGAGAGGAAGAACAGAACCTTGATAGAAGCTGCCAGAACCATGCTAGATGAAGCAAAATTGCCAACATACTTCTGGGCAGAAGCAGTTCAAACTGCTTGTTTTACTCAAAATGCAACACTGATCAATAAGCATGGTAAAACACCATATGAAATGGTGAAAAAGAAGAAGCCAAATCTAAAATATTTTCATATTTTTGGATGCAAGTGTTTTGTGTTGAAGACTCATCCTGAGCAGTTGACCAAATTTGATCTAAAAGCAGATGAAGGAATTTTTGTTGGCTATCCACTGTCAACTAAGGCATTCAGAGTTTATAATCTGAGAACTAGAGTGATCATGGAATCAATTCATGTGTCATTTGATGACAAGAAAATAACTGGAATTGAAGATGTCAATGAACATGATCTACTCCACTTTGAAAATGAAGATTTATTCTCTGAAAAAGTAAACTCTGATCAGACTGATCTGACAAACTCTGTTGATCTAAACTCTGAACCTCTACTGGTAAATACTGAAGAAACTCTTCAATCAGAAACAAGGGAAGAACCAGTTGAGGGGGAGCATGAAGAATCACATCAAAGTGATAATTCAAACACTGAAAGTGACTCAGTTGATAATTCTGAATCAAACTCTGTTGATAATTCTGAGCAGTCACATTCAGGGGGAGCATCTGAAAATGAAGAGAGGCACCAAGAAAATCAAGAGAGCATGGATCAAGGGGGAGGATCACATGATGACAGAAGCAATTTGCCTTCTGCAAGAAAATGGACTAAGTCACACACACCTGATTTAATTATTGGTGATCCAGATGCAAAAGTAAGGACAAGAAGTGCAACAACAAATGAATGTCTGTTTCATGCATTCTTGTCACAATCTGAGCCAAAGAAAGTGGAAGAAGCTCTTAAAGATGCTGACTGGATAACAGCAATGCAAGAAGAGCTAAATGAATTTGAAAGAAATGAAGTGTGGACCCTTGTACCAAGGCCCAAGAACAGATCCATTGTTGGTACTAAATGGGTTTTCAGAAATAAAACTGACAGTGAGGGTGTTATCACAAGAAACAAAGCAAGACTGGTTGCAAAAGGCTATTCACAACAGGAAGGAATAGACTATGATGAAACATTTGCTCCAGTTGCTAGATTGGAGGCAATCAGAATCTTTCTAGCATATGCCTCTCATAAGAAATTCAAAGTGTTTCAGATGGATGTGAAAAGTGCATTTTTAAATGGAAAACTTGAAGAAGAAGTGTTTGTGGAACAACCACCAGGTTTTGTAGATCCAAAATATCCAAACCATGTCTACAGGTTAGACAAGGCACTCTATGGACTTAAGCAGGCACCAAGGGCATGGTATGAAACCCTTGCCAAATTTCTACTAGAAAGTGGATTTCACAGAGGTACTATTGACAAAACTCTGTTTTATTTCCAATCTGGTAGTGACTTGCTCTTAGTTCAGATATATGTAGATGACATCATTTTTGGATCTACTAATGATAAACTCTGTAAGAAGTTTGCCAAACTCATGCAGTCAAGATATCAAATGAGTATGATGGGAGAGCTTAGTTATTTTCTAGGCTTACAGGTGAAGCAAACAGATGATGGAATTTTTGTAAATCAAGCAAAATATACCAGAAATCTTCTCAAGAAATTTGGTATGCTTGACTGTTCATCTGCAACAACTCCCATGGCAACTGCAACAAAATTGGACAAAGATGCAGGGTCATCAGTAGATATGACAAGTTACAGAGGAATGATTGGTTCTCTACTCTATTTAACAGCTAGTAGACCTGATATCATGTATGCCACTTGTTTGTGTGCAAGGTTCCAGGCAGATCCAAGATAACCACATTTAACAGCAGTAAAGAGGATTTTTAAGTACCTCAAGGGCACTATAACTTTGGGGCTGTGGTATCCAAGAGAATCAGAGTTTAAACTACTTGGTTATTCAGATGCAGACTTTGCAGGCTGTAAGATAGACAGAAAAAGCACCAGTGGAAGTTGTCAATTTCTGGGTGACAGACTTGTTTCCTGGTACAGCAAGAAACAGAAGTCAATATCTACATCTACAGCTGAAGCAGAGTATATTGCTGCTGGTAGCTGCTGTGCACAGATTTTATGGATGAAGAATCAACTGCTGGATTATGGATTAAGGTATACCAAGATACCTATTTACTGTGATAATCAAAGTGCTATTGCAATGACAGGTAATCCAGTACAACATTCAATGACAAAGCACATCAGCATAAGGTATCACTTCATCAGAGAGCATGTAGAGGAAGGCAACATTGAGCTTCACTTTGTGTCTACAGAACAACAACTTGCAGATATCTTCACCAAGCCATTGAGTGAAGCTACATTTACAAGACTGGTCAATGAACTAGGAATGGTCTCTAGTTTTGACTAGAGATGTTGGTTAGACTCAAAGACTTATCTCTAAAATATATTGCTCATGTTTCTGCAAATTGTTAAGTGCTATGTGAACCTTAGTATTAAACTCTGTTCTGCATGCTTATGTTTAAAATTTGTTAAACTCTGTCAGCATGTCTGTCTGTTAAACACTGTTAACATGTTGGATACACTCAGTGAATTCAGAATTGATTTTTGTCTGAATAAAAACACCAATGAAGAAAAATGTATGAAGCATGATTCTCAGTAATTAAATCATGATTCTTTCTGATTCACTGTAATCTAATCAGACTTTGTGCAGTAAATCAACACAGCATGATACTGTTTCATATTTATAGCATCTCTTAGTTTATTCAGTCCTAAACTCTGAGTATATGAATATTGTGTGCATTGCCTCTCATAAGAAAATTTCTGTTATTGATGAACTCTAAACTCTGATAAGTGACATTCTGTTCCCAAAGGTATGGTTCCTGATAATTCCTTGTTTGTACTTGTGAAAACCATAAAACTTGAGATGTGTTGATTAGTTTGGTGAGTTCAGATTCATGTCTACACCCTGTGAGAGTTTGAGCCAAATCAGTGATTGATACATTTTCTATCAATCAGTATTTATTGTTGTGTGATATTCATCAGGAAGTATGTTTCTCTAGAAATTGTATTAAACCATCTTGAGACTACATGATATGTGTGTGCATGAAAATGATAAAGGCAATAGGATTTACCATTCCTTCAAACACTGTTCAAAATTCTTTTGAACACTGTTCAAACACTGTATAAACACTGTTCATAAATACCACCCTTAGTAAACCCCTTTGAGCCTAATTAACTGCTCAATTTCTTAAACTCTGAAGTATTCAGAGCAGTTATATTTTTTTTTAAAAAAAAATCAAGCAGGTGAGTGTTTCTAAAGAAAAGAAAAGCTTACTCAGTATATATGCTAAATAAAAAAAAATAAAAAAAAATAAAAAAATAAAAAATAAAAAATAAAAAAAGGCATATATACTGACCTTGTACAAATATGTACTAACAGTGTGACTGAACACTTTGCTCTATTAAAATGTTCAGCTTGAAATTCACTCATGAATAAAACATCTCTATTCATCTGTTTGATCTTACTCCATTACAACCCTGAATAAAGTCCTTTTGATTTGTGCATACATGTACTCAAAGTAGTGTAGATTTGGTGGACATTCAAGCATATGGTAGATTCTGCTATTTCTGATTGAATGTGAGTGTAAACACTTCACCTAAACACTTGTGTGCTTCGAGAGTTTGTGAGATTATCAAATTCATGACTGTTATTCACTGAATGATGCTCTGATTTCTATCTCTTGATCTTTTTGTCTTCAAAGACTGTGTGCTTACTTGGATAATCATCGAACATCAAAGGGAATGGAAGTTTTCAGATTTCTGTATTACAGTAACTACAGAGTTTAGCATTCATCAAACAATCAGTGTTTAATATGAGAGTTTGTGCATTCAGTGTTTATTGATTTTTGTTATGGATTTTATGAAATATTAGATGCTCTAAAAATTGATTTTAGTAAACTCTGCTTCACACACACTCATATTCACAACTGTGCAATTTTTGAAAGGGTTGTTAGTGATAAAGTTGGAAAATTGATAAACACTGTTGAGTTGTCTTAAGTACTCTAAGGTAAAGTTTCATTGAGATGATTTGACTATTTTGGAGTAATTGGGATAGTTGACAGCTGTTAATTAGTGTAAATATGTCAAAGTGTCGTGATTATAGGAATGACAGCGGTAATTATTAAGTGATCCATTGGTTGTTTGACACGTGTCCCATGATAGTGTCCCACTCACACATTACTCTACAATCAGTTGCGCGCTTTTACTGAATAAACGATTGAGTTTTAGTTTTACTCTAATCGTTTTTGTTCTCTCACTTCACATCTATTCATATTCACCCACTCACAGTTACTTGCATACTCATTCACTTTCAAAATTCTCACTCATTCTCCTTCACATTTTGGTAAACACTTACCATACATCTTTTCTCTGAATATCTTCGTATCATATCTTACTAATGGCAACCAAAGCGTTTGATGCAGCAGGATTAGTTTTTCTTCCTAGCAACTATGCAGCACCACTGGAGAATGCAAATGCTCCAGAGGCGTTTCATTTGTTTCAAAATTTCTTGAAAGACTCTGAAATAGGGAAGGCGTTAACTGCACCACCAATACTCTCTGCTTCACAAATTGCTACTTTCTGGACAAACTCTGTGTATGATGATGGAGAAGAGTCTGGCACTCCAACAATCACTTTCACTCATGCTGAATCAGAGTATATCATTACTCCAACTACGGTTAGGGATGCTCTGGATTTTGAGACTCACACTTCTTACAGTGTTGTTGGTCATGATCGCTTGAGGACAATGTTGCAGCAAATTGGATGTGCAGGCAACTTGAATAAGCTAGGGTCTCTGAGAAGGCCGCTTTTGAGAAAGGAATGGAGCTTCTTTTTCGATTGCATTACAAGAGCTTTTGGAAAGAAGACAACAAATTGGGATGCACTTCCTCTTGACACTCTCCAAATTGGTCATGCTCTACTATATGGAGGTAATTTCGATTTTGGTAGACTAGTGCTAATGAATTTGGGAGAACGTTTGTTTGAGCCTACTTCTGTTTATTTTGCTCGTTTTTGTCAAATGTTATTCACTGCTTGTGTGCCTAATCTTACAATTGATGAAGCTGATGAAATTCAGTCTTTTCAAGTTGCTAAAAGGATGTTTTCTGATTTGACAAATAAAGATCTCACTAAACAGCAAATACCTGATATGTTTATGCCATTAGCCTTACAAAACTATGTTAACCAACCTCAGGATTCTCAATCACCACAACACATGCCTGAACCATTAGACACCATATATTCTGAACCAACACCCACAACACCTACAACACCCACAACCACTGTACCTACTACATCTCATCAACCACAACCAGAACCAATAAACTCTCCACCAATAAACTCTGAAACCTTAAACTCTGAGACAGCATATACTGACAAACCCAAATTCAAACCAAAAAGAAAAATACACACTGCCCAAAACACTAAACACTCAAAGGCTAAACAGACATTACCTGGAGCTGTTTATTCTAGAAGAAAGAAACAAAAGGCAAACAGACCTTCACTTTCACCACCTAAGGAGAGCTCTAGTGAAGAAGAAGAAGAGGAGATTGTAGTGCCTCAAGTCAAGAAGAGAAGATTAATTCTTTCAGAATCTGAAGATGAGCATGTATTTGAAGCTCCAGAGGTGGTTTCACTGCAAACACCTACTGTTGAGGTTGCAGAGAATGTTGCTATACCTGCAGAGGTTGAAATGCCTGCAGAGGATATTGTGGCTGTCAATGTTGAAATACCTGCAGAGGTTGAAATACCTGCAGAGAATGCTGTCAATGTTAAAGTACCTACAGAGGATAACATGCCTGTAGAAGAGGATCACAGAGATGATTTTTCACCAGTGAATGATGTTCTTGAATCATTTCAACCAATCCTTGATCGTATCTCACCTGTTGTTCATACTGAAGCTCCTGGTGTAGCTGATGAGCCTGCAGTTAATTTACCTGAAGCTGCAGCATCACACACAGAACTGATATCTAATGCTTCTCCAATTCCAGATAAAGGTGATGAGGTTGATCAGGCAACTAAGATAATTTCTGAATCTATGACTGTTGAAGTTACACATACAAACTCTGTTGCAGAGCCTGTGCAACATGAGGAGACTATTGACAAGATTGCAGAAGTTGTTGCAGAAACTGTGGCTGACACAGCTCAGCACAGTGTTCTTTAAAAGATGCTCAAGCTAATGATGCAAGTGCTGAAGATGAATCTGAAAACAGTGCAAACTCTGATTCTTTTCTGAGTGCACCAGCACAGACTGAAAATAAACATAAACCTTTTGATCAGCCTTGTCCATCTCATGCAATTGAAGTAGAGCACCTTGCTAAATATGCTGCTAATTGGTATAAACAAGACTGTATCTTTCCAAAAGGGAGAGCAGCTGATTTTGTTAAGCAGACTGCAAGTAAAATTTCAAATCCAGAGATTTTATCATGTTTAAAGGCAACTGTGGTACAAGTCAAAACTCTGGATGGAAATTTTGCTGACACAAAACAAGAAATTGCTTCTTTGAAGACTGAGATACAGTCAAGAGAAATGAAGATGGAAAGAGAGTCCAAACTCAAAGCTGCACAGCTGTCTAAAGTTCAAGATACTCTCTTTGCCAGGCTAGGAAAGGTTGAAGAGAATCAAGCTGCTTTGTTTTCTAAGGTTGATTCTATTGCTAATTCTTTGGAGCTCATTACATCTATACTCATTCCTGATGATGTCAAAAAGGGGGAGAGAGTTGCTAAGTCTAAATGCAAAGTTTCTCAAACTCTGCTTCAAAAGGATGATGCTGGAGATGGAGGGGCAAGTGATAAGAAGAAGGGTTTAAACTCTGAAACACTAACTCTGAGATCTGGCAAATCTCTTAAGTCACAGTCTGTTGGAATAAACACTGAAACTCAAGGTACTTCAAAAACCAAGAGTTTGGAATTAATATCAAATCCAAAGACTGATGAGGAGTTAGCTGTTAAGCTTTTTATGGAAGAGAATACAGAAGGAGTTACTATAGAAGATGCTAAAGCTGAAGAGAAGAGTCTGCAAGAAAAGCATTTGAAGACTTTAAAGTCTGATAAATTGAAGAAGAATGTGAAAGCTGTTAAAGCTGCAAAGCCTGTTCTTAAAGGCATTCAAATCAAAGAACCAGTTGGTACAAATCAAAGAATGCAAGTGTTCAGAAAACTAACAGATGAAGAAGCTAAGCAAAAGCTGAAAAGTATTGTTACAACCTCTGTTGATACACATGTTGTACAGAAGAATGAAGACACAACCTCTGTTACTACACAAGTTGTGACTACACCATTATTGTCTTCTCAGTTGAAATCAACATTTGGAAAAGGTGTTCTTCATGATTCAAGGCTAGAAGCTACAGTTCCAATGGATTTTACTGATAGTAGAGCTTTATCTGGTAAAGTTGGATACAACAAAGAAGGTATAGGCTCACACAGAGACAAAAGGCAATATGTTGGTCCCAGAGATCCTTCTTCACTGTCTGTTCCAGGTCGTGGTGTCACTCAAGAGAGTTTAGACAGACTGGAGTCAGTACAGCTTGTATATCAGAAGAGTTTAGAAAAGGATTTCTTGCTATATTTCATGGCTGATGGAACAGTGTTTAAAGTTTCTGAAAAGGATATTGAATTAAAATACTGGGAAGAACTTGAATATGTCCTGTATATTTTCAGAGTGAGAAATCAAAGAGCTCAGTCAGTTGTAAATGTGCTCAGACAAAGGATGATTCAAAACCTTGCAAGAAGAAAAATGAAATTCAACAGTAAGTATGTTCCTAAGTACAGAGATTGGAATGGCAATCTGATAGAAATGGAGAAGGGAACTACAAAGCTGAAGACTGATCTTGGAATCACTGTTCTGGATTTTAATGTGAAGTCTGAGGAAGTGAAATATATCAGGCTGGGAAATGAAATGAGAAGAAACAAAATCTACGATCTTAGAGCTGCTATCTATCAAACTGATGAGAATGATCCTCAGTTGAGAGAAATCAAGGAAGCCATGCAGATAGAGCTTGAAAATGCTGAAAGAAGATTGCTTATAGACTATCTCAGAACAATGCCAGATCTACAAGAGATTAGAAATTAAAGTCTGTAAGAATTTTCTTATTTTCTGTAGAAATTGTTAAGTAATAGCTTAAACTCTGTTTGTATGTTAGACACTGTAAAACTTTGTATTTGTTTTGACATCATCATTTACTGTAAACTTGTACATTCTTGCTAATGGACAAGTTGGGGGAGATTGTTAGAAATGATTGATGAGAACAGTGTTTGGAAGCTATAGTGACAAAACAGAGTTTAGCTGGAAGTAGTCAGAGTTTAGTTAAACACTGACTGGAAGCGCAACAGAGATTGTTAAACTCTGTAGTGGTATTGTCTGAAGAGTCAACAGTGTTTGAAGATTGATACAAGATAAATTTGGAAGCAATATCTTTGAAGATTGGAAAGCTGTCAAAGAGATTGAGTTGACTTGGAAGACTAGAGCAATCGTGATTGATATCAATTGTATATCTTAATTATAGGAGAATCAATTACTGATTGTATGAAGCTGTATGTTATATAAATACAGTCAGGTTAACCCTAGAAGGGTATCGAACATTGAGAAATTCATTGATTGTAACCTAAGCAGCTCTCTGTGATATTTTACATCACTGAGAGAGGAATTGTTAATTCCAAACAGTTTTTAAGTATTAAACAGTGTGTTCTTGTTAAGTTACTCATACAGTATTTGATTACCTATTGTGTATTCGACCTAACATTTTTATTGTTCAAGTACATTATGATTTAAGTTACAACCGTTTGGCGAATCCAAATTTGGGGCCGACCGAATGAAATTTGGACTCATACAAAAATGTCTCAGTATTTAAGTCGCTTTGACATCAATTAAGGCTGGGAGGAAATATTTTTCAGCCGACCGAAGGAGACCTTAATCACTTACAAAACACCTTAAATACTGGGGGGCAACAAGGTTACGACCGAAAATGCACATACCTGCTAGGCTGAAGCCGAAGATGAATAAAAATGAAAATAATTATGCTAAGGCAATATCAGGCCGAAGATGCATAAAAATAAAAGTAATTATGCTAAGGCAATATCAGGCCGAAGATGCATAAAAATGAAAGTAATTATGCTAAGGCAATATCAGGCCGAAGATGCATAAAAATGAAAGTAATTATGCTAAGGCAAAATGGAGCCGAAGACGCATAAAAATAAAAAATAATTGTGCTAAGGCAAATTAAAGCCGAAGATGCATAAAAGAAAACAAAAGCTATGCTAAGGCCGAAGCCGATGACACATAAACAAAAATAATTATGCTAAGGCAAATTTAAAAGGCCCAAAGGCGAAAATATTAAGCCCGAAGGCAGATTAAAATATTACAAGCCCGAAGGCACAAATTAAAAGACCGAAGGCAATGTTAAACATTACAAGCCCGAAGGCCATCGAAATGAGATTAAAACCAAGGGAACTATTCGGAAATAGGTTCGTCTTCACCCGAAGAGACTACCAGAGGTTCATCAGACGTTATCCTGCCAACTGGATCTGTCATACCCAACTCGGCATCAATCATTTGAGTATGATCGAAACCGAGAGAGTGTGCCTTCACCAGGGCAGCGTCATACCCCATCTGGTAGCATCGCTCTTCGGTTAGATCCAGCTTCTTCTGCAGTTTCCGAACGTTCTTCCTAGTGGCCTTGAGCTGCTGGTTTCTCCATTCAACATGCTTTTTCACGGCCTCCATCTCCTCCAACTTCTCCTTCAAGGCATCATTCTCTTCATTTAAGGAGCTGGCCTGGCCGGTGACCCTCTCCAGATCATTGGTTGCATTTCGGAGATCCTCCTCAGCCTTGACCGCCCGAGTTTCCAGCTGACCGACCGTCTTAAACTTGGCCTATATGCCCTCCATCCGTTCGGTAACAATAGCTGACCAGGAGACACCCTGGAAACAAACATGGGAAAATAATTAAATGTTGAAGGCAAATAAAATGAATAACACCATGGAGGAAAAAGCTCACCATAGAGAGTAAGGCCAGCATCTCGGTACAAGCCTGAAGGTCGTTCGCCTCGGCGAACGTCGGCCTATCGGGTGGCAAGATGAGACCCCGGCAAAGATCGGGACCCACGATGGTGGACGATTGCGGAGCAGGGACAATGATTCTGTCAGTTTCAATAACTCCCCATTGGGGAACGTATACTTTTAGACCAGCATCACCCAATCGGCCCCTCTTCCGAGAGTCGGTCGGAGTGATCAAGTCTGTCTCCCTTGTCTCCAGGTCCCGAGGAGGAGAAGAAGCAGGCGGAGTTGTAATTGCCTCCCTATGATTTGGAGCCGACTCCTCCCCCTCATCGGTCGCCTGAGCCGCAGCTTTGGCTTCAGTAGTAGCAGCAGCAGCAAGCTCGGCCGCCTTCTTGCGCTTCCGTTCTATGATTTCCTGAAGGGAAGACACTGCACAAAACATCAAGAGGTTAAATACGTATGGCAGAAAATAAAAATGCAATACCTAAATGCGAAAACAAGACAGAAGATAGATGTTACCACTACCCCAAAGGGCGACCAACCAGTCGTTATCCCTGTTGCTGGACAACGGAACTCTATCCATTTTAAGTTCGCAGAGAAGACGGTAATCATGTTCGTCCGCCTGTATGAGTTCGGGATACTTAAACCTGGAGGGATCGAGCTCCTGCCAGCGGCCGTACTTCTCCATTTTCGGCCCTGAGATTAAAACCCACTTCTCATGAGTCCCTTTATTGCTAGAGTTTGTTTGAGCCCAGTCGGCCTTGTCGGTTCGACGGGCTATGGTATAGAAGCCGTTGCTCTTTGTATTCCTTTGGAGCTCATAATGATGCCAGAACAAAGTTTTCCTTGGGGTCATCTTTTTGGCCAGGCATCGGGCTTGGAAAGCGTTTATGTGGAAAAAGCTGTTCGGATCTAACTTCCCTATAGCTATTCCTAGTTGCTTCAGCAACTTCTTCAGGATGGGCAACATTGGCAATCGAAAGCCGTATTTAAACGCCATTTCGGATATGCCAGTGGCCACGCTTCCCCCGCAGAGGGGAGGGATTGCAGGGTTATGCCAGATGCGGTCCTTCTTCCTCGGTGCGAAGAAGTACCAGACATGTCTCTCTACTAAGTATTTGGAATGAAAGTCTTCGATTTTATCTTCGGTCAGCTTCGACCGGAAATTTACAACCGGATATAATCGGGCGTCGCTGAAGGGTGAAACCTCCGAAGGACCAGCACCCTCGGTCGACTGATCCATGTCCCTGCATTCGGAAATGAAGAGACGTTAGCCTTGTACTCGGACAAAAAAAAAAAAGAAAACAAAAGGGAAAAAGACCGAGTACAGTGAGCCAGGATCGGTCGGGGCATCCTACAACCTAGGGCGAAGTGAGTCGAAGGCCTAAAAACTTCGGGAAACTAGGACATTCTGGAGAGAATTCCGAGAGATCGGGATGGTCCGAAGAGTGTTCTCAAGGTTCGAAGATCCCGAAGGAAGTTCTTGCCCAGACCATTTTCGGACAAATTCAAAAATCTTAGGGAAAGCTAATGCAGGGGTAAAATGCTACATCAAAAAAAACCTAAATCGTTGCAGGCATGTGCATAGAACATTAAGGAATTGCAGGTAACTATATGCATATACATATGTGTACAGATATATACATGAACACATGAAATGCAGGTTTATAACAATAAAGAAACAATAACGGAAATGGTACAAACATACAGATAAAGTTAAAAGAAAGAGGGGTATAGAAGCACTCACTGATTTGCCAATGAGAAATGAGATCCGATTCCTGGGGATAGTTTCCTTGAAGATGAATTGCTACCGGAATTGGAGAGCTTGGAGTGGTCGGAAATGAAATGACGGTTCCAATTGCTGTTCACAAAAAGCTCTGGGGAAGAAGATTTTTGCTCTGGGAATTGTGCGATATTGTAAGCGTAAAAGTGAAAATGAATGGGTTTTAGAGGGTTTAAGTACATGGACGCGACGTTTGGACAAGGATCATTTCGAATTCAACGGTGGAGATTAAAGCGTGGATCTCGAGATCAGACAACTGTCAATCATAAAGGGACACGACTCCCCAGGAGACGTCTCGACCTTGTCCATCGCCCTCCTTATCCAAATGAGACGTCTGAGGGTTATGTTCCGAAGATGGGCTTTGGCTTTGGCCTTCGTCCTGAGGATCTCTCCGAACGAAGCCCAGGGACATGGTGGAGGCCCACTTCCTTAACGGGCTGGACCGAAAGCCCAACACCCCGAATCCGAATGGAAGCCCACATTCATCCGGCCCATTTAAGGTACAACGGCCGTATGGTTGCACCTCCTAAGGACATGGGACATAAACTCTCTACGTTCAAATTACTTACAAAGAACCGACTGACTTATCCTCACACCGAAGGTGAATCGGGGGGCCAAACCCTCGCATTCTTCTTCTACAGGTCCGACCGAATTGTTATCCGGCAGAATCCA
Organism: Kitagawia praeruptora; assembly: GCA_037693485.1. Lineage (NCBI taxonomy): Eukaryota > Viridiplantae > Streptophyta > Magnoliopsida > Apiales > Apiaceae > Kitagawia > Kitagawia praeruptora. The sequence goes on from CM075348.1 coordinate 107,470,987, forward strand.
TTCGTAACAACCATTATAGTTGCAAGTAATGACAACAACGTTGTGTTCGAAAACTAAAAATAATCTTTTGTTAATTGTGCATATTTTTCTTAAATGTTATAGCAACCAAATGAAAAATTGTTAAACTCTACTATTTCAGATAATATATTTAGATTTTTCAATTAAAAATAAATAGTAAATAAACTTTTTAAATTCTAAATATGTTATCTAAAATACTAGAATTTAATAACTTTTCATTTGGTTACGGTAAGATTCAAAAAAAAGTGCAGAATCAACAAAAAATTACTTTTATTTTTCGAACACAACGTTGTTGTCATTACTTGCAACTATAATGACATACATGAGATGCCGATAACTAGAATGAGCAAAGATCATAGCTAAAAATGTGTGGACTTTAGATAAAGAATAGAAGACTCAAATGAAAGTGGCCTGATGGCACATCTGAGAGTATCGACAAGGCCATTTGTAACTAACAAAGTACACTCAGCTTAATTATAATCCGTAGGACCATATCGATGTACATATTGTAAAGTACGAGTAGCTACATTAACGTTCCAAATACAGTGGATGTTAGGCAGCCGGCCACTTTATTTTCAAACTAAACACACACTTCTACCTAACCCACCTACCCCCCACTTTCCTTCTTACATTTCTACCCCTCATGTCACCAACCCCCCTCCTATAAATACCTCCATCTCCCTTCATTATAAAACACACCAAACACCAAAATATCTTACTCTTTTCTCTCCATCATAGCTGCTAGATAGTCCGTCTAGTAGAAAACTTACATTGCGGTAGTTTCAGGCAGGTCAGGATAGGGGGCCCTCGTGCTACTCTATTCTTTCGTTTCGGGTGAGTTAGTGCGAGAGTTTGGTCGGGCTGTAGCCATCTGGGTCTACAGCATTAGGAGTTCGTCCAGCCATTGCAGCCGCAACAAGGGGAGTCCTCCAAGTTATCCGGTCAAGTACCGAAGGGATAGTTCTGTCCAGGTTATCCGGTCCAGTACCGAAGGAGTAGTGAATCGTTGTATTTCTATTCAGTTGTGCCTTAAGTGTTACTTCGTAAACTTGAGAGAGAATATTGTAACCATTATTATCATTATAGTGGAAACATTCGGAGCAGGTCCCGTGGTTTTTACCTCTTTGGCTTAAGGGGATTTTCCACGTATAAATCTTGATGTTCATCTGTCAATATTTGTTATCATTATTGACTGTTATAATCACCGTATTTAATTTACACAAAGACAGGAAACGGAAATTCCTAACAGTGGACGCATTAACTCATACAAGTATTATGTAGAGTGCAATATACACTAACACACTTCCATTTAGTTATAACATTCACATCATGCTTTATTACGAAAACTAACTACGCTGATCCTCATACCAATACACATTATTAAACATTTAAACAGTATATTCGACAATCAGATTTATATATATACAACTAAGAATTATTCATCTCTCCAGTATATACATCAACAGCCAAGTTAATTTAGTAAATAAAATAGGTAAATTCAAACTAACTCATCCATATGAGTGTAGGCTCAGAACACAGTATTAGGTAGGAAAAACAATTGTAATGGGAGTCCATGGCTTCAAAAAATGAAGAACATATAGAAGAAATAATTCATATATCGTGGGGGAAACACTAGTAAAAGCGAAAAATACCAATGCATACAGGTCCTCTGTTCGGTGCACTCAAACATGACTTCTCTTCCTCTTGACAGTGCACACAGGCAAGGATCTCGAAATCCATAATTACATGATATTTGTATCTTATTAGTTCATCATAAAAGATAGATATACACGTAAAAATAAGGTGACCTGATTCCAAAGATCAGCCGCACACCGTGGTCCAGTTTGAACCTAATTCACTTGAGGATAGTTTTTGGAAGTTGCAGTATGTAAAATATTATGATTTCCCTCGTCAACCTACCTAAGCACAAGATATAAAATATAACTACGAGCACCTGATATGCTTACTAATAGCGTGAGGAAAACAAAATACGACAACACATTCATGGAAAATCACAACGCGGGGACGCATTCAATCCGAGCCTCCTTGTAATGTGTTCGAGAAATGAAAATCTAATCACTGAATACGTCTTCCGATTGAGGGAAAAGAGGGAAAATCTGTAAGCATCCAAGATTCCACACCAAAAACAAATTCTAAAACAAGCAAGGAGGCTATGTAATTTTACTCGGAAAAAGAAAAAAAGAATACGGGTTTTCATTCTTGGGACCCCAAATTTAAATTCCTACAGAGTTACAAAAGGAAACCATTTTTTCACTTATCAAGAACTTGGCCCAAATCAATCAGCCACATTACACTAATAGCCGCATCCAACCTAATAAAATCATCAAATATAGCAACCAATATTTCTAAAGAAACCCAAATTAACCAAAGATTTCACCTTTACTAAAAAAAACCCATAAACAAAACTACCTAATTATTACACAAAGCTCAAAAAGAATCTTTCTTACACTTAAAACATACATACACACACAACACACACACAAACTTAAAAAAGAATTTGAGGTACAACCCATCAAAGAAACAAACATACAATGATATATACATACATACATATATTTGAGAATGAAAGGTTTAGTACCAGGAGAGGAGGTAATAAAAGTTGAATGCTTTTGAGTTTCTTGTGCTTGTGTATGAATGATACTACATACACAATATCTAGCTTGGGATGAACTGCTTGCATAGCGTTTAATTATATGTAGACAGTCTTAGTTGAAATTTATGCCTAATCAAATAGGCATAAAATTCTCAATACTGACAGATTTTTTTCCATACATGCCGGATACCGCCAAAGGCCCAAAAGAATGATTGAAAAACAAATAAACATACATCAATATATATGAAACATAAAGGTGAATATAAAAGAAGCAAGCAGTGGATACTTTTGGTTGGGGTTAACCGGACTTGGGCGTGGTTCTGAAAATCAGTCGCACAAAAATGAATAGCCAAAACAATAACCAACGTATCGGGTGGTAGATATGTAATTCTGTAATAATTAGGGACATTTTGGTGATTTCACAATGGGTTTTTTGGCTCAAAAATATTCCCTTGTTCTCTATTATATATAGCAGAGATTTCATCTTAAGACTCAGTCTATTCTCTTTTCTTTTCGCCCACACCTGCTTTGTTAACAGATGCTGGTTGCTTTCATATTCTACTACCAACATGCAATTATGATCACATTTTTAGCAAACTAAATGAAGGCACTTTATAATATATATCACCTGCCTTCCAAGAGATGACTCATAGAGCAGATTACGTACAAAGTTCGAATACTGGTAGTGTATCCTCTTATAGATCTGTATGACTGTGTTAACATATCTCCTGACAATTGCAGGAAATATTTCGTTACATCAAACTTAACAATAGACAGAATTATGATATAAAAAAGCAGAGTAATACCACCTTCACCTCTATGTTTAAGCTGACAGAAAGTTTCAGTTTAGTATGATCTATAAAATAGATGGCAAAAAATTCTCAGAGCATATCGAACAAGAACAAAACGAGACCCAGCAAAGCTAATCACCTAAATGGAATGAGATGGTGCTAGCTTCTAAACAAAACTAAATTTCCTGCACCATGTTATTAATGGTACAGATCTTTAATACATCCCGATACCATTTCAACGTCAGTAATTCAAATAAAGTCAGTCACTGTAAATGAGAGTCTAGAGAGAGAAACTCCTTCTTCTCTCTAGATACCTTTGCAGCCGCCACCTTTTTCTCAGCTAAATCAAAACATTTTCTTCATCAGATCTATACTTTCCCTTCCTAAATCCACCTCCTCCTTCTTATCTCCCACTTTTATCTCCATATTTCTTTTTTCTTAGTTCGATTATGAGTTCGAAAAGGGTTTCCTTTTCGGAGAACCTTGTTTCGGTGATCCCTTTGGAGGATTGGAGATCTATGGATCGTCCTCTTGATTGTACCACTGGACTGGCTAAGAACCAGTTTCGAGTTGTGTCAAAACCCCGGGAGGATTTGACGTTGAGTATGAGTCCAAAAAAGGTGACTTTTGCGGAAAAATTGGTTACAGTGATTCCCAATGATACTCATGATGAGGGGTTGCTATCGAAGAGGATGAAGTCCGGACGAGATGTTGAGTCTGGTATGAGTAGAATCAGTAACAGAGGGCCCCCAACTGATGATGAGCTCAGACTGTTTGATGAAATGTCTAGCATGAGAATGAGTCCGAAGAGGGTCTCTTTTTCGCCGGAGGTTAGGGTTTTTTACCCTAATGCGAACGATGCCCTTTCTACTGAGTTGGCTAAGGGGGAGCAGGTTTCGAAGAAAGTCACTCTCTCGCCGGAGGTCAGGGTTTATTACCCTCGCTCTCTTGATGCGGATTTGGAATGTCGGATATCAGGTGTTGATATTATCTCTCTTGATTTTATTCAAGGAGATGATGCTCCTAAGGGAGAATCGGAGGCTGATGATCATTTGTATGATGGTCATCCAGTCCGATTTGTGGGTAATTTGGTTGTTACTCTCCCAATAATGAAAGAGGATGATAAGAATACCAAGGAGGCTATTCTTCTGCCTACTGCTCGTAATACGAATGAGGACGAAACTGATGGTTGTAAAGTGTTTGATGGTTTGATCGTGAGAGCTTTTGCTATTCTGCTTCTAAGAGATTGGAGAGCTTTGCGTGTGAATGGCTACTTTGAAGGGATTTCGATGGATTCTCTCTCCCACCTACTGCAATCTGGGGGTATGAATCCTAGATTTGGTTTGTCAAAAATGGCTTTTGCTATTGATGGCAATGATGTCTATGGCAGGGCTGGTGTTTCTTTAGTTGAACTGTTAAAAGGTTGGGATGTTTCCCTCTTTTCGGTTGATAAGGGGGTACTTTACTCTGTCCAAAATGATGAGCTGCGTGGAGGTGGGGGTTTCATTTTTAGCGATCCAGGTGCTGGAAAGTGCATATCATAAATGATTATTAAGGTAATTGAGCATCACCCATTGTCAAGGGTTGATACACTGCTTGCGAATGTAAGGGTCGGATTGATCTACAAAGAGGAAGGATGGGACGTGTTCGTTTTCCCTGTCCTTATTAGTGTTCATGATGGGTTTGAGGACTTCTATCCGGTTGCTGATGAAGTTATGAAACAGATTCGGTTTCATAAGTGTCACGATGGTGGCAATGACATTGACTGCAGGATTTATGCAGTGGCAAGGAACACAATGGTTGCAATGGTTGGCACTAAGTGCGATGGGTTGGTCTGTAGTTTTTTACTGCTAGTGTGCTATCTTAGAGCTGGAATAGGAATGCAGCGTCTGTGCAACACTACGCACCAGGTGCATGATGATGGGTATAGAAATGGTGATTTTTGCAGTTGTTTTGTTGAGATGTCTGCTGTTGGAATGCATTTGCGCCACTTCATGGTGCATTATCCGCTGATTCTCATTACCATGGGCTTTGTGAGACATGTGCCTAGTCTCAATTTCAGTTTGTTTAAGGCGACAGAATAATCTTTAGCTTGATTTCGTTGTTATGTTGACAGTAAGGTGACTTACTGATGTTATGACTTTTGTTATGGTTGATTGTTGATTTCGCGGGGTATGCCCCTAGATTTGTTCTAAGTTGTTCCTTTGTTGGTATAAAATTTTAATTAGCAAAAAAAAAAAAAAAGTCAGTCACTGTATAACTATCGAGGGAGTGTGATGCAGGACAAGAATAAAAAACAAGTAAAAGGATATATTTGTGGATTAACCGCAGAAAATCCACGAGCCCTAAGGTGATCCAAGAAGAACCACTACCCCTAGGGTTTTCTCAACCGTAGAAGAGAAGAATTATCATGGATCGCAACCCACAACAAGAAAGAAACAATTCTCAGTTCAATAATCAATCAAAGTCTATTCAATAATGAAGGATTACAAGAGTTTATATAGATAATTAATTACTTGGGAGCCAAGTAATTTCCTAAGAAAACTAAATCTTTAAATATCTACTACCATAATTGATTGAAGGAAACAAATCCTTCTATTATTCTATTAGAATAATCTAGAATCTTCATATAAATTTGCCTAAAATAACTAAACTACTGAATCAATTATAATCACTTTAAATCTAAATAATACTGTAAAATATATACAAACTAATTTAATTATTCCTTGTTCCGCATCATTCTCCTCGCCTTTGAAGAAAACTCGTCCACGAGTTTTATAATATTTGAGAATCAACGAACAAAGAGATGATTTGTGGTAGCACTCGAAAACATCCAATTGCAACTTCATAAGCAAGAACTTCGGAAACATCACGCTCATGATAAAATATTTTGCTGTGGTAGACGTTCCCAATATGTTGTTAATGCCCAAAAAGTCAGTATATTCCACCTTCACAATGTTCTTTTTGTGGTTTACAAATTCTTCACTTTTAACAGCCTCTTCTACCTCTTCATTTTCTATGCCATCACACTAAAATATCGGATCATCAATATCTGAATTTTCTTCAACAATTAAAACACGATCGCTATTTGCTTTAGTATCCGCATGTTGTTGAAAAAGCTCGCTCGAATCTTTTTCTCCACCAACAACTTCAAGTTTCGCGTTCTTTTCACCATTAGGTTGATGTTGAGGCGGGGATGGAGGTATTGCAGGTGGATGACTATGTTGTATGCCAAGTTTATCCATAATTTCTTTGAGTGTTGCTTTCACATCTTTCATTTGCAAACTCAAATCTTCAACTTTGTCCTCCACACTTCTTAATCTTAGATAGATTGTTATTCTCGATATACGTATCAAGACGGTTGTTCACTTCTCTAGCATTAACCATTTTGTCAGATTAAGGGCTGAATTACAAGTCCTGGAAAATTCAGGGGCTGTTTTGCAAGTTTAAGTACTGTTTTATATGTTTCAGGGCCTGTTTGTAACTTTCGGGAAATTTGGGGACTGTTTTGTAGCTTTCTGGTGGCTACTGGTGGCTGGATGGTAGCTGTTGGTGGCTTTCTGGTGGTTGCCTGTGGCTGGTGGTGGCTGCTGGCGGCTGTTGGAGGCTATTGGTGGCAAGATCCTGGTGTTTGGGTGGAGGAACAGTGGCTGTGATACGGCTGCTGGTGTGGGCAGATGGTGATTTACGGTGTCTTTTTTTTTTTTTTTTGGCTAAGTTGCAGGGAAGTGTTTGATAAATGGTTTAACTGATTTAATGGCTGGTTGGGGATGTTCGTAGGCTGCTGGAGGTAGGATACACTGGTTGGTGGCTACTGGCGGCTTCTGGTGGTGGCTGATGTTGGCTGCTGGTGGCTGCCAGAGTCTGGTGGTGGTTTCCGGTGGCTGTTGGAGGCTGACGGTGGTAGGAACCTGCTGTTTGAAAGGAGGAACGGTGGCTCTGATACCACTTTGATGCAGGACAAGAATAAAAAATAAGTAAAAGGATAGATATTTGTGGATTGACCGCAGAAAATCCACGAGCCCTAAGGTGATCCAAGAAGAACCACTACCCCTAGGGTTTTCTCAACCGCAGAAGAGAAGAATTATCATGGATCGCAACCCATAACAAGAGAGAAACAATTCTCAGTTCAATAATCAATCAAAGTCTATTCAATAATGAAGGATTACAAGAGTTTATATAGATAATTAATTACTTGGGAGCCAAGTAATTTACTAAGAAAACTAAATCTTTAAATAACTACTACCATAATTGATTGAAGGAAACAAATCCTTCTATTATTCTATTTGAATAATCTAGAATCTTCATATAAATTTGCCTAAAATAACTAAACTACTGAAACAATTATAATCACTTTAAATCTAAATAATAATGTAAAATATATACAAAGTAATTTAATTATTCCTTGTTCCGCATCAGAGTGTGTATCTCTTTAACATATATTTTACTGAACCCGGTTAGAAACACCATATTATTTATTGTAACAGTCACCATTAAGGGAGAAAAAGGCTATTTTTAAGTTCCAACAATATCTTTAAACCAATATCCAGCAATGTTTAAGGCCAAAAACATTGCCAAAGTTTCAAAACACGAAGTGAAAATTTTCATCAACCTCTCATCCTCTCCGCATGGAAGGGTAGAGCTGATAGGATACCCTTTACAAGTCGGAATTGCTGTCCGGGCCTACGACAGCTACTGAATCCGGAGATATGTCACCATTATTAGGTCCGGATCCATTCCGGATCGGTGACGTTACTCCAGTACGAGGTAATAGAGCACGTGGCATCCCAAGGCTCCTGTCACCATCAAAGGGTCCCAACTAAAAACGACAGCTAATGATTACCAATAATGGGCATAATACAAGAATGAGGAGGACACACTCTAAAAGGTGCCTGACACACTTTCCCACAATTATTCTCCTGGACAGGTGTTGTGCATCTACACGTCCCAGGTGTCCTACCTACCTAGGATTGAACGCCCATGATTAAAGGTACCAACCCCTAAACCCTAATCCTGGGCATATAAATAGACCTAGAAAAGAAGGTTTAGGGGTTACATTCTCTTTTACACATACTCATATACACACACCCTCCAAAAAATAGATACTCTAGTTCTTATCTTTTATTCTCCAGCGCCGTCGCTGATTCTCACGCCGGAGGTGCCGCGGGTCCAAACCCACCTCCCGGCATTGTTTTGCAGAGTCCCAACCACCAGCTACACCGCTTTCCGGGCTCGAGGACGGCGGAGGAATCACCGGATCGGAATATAGAGTTATCATTGGCGCTAGAAGGAGGGTTGTGGCTCTGTCCTTTCGTTTCGGTGCCACAGGACTCGACGATATCAACAAGCTCTTTAAAAAAAAGGAGTCCGAGATCGAACTGTAAGATCTACAAAACCACTGTGAAACCTTTTGTAAAAATGTCTACTATATGTGCACGTATTCGAGGTTATTTAGCTCCCCTAACCCAGATCTGTGATAAAGTTGCAATTTTTAGTTTGTAAACTTAGCTGAAATTTAGATCTGAATCGTCGGTTACGTACTTATATATACCACCTTGTGATTTTATTTGAATATCGAGCCCATATCCAAGCTATCTTATACAGAGCACAGTCTAGATTTGTTATAATTGTTGCGTTGTGAATCATCCTGCTTTGAAAGTTTGAATCATGGTAAGGGGAAGCAAATCTACGCAAAGACCCAACACTCGGGCACGGGATCATGAAACAACCCCAGAACCGACCTTAGTTCCGGCTGAGGTCCCTCCAGTCGTACAAAGAGCAGAGATCAGACCGGGCGATGCCCGAATTGACATTGAGGTCAATCAGTACAAATACACGGATGTGCCTCTAGCTAGAATGCATCTACAAAATCTAACCCGGGAGGAATTGGCGGAAGCAATCCGGGCATTCCGAACAACCCGGGCACCGCCACCTCCCGAACCAGAGCAGGCAGAAAACTCTCAAGGCTCCCAACACTCTCATCGGTCCAGGATGTCTGTCTTTGACGGGCTTGGAAACAAAGACAAAGAAAAACAGGCAGCCAATAAAGCTCAAAGCAAAAGCCAGGAAGTTGAGAAACTCAAAAAGATGGCCGATCTAAAGGAACAAATCAGACAGGAGGAAGAAGCAAAGCTTGAACTCAAAATCCAGAAAAGAATACAGGAAGAAGAGGACCGGGTCTTCAGGAGGTCCGGATCTAAAAGAATTCTGAGAGAAGTCAGTCCGGAGGTAATCTCGGACGAAGACGAGCCCGAAGACAATTTGATACAAATGATTCATGAGTTGCAAAAGAAAGTGGGGCAAGACTCCGGACTTGAAATTGAGGGGACTTTGACTCCATTCAGCCGATCTCTAGAAGCTATCCCCAGACAAAAGAACCTGAAACATTACAACTTCGACTCCTTTGATGGGCTGGGGGACCCAGAGGAGCATGTTAATTACTTTGAGCAGATTGCTCTCATCTATTACTACAATGACATAACCAAATGCAGGTTCTTTGCGTCAACCTTAAAAGGAGGAGCTCAGAGGTGGTTCAGTCGAATCCCTTCCCGAAGCATTCGCTCATGGAAAGAATTCCGTGAGTCCTTTTTAAAGAGGTTCAGAACAAACCGGACTCATGAATTACACATGTGCCATCTGGAGACTATCCGTCAAAATGATGATGAGTCACTCGCGGATTATATGAAACGATTCCAGGAAGCGATAAACAAAGTCTCGCGCTTGGATGAGCGAGAAGCTCTTAGCATCTTCCGGAGGAATCTGGACCCGGAGCAAAATGAAAGATACGTCTATGAGTTGATTAATAAGGAACCTGAAAGTCTGGCCGCAGCATACTCCATGGCTGTGCGATTTATCAAAGAAAGTGATGTACTACAGGCAATGAGAATGACCCGCCAAGGGAACTCTTCACACCGAACTGCCAGTGATGACCGCTCTCGGGGTGGTTATCAACCTGACAAGAGATTCAAGCCCAACAGACAAACCAATTATATCCAAAATTCACAACCATCGGTCTTCGAAAGGATCTCAGAACCCGCTGCAGTAATTGTTAGTCCGGACTCCAAGCCCGCTAAACCACCCAAATCTGAACCAAAGCTAGAGCCGGAGTGGACTCCACTCAGCCGAACACGGGCTGACATTCTGAAAGAAGTCCGCGACAAACCATACTTTTATCCGCCCAAGCCGATGATCACGACCCCAGAGAAGCGCCCGGCACACAAGCAATGTGATTATCACGGGACTCATGGTCATACAACAGAAAACTGCTTGTCCCTTAAGTACTTCATTGAAGATCAAATCAAAAGAGGGAACATGGGGCAGTATATAGCTCGAAAGAACACGGAAAAGGAAACGGGAAAGAAACATGTGGTCAACGTGGTAATGGGGGGGTCCAACTCTCCTCCCCCAAGCCCGGACTCAAGCGGAGAAGTAATGATGGTCCAGTCTTTCCCCGAACAAGTGATCACTTTCAGCAATGCCGACTTTGAAGGAATTGATCCCAACCATAATGAAGCATTGGTGGTTAGCCTGGACGTGGCGGAAAACGAGGTCAAAAGAATCCTGATTGATAATGGATCTTCGGCCAACATTATCTTCAATCATACATTTGATAGAATGCAGCTGGGCAGCGTGAGAATGAATGAATGCAGAGAGGACCCTCTCTTTGGATTCGGAAACAACTTAGTGCCGATTCAAGGGACACTATACCTGCCTGTTCAGTTTGGAACCTTCCCAAAGCAAGTCACTCATATGATAAAGTTCTACGTCATCAATACCCCTTCTTCCTACAATATGATCCTTGGTCGTCCAGCGTTAACAAAACTCCGGGCAATAACCTCTACCCCTCATCTAAAGTTTAAGTTTCCCACCCCCTCAGGAGTTGGGGAGGTCAGAGGGGACTCCGAAACCGCTAGTCTTTGTTACGGCCAGGCACTGGTCATGGCTGAAACTGACCCGGAGAACAAACGAAAAGAGTCCTTGTACCACAAGAACTTAAGCAGAAAGAAGCACAGAGCTTACTTCAAAAAGCAGTCCGGACATGAAGTCCAAAATATTGAAAGAATAGAAGCCCAGACAAAAGAAGAGCTGATTGCCAAAGCCAGGGAGTATCTAGAAACAAACACCCAGGCCCGGGTTCAACAATTTATGGCGAAGAAAGACTTGGGTAAAGTCGAGTCGGAAGTCGAAATCGAGATGATCGAATTGGAAGAAGGTAACCCGGACCGAAAGATAAAGATAGGATCCGGACTGGACCCTACATTCAAGGAAAACTTGGTACAACTCCTCAGGGATTATGCGGATGTCTTTGCCTGGAGTCCGGAAGAAATGCCTGGACTCGATCAATCGGTGGCCATGCACAGTTTGGATGTCAATCTTAACAGAAAGCCAGTAAAACAGAAAAGAAGAAACTTTGTGATACTCCTTAAGTTTTGATGATCACAAACAGTAAGCTATTTGTCCTTTTAGTAGATATAAAACAGCATGATATTTGTATATGTACTAACTTGGTTTTGCAGGATACTCTAGCTTACTGATTGTATAATCAGTCTGTCTAACAGCAAGCCAATTGGTGTTACAAAAGTGACAGTTTCGCAAGCCATTTGTACACATTCTCACAAACAGCAAGCTATTTCCAACTGTTCAGAATTCCTGTAGATAAAGATCAACTATACATATCTATGCTCTCAGGAAACTTGGTTGATGATATGAAAGGGCAAAGACTCAAACAGCAAGCCAAATGCATGGACAAACAGCAAGCTATTTTCAAACAGCAAGCTGTTTGTGTCTGCCAGAATTAAAGAACCTTTCGGTTCTTCAAAGAGCATCAAGTGTGAATGATGTTAGAAACGTGTAAAGGCCCTCTGAATATTGTTTAACATGCCAACACTCATATTCTATACATATTGGGAGACAAATTTATTCCTTGTCTTAAAATAAGAAAAGTAAGATCTACTTTTCATACCCACCATACCTCCACTCAAAGACAACACATGGGACTCATCATAACAAATATTCTCTCCACGTTTTTATCTCCATAAACGCTCCAGTCCTTCAGCTTTGCAGATTATCAAAACATATCTTCTTGCTCAAAAGATTGCTCCATCTCTAACGGCTTGATTCATTACCGTTGGAATTTATTCAAACCTTAAAACCTCAAGATCTTGTTCACCTATATAAGAACTGAATATCATCATTTCTTGGTAATCAATACAGTGCAGAAAACAAGCCTATATATCTACACAACTTCAAGCTTTCTTTGCAAAATCTATTCAAACCTCTCAAACTATACACATACACGAACTTATACATTCAGAGGGTTTATAGTTGAGTTGTAATTGATTCAAATCATTGTATTGTTCAAGTTGTATTGAATAGTTGCTGTACAAGGTTGGCTTAAGGTTTTGGGTGGGTTGAACTAGACTAGAGAAGTGTACTTGGGAAGTATTGCTTAGAGAGTTAGTTTAGCACAGCAAACAGCAAGCCATTTGTAAGCAGCTGGGTATTTTAGTTGCTGGGCAGATTGGTTAGGGAACAAGGGTTGGTGAACGTTGCTAGAGAAGTATACTTGGGAAGTATAGCTTAGAGAGCAGGTTCAGAAACAGGTGTTCAGCAAGCCATTTGTCAGTAGCTAAGAAAAAGGGAGATATATTGTTGTATCTTGTAATTGGATTATCTTTGATCAATAATATATTCTCTTACCAAGTTGGTAAGGGACCAGGACGTAGACCATAGGGGATTAGGGGTCGAACCTGGCTAAAAGATTGTGGTGTTCTTTATTTTTCCTGCACATTACTTACTGCACTGCACAAACAGCACGCTACTTATAAACTGCTTTATCACAAACAGCAAGCTGTTTCTGGTAAATTTTAAAACAGGTCATAAATAACCATTGTTAGCCATAAACACCTATTCACCCCCCCTCTAGGTGTTGTTTTTCACTTTGCTCCGGATCGACAAAAGGTGATTGATGAAGAGGTGGAAAAACTCCTTAAGGCAGGAATAATTTGTGAGATAAAATATCCGGACTGGCTGGCCAATGTAGTTTTGGTTAAGAAACCCAATGGCAAATGGAGAATGTGCGTCGACTATACAGATTTGAATGCCGCATGCCCCAAAGATCCATATCCTCTTCCCAGCATAGATCAACTCATCGACGCTACTGCGGGGCATGTGATGTTTAGCTTCATGGATGCATTCTCCGGATACAACCAAATCAAGATGAACCCGGCCGACATAGCCAAAACCGCTTTCATAACTCACAGAGCGGTTTACGCATACAAGTATATGCCGTTCGGATTAATGAATGCCGGGTCATCCTACCAAAGGGCGATGGTGGAGATTTTCAAAGATCAGCTGGGCCGAAACTTGGAGTCTTATGTGGATGATATGATAGCTAAGTCGAAAGCGGTGGAGGAACATGTTCCGGACTTACAGGAGTGTTTTGAAAATTTGAGGAAGCATGAGATGAAATTGAATCCGGAGAAGTGCACCTTTGGAGTAGTAGCTGGCAAATTTTTGGGATTCATGATCAGTCAAAGAGGAATCGAAGCCAATCCGGAAAAGATTAAGGCCATAATGGAGATGGAGCCGCCCCGAACTCAGAAAGAAATCCAGAAGCTGGCGGGCTCTTTAGCGGCTCTGAGGCGATTCATCCCAAAGCTGGCCGAAAGATGCTTGCCCTTCTTCGAGCTACTGAAAGGGGCGAAAAACAAAAGAGAAATTGACTGGAATCCGGACTGCCAGAAAGCTTTCGACTCTATAAAGCAATTCCTGTCATCACCACCAATTCTATCTAAAGCTGAGTCAGGGGAAGCATTGTTTCTTTACTTAGCTGCAGGACCACAGGCTGTGGGAGCAGCCCTGATCAGGGAACACGAAGGGAAACAGAAACCGGTATATTATGTCAGTCAAGTACTGAAGGACGCAGAGACCAGGTACCCGAACTTGGAAAAATTTGCTTTTGCTCTGGTAACAGCCTCAAGAAAGCTAAGGCATTATTTCCAAGGAAGAGAAATCAAAGTCGTAACTGACCAGCCTCTGCGAAGGATAATTCATAAGCTAGATGTGTCCGGCAGACTTGTAAATTGGGCTATTGAGTTAAGTCAGTTCCAACTCACGTTCGTACCGCGAACGGCAATCAAAGCTCAGGTGTTAGCTGATTTCGTTGTGGAATGTTCTTTCCCTGAACCCCAAACTAGTCCCATGATTGTGGATCCGGGAAAAGAGGAAAATGAATCAGACCCGGAGGCTTGGTCTTTGTATGTTGACGGATCCTCAACAAACGAAAGATCCGGGGCAGGGTTAGTTCTGAAAAGTCCTCATGGATTTCAGATACAGCAAGCCATAGCCTTCAAATTTTTAGCTACAAATAACCAGTCAGAATACGAGGCACTCTTAGCCGGACTCCGCCTGGCAAGATCCTTGAAAGTACAGAGCCTGAACGTTTATAGTGACTCCCAAATTGTGGTGAAGCAGACCAAGGGAGAATATATTGCCAAGGATCCAAGACTAGCTCAGTACCAGGCTCTGGTCAAAAGTTACCTTACGGTGATCCCAAAGTTCGAAATGATCCAGATAAGTAGAGAAGAGAATACAGAGGCCGATGCTTTGTCAAAGCTAGTGCAGAACGGGGCCGAATTGGACAGCTCGGTGTACTTTGAGGAGATTGAGAAACCCACCATTGAAAATGTCGAAGTGATGGAAATAGATGATCAACCCAATTGGATGACCTCTCTAATTTTGTATTTGGATAAGGGAGAATTGCCCGATGACAAGAATAAGGCTCAGAGACTCAAGGCCAAAGCTGCTAAATTTTTCCTAGAGGAAGGACAGCTCTATCGAAGAACGTTCTCCAGTCCGGTCCTGAAATGTATTGGTCCAGCCGAAGCAGAATACTGTCTACAAAAGGTTCATGAAGGGATTTGTGGAGATCATTTATCCGCAAAGGCCCTGGCTTACAAGATAATAAGGCAAGGCTATTACTGGCCAACAATTCACAATGATGCGGTAGAGTTTGTCAAAAAATGCAAGAATTGCCAGCTGTTCAGCAATGTGCAAAGACAAAGTCCGGTTATGCCTTCATCAGTCTTGTCTCCGGTGCCTTTTGCTATCTGGGGGATCGACATTGTTGGTCCATTTCCTCGGGCTAAAGGAGATCTCAGGTATTTATTGGTAGCCATCGATTACATGACTAAGTGGGCAGAAGCCAAAGCCATGAGAACTATAAATCAACAAGACTGCATCCGATTTATGGATAACATTCTGATGAGGTTTGGGCTTCCTCAAGTTTTGGTCTCAGATAACGGACCCCAATTTGTCGGTTCAGATTTTGAGAACTACCTAAAGGAAAGAGGCATCAAACATAAGAAGTCATCGGTGGCATACCCCCAAGGTAATGGGCAAGTGGAAGTAACAAACCGAATTTTGCTAAGGGGGATAGAAAAGAGACTTCAAGAGTGCAAAAATAAGTGGCCCGAAGAACTGCCTAATGTGCTCTGGGCATACAGGACTAGTCCCCGAACAAGCACTGGGGAAACACCCTTCAAGCTGGCTTATGGGACCGAAGCGATGCTCCCGATAGAAGTGGGTTCCCCCTCTCACAGGGCTATTAACTTTGAAGAAATCACAAATGAGGAAGGACTCCGAATCAATTTAGATCTGGTTGACGAGGTTAGGGATGAAGCAGTTGCGAGGATGGAAAAATATAAGGAGAAAACAAGAGAGTACTTTGGGAGAAAGGCAAGAGTCAAAAACTTTCAAGTCGGAGATATAGTTTTGCGGGATGCAGAGGCTTCGGACCCAACCAACACCGGAAAGCTCAAGCCAAAATGGGAGGGCCCGTATAAAGTCAAAGAGGTGCTTCGCCCTGGAACATACAAGCTGGTCAATATGGATGAATCCGAGGTTCCCAACACTTGGCATGTCTCCGACTAAGGAAATTCTACCAGTAAAAAGAAGGTCAAGGCCCGAGTAATCAATCAAGGAACTACCTCTAAGCCCAGAAAAGTCTTCAACAGATAGATTAGACTCTGTAATGAAGCAAGAATAAATTATTTGTAGTGGGGATGTTATAATTAATGAAAATAGGCCTGGCCTTGTACTATTTATATTTCGTTGTAAATTTATTGTAGCACTCACAAACACAAGTCCCTGGTCCGGAGCCATAGGCAAAATTGGAACCAGGGCAAAAGCAATATGCAACAACCACTTTAGTCCGGGTTTGTTCCTACGAAACAATCCGGACTGGGGGCGAAAACGATAAATTTCTCTAAGTAACCCAAAGCTATAAAGCTTTGGACTTAGCTAAAAAACAACCACTCTAGTCCGGGTTTATTCCTACGAAACAATCCGGACTGGGGGCAAAAACGATAAATTTCTCTAAGTAACCCAAAGCTATAAAGCTTTGGACTTAGCTAAAAAACAACCACTCTAGTCCGGGTTTATTCCTACGAAACAATCCGGACTGGGGGCGAAAACGATAAATTTCTCTAAGTAACCTAAAGCTATAAAGCTTTGGACTTAGCTAAAAAACAACCACTCTAGTCCGGGTTTATTCCTACGAAACAATCCGGACTGGGGGCGAAAACGATAAATTTCTCTAAGTAACCTAAAGCTATAAAGCTTTGGACTTAGCTAAAAACAACCACTCTAGTCCGGGTTTATTCCTACGAAACAATCCGGACTGGGGGCGAAAATGATAAATTTCTCTAAGTAACCCAAAGTTATAAAGCTTTGGACTTAGCTAAAAAACAACCACTCCAGTCCGGGTTTGTTCCTATGAAACAACCCGGACTGGGGGCGAAAACGATAAATTTCTCTAAGTAACCTAAAGCTATAAAGCTTTGGACTTAGCTTGAAAACGACCACTCTAGTCCGGATTTGTTCCTATGAAACAACCCGGACTGGGGGGCGAAAAATCAAGCACAAAGATGCAACAAATTCAAAACAGACGCCAAAGAAAGAAAAGCAAATGATTATGGCTGTTTTTCAAGCCAATTTTATTAAGCAGGGGGAAGGGGAGGTACAACGGTTATCAAAATAAAAAAGATAAAAAGATTATATCTAAACGGCAGCACCACCAGCACCACCAGCACCACCAGCACCGCCAGCACCTTCCCCGCCGTGCCCAGGCCCGCGGCGTCCCCTCCCAGCTTGACCGTCCACCATCCTGCGCAGAGCTAGAGCATCATCAATCCTTTTCAGGACTGTATCGATCTCGGCCATGGTGGTGGGGCCATCAAATACTATCCCATCTACTATAATTTTGTTGTTCTCATAGTCGTAAACCAGAGTTTTGAGATCCATGGCTGAAAATGGGGAGAAGATAAGAAAAGAGAACTGAGAAAGTTTTTGGCAAGAATGAAAAAAAAGGGGGATATCATGGATACTTATAGGAAGGAAGTAAGGACGAGCTCCAGGCGTTTCCAGTTATCAATGCATGGGAAACCGAAAGGACATTAATGCTGGTCGACTAACGCAAGGACCAAGGCGTTTGACCCTGGAAACCACAATGTTCACCGATTCCCTGGCTGAATTCAACAAAAGACGAGGTAAACACAAAAAACTAAGAGAACAAAATAAATCCTCACCACCATCCGGACTCCATCTTTCGGGATTAAATCCAGACTGAGAGGCAAACCTTACGAAATCTCTATAAGTTACCCAGCGTTCTCAAATGTTGAACTTAAGAGAATATACGTAAAGCTCTTACCACCAATCCGGACTTAATTTTATATCTCAAATCCGGTCTGGGGGGCAAATTGCAGGAGATTCCTCTAGGTCACCCGAGATTCTTAAACTCCGAATTTAAGAGAAGCAAAAATATGGAAAGGAGCAAAAGGAGTAAAAGAAATTGCCGAATATGCATCACAATACAAATAATGTTCAACGAGGGACCGAACCAGCCATATGGTTCGAAACATCCCGGAAAAAATTCGACCGCTAAAGTTATAGTTCGATATTACAACAAAAATGTTAAAATGAAAAGGAGTTGAATAACTAGACGGCAGGAGGGTCTTCGGCAGGAGGGTCTTCGGTAGGAGGGTCTTCGGCAGGAGGTTCTTCGGCGTGAGGATCCTGAGGGACGATGTCTTTGGTCGGAGACGGACCCCGGACGTTCTCTTCCCTCTCTTCACCATCTTCATCATTCGAATCAGATTCCTCCCCGGAGTAGTAAGGTTCTGGATCTTCTCCGGTGGCAATGAAGTGTTGTTCCGCGGCAATGAAGAGAGGTTGGAACTCATCCCAGCTAGCTGATGGGTTCTCCTTCAACAACCTGTGAGAAACGACCCAAGCACGGCAAATTTTGGAGGCGGCCTTTTTGCCCAACTCCATATAGTACTCCTGGGAGTGGCGGAACTCGTCCAGGATGGCAGCGGGTTCTTTGTAGCTGGCAAGCTTAGCCCGGAGATCCTCGAGTTCCTTCTCGGCGGATTTGGCACGAGCTTCCGCATCATCAGCCTTTTTCTGGAGGGTTACGAGCTTCCCCTCGGACTCATGGGTCTTCAGCTGTAATTCTTCAACACTTTTCTTCAGCTTGGAGTTGGCATGATCCAAGTCGAAAATTCGAATGTCCTTCTGCTCCGAAGCGGAAATAGCAGTCCTGGCAGCTTCAACGGACTCCAACTCCCTATTGCCCACCGCAAATAGCCCGGCCATCTCAGAGCCCATCTAGAAAGATAAGGTAAGTGCGTTAGGAAAGAATACGTTAAGCGAGGACGAAACATAAAAAGACAAGAAAATATACCTTCAGCCAAGTATTCATCATCTCTTTGAACAAGGGGTTAAACCCCAAAGCCTGATAGCGCAACCATTCCTCCTTATTGGGCAGATCTGCGATAAACTGGCTGCATTTCTCAGCCTCAATTAGAGGCTCTTTCCCCGGGCGGCTTATCTGACTGGGACCGGAGACAGTTCCAAAGGTCTTAGCAACCTCGGGCGCAAAAGGAGTAGAGCCCGGGGCAGAGCTTCTAGATGGCTTCACCCCGGTGAGATCCACAACAACATTTCCAGCATCTCCTCCCCGAGCCCGTTTTGATCTCCGTTCGAGCCCGCGTGACAGTTCGTCCTCAACCTCGTGGGGGACAGATTTACCTTCCAGATTGGCCCCGGACTCCGAATCTTGCTCAACACTCGCGTCCGTCTTGGAACCCTCCCCTTCGCCAGCGGTCCTCTTCTTTTTCCCTTTCTTCGAACGCTGATTCACTTTGTGTATGCCACCTATTCCCTGCATAGCTGTGGCCAGACATGCCGTTTCAGCATCCAGTGCCTTCATCCTCTCTTTATGGTAAGGGCTGTATTGAGGCAAACCTGAAAAGAAGACAGAGTAAAAAACAATCAGAACGATCGACAAAGGGAAAGAAAAATTCAAGATATAAATAATTACACACTACTTACATCCAAAAGAATGTAATATTTCATGGTCCATGAATGAATGCCGAGTTGTTGAAACCCCTAACGCCCTATAGAAGTCATGAACCTTTATCCGGGCATCGCCTGTTAATTCATATTCTTGGAAGTTACGACAGGCCTCAACCCGGAACAGAGGCATATATTCAATATCTTCGAACTGCAGGAAGGCCCACTCCTCATGCCAACCCTTGAGGGAGGACATCATGGTGATAGGCATCACCCCTCCCTTCTTAAAACCACACCGTTGGTAATTGAACCGGAGCTCATACAAGGGCACTAAGGTTGACTTGACCAAAGTAAAAATATAATGGAAAAGCCTGAAAGTAGGAAGGAATCCTTTGACGTTACAGCAACCAAGGAACCACATGATCCACTTGACGGCGTTCGGGGTAAGTTGAAACAAGGGGATTTCATATTGAAATTTGCAGAGGCACTTAATGAATTGATGACAATGAGGATTGTATCCCGATCTAAGGTGCTCCAGAGAAACCCCTACCAAACCATCCTCGGGCCTATGGTATATTCTTTCGTGGGGTTCGGGCCACCTCCAAACAACTTTGTCGTCTAGATGAAAGCACGACCTAAAACACTCATCTAACTTATCGGTATTGGCAATATCTAGCAAAGGGGCCATGGGGGTGCTAGTTCCGGGGAGGTGTGATAAATCGGCGTCCATAGAGCACTGGTCATAAAAGACAGGACCCCCGGAAGACATTTTATACACCTCGGATAAGTTCCTGTAATAATATTCGTCGGGGACGGAAATATCTTTCTCAACAAAGAAGAATTGGACATCTCTCCAACGACCCTCGGACGTACTAAGGGTCTCCCCCGGGGAGAGTCGCAGGGTGGGGAGCTCGTCTAGAGTGGTCTTCGGGGGTTTCCTAGTTCTTTGGGTCATGGTAGATGAAGAGGAAGAACAAGATCTAGGCTCGGTAGAGAGGTCTGAGTCCGAGGAAGAGCTAGAAGGTATAAACGAGGATCGGGGTCGTTTAGCCAATTGCTTCTTATACACCATAAAACACCACACTACCCCAGATTTCCCAAAATACAGCACATCCCCGAACCAAAAAACAAAAAGACAAACATAATTATCAGAAACACCAACACAAAAACCGAAATCAGAACAAAAGATCTACACAAATAGACACAAATACATGCATACACAAAACAAAATTTGAAACCCAGAAGCTTCAAAACCCGGAAATTTCGAGTAAACTAAACAACCACCATAGTCCCAAAAACTAGAGATACAAAAACACAAAGCCTCAAACGACCCAAAAAGCAAAACAATCACTACAACTCTAAATCTCAACGAATACAGTAACAGGGAAAGTAAGCAGTTATAGAGACAATGGAATATGAACAGTTGGGGAAAAAATAACATCGAATTACTCCGCACGAAGTTCAAGTATAGGCAAGAAAAGCGAAGAAAAATAAGGAGAAAGAAACGCTTACAATGAGGAAGAAGACGTAGAAAAGCTCTCACCACCGATCAACAACCAAGGTTTTGAAGAAAAAAGAAGAGCGGAAGAAACGTACGGTAAAAGTGAAAAAGGGGGAGAAATACAATTGAAATATACTTATAGAGAAACTGAAATGAGCAAATGGATGAGATGCTGCCACGTGGACGGCCAGGAAGAGTCTTGATTAAAGCAAAAGAGGTTGTCAGAAAAAGCAATCATGACTGTGCGTCCAACGAGGAAAATGGACAAGCACTGGAAATTCGGAAATATGAAGAAATATCAAAAAACAGCTGAGTAACGTTTCGAGTTCACCAGCCTACAGCCCCGGACCACGTGCTCCACACGCAATCCGGGCCGGGGAGGCAAGAAATATGGAATTTTTCTTTTCATCTACTCAAAACAACGGACATCGAAACTCAGACTACTACTCCCCCATCCAGAAAAATCTACATAGGGGAGTGGGGGGCAAATGATAGGATACCCTTTACAAGTCGGAATTGTTTTCCGGGCCTACGACAGCTACTGAATCCGGAGATATGTCACCATTATTAGGTCCGGATCCATTCCGGATCCGTGACGTTACTCCAGTACGAGGTAATAGAGCACGTGGCATCCCAAGGCTCCTGTCACCATCAAAGGGTCCCAACTAAAAATGACAGCTAATGATTACCAATAATGGGCATAATACAAGAATGAGGAGGACACACTCTAAAAGGTGCCTGACACACTTTCCCACAATTATTCTCCTGGACAAGTGTTGTGCATCTACACGTCCCAGGTGTCCTACCTACCTAGGATTGAACGCCCATGATTAAAGGTACCAACCCCTAAACCCTAATCCTGGGCCTATAAATAGACCCAGAAAAGAAGGTTTAGAGGTTACATTCTCTTTTACACATACTCATATACACACACCCTCCAAAAAATAGATACTCTAGTTCTTATCTTTTATTCTCCAGCGCCGTCGCTGATTCTCACGCCGGAGGTGCCGCGGGTCCAAACCCACCTCCCGGCATTGTTTTGCAGAGTCCCAACCACCAGCTACACCGCTTTCCGGGCTCGAGGGCGGCGGAGGAATCAACGGATCGAAATATAGAGTTATCAAGAGCCACCAATGATAGATGACAAAACTACCAAGAATGACAATCATTCTATCAGAATGTCATTTCTGTAACTCCTCTCTCCGTTTCAATTTGTGTGTCCTGTTTTGACTTTGGACACTGTTTATTATAAATGATTGACTACTAATTTACCCATAATCTATAAGACCAAATATAGTCATGAGTGATCTTGTTGGATTCGTATTTATGAGTACTTTAATACAGTGAAGTTTTTATATTTAATACTAATACGAAATTGAAGATATTAACGATTAAAAGTGTGTGTTGGCAAACGTGTCCAGAAGAAACAAGACGCACAAATTGAAACGGAGGGAGTATATTCCTATGTAGTGTCATTGCACTGCTTAATTTAATTTGTAGGCAAGCCTAGTCTGCCTGTACAACAGCTAGAACAGAAAAGTAGCTGGTCTGTTGAGGGTTTCTCCAGAAGGAAAGCTCACAGCATAAACATTACGTTAAACACATATTATGGAAAAAGACTACGAATTGGCATTTGGTTAAATTGTGAAAATCAAAATGAAAGATTGAGCTGAAAATACTATTTAAAGTATAACAGGATCAGCACTGAACTAATCTTTGAAACACAAATATTTCAACACTCCCTTGCACACATGGAATGCAAGAGAGAATCAAAATTCAGCCACTACGGTCAAATATTAAGTTAATCTAGTTTGGACAATTATACACATACACTAACTTCTTAGCAACAATGACAAAGATAAATTCATTGGGATTTGGCTTAAATTTGCTCTCAAATAACAATTAAAGCTACTTTGATATACAATTGCGATCACTAGTTTTAGTTTTAATTATCTCACTAGTAATAATCAATCACCTATTTTTGTATATATAACCTGGTTCAACATCAAAATCACTTTCTTAGTATCAGTAAGTAAAATTACATTATTAATAATCATTTCGGCCACTTGTATATGATCGCATCAATATATATATATAAAGGAGGATACGCGGGAGTTTAGGTGGCGCTCTAAGATCGTCTCAATCTATTTTTCTAATTTTCTAGAATTTTAGAATTTTAAACACTTATAAATATAAAAATATCATTTAACATATTAGAAGTAGAATAGGTGTTCGAATTTATAGAAGAGAAGAATTTATAGGAAGACATATGATTAGAAGTTCTATTGGAAGTAGAATAAGTATTTATAAAACATATCATTAAAAGTTCTATTGAAAGTAGAATAGGAGTCCGAATTTATAGAGAATAAGAGTTCAAATTTATAGAAAAAACATATAAATAAAAGTTTCTATTGGAAGTAGCTAGAATAAGTATTTATAAAGCATATAATTAAAAGTTCTATTGGAAGTAGAATAAGAGTATAAATCAATATATCAATATATATCTTTTATATAAAGGAGGATACGCGGGTGCTTAGGTGGCGCTCTAATATCGTCTCAATTTATTTTTCTAATTTTCGAGAATTTTAGAATTTTAAACACTAACAAATGTAAAAATATCATTTAACATATTAGAAGTAGAATGGTGTTCGAATTTATAGGGAAGACATATGATTAGAAGTTCTATTGGAAGTAGAATAAGTATTTATAATGCATATGATTAAAAGTTTTATTGGAAGTATAATAAGAATTCGAATTTATAGAGAATAAGAGTTCGAATTTATAGAAAAAACATATAAATAAAAGTTCAATTAGAAGTAGAAAATTATCATTTAACATATTAGATGTATAATAGGTGTTCGAATTTATAGAGGAGAAGAGGTCGAATTTATAGAGAAGACATATGATTAAAAGTTCTATTGGAAGTAGAATAAGTAGTTATAACGCATATGATTAAACGTTCTATTGGAAGTAACGAAAAGTCTTCGTATTTAATTTTTTTTTTGATATGTTAACATAACAGAAAGACATTCTCATGCGAAAGCTGTAAGTTTAGAGAATATAAAAATTGGAATTTACTCTCTTTATATAATGAAGTTAGAATTTCGATTCCAAATAAGAGTGGCTCGAAATGTATTTACTGGAATAACGGCTCACTAGAAAAGATTATATTAGCTATTAGAATTTGATAATGACGTCATTTTTTTTACGGTTCGATTTTATGGATAAAAATTATTATATAAGTCTTTATAATATATGTTAAGTTGGGATTTCGGTTTTAACGAGAGAACGGCTCAATCGAAAGAATCATGTTTAACAAGAAATCGATTCATTAAAAAAGATTATTTAATTATTAAAATTTAATATTAATATCATAATATAACGTAACTGTATTAATTTTTTTTAAAATATTGTAACGCCGCCGCGAAGCGCGGCTTTATCGACTAGTTATATATAAAGAAACGTCTGCCAACACATCATTATATGATCTTATCCATAATTTTGGTCACTGGACTGCAAAAATAATCTCAACCATCGAATCTAATATTTTCAAAAATAGACAATCAAGATTATATCATATTAAAAAGAAAATTATAATCTAAAAAAGATATAATTAGAAAATGTTGCATTAGAATTGAATTTTAAAAAGAAAATTATAATCTAAAAATGATGTAATTAAAAAATGTTGTATTAGAATTGAACTTTGAAAAGAAAAATATAATCTGAAAAGATATAATTAAAAAAGATTGTATTAGAATTGAATTTTACTTATTTTTTTATTAGTATTAAAAAAATCACATTTACTATTTGGGTTGTATCTTGAGATTTAGAAATCAGATTTGGATGATTTTACAATCCACGCGAAGCTCATAAAATTACCTTTAATTAAGTGATGATTTAATAATTAGTATTCATATGGAAACACTCGGGATCTCAATAGAAAATATAATTACGAATTTTAACATAATCCTATTCAATGTAGAAGTCCTATATTGATAATGCTATTCAATGTAGAATACCTAATTATATATTATTTAAATCATTGACATACACTTTTTCGTATTTCAATATAAATACACTTTTTAGTTCATAACATATTAAAATATAAAATATTTTTTTTATGCTAGATCCAACGGTTTTCATCTACTTATTTTTAGATCTAATAGTTCTTATTTATTTTGTCGTACGGAGGACCAGACTACCGATTATCAAAATGTTGGACAAAATCACTCTTATATTTATTATTAAAATTGTATTTAGTTGTTAGTAGAACTATCTTCAAATAATAGCAATGGTATTTTGATAATCAAAACATATTATAAGTAGAAGTCATAAATCGAATAGAATTTTCAACGTAAAAAATCGTCAATCTCTTCTCACTTGTTTCTGCTTAGATTTAATTAGAAAATAATTGTTAAACCATCACTAAATTAAATATTATTTTGTTAATTTCACGTGCGCTGTAAAATCGTCCAAATCAAATTCAAATTCTAAGAATTCAATATATAGTACAAATATTAAATCGAACATGTGAAATCTTACATATATCAATTTTTTAAAAACAATTTGATATGTAAATTAATAACATATAAAATTTTAAAAAATTAATATAATTATAGATATAAAAAAGAAATTGTGCGTTGCACGGGTTATAAGCTAGTAATAAGCTAGTAAGAATAATGTGCATACCAGTGTGTGGATGTATAACAACTTGTTGATGCAAGGATAGTGAAAGGACGCATAGGAAGAAAAAATTGATGAACTGTACCGATTACGAACCACCAAATCAACTATATGCAGCACAACCGAAAGTCAATCCATGATCTCTGCCAAACGGAAGAATAAGACACCTATGATAGACACTCTAGTATATAATGTAATAATAACTTTTGACACATTCTTACTTAGAAGTTAGATCTGTAATTCTGCACTAATAACAATATATATAAACACGGTAAGTTTCTTATCTAATCCGATGCATTGTAAATTTATTCTCCTACTTTTACGGAATAAAAAACCAAAACCAAAACTAAACATGTAGAAGGTGTAGAAGACCTAACCAGAATTCGTAACAGGGTGATGTGTGAGTACTGGGGTCAGTTGAATGGAAAATTCATAAATTAATTGCAGAAGATGCATTTAGGTTTCCATGTAAAAGGAATGAGCATTTTATTATTTGGTTGTCACCCTAACAACATCATCTCGGTAGACTGCCCATTGCAATCTCAAACCTTATGTTACTTCCCACATCCTTAATTACCTTTCTAAAAAGTAAGAATGAAAACTAAAAATAGAGTGTGGAAGAGACCAGCAGAACAAATAACATCTGAGTGAAGTAATTTTAATTTTAGAAATATGATTGACCAAACAAAGCACAGCTAAGGATGAAACTCAAACTCATTTGCTCTAGTATTTAAAAGTTGACATCCATTCAGAAAAAAAATACTTTCATATCTAGCATTGAGATTGATTCAAACAACACAAAAGATCGACCATGTCAACTGAAATACCAACCAAATTTACCAAACAGCAGATTTGCAGTAACAGATAATATGGTAGTGTTCATTTGAGCCTCTAACCACATACAGTCACAACAAAAATTTAGAGAATTAGGGTACACCTTCAGGCTTTGGCATATTATATATATATTACTTCTTAATCCTTTTCCACACGGCATTATCTAGATCTACAAAATAAGATGAGAATACAATTAACTATGTATGCAGATATATTATAAATTTTGAAGATAAAACGTACATCAATAAAATAAAATTTCATACCTTCGGCAATGTCTTCACACTTTGTGGCATCAGATAGCAATTCACTAACATCAATCGTCCCTTGAGGAAGATGCAACCAATTTCGAGAGCAAATTAAAGCCTCCATTGTCTTAGGAGCTAAACTACACCAATGTGCATCTAAAACTCTACCGCAAGTTGAGAAAGCAGACTCAGATGATACCGTTGAAACCGGGATGGCCAAAACTTCATTTGCCATTTTTGAGAGTCGAGGAAAATTTTTTGAATTGGCCTTCCACCATTTGAGGATATCAAATCCCTCACTGACCTCAACCCTTTCACTCAAGTACCTCTCCAATTCACTCGTGTTCCCAACAGAATCCTCTACCAACATTTGTTGCATG
Organism: Kitagawia praeruptora; assembly: GCA_037693485.1. Classification (NCBI taxonomy): domain Eukaryota; kingdom Viridiplantae; phylum Streptophyta; class Magnoliopsida; order Apiales; family Apiaceae; genus Kitagawia; species Kitagawia praeruptora. The sequence goes on from CM075348.1 coordinate 107,498,409, forward strand.
AGTTTCCTCTCTCTCTCCAAAAAATGGAGACACCTAGTAAAAGCATCCTCATCTCCTTCAATTTCCTCACCTTCAGATCTTACATCTTCCTCGACCTTTATAGAAGTGGTAGTCTCATAGAAACTGTACAATTTCTTTAAAGCAACATTAACATTGGAACTCAATTCAGTTGCTTTTCCACTATCGTACAAGATCTTGAAACAAAAATCAATGTACTTCATCTTGTATCGAGGATCTAAGACCACAGCAATATACAGCAAATAACTAATTTTCTCATATTGTCCCCAATACTTATCAGATATCATCTTAACCCTCAGCGCCATACTTGACATACAATCATCTTTCGAAGAAATCATTAAATTCAGAAACTGATGCATGGTCACTAATGCATTAAAATATGTGTTGGACGTAACATACAAAGAACCAGAAAACATTAACATAACTTTGTGAAATATCATAAGAAACTGTGCAAACATTCTCACATTTTTCCATTCATTATGAGTGGGAGGCCCCTTCACTTTTGTTCCATCAAAGTAGGCTTTAAAGCTAGGATCCTCCTTATTCAGTCTGCCAAATGCTTTCTCAAACTTAACTGCTGCCTGCAACATTAGGAATGTGCTATTCCAATTCGTGTCATTATCTAAGCACAAAAAGTTCCTGGACTTCAGGTCTTCCTTTTCAATACATTTTTTGAATGTGTCGGACCTTGAAGGCGAAGACAACACATATCTGACAGCATTTCTTACCTTCATAATTGATTCACTTTCATCTTTTAAACAGTCTTTAACAATCAAAGTAACAATCCGCGCCAGACATGTAACATGAAGAAATTCATTTTTTAGAATACTTGACTTCCATTCTTTGGTTTTCTCTGTCAAGTGTTGCAGTGTAACACTATTAGAACTAGCACTATCAACAGTCAAGGTCATTATCTTGTCAATGCCCCAATTTAACAGGCACAGTTCTACTTCCGACCCAATTGTTTTCCCACTATGAGTCGCTACTTGTCGAAACCCTAAAATCTTCTTATGCAAGTTCCATTCATCATCGATCCAGTGACCAGTTAAACACACACATTTAACATTTTCAGTTGATGTCCAACAGTCAGTTGTCAGACATATTCTCCTACCTTCCATTAATTTTTTCAATTTTTCCTTCTCATCAGCAAACACTTTCATACAATCTTTAGCTACAGTTGACCTAGACGGAAGTACAAATCTAGGCTCTAAGATGTTAGTGAAATCGATAAATCCCGGAGATTCCACGACACTAAAACGATGATCATCCAGGATCACTACTTCGGCTAAAGACTTACTTAAATCATCTACATTAAAAGCTTCATATGCAACTCTTTTACTATAACGTCCATATGAGTGCCAACAACAATGTAGTACTCGTTTCTTACTTTCAGTTGACTGAATTTCAGCTGTTGCTGCTTGAACCTGACTTTCTTCTGAGTCGCAACGTGTTACAAACTTTAGACTCGGATCCTTCTCTGACTCGGTATGAACCTTATCATCTGCTTCTATATCCATTGGACCTACAATATTATTAATACACATTTAGAACTTTTTGTTTCTAAGCTACATGAATAAATTTCCAGAATAAAAAATAGATAACACATACAAAAAATTTACTCCCTCTGTCCCTCTCATTTCTTTACAGTTACTATTTTGGGGTGTCTCTCTCATTTCTTTACATTCCAAAAATAGTAAGTTTTTCCCACTATTACACCCACTATCTCATATATTTAACAATAAAAAACACTATTACACCCACTACTTTCCTCCATTATCTCAAATCTATAATTAAATATTAATAGGTCCCACCACTTTACCCACTTTTCATCTAATTTTACTCATTTTTTACACATTTTCTTGGTCTCCGTGTCCATCCCTCATGTAAACAACCATATGTAAACAACCATGAGGGACGGAGGGAGTACAAAATAAGAGACCCTTTCACCAAAAAATCACTAGTCTTCACCCAAGCTACAACAATTCAAATGTTAACCGTAAACACCATAAATGGGACTTATTTATCACTCGACAGGGTTAATACACATGTCTAACATGCACATTTCTTTTAAAAATTTCTAGGGACAATACGTATAATATCTTAGATACACATATCCAATATACAAACCCTCAAATTAAATACGAATGCACATTAAATTCTTTCACCAGGAACTTACACATTTCAACTAAACATTCCTCAATTAGCATTCCAGGCCCCAAATACTGGCAAGTTTTCGACAAGAAATAACATCTCCATTTCACACAATACAACCAACTACAAGGGTTGTTATCAAACAAAAGAGCATAAACTCACAACAATACAATGCACATAAGAATCTCTCTCAATTAACAACTTCATCATTATTCGCATTTATAATATGAAATATATACTACAATAAGAAAATCAAAAATTGAAATGTAAAACACAATTAGATTACCTCGGAGAGAGAGAGAGAGAGAGAGAGAGAGAGAGTTGAGGTTGCAGACAGTGGACGAGGGAATACTAAGCGATGAGGGTAGTTACCCAGGACTCCGCCGCGCTCTCCAATATTTAACCCGTTTGAGCTGAAATAAATTATTTACAGTATTATTTAGGATATTTATCAAAAATACTAGATTTAAAGTTTGTTTTTGCAAAAATACCACCTTCCTTAATAAATTGCAATTTTACCAAAACAAAGTTTCAAATTGCAAAAATACTATGCCCCTCTTCCCTCAATTTTCTCTCTCCTCCCCCTCTGATCAACATAGACGCCGCCGACTTTGTACTTTTTTTTTCTTTTTTTTTTTAAGATGGGGGCTATTTGGGTGGATTTTTGTTTGCAACCACATTCAATCAAATTCAACTAAATGCAACTAAATGCAATTTTTTTTTAAAAAGGTGGGGTGATTTTGGTGGATTTGGGTTGCAAGGCCCCGCCAGGGGCAATATTCAACTAAATGATTTTGGGTTCCAAGGCCCCGCCAGGGGCAATATTCAACTAAATGATTTTGGGTTCCAAGGCCCCGCCAGGGGCAATATTCAACCAAATCAACTATTTTCAACTGTTTTCAACTGTTTTCAACTAGTTGCAACTATTTTCAACTGTTTTCAACTACATTCAACTATTTTCAACTAGTTGCAACTACATATTATTGGTTTGGGTGATTTTGGTGGATTTGGGTTGCAAGGCCCCGCAGGGGCATATTCAACTGAATGCAACTGAAATCAGAAATTAAGTTGCTGATTTCAAGCTCCAATTTTCATTTGTCATTTTCGATCTCATTTTTGGACTCTATTATATATAATAGAGTCCAAAAATGAGATCGAAAATGACAAATGAAAAATGGAGCTTGAAATCAGAAATTTAGTTGCATTCAGTTGCAATTAGTTGCAAATTTAGTTAAATATGCCCCTGCGGGGCCAGGAAACCTAAATCCACCAAAAAATCACCCTTCTTTTATATATATATATATATATATATTTATATATATATATATATAATAGAGTTCAAAAATGAGGCAAAAAATCACCCTTCTTATATATATATATATATATATATATATATATATATATATATATATATATATATATATATATATATATATATATATATATATATATATATATATATATAATAGGAGTCCCACTCTAGGGAGAACCATCTTACGTGGAGAACCGTGGAGAACCACTTAAAATGCATTAAAATAGTCCTTTATATAAGGCCCCTGGCGGGGCCCCTTCACATAAAAGTCTTATAATTCTACCCTCTATTCATTCATCAAAAAAAAAATTTAAAAAAAACTTTTAAAAAAATTTAAAAAAATGGTGCCACGTCATCATTTTTTGAAATTTTTTTTAAAATATTTTTTTTGTAATTTTTTTTTATAAATAGATAGAGTATAGAATTATAAGACTTTTTTGTGAAGATGCCCCTGCGGGGCCCTTATATATAAAGCAATTATAATATATTTTACGTGGTTCTCCACGGTTCTCCATGTAAGATGGTTCTCCATGGAACAATGGCCTATATAATAGAGTTCAAAAATGAGGTCGAAAATTACAACTGACAAATGGAACTTGAAATCAAAAATTTAGTTGCATTCAGTTGCAATTAGTTGCAAATTTAGTTAAATATGCCCCTGCGGGGCCAGGAAACCTAAATCCACCAAAATATCACCCCTCTTATATATATATATATATATATATGTATATATATATATATATATATAGGCCTTTGCTCCATAAAGAACACTCTTATATAACAAACAATAAAAAACACTATAAAATCATTTATTCCAATAGATCCATTGGCCCCGCCAGGGGCACCCAATACAAAAAGTTCTTATTTTTTTAGGCTCTATCCATCCAACAAAAAAAAATAAAAAATTTGAAAATTTACTGTTCATCGATGACGTCACTGATGACGTCATCATGACGTCATCGATGAACAGTAAATTTTCAAATTTTTTTTTTTTTTTGCTGGATGGATAGAGCCTAAAAAAATAAGAACTTTTTGTATTGGGTGGCCCCGCCAGGGGCAATGGATCTATTAGATATGAGGTGTTCTTTGTTGTTTGTTATATAAGGTGTTTGCTATGGAGTCCAACCCTATATATATATAGGTCTTTGCTCCATAAAGAACACTCTTATATAACAAACAATAAAGAACACTATAAAATCATTTATTCCAATAGATCCATTGGCCCCGCCAGGGGCACCCAATACAAAAAGTTCTTATTTTTTTAGGCTCTATCCATCCAGCAAAAAAAAAAAAAAATTTGAAAATTTTATTGTTCATGATGACGTCATCGATGAACAGTAAATTTTCAGTTTTTTTTTTTTTTTGCTGGATGGATAGAGCCTAAAAAAATAAGAACTTTTTGTATTGGGTGGCCCCGCCAGGGGCAATGGATCTATTAGATATGAGGTGTTCTTTGTTGTTTGTTATATAAGGTGTTTGCTATGGAGTCCAACCCTATATATATATATATATATATATATATATATATATATATATATATATATATATATATATATATATATATATATATATATAGAGTAAGGATCTAGGGAAAACCTCGTTTAATGGAAAACTTAGAAAACTAAATCGAAATATAGCATATATGGTATGCAAACTAATCGTTGGGAGATGAAGAAAAATGTGGTGAAATTAGATTTAAAAAAAATATCACCGATTGACGGGAAAAATCAAATTAAAAAATGGAGGGGATTAGGTGTGATTCTGTGTGTGAGGGTGTATTTGATTAATGTGTGGGTGCCCCTGGCGGGGCCATTGATCTTAATACATCTAATGGCTAGGATTAGTACCTTAGTTTTCTTCAAAAAATAAGTTCTCTTTTGAGCACTTGCCTATATATATATATATATATATATATATAGGCAAGTGCTCAAATACAAACCACTCTTAAAATACAAACCTACAAACCAACACTAAATTAATTATATTTCATCTATTCTAAGGTTTCCGCCAAGGGTACCTTCACGAAAGATGCTTAAAATAATTGGCTCTATCCAACAAAAAAAAAATAAAAAATTCAAAAAAAAAAATAAAATCTTGCCGTGGAAATGCGAAGCATTTAAGACAGTAAACGGATGAGTTAGGTAGTCATGAGGGCCGAAGGCTCTCGACACACCCGTCAATCGTCTATTGCCTTTACCATTGATTGCCATTCCTTACAACTTTAGAATGATAAAGGCGCGAAGCGCCGTACAAGAAGGTGCGAAGCACCGTTAACCAGTGAAATCCACTGCCACGTCATCACGTGAACAGTGATTTTTTTTTTAATTTTTTTAATTTTTTATTTTTTTTGTTGGATAGAGCCAATTATTTTAAGCATTTTTTGTATTGGGGTACCCCTAGTTTAGTCATTAGATTAGCTTGAAATATTAGATTATGCTTGGTTTGTAGGTTTGTATTTTAAGGAGGTTTGTATTGGAGTAGCCCCCTATATATATATATAATAGAGTTCAAAAATGAGGTCGAAAATGACAACTGACAAATGGAACTTGAAATCAGAAATTTAGTTGCATTCAGTTGCAATTAGTTGCAAATTTAGTTGAATATGCCCCTGCGGGGCCAGGAAACCCAAATCCACCAAAATAGCCCCCACCTTAAAAATATTAAAAAAAAAAAGACATAATGAAGTCGGCAGGAGAGAGAAATTGAGGAAAGGGGGAGGGGGAGAATTAGGGTTAGGGTTAGTATTTTTGCAATTTGAAACTTAGTTTAGTAAAATTGCAAATAGTCTTTCTTAACAAAAGTAAATGTGCAAAAATTTACTTTTTCCTATTTATTTTTCAAAAGAGCCCTATTATTTAATTTTCTTTTCCTAAACTTAGAAAGAACAAAAAAAAATACAAGGAGTCAAGGATAATTGGTATTTTTCTAAGAAAAAATGTTAAAAATAACGTTTTTTAAATATAAAATAACAAAATTAACAATTCTCGGGGGAGGCCGTTAAAAATACCCAATTTAATACCCAGAATAAAAATGCATATCTGTTTATGCTTACCCATCCTGATTATGCGTACCCTAGCCAGCCTCATATATTCAGTTCTTCCCCCAGATTCTTTTTCAATTCATTTCACCGACTTAGAACATCACTCTTCACTTCATAACAAGGCGATTTAAGGCGACAAGCTGTTGAACAATCATATCCTTATATGCATATACGTGCGGATTCATTTGTAAGTCATTCTTTAATTGTTTGAGTTTTTAAGCTGAAATTGCTTGTTATTGAACACGACTCCATATATATTTGAATTAGATATACCTTTTTGCCATTTGTTGAGATAAAATGAGAGGCTACTACCACAATTTCCTGATGTATATCTAGTGTTCCTTAATTCTGATATTTTCTTACTTTTAGTCTTTTACTAATCATAACTAGCTGGCTGTTTATATCTTTCTTTGATATCCAAAGGAGGTTTAGTAGGTTAATTAATTATGTTTCTTAGTTAAACCCGGCATCATCATTGGTGACAGTTCTTGTCTACCTACAGCAGCTGATTATGTTAATCTTGTGTGTTAGTGATTGATTAGAACAATTTTCTGTAAAGTGCCGAGTATATGTACAATCATATCCTCATATTCATATTTATCGATATTCAATTTGACAAATAGTTTAATTATTTTTGCAACAAAATATGGACACGATCATGGATGATATAAATGTTGATAGTTTTGAGTTGAAGCCTGGTCCGAAAGACACCTCTGTATTGCATTTACAAGTTGAACATAGGTCGACTCCTATATGGAATGTGGGTGGTGGGGATGTGTTGAGATCACGGAGCCGTAACCCCAGCAGTAGCATATTCCCTTCGTTACGTCCTCGGATGGTTCCATTACTCAGAGAAGTTGGCTTTGACGGAGTTGCAAGACTTACAGGCATCCAGATACATTGGAGTCTAATTACAACACTATTGGAACGCTGGAGATCTGAGACGTATACATTCCACTTACCTGTCGGAGAGTGCATTATTATTCTTGGATAGCGTGTTGATGGTCGTGCAGTCAGAGGCTCCACCGAATTCAAAGGTGGTTGGAATAACCTTATTCAGAGTATGTGTTAGGAATAATTCATCAGTTGTGATGTTAAGAATAGAATTTTACTTATACTTCTTGTATATCCTGATCTTATAAAGGTTTTAGCACTTTGTATAGGATATGTGTTAGACAGTAATTTGTAGGATTAAGTCAGGAACAATGCATCAAGTACTAAATGTCAGGAACTGAGATTAAATCCTGATATGACAAGTCAAATACTGATCGAGTACTGATGGGATGGTCAGATCCTGATGCAAGATAGAATCCTGATATCAGTCGTGTTACTGATGATGTCATTATGGATGCTACAGAAACTGGCAAGTGCTATAAAACAGGATCGTTGTTTGAAGAACAAGCAAGAAGATATAATGAAGGAAAGAATTTTCTATTGATGGAAACTATCAACTGGACGGTAGAATATTGTCATGTATAGATTATCTTTCTATTATTAGTTGATAGGTAGTATCATAAATACTCTCTCTATATCATTGTAAAAAGTGTTGAGTGAGTTCGTGAGGTTTGTAATCGTAAGTATACGAGAGTGCAAACAGAGAGAGATTTGTATTGCCAGCAGCTGCTAAAGGTATTTGTACACCTTTGGTAGAGTTTGTATTTGATTTTATTAATACAAACAGTTTGATTTATTCGTTTGTTCTTGTTTTATTTATTCGAGCAAAAATCAGACACGATTATATAACTTGTATTCAACCCTCCCTTCTACAAGTTATTCGAGTTAACAATTGGTATCAGAGCAGGTTGATTTCGAATAATCATAAAGATTTGCAATCATGTCTAGTTACAAGGATGGTAATACTAAGATTCCTATGCTCAAGAGAAACGAATATACTCTATGGGAAGTAAAGATGTTGCATCATCTGGAAGCAACAGATCCTGATTATCTTGACAGGATCAGAGATGGACCATTTATCCCAACAAAGGTTGTTGGACAAGCAACTGTTGATGGTGAGGTTGTTCCAGAACATATTATGTTCTCTCTTGTAACACTGCTAAGGATATATGGGATACTCTTAAGGTTCACTGTGAAGGAACTAAGCCTGTTAGGAAGAATATGAGGACATTACTTATACAACAATATGAGTATTTTGAATCCAAGTCTGGTGAGTCACTTACTGATACCTTTGATAGGTTTACAAAACTCATCAATGAGATGGCCATGCATGGTAAATATTATGACTTGGAGGATATGAATACTAAGTTCATGAAAGCCTTGCCTGATTTCTACAATGAGAAGATATCTGCAATTGAAGAAGCTAATGATCTGGATGAGATATCATTAGAGGCGGTGTATGGAAAACTGAGGGCTTATGAACTTGACAAGCAACAGAAGAAGAGCAGAAGTGAAGGAAAGATGAAAACTGTTGCACTCATTGCTCAATCTGACTCAAAGAAGCTTCCAGAGGAACAGCATGATGAACCTGCTGTAAAGAACTCAAGAAAGAAGAAAAGCAAAGAAAGTTCTGAGTCAGAGACTACTGATATAAACTCTGATAACAGTGATTCTAAATCAGAGATGCAGGAACTCGATCTTTGCTATGTTTGCTAAAGCTTTCAAGAAAGGAAGATTCAATAGGAGAAGATTTAGCAAAGGACCTTTTCAAAAGAAGGAGAAGAAGAAGAGTGACAAAGGCAAAAGTACAATTGTAAAGCTTGATAAGGCCAAGATCAAGTGCTTTAACTGCAACGAGCTTGGACACTTTGCTAGTGAGTGTAAGAAGCCTAGGAATACAGGAAAGAGTAATGCACTTATGGTCACACAGAAGGATTGGGCTGATTCCAGTGATTCTGAAGATGAATTGGATTATGACAACATTGCATTGATGGAAAATGTTTCAGACAAACCTGGATCTCCAAAGAAAACTTCTCCATCTTCTATTAAGGTATCATTTCACTCTCTTGATTCATTTGATAGCTTAAATTCTGATGAAATTAGATCTATCCATGCTGAGTTTAAGAATCTTATGACTAATTTTAGAATTCTTACTAGTGAAAGATATGAATTTAAGGTTAAGAATGACAAGTTAGTTGATAGAAATAATTTCCTTGAATCTGAGTTAGTTCAAATGGAAGAATATAGATTAAGTTCTAATAAAGCTAAGCATGATTATAGTGTTATTCTTGAAGCTTATGACTATGTCAGAAAAGAACTAGAGGAAGAGAGAGATGTGATTAAGACCATTAACAATCACTACTAAAAATCTGTTAATAGACATCACGGTCTTTAACATCGATTAAAATAAAACCGATGTTAAAAGTCTTTTTAACATCAATGAAAATAAAACCGATGTTTTTTAAACATTCAGACATCACTTCATTTATCAACGATGTCTAAACCTTTCCTTAAAAACATTTAGACATCACTTCATTTATGAACCGATGTCTAAATCTCTCCTTAAAAATTTAAACAGACGCCCCCTCTGAAATATTCCCCCTTAGTTTTATTTTCCCCCTTTAAATTTCATTTGCCCGCTATTTGTTCCCCCTTAGCCAAAATTTTTGTATTCCCCCCCTCAATTCTAAACTACATTCAGACAAATCAAATCAAAATATTTCATTAAAACTAAAAACAAAACCCACATCTCTCTCTCCACAGACCTAACCTCACCTCTCTCTCTCTGGCGACTCTTTCCTCTCTCTCTCTGGCGAATCTCACCTCTCTCGACTCTCACCTTTCTCCACTCTCACCTCTCTCTTTCGACTATCACCTCTCTCTCACCCGTTGTTCTCTCTCTCTCTCTCTCTCTTAAAACTCTAATATCTCTCTCGACCGTAGATTTGTTTGAGCGCAGATTTGTTCCACACAACTCGAACCTACAAAGCTGTAAATCATTTGTTCATAACTAAAAAGCTAGATATGTGAGTCATTTGTTCATAACTAAAAAGCTAGATATGTGAGTGGATAAGCTTTGCATTAAACTTCAATTAGTTCGATTTAATTTTAAATTTGGTATTTTGTAATTCGAAACCCTAATTTTTTAATTTGGTTTTTCTTATTTTTAATTTTGGAAATTTTAATGCAGGAAGGAGATTTTGGTTTGGGTAGTGTTCAAAAGCTCGAATTGGTAAGTGTTTTTTTTCTTAAATGTTCGTTTATTTATGTAAATGTTTGAATGTTCGAATTGGCAAGTGTTCAAAAGATATGTAAGAAGGATATTACCCTGTTTTTAGGTCCATTTCTTTTAACCAATCTTCTTCTGGAGACGATGAAAGTCACTGCACGTAAAACCCAAAAAGAAGGGAGAATAGTTAATGTATCATCATCACTCCACCAGAACGGTTACCAAGAAGGAATTCGTTTTGACAAAATCAATGGCAAAGCAAGGTTAGTATGTCATATATGAATGTGTAGGTTTTATTGTAATGAGAGTCACTAAGGTTCAACAAAACAATCATGTTATACCTTAGAAATTCCTGTTTCAGTTTGATTCTCATTTACTCCAACCCCAGAATATGTGTGCATAAATTGGTAACATCGAATCGGCCAACTAAAAGACTAAAACTAATATGTTAACAGAATGTCATGTCTACTTATCTTTAACTAATCTCTCCCTATGATTCTAGCTACAATGGCAATGCTGCCTATGGACAATCGAAACTTTGCAACCTATTACACACTAATGAGCTTGCAAGGCGATTCAAGGTAACCATTTTCATTTTCATTATCTGTGTTTAAAGTTTAGTTTTCTTATTGACTTAAAAATGTCTTGAAAGTCTACTAGCTGCAAATCTGCGATATAAGAATTTGCTCCAATACTGAACATGAATTAACTTTATTTTTTAAGGTGCCTTCATTAGTCTGTAATCTTTATAATTCCTAAGATATATAGTCCAAGTGATTTCTGCATAAAGTTCTATGTATATACAAATCATGAGTGACAAGTTATTAGAATCTGAAGAGCATCCTACTTAGTGTCTAAAACAGATTGTAGAAGCTGCATGATAGTCGGTTGTAGATCTACCAGGTTTGTGGTTGTTCAAATGCGGACAGTTCGGCGGGTTTTCAGAACAGTTGGATATGCCCTATTTTTTAGAATTTATTTCTCTAGGCAGTGTCCTGCATCATCATCTACCACCATTGTTATTTAAACCTGATGTTTGTTGTAGTGAAGGGTACATTATATGTCCAGTGCCCTGTTTGTTGTAGGTGGTGCTATGCTGATTTCTTTTTATGTCCAGGGTATTGGATTTCTTAATGATCCATGAAGGCTGAATGTTGCTTTTCTTTGGTGGTGAACCTGGAATGGTGCCTATTGATAGTTTTGGGTCTGCATCTTCAAGTGCAAATGCTGATAAGAGAAGTAGTTCTAGGGGTATGTTAGATTTTGATAATTAATATTTCAGGCTAATCTTCAGGATGAACTCGTTGTCTGATCTGTTAAGTACTACGAGATCATTGCTTCTTTTTAATTTGAAAATAATTAATTTTTTAGTAAACTATAAACCCCAGATATTATGTACACCCATGCTTCTCTTTCCTTTAGCTTTTGTGTATCAAGGTAAGTATTTAAGTAGTGAGATATGGACTACTTTTCTTTGCTTTCAGTTAAGTGTTGAGCCTAGTATCTCTCCTCATTTTTCTCATTGTTTGTGATTATTTTAACTAAAGACTGGAAGTGGCTAGTCTTAAAAAAATTTGGTCATACTTGTTGGTAGTAATTTAAATGATTTGTAAACAACAGCTAGAGTGAGGCTTTTTTTTACTAAAATTTTATTCATGATAAAACTTCTCTATGATTAATAACTGATAGAATAGATCCTAATATTCTATAGGTATGCACTGATCCATGACTGCTGCGTAGTTTGTGTGAATCCAGTAAATATATAGTTCTTTGATAGACAAGGTATACTTATTCCATGGATATTTTTCAATATTCTGGCATGTACAAAATAAACTCACACAGTTATGTACTATTTTATATTTGTGAGTGAGTCACTTGGATTTTAGCATTATAGGAATTTATTAAATGCATTGATGTAGCTTAAAGTTTAGCATTATGGATTCATAGTTCAGTCTGACTATATGAATGCATTATATGAATCTATTAAATGCATTAAAATAGTACATAATGCTTAAAATGCATTATATGAATCTATTAAATGCATTCATATGGATTCATAGTTCAGTCTGACTATCTTTATGCTTAAAGTTTATTAAATGCTGTTGGGATTAAATATGCTGGAACATATTTAGTCGATATGTATAGAAGTGTGTAATCTTTTATATGTGATTTTTTATATTATTAAACCCTGTTTTGTGTAATCTTTTATTAAATTATTAAATTATGTCCAATATAACATATATTGCCTAATCATTTCTGCCATTTTCTTTTCCTTGAATACCAAATTACTGCTCAACGAACTGTGTATGTTTTCTGAGATTGCAGATAATTATTTGGGATACAAATGATGCACAAAACAAACTAGTTCTTATCCTTTTTCTAACACTATTGAAAAAGATGACTTCTTTTTACTATATTCCTATAATTTTTGTTGCATTTGAATCTTTTCCAGGTCATTGCAGAAAGTCTATCTGAAGAAGAGATCAAGGGTCTTAATGTAATGTTCACAAATATGGACACCAACAAGAGTGTTACAATCTCCTATGAAGAGTTAAAGTCAGGACTAGCAGGTTCAGGTTCGAAGGTATCAGAAACTGAAGTCAAGCAACTCATGGAAGTTGTAAGTTGTATCAATAGAATTTGAAATTATACCGTTACAATAGACACAAGCTCTTGTAAATAGCAACATAATTTTTGTATTAAAAAATTGCAATGTTCATTCATGCATTACTGTTGTATTAAGAATTCTCCGGAAAATGACTCGGTTATGTTTTGTGTTCTTTCTTTTGTTTGCTCTTATTATTGAACCGGCTGTTAGAGCCTGGAGCAAAGAAGGTCATGTCATGACATGTCAAATTGCGCAGGTATTAACTGGGAACTTTGTGTAGTTGACATGCCTCTGTCTCGCTTCCACTTTATTGTTTCTTAATATAAATGATGTATGCTTCTGTTTCACTGTAGGATCTGTTGGAGCCAGAAGCAGGACATGCTGTAAAGATGCTGTTACCAGACTATGCTAATGGCAACTTATCATCGCTCTGTGTGTGGCCTCATCAAATTCGACACTGGTACAAGTACAGGTGGACAAGCTCTCTCCATTTCATCTACACACCTGATCAAGCTTGTTCATTTGATTATCAGAGTAAGTACTCTGTATTTTAAATATAGTATCATATTCAGCTACGTTAGAAATAAATTTTAATACTAGATTGTCGATTGCAGTTGTTGTTAAATCGCTTGCTTATGCTCAAATTTTTTGTTACTTACTGTACTAATAAATATATGAAAATCGGACAAATTAAAGCATTTCAGTATTTGACAAGGATAATAGCGGGTAGGTCAACAAAATCTTATGTTGGTCCTTCTCATGTTGTCCTATGAATTTAGAACTTGTACATCGAAATGAATTCGACTATATGACTTGATCAGTTTTATTGCATTGTCCAACCGAATCTCCTTGCTTTACGCCCTCTACATCAAACTATAAAATTTAACTTCATAAGAAATTGAAGGTAGACAGAAATAGTTTTTATTTGCAGAATGTCATGCAATTATTTTTTTTATGTAGGATGGCAAGCTGGCGCAGAAAATGCATCTATTTGAAACCAAAATTAGAAAAATTGGTAGTTGATTATTTGAAATAGCTACTCAGTAGGTAGTACGTAAACCTCCATTTTGCAGCTATATTTGGTTCAAACTACCAAGTTTTCCTTACTCCTGTAGCTTTTTTCTCTAAACTTAACCACAGGATGACTTCAAACCCGTGCTTCGAGAACTTCTATCAACTCATCCTGGCTTGGAGGCTTGGAGTTCTTATATGATGTGTTCTTATTTATTTGCAGGGGCTTACGACTATGAAGAATTTTTGAGGCAGCAATGGTAAATACAGCACAAGGCTAACTAGTAAGTTGTTCAAGGATAGCTCAAGGGTGAATTTGTATGTTTTGCGGATTTAATGTCTAGTAGTACTGTAATGTTTGAATTTGTCTAGTTCATTATGTATACATTCTAGATTGGTTATGCTTGTTTTGGATTATGGCTGGAAGGAATGTATGTTTGAATGAACTATGGATGCTTGTAAATGAATGACATTGGTTGAATGAATGTCTACTTTTGTGGTGATGGCAGGCAGTAGTTTTAAGAATCAATTTTTGTTTATATCAGTATTAAAAACAACATTAGTTTTTAAATGTCAAACAGAGAAAAATTGATGTATAATAACTACATACACAGCCAATTGTCAATAAAATTTGATGTCTACTGATAACTTACAAATCGATTAGAGAAAAAAAATGATGTACTAATGGGCTTTGCACATCGTTTATCTTAATAAAGAACTGATATATTAGAAGTCTTAAACATCAGCTAAAAATGATGTCTGAGGGACCTCAGACATCGGTTTTAAAAATAGATAACTAATGCAATAGATATCTTCAACATCGTCTAAAACTAATGTCTATGACCACATTATACATCGGTTTTCTTAATATTTACCGATGCTAATAAAGGATTAGACATCAATATTTGGAAAAAAACAGATGTCTAAGTCGAATTATTCTATGTTTGCTATATGTTAAATAACATCTAAGACCTCTAATATAACAATTCAAAAGTTAACCTCATGCAGTTAACCCAAGAAGACAGTACATAAACATCAGAAATATTTATAAAACTGATGTATTATATGCTAATAGACATCGGCCAGAAACCGATGTCTAAACTTTCGACTTTAGACATCACCGACAAAGACATCGGTCAGGATTTTGCAAAGACATCGGCCAGAAATCGATGTCTATTAGCATTTTTTTAGTAGTGAATTCTGGTAAAAAGACTCAAGAAATCATTGAAAGTGGAATTCGTGGTAAAGTTAATGGTTTAGGTTTTGATAAGGCTAGACAAGAAGAAAAAGTAGCTATTGTCAATGATGATAGTAAAGTGGAAGCTAACACATCTAAATCTGAAGGTAAGAGAATTGTTTCTGAACCTAAACATGTTAAATTTGTTGATTCAAAAGGTACCCCTGTTGTACACAAAAGAATTAACAATAGTAATTCAGATGAGAAAGTGTTAGAGAAACCTAAGAATGTCAACATAGGGTTTCTGTCTAAGTCTCAGTTGAAACAGAGACTAGATGGTCTTTCAGAGTCTAGCAAGATCAAAAGAAATAGGAATGGAAAAGAAGGTATTAACAAAGAGAATAATTACAAGAATGTACCTGATGCACCTAGGAAAAAATGCTATAAGTGTGGAAATCATAATCATTTGGCCATAGACTACAATCAAAAACCTTCTTGGAAAATTGAGTCCAGATTCCCCAAGACTCAGAAAATTCAATACCAACCACAAAAAGCTTGTTATCATTGTGGTAGTTTACTTCATTCCATTTACATGTGTAGAGAATATCATGAACTGTATTATGACTATTATTCTCTAAAATCTGAAACTCCTAGTCACAAACAGTTTGTGAAATCAGAGTCTAAGGTTAACTCAGCAACAGGTAAAGTAAAAGCAAAATCTTCAAAGACTGTTGTTTCTAAATCTAGTAAGAAAGGATCCAATCAAAGTTTGGTCCTAAAAAATTCTAACTAGTTACTTTTTGTTTGCAGGGCACAAGAAAGAAGCATTCAATTATCTTGGACAGTGGATGCTCTGGACATATGACTGGAAAGAAGTCCCTGCTTACAAAATTTGAGAGGAAAGCTGGCCCAGTAATATCTTTTGGTGATGGCAACAAAGGAGAAACTCTGGGATATGGCTCAATTATTTTGGGGAATGTCATCATAGAAAACGTAGCACTGGTTGAAGGCTTGAAACATACACTGTTAAGCATAAGTCAACTGGGTTGTTAGGAATATGTTGTACTTGATGATAACTTCACATTCTATGCACAAAATTGTATAAGTCATGTTTTGTAACTGTCAACGGATGAGACATTATAACTCTATTCGTTGACAGGTAGCTCATCAACGGATGAGGTTTTGTAGCATACTGCAATATCTCTATTTATCAGTTGATAGTGTTTTTATTCAGAGTCATGTTGACCATCAACGGATAGGCATAATAGGGTAGCCAATTGTAAATAAGCTATGCTATGTAATTCTGTCTAAGTGAAAGTGTATCAACGGATGAGAACAGGACTCTATCAACGGATACAACTCAAATCTACTCTATCAACGGATACAGCTCAAACTACCATCAACGGATGACTGTGTACAACATCAACGGATAATCATTAACATTTTCTTCTATGCTAGCTGGGAATTAGCAGTTGATAAGGACAGGTTTGACTGACAGATCACATGCATTAATAGTAGGTATAAAAAGCAGTATGGCAGCCATACTTTGGAAACGCAGAAGAAAAAAGCATTTCATTTACACAGTACATACAAGACAGGTGCAGGGGACATATCTGTTCACAAGGACAACCTTTCGGCTACATGTGGATTTGGAGTGGAGTAGCAAGTCAACTTGAATTAGATTAATATTATCTTGTTCCTGTAGTACTTGTAAACTTGGGATATATAATCAAGTGTAGCAACTCTTTAGAGACTAAGAAAACAGATATATTTGCTTAGGGTTTCTTGAATATCCTTAGAAGCAAAGGGTTGTAAAACAGAAGCTGTGTACATTTGTATCACAGAGTTTTCTTCGAATAAAAGTCTCAGGTGGTACATTTAACCACCTGATTTTTTAGGTGTTTGTGAATCCTTTCTCATTCGACAATTATCTCCTTATAGATTTCTGTGGTTCTTATCAGAAATTTATAAATATCAAGAATTGTATTCAACCCCCCTTCTACAATTATACAAGTGTGTAATCTGGGAATAACAATTGGTATCAGAGCAAGCTTCTAACATATTTGAAGTTTAAAGATCAACACACTTCCAACATGTCTAAGAAGGATTATGGAGTGAAGATACCGGTTCTTGATAGAGAAAATTACTTTCACTGGAAAGTAAAAATGCGTCTACATCTCATGTCTATTGATGAAGGTTTTGTAGATTGCATTGAGAAGGGTCCTCATGTTCCAATGAACACTGCGTCAAGAGTTGGTCTTGCTGCAGATGCACCAGACACTTACATTCCCAAACCTGTTTCTGAGTGGAGTACTGAAGACGTTGTAGAAGTCCACAAAGATAAAAAGACCATGAATATTCTGTTTAATGGCTTAGAAACAGACATGGTTGACAATGTTATCAACTGTACTACCTCCAAGGAAGTATGGGACATTGTTCAAACACTTTGTGAAGGCACAGAACAGTTAAGGGAAAACAAGATGCAACTACTGATCCAACAGTATGAGCACTTCCATTTCAATAATGGAGAGACATTGAATGACACATTTAGTAGATTTCAAAAGCTACTGAATGGCTTGAAACTGTTTGGAAGAATCTACCAAGTGAAAGATTCTAATCTCAAATTTCTGAGATCACTGCCCAAAGAGTGGAAGCCAATGACTGTTTCTCTAAGAAACACTCAAGAGTACAAGACATTTACTCTTGAAAGGCTCTATGGAACTTTAAAGACATATGAACTAGAAATGGAGCAGGATGAAGAAATTGAGAAGGCCCAAAAGAAAAGTGGGTCAGTTGCACTTGTTGCCGACTTGGAGCAGAAGGAGGAGAAGAGGACTGAAGCTGCTAAATCTACACCAAACAGGGAGGTTTGTGAAGGTAGAGCAGAATCAAGCAAAAGCAAGGAAAAAGTGACTGAAGAAATGAGTGTCCTTCAACAGGATGAATTAGATGAGATAGATGAGCACTTAGCCTTTCTATCTAGGAGATTCTCTAAGCTAAAATTCAGAAGAAACTCTGGGGTGGCCAAGCCATTTAACAAGGATTTTTCCATAAGCAACTATGTGGATTGTTAGGAATATGTTGTACTTGATGATAACTTCACATTCTATGCACAAAATTGTATAAGTCATGTTTTGTAACTGTCAACGGATGAGACATTATAACTCTATTCGTTGACAGGTAGCTCATCAACGGATGAGGTTTTGTAGCATACTGCAATATCTCTATTTATCAATTGATAGTGTTTTTATTCAGAGTCATATTGACCATCAACGGATAGGCAGAATAGGGTAGCCAATTGTAAATAAGCTATGCTATGTAATTCTGTCTAAGTGAAAGTGTATCAACGGATGAGAACAGGACTCTATCAACGGATACAACTCAAATCTACTCTATCAACGGATACAGCTCAAACTACCATCAACGGATGACTGTTTACAACATCAATGGATAATCATTAACACTTTCTTCTATGCTAGCTGGGAATTAGCAGTTGATAAGGACAGGTTTGACTGACAGATCACATGGGTTGATAGTAGGTATAAAATGCAGTATGGCAGCCATACTTTGGAAACGAAGAAGAAAGAAGCATTCCATTTACACAGTACATATAAGAAAGGTACAGGGGACATATCTATTCACAAGGACAACCTTTCGTCTACATGTGGATTTGGAGTGGAGTAGCAAGTCAACTTGAATTAGATTAATATTATCTTGTTCCTGTAGTACTTGTAAACTTGGGATATATAACCAAGTGTAGCAACTCTTTAGAAACTAAGAAAACAAACATATTTGCTTAGGGTTTCTTGAATATCCTTAGAAGCAAAGAGTTGTAAAACAGAAGTTGTGTACATTTGTATCACAGAGTTTTCTTCGAATAAAAGTCTCAGGTGGTACATTTAACCACCTGATTTTTTATGTGTTTGTGAATCCTTTCTCATTCGACAATTATCTCCTTATAGATTTCTGTGGTTCTTATCAGAAATTTATAAATATCAAGAATTGTATTCAACCCCCCCTTCTACAATTATACAAGTGTGTAATCTGGGAATAACAATTGGTATCAGAGCAAGCTTCTAACATATTTGAAGTTTAAAGATCAACACACTTCCAACATGTCTAAGAAGGATTATGGAGTAAAGATACCAGTTCTTGATAGAGAAAATTAATTTCACTGGAAAGTAAAAATGCGTCTACATCTCATGTCTATTGATGAAGGTTTTGTAGATTGCATTGAGAAGGGTCCTCATGTTCCAATGAAGACTGCTTCAAGTGTTGGCCTTGCTGCAGATGCACCAGACACTTACATTCCCAAACCTGTTTCTGAGTGGAGTACTAAGGACGTTGCAGAAGTCCACAAAGATAAAAAGACCATGAATATTCTGTTTAATGGCTTAGAAACAGACATGGTTGACAATGTTATCAACTGTACTACCTCTAAGGAAGTATGGGACATTGTTCAAACCCTTTGTGAAGGTACAGAACAGGTAAGGGAAAACAAGATGCAACTACTGATCCAACCGTATGAGCACTTCCATTTCAAGAATGGAGAGACATTGAATGACACATTTAGTAGATTTCAGAAGCTACTGAATGGCTTGAAACTGTATGGAAGAATCTACCAAGTGAAAGATTCTAATCTCAAATTTCTGAGATCACTGCCCGAAGAGTGGAAGCCAATGATTGTTTCTCTAAGAAACACTCAAGAATACAAGACATTTACTCTTGAAAGGCTCTATGGAACTTTAAAGACATATGAACTAGAAATGGAGCAGGATGAAGAAATTGAGAAGGCCCAAAAGAAAAGTGGGTCAGTTGCACTTGTTGCCAACTTGGAGCAGAAGGAGGAGAAGAGGACTGAAGCTGCTAAATCTACACCAAACAGGGAGGTTTGTGAAGGTAGAGCAGAATCAAGCAAAATCAAGGAAAAAGTGTCTGAAGAAATGAGTGTCCTTCAGCAGGATGAATTGGATGAGATAGATGAGCATTTAGCCTTTCTATCTAGGAGATTCTCTAAGCTGAAATTCATAAGAAACTCTAGGGTGGCCAAGCCATTTAACAAGGATTTTTCTACAAGCAACTATGTGGATAAATCCAAAATTAAATGCTACAATTGTGGAATTGCTGGTCATATGATAAGTGAATGCAGGAAGCCTAGATCAGAGAACAAGGGAAAGCCAACTGAAACTGTTGACTACAAGAAGAAATATTTTGATCTTCTCAGACAGAAAGGAAAGGCATTCATGACCCAAGAGTATGACTGGGATGCTGATGGAAATCATTCTGATGATGATGCTGAGTTTGTCAACCTTGCATTAATGGCTGATTCTGAGAAGGAAGCAAGTTCAGCTAGCAATCAGGTATTTTCTACTAATCTCTCTGAGCTCACCAAAGAGGGATACAATAGTGTTATAGATGAAATGTCTACTGAACTATATCACTTGAGTGTTACTCTTAAATCACTTATTAAAGAGAACAATAGGATTAAAAAGACTAATCTGTTTTTAAGTGATAGAAATGCTGCTCTAGAAATTCAATTTCTAGAATTTGAGAAAATGAGAGTTGATTGCAATGATGCTAAAAGTGAACTTAAAGCTGTGTTAAAAAGAGAACTGATTTTAAGAGACCAGCTTGAAAAAGAACAAGGGATAATTGATAAATTTCAAAGCTGTAGGAATATTTCTCAAAACATAATAGAAGTCCAGGGCATAGAATCATTTGTGAGGGATACCTGGACTCAAAAGAAAAAGGAGCTAGAACCTTGCCTTGAGGATCTAGAGACTATTTGTGAATCAGCGGATAGTGATCATCCGTTGACAGATGAACCATCAACGGATGAGAGGTATCCGTCGACTAATAAAAAGTCTGTTAGTAAGAAGGAACTCAAGAAACTGAATAATCAGTATGGTCCAGTAGCCAAGAACTTTGTTTCTGGTGAAAGTAGCCAAGCCAAATCAAGTGAGAAGGCTAAGGCATGTGATTTACATAACATAAAGACTGTTGGTAAATCAGTTAATGAAAAGGTAGAGACTGAGGGTAAAAAGAAAAAGAACAAAAATGGTAAGAAAGGCATCAACAAGAAAAACAATTATTCTCCTGACAAGTTTGCTCCTTGGAATACTTGTGGTAATTGTAATAGTGTTAATCACCTATCTTCTAATTGCAAGTCTGTTAAAAAGACTCCTGTTCATGTACCTCAATCCATGCCAAGTATGTCTGCAATGCCTGGTTTGTATAAGAATGCTAGTTTTTCAAATCCATATGCGAACATGCCATATGTGTCTAATCCTTATTTTCAATCTGTGAATATGCCACAAATGTCATGGAGCATTCCTAGCATGAATAATATGCATGCCAATTTTCCACAAATGCATGCATCAAATATTTATGCAAATGAGCATCTGTCAAAACCTATCACTCAAGCATCTACACCTAAAGTGAAGATTGCTAAGAGTGCAAAACCAAAGGCTAACAAGAAAGGACCCAAGGAAACTTGGGTACCAAAATCAACTTGATTTGTGTTTTGGAATGTGTGCAGGGAAATAAAAGGAATCTATGGTACCTAGACAGCGGATGTTCTAGGCACATGACAGAAGATTCAACCCTGCTCACAGAGTTCAAGGAAGCAGCTGGCCCTAGAATTACCTTTGGAGATGACAGCAAAGGATATACTAAGGGATATGGCTTGATTTCAAAGGACAATGTCATCATTGAAGAAGTGGCTTTAGTTGAAGGTCTGAAGCACAATTTGCTGAGTGTCAGTCAGATTTGTGACAAAGACTATGAAGTAAAGTTCACTAAAGAAGCCTGTGTTGTTTCTGCCAAGGAAAACAACAATGTGGTATTGACAGGCTTCAGAAAAGGAAATGTTTACATAGCTGACTTCAATTCAGTATGCTCAGAATCCATCACTTGTCTCTTCAGCAAAGCAAGCAAGGATGAGAGTTGGCTATGGCATAAAAAGCTGTCACATTTGAATTTTAAAGTTATGAATGATTTGGTAAGAAAGGATCTGGCTAGGGGAATCCCTCAATTGGAGTTCATCAAGGATGGATTGTGTGATGCCTGCCAATTAAGGAAGCAAAAGAAATCATCCTTCAAGAGCAAGACAGAGTCATCCATTGTTAAGCCCCTTCAATTGCTGCATATGGACTTATTTGGTCCAGTAAATGTCATGTCCATTTCAAAGAAGAAATACTGCCTGGTGATTGTGGATGATTTTTCTAAGTTTACATGGACCTTCTTTCTTCACTCCAAAGATTGTACAAGTGAAATCATCATCAATCATCTCAGACTAGTAAACAATGGTTCTGAAGTAAAAGTACAAAGAATCAGGAGTGACAATGGCACTAAATTCAAAAATTCCACAATGAAGATTTTCTGTGAAGAGAATGGAATTGTCCATGAGTTTTCTGCTGCTAGAACACCTCAACAAAATGGGGTTGTTGAAAGGAAAAACAGAACTCTCATTGAAGCAGCTAGAACAATGCTAAGTGAATCAAGATTGCCAACATATTTCTGGGCTGAAGCTGTCAACACTGCCTGTTTCACCCAGAATATTTCCTTGGTCAATCAAGCTAGAGGAATGACTCCTTATCAGTTATTCACCAACAAGAAACCAACTTTAGCTTTTCTTCATGTCTTTGGATGTAAGTGTTTTGTGCTAAGGAATCATGGAGATAACTTGGGAAAATTTGAAGCAAAGGCAGATGAAGCTATCTTTGTTGGGTATGCAGCAGGAAAAGCCTATAGAGTCTACAATCTAAGAACCAACATTGTTATGGAATCTGTACATGTTGTGTTTGATGATCAAAAGATTCTAGGTCTAAATGATGAAGGCTTCCATGAAAAGTTGAGATTTGAAAATGAGGTAGAAGGAAGAATGTACATTGATGATGATGAGGAAAATGAAGATCATGACCATGAAAATTCATCTAGAGTTGTTGGTCAAACTAGAAGTGATGCTAACACTGGAAATGAAGCATCCGTTGACAGTCATACTGGAGCATCAGATGCATCCGTTGACAGGCATTCTCATGCATCCGTCGACAGGCAAAATGGAGCATCCGTTGATAGACAAAATGATGCATCCGTTGATAGACAAAGTGTGGAAGCTTGTGACCAAACCTGATGATAGAGGTGTCATAGGTACCAAATGGGTTCTCAAGAATAAGACTGATGAAAATGGCATAATTGTGAGGAATAAATCTAGATTAGTGGCAAAGGGCTATTCTCAGGAAGAAGGGATAGATTTTGATGAAACTTTTGCTCCAGTGGCAAGACTTGAGGCAATTAGAATTTTCCTAGCCTATGCAGCACATGCCAACTTCAAAGTCTATCAGATGGATGTCAAAAGTGCTTTTCTAAATGGGGAACTGGAAGAAGAGGTATATGTCCATCAACCTCCTGGCTTTGAAGATCCAGATTTTCCAGAATATGTATATCTTCTCCTGAAAGCACTTTATGGTTTGAAGCAAGCACCAAGAGCCTGGTATGACACTTTATCTCAATTTCTTTTGGAGATTCACTTCACTAGAGGTACAGTAGATGAAACCTTATTTCATAGAAATGTCCATGGTTCTTCAATACTTGTTCAAATCTATGTAGATGATATTATTTTTGGGTCTACAGATGAGAAGCTTTGCAAAAGGTTTGCCAAACTTATGCAAAGTAGGTATGAAATGAGCATGATGGGTGAATTAACTTACTTTCTTGGTTCACAAGTGAAGCAAGTTAATGAGGGAATTTTCATAAGTCAAACAAAATATATTTATGATCTTTTAAAGAAATTTTACTTAATGGATTGTGCCTCTGCAAAAACACCTTTGGCCACTGCAACTAAGCTTGAGTTGAATACTAAGGAAAAGTCTGTGGACATCTCAAGCTATAGAGGCATGGTGGGCTCACTTCTATATCTAACAGCTAGTAGACCTGATATAATGTTTTCCACTTGTCTTTGTGCTAGATTTCAAGCTGACCCTAGAGAGTCTCGCTTGATTGCTATTAAGAGAATTTTCAGGTATCTCAAGGGAACACCAAACCTTGGCATTTGGTACCCAAGAGATTCTGGCTTTGATCTAATTGGCTATTCAGATGCAGACTATGCAGGTTGCAGAATTGATAGGAAAAGTACAACAGGCTCCTGTCAATTTCTAGGGAACAGGCTTGTGTCATGGTTCAGTAAGAAACAGAACTCAGTCGCCACTTCTACAGCTGAAGCTGAGTACATTGCTTCTGGAAGTTGTTGTGCACTGATTCTTTGGATGAAAAATCAACTTATTGACTATGGTCTAAAAGTTGAGAAGATTCCAATTTTCTGTGACAACACTAGTGCTATTGCAATCACAGAGAATCCAGTGCAACATTCGAGAACCAAGCATATTGACATCAAATACCACTTCATTAGAGAGCATGTGATGAATGGTACAGTAGAAATGCACTTTGTGCCAAGTGAAATGGAGCTTGCAGATATCTTCACCAAGCCTCTTGATGAATCTTCATTCACAAGGTTGGTAGGTGAACTAGGTATGCTTAATTTTTCGTAATTCCTAGTGATATCTAATCATACTGTATTGCAGCTAGAAATGTGTTTTGATTTACTTAAGAATTAAAAACTCTCAGAAAAATTTTCTGCATAAATTTTTTTCTAAGGCAAAATTTGCTTATCAACGGATATTCTTTTATCCGTTGGTAGTATAAACACATTACTAGATTTTCGTATGTCAACGGATAACATGTTGTTCACGTCATCGATGAATAAACTGTTTTCTCAACCGTCCATTCTATATCCGTTGATATATATTTTTTTATAGCCGTTGGTAAACGTGTATATTTAGTCACGGCTGTACTTCGTTTCTTTTCATTTATTATCTGATAGTTACTTTTGACCAATGGAGTAATTATTTTTTAATTATTTCATTTTTAATTCTTGAAAAATATAAAAGGCTGTCTTGTGTCCTCACATCTCACTCTTATTCATTTTCAAGAATCTCATAAGTTAACTGCATCTTCTTCACTAAAACTCTCTGCAACAAAAGTTCAAACACTTCAATGGCGCCTATTGTTAAGATGATGTCTTCCACTGGGTTCACCTATGAGAAGAACAATTTCGCGGCCTTAGTTGATACAGTGAACGCTCCAGAAGCTTATCACACCATGATGAATTTCGTGAAGAAATGCAAACTGTCATATGCTATGACTGCCACCACTCCTCTAATCCACGAGCTAATTGAAGAGGTGTGGGCATCTGCTGAGTACATTGGCACAAACGGTACACTTGCTTTTTCTTTAAAGGGTAAAAACTATGTAGTTAATTCTGATGTGATAACTGCTTGTTTAAAATTGCCTGAGAATAACTATCTGGAAGTACCCAGTAATGTTGAAATTGTTACCATGCTTAATTCCATAAATTATACCCTTAGTACTGAGAACTTAGGGAAAATTGTTAGGAAAGGTATGGTTAAAGAATGGAGTTATTTCTGTGATGGCTTCATTAAAACTTTTTCGGGCAAAATTAGTAACTTTGATGCTGTTACCAATTCCATGCTAGTTATACTGTGTATGCTTTTGACTGATAAATTCTATAATTTTGGCACACTAGTCATGTATGAGATAGCAGCTAAATTAGGTAAAAAGAAAACTAGGAGCAAGAATATTTATTTTGCTAGATTTTTGATGCTCTTAGCACTGCATGTATCTGAGAATGAGCTATCAATTGCTAACCTGGATAGCAAGTTCAATTGTTTTGTTCAGGAGAAAAGAGTCTTAAGTGATTTGATTCGAATGAACCTAAATGCAGAAGTACAATTGGTATATCTACCAATTGTTCAGGTAACTGTTTCCAACCCTAAAACTCCTATCTCCAACCCCCAAATTTCTTTGCCTTCTAGTGTCACAATAGAGTCTGTAGCTGTGACCAAATAGGCTCCTACCAAAGTGACCAAATCCAAAGTTCTAAAACCACAATCAAAAAGACAAACCTCAGGTGTCTCTCAAAAGGCACCTGCTGCAAAAACTACCAAAGCTCTTGAGGGGAGTGTGAAGGTGGTAGTGAGTGGTGAGGGACAGGGTGAACATCAAAGAAGCCCTAAGGATAAGGAAGGTGAGGCAGGTGCAACCAACATTTCAGTCTCTCAAAAGACTGTTAATGAACCTTCAAGCCAAATTCTAGTTACATCCTCTCAACAAGATGTGACTACAGATTTAAGTTCCACTCCAGGAACACTGCACAAAAGGGTAAGAGACACAGATAGCTCTCACTCAAAAACCTATGGTAGAAGAGTAAACTCCAAAACCATTGGGGAATCACAGGGTGCACATACAGTACAGCAAACTGTACCTTCTCAAATTCAGTTTGATGTGACTTTAATAAATGTGGAGTCACAGCCCCTTGATCTTAACCTTCAAATCGATACACATTTCAATCCACCATCACCAACTCCATCTCTGGATGTGGATATGATATCTACATCAATTCCTGATTCTCCATCTTTAAAATTCTTGGAGAAGCCCCACTCAACAATTGGTGGTCATCATATTTTAGATGATTTGTTGGGCCATCAATCTTCCATTCCTGAATTCACAACACTATCTGTGGCCTCTTCTTTAAAATCAATCACCACAGATTCAGTGTTGGTTTTCACTTCAACGGATACTATCTTTCCTTCATCAACGGATATCCTTCATCCATTGACAAGTGTTTCTCCATCAACGGATGCACCTATGTCTAGCCATCCATTGACAGCTATAACTACTCCATCAACGGATATTCCTTATCCGTTGATAACTCACTCTACCACTGCTATATCTGACATTCCTGTGTCAAGTGTGGAGGAGTTCTCAGTAGTTGAAACACTTTTAGGATTGAGGGAAGGGAGTGAGAGGCTGCCTTGTGAGCAGGCAAAAGGAGAGGCAAATAATGAGAGGCTGACCATTTCTTCCGGTCAGGCAAAAGGAGAGATTGAGAGTTCCACCTTAGTAGGTGAAGGTGAGGGTGTGAGAGGTGTGAGCCAAGGGGAGCCCTTGATGCAAGAAAAGAGAGATGAGAGGAGAGAAGGGACTACAGGAGGCATAAGGTTTGAAGGAGAAGCCATTGCAAGTGAGCCAATGGAGGTTGATGATGCAACCAAGGACATGGAATATCAAAAAGAATATCAGTAAATGATTGACTCCATCTCTTTGGATGCTGAAACCTTTATACCTCCACCTGCCTACCAAGTTCTGGCTCGCCAAAGCAATGTGGAAGCAGAGGAGGCAATGCACCTAGTGCACACCTCACAGTCACTACAAAGAGCTAAGGAATCTTTAGAAGCTTTGCCATCCATTGCTGAAGATGAAGACATTGAAGAATTTGACAGTGAATCCAGCCAGAGCACTGAGGATGATGGTGCTAGCAGTATTCATGATTAGAAATTTGCTACTAGCTACACCTATCTTGACATTGATTTGGAGATCATAAGGCAATATAAATCTGCCATGGCTGAGAACCAAAGTGCAGATCCACAAAGACAGGTTGTTCTCCAACAAGCAATTGACTCTCTCAAGGTACAAAAGATGCAAATGGTGATCCAAAGATCAAACTTAGAGGAGGTCAAGCAAGATATCAAAGATGTGAAGATTTTTGTGGATTCCAAGTTGGAGCAGTTGGCTCCTACAGCCACTCAGAGGGTGTTGCAACAAAGATTCATCAAAGAAGACAGCTTGGCTAAGTCTGTGCAACAACTCACCACTAGAGTGGAAAAGATGGAATCCCAGATGGAGCAATTTCTTCAACATCAGAGACTGCAAACTCAACTCTTAGAAAGGTTGGTTGCAGCCCCTACTTCTATTCAAACCCTTGATGCTAACAAAAAGGGGGAGAAAGTGGAAGAGGCTGTGGCAACTACAAGACAAATCACTATTTCTAAAAGGAGAGAAGCAACAAGTGAGGGGGAGCAGCAGCCTATCATAGTGGTCAATCCACAAGACTTTATTGTCAAAGCTTCCCCCAGCAAATCCAAACCCCTACCAGTAGCTCTATCTGAAGAGTTTGATCTCTCAAACATGACAGAAGAGGAAAAACTAGCCAAGATTGAAGCTCTACAAAAGATAAGAGAGGAACAAAATGAGAGGATAATGAGGTCAAAAAGGTTGATCAATGAATCTATTGCATCAACTCTGTTCTCTAGCCAAACCTCAGCTCCAACAATATCTACTACAATTCTGAAGGTGCTCACTCCAGAAATTGTGGCTCCTACATATTATGATGCTGAACCTTCTTATGTCAAAGAATTTGAACCCATCATAAAAACCAGAGTTTACTCTCCACCAAAAGCAAATGGGAAGAACAAGTTACAACTGGACTATCCATTTCCCAAGGATGATGAAGAGAAGCTAATGGGAGAAGCTATCATGGAGTTCAAGCAAAAGACTAATAAAAGAGTAAGAGAATGGATGGCTGTAATCACAAGGAAAGAAAAAATTTTGAACTTCTCCAACAGCCATCCTAGATTTGTTGAAGCCAAGAGGGAAGAGACTTCAAGGCTGCTAAGAGAAGCTCATCCAAATACTGAATTTCAAAATGAAAACTCAAAAGAGAGGCTAGCCAGGCTAGCTCAAGAGTTAGAGGATGAGTTACAAAGTGAAGTAAAGGAGTTTGAGGAACCTCCTAAGCCAGTTAAGAGAAAAGGTGGCACTAAGGTCAGGGTACAGAAAAGACAGAAAAAGCAAAGACCCAATAGACCTATTTCTCCACAGAAAGGATCCAGAGAAACAAGTGGCACACAATCACCAGTTCAAATGCCTCAAGAGGTAATAAACCCATCTGTAAACTTCCATGAACAGCAAATAGAGCCAAAGGAGGAACCAGTGGAGTTTGACAAAATTGAGGTTCCTAAATTTCTGTTTGAATCAACACAGAAGAAAAGGGCCTCAAGAAAGCAAACTCCAAAGTTGCCTATCCAAATATCTAAAGTGCCCTCTATTGTTAAACAGTCTTCTGCTGAGAATAAGGAAGACTACATCTATCAGGCAGTTATAGAAGAATATTCTGGCATCAATCTATATATGGATGAAGTGTCAGAAGTGAGAGGAATTGACAAATACAAACAACTGCCTGAGAGATTAGTGTTTGTCTACAAAGGAGGAAAAGAGAGGACATGGCCTTTACAGAAGGTACTTGGAGAAAATTATCAAATCTTAACCAAAGTATTCTCTGCCATTAAGAGGCATACAGGGTTCTCCATGGTAGCCAAACATGAGATAATCAAGAGGATTGAACAGATTAGAGCAGAATGGAATTCTCCATCAAGTTTGCCCAAGAAATTGAAGATCCCATACAATGGACAAAAAATCCACATTCAACCTTATTGGATGATGGAATTCAGGGATGAAGGTGGAAACAGGAGATTCTTCAGGTTGGAGGATCAACTATCTAAGGCTAGCACCCAGTCCCTTAGGTGGTTGCAATCAAAGCTGAATTCAAAAATTGCTGAAGAAGAAGCCTTCTACAGGCAACTCCAAATCCAGATTGAATCAAATTCTGCTAAGGAAGGAAAATCAAGAGTGGTGCCAACAAGAGAAAGAAAACATTAAGGATCTGCTCAGACTAGAGGAGCAATCTTTCTCTGTAAATTTCTCAAACTTTTTGTGTTTAAATTTTGAAGCTTAATACAATTATGCATCTATTAGTAAATACCTCAAGGGAAATGTTTTGTTATCATCAAGGTCCTAAATTTATGACTTTATGTTCATCAAGCATAAATTGGGGGAGATTGTTAGGAATATGTTGTACTTGATGATAACTTCACATTCTATGCACAAAATTGTATAAGTCATGTTTTGTAACTGTCAACGGATGAGACATTATAACTCTATTCGTTGACAGGTAGCTCATCAATGGATGAGGTTTTGTAGCATACTACAATATCTCTATTTATCAGTTGATAGTGTTTTTATTCAGAGTCATGTTGACCATCAACGGATAGGTAGAATAAGCTATGCTTGAATATCCTTAGAAGCAAAGAATTGTAAAACAGAAGCTGTGTACATTTGTATCACAGAGTTTTCTTCGAATAAAAGTCTCAGGTGGTACATTTAACCACCTGATTTTTTATGTGTTTGTGAATCCTTTCTCATTTGATAATTATCTCCTTATAGATTTCTGTGGTTCTTATCAGAAATTTATAAATATCAAGAATTGTATTCAACCCCCCCTTCTACAATTATACAAGTGTGTAATCTGGGAATAACATGGGTGATAAAGGTTACCAATCAATCTTTGACAGAGAAGGTTGCAAAATCTTGAATATGCAGAATGGAGACATTGTTCTAACTGGTCAAAGGCATGGTAACATATATGAAGCCAGCTTAAGTGATACATCTAAAGGAATTGTTAGATGTCTCTACAGCAAACCAACAAATGATGAAAGCTGGAATTGGCACAAGAAGCTCTCACATCTCAACTTCAAGAAGCTTAATCAACTTGTTAAGCATAATCTGGTGAGAGGCCTACCTCAGGCAAATTATGTGCAAGATGGACTTTGTGATGCCTGTCAGCTTGGAAAACAGAGAAGAACCACTTTCAAGAGCAAGACTGAAAATTCAATTACTGAACCATTTCACATGCTACATCTTGATCTGTTTGGTCCAGTAAACATTATGTCTATCAGCAAGAAAAGATATGATCTAGTTATAGTGGATGATTTCACAAGGTTCACATGGGTGTTCTTTCTACACAAGAAGGATGAAGCTCCTCAGCAAATCATTGAACTTGTCAAGAATATACTGAATAACTCTAAGTACAAAGTCAAAGTACTTAGGAGTGATAATGGTACAGAATTCAAGAATTCTACAATGGAGGAGTATTGTGCAGACAATGGAATCACTCAACAATTTTCTGTACATGGAACACCTCAGCAGAATGGTGTAGTGGAAAGAAAGAACAGAACTCTCATAGAGGCAACAAGAACCATGCTTGCAGATGCAAAACTTCCAACCTATTTTTGGGAAGAAGCTATTAATTCTGCATGTTTCACTCAAAATTGTACCTTGGTAAATAGTCATGGAAAGACTCCCTATGAGATGATCAAAGGAAAGAAACCAAGTGTGAAATACTTTCACATCTTTGGATGCAAATGCTATGTCCTAAAAGTTCATCCAGAACAACTTGGAAAATTTGAAGCCAAATCGGATGAAGCAATCTTCCTAGGATATTCAGCATCAAAGGCCTTCAAGGTTTATAATCTCAGAACTCATATTGTTATGGAATCAATTCATGTTGCATTTGATGACAAGAAATTTGGAATTCTGCAAACTAATGAAAGCTATGACGAGTTGGAATTTGAAAATCTGAAGAATTCTGAGATACTCTCCAGTGATGATGAAGGTTCTCCAGACGGAATTTCTATTGCTTCTCAAAGGAATGTTACTGTTGAGGGGGAGCAAGTAAATCAAGGAGGACACAGTGATCATCAGGAGCAGACTAGTTATTCAGAGTCTACTCCATCAGGAACTGATCCTTTAGAGTCTACTGAGGAAAGATCAGTAACTAGCAGCAGTATGGAATCTACTGATTCTACTGATCAAGAGGGAGCTATTGAAGGCAGAGAGAGTTCTTCTATAAGAGATACCACTAACTTAGGGGGAGAGTCTAGCAGAGGTATTCTACCACCTGTTAGAAAATGGACAAAGGATTATACTGAAGATTTGATTATTGGTGATCCGAATAGTGGTGTTCGAACTAGAAGATCAATTCAAAATGAATGCCTGTACAGTTGCTTTCTCTCAAAGAATGAGACTAAAAAGGTTGAAGAAGCCTTACAGGATCCTGGTTGGGTAATTGCAATGCAGGAAGAATTAAATGAGTTTGAGAGAAACAAAGTCTGGAAACTGGTACCAAGACCTAAAGACAGATCAATTGTTGGTGCAAAATGGGTTTTCAGAAACAAGCTAGATGAATCTGGTATGATTGTAAGAAACAAAGCAAGATTGGTGGCCAAGGGTTACTCTCAGGAAGAAGGAATTGAATATGATGAAACCTTTGCACCTGTAGCAAGATTGGAAGCAATCAGAATGTTTCTTGCATTTACAGCTTATTTAAAGTTCAAGGTATACCAGATGGATGTAAAGAGTGCTTTTTTAAATGGCAAGCTTGATGAGGAAGTATATGTGGAGCAGCCACCTGGATTTGTTGATCCAAAATTTCAAAATCATGTCTACAAACTTGACAAGGCACTCTATGGACTAAAGCAGGAACCAAGAGCATGGTATAAGACTTTGTCTAAATTTCTTCTTGAAAATGGCTTCACACGAGACAAAACTCTATTCTTTAGAAAGATAAAAGGTGAATTGCTTTTAGTTCAAGTTTATGTTGATGATATCATATTTGGTTCTACTAATGAAAAGTTATGTGCTAAGTTTAGCAAGTTTATGCATTCTAAGTATCAGATGAGCATGATGGGTGAACTAAATTATTTCTTAGGCTTGCAGGTCAAACAGACTGAGACTGGTATTTTCATTAATCAGTCAAAGTATATCAAAGATCTTTTAAGAAGGTTTGACTTTCAAGACTGTGCAGTTGCAAAAACACCCATGGCAACAGCCACTAAACTAGACTCTGATCCTAAAGGAAAGAGTGTGGACAATACTAGTTATAGAGACATGATAGGCTCATTGCTATATTTAACTGCAAGTAGACCAGATATAATGTTTTATACCTGTTTATGTGCTAGATTCCAAAGTGATCCTAAGGAATCTCATTTAATTGATGTTAAGAGAATTTTTAGATATCTCAAAGGAACTCCAAATCTTGGTTTGTGGTATCCTAGAGAATCTGATTTCTCCCTAATTGGCTATTCAGACTCTGATTATGTAGGGTGTAAAATATACAGGAAAAGCACTACAGGTACATGTCAATTCTTGGGAAACAGATTCATTTTTTGGGCAAGCAAGAAGCAACAATCTGTCTCAACATCAACTGCAGAAGCTTAGTACATAGCAGCAGACAGTTGTTGTGCATAACTCCTTTGGATAAGAAATCAGTTGATGGATTATGGTATGACACTTAGTAATATTCCTATGTTTTGTGATAATACTAGTGCTATCAAAATTACAGAAAATCCAGTTCAACATTCAAGGACTAAGCACATTGATGTCAGGTATCATTTTATTAGAGAACATATTAAGAATGGTACTATGGAACTTCATTTTGTTCCTACTGACAAACAGCTTGCAGATATTCTAACTAAACCACTTGATGAGGCTACATTCATTAGATTGGTTAGTGAGTTAGGAATGTTAAATTTCTAGATCTTTAACATCTGCAAAAGTAGCAAGGTATGTTGTTTTCAGCTTATAGACTTGATATTCTTGTCAGGATCTATATTTGATTGTTTTTTTTTTTTTGCTAATTAAAAAATTTATACCAAAGGAAACAGCTAATACATATCTAGGGGCATACCCCGCGAGACAACATACAAGTTAAAACTACAAAACAACATGATACAAAGAATAAGAAGGTAAACCCTACTCAACATTTCAGATGTACCTAGCCTATTCTTTTACATGATAAATAGGAGGATGGTCGGGTCATTGCGAACCCACCCCTTAAACAGGTTACATGAAAACAGTTTCTCGCGCACCATACGTCTTATCTCACTGCTGACCACTGATGTTGGGTGGCCAGGCCCATGGTTGTGCATGCGATAGTTACGCTCCTTCCAGACATGGTAAATAGCTGTGCTAAAAAACAGTTAAGCAATAGATTCCTCCTTTGCCCCCAACTGAGTAACCATGCAGTTGCCTGACTGACAATTGGACCAGTTACGAGTGAAACGAAATGGCATAGACCTGCTAATAATATCAAAGTATGGGCAGGCAGTGAAAATGTGGCTAACCGATTCATCATCAACCCCACACAAGACACATTTTTGGTCAACCTGCATTCCAAACATAAGCATTCTATCCTTCGTGAGAAGCCTGTTTTTGATGGCCAACCATGTGATGAATGAGCACTTCGAGATATTGAATTTTCCCCAGACCATGTTTAACCACTGTACATAACTTCCCTTTTCCCGCATGGAGGACCAAATAGTGGATAATTTGACATTCTTTGGAAGCATTCCATCCCACATAATGGAATCAGACTTATGAATTTGAATATGTTGCACCATTCGTCTAATTTCAATCACATCATTATGGTTCGAAGATGGCAAGTCCCAAGTCCCATTTCGGAGGTAGACATTGATACTGACTGAACTAGTGGACTCAGCTGTAGATACAATGGATGGTGCAATATCCAGAAGGGGTTTTTTTTGGACCCACGGATCATGCCAGAAGAGAAAATCAGAGTTTTCCCCTATGTTATATTGCACATACTGTAGTGCTCGGGGCCTCGCCTTGAACAATTTCCTTACAATCCAACATGAGCGATATGGCATTTTGGAAGTCCAGAATTCCTTCTTTGCCAGCAAAGCTTTATGGAACCATGCTATCCAGAGAGAGTTAGAGGTGGGCTGAATAATGCGCCAAAGCTGATAAAGAATGGCTGCTTCATTCCATTCAAAGAGATTTCGAATGCCAAGACCCCCTTCCGCTTTAGGTTTGCAACACTCCTCCCATCCGACTTTGTACTGACACTTCCCATCCGGTTTGTAGAAACCTCCCCAAAGGAACTTGAAGAATAGAGCATTGATTTTTTTAAGGATTCTTTTGGAAGGAAGAGGAACATACTCCAGTATCCCACAATACTGACCAGTATGGCTTTGATCAGTTGGAGACGCCCTGCAAAATTAAGAAATCTAGTTGTCCACAACTCCATTTTGCTGCACAATCTACTAATCAGAGTCTGGCAGTCATTCTTATTGAGCTTTCCTGTGATAAGAGGAAGCCCCAGGTAGGTGATAGGCATATGACCTCTTTGGAACCCTGAATGAGTAAGAATAGCATCAGTCACATCCTGTCTAACATTAGCAAAGAAGCATGTAGTCTTGGAGATGTTTGGCTTTAGGTTCGAACAGTTTGAGAAGAGTTTGATCCCATCTAGCAGAGCTGAGACTGACCTAAGATCACCATGACTAAACAGGAATACATCATCAGCAAAAATAATGTGATTTAGTTTTACTTCCTTAGTTCTCCAATGGAATTTGAAGTTAGGATCCGCAGTCTTCTTATCCAGACATGCTGAGAGAGCCTCCATGACAATTACAAACAAATAAGGGGATAGAGGATCCCCCTGTCTGAGGCCAGATTCCCCTTTGAAAAACCCTTCCAAACTGCCATTCAACTTTACAGAAAACATTGTGGAAGTGATACATTTCTCCAGCCACTGAATGTACTGATTGGGAAACCTCATTTTCCCCATGATTGTAAACAGGAAATTCCAGTTTAGGGAGTCAAAAGCCTTATGAATGTCTAGCTTTATAGCACATCGAGGCTGACCTGTGTTGCCATTATAGTCCTTGCATAATGCTTGAGCAAGGAAAATATTGTCACCAATGGATCTCCTAGCTACAAAAGCAGACTGTACTGGGGAAATGATGGTGGGAAGGACAGCTTTAAGCCTCTTGGCTAGCATAGAAGAAATGCATTTATACAATACATTACAACAAGAGATAGGCCTAAAGTGTTGCATTTCAGAGGGGTTAGGCTGTTTAGGAACTAAACATATGGAAGCAGCATTTATTACTCTAGGCAAGTGCAATGTGTTAAAGAAATACATGATACCTTTAGTCACATCATTTCCTACCAAGTGCCAAACATCCAAGTAAAATTCCACCGTGAACCCATCCGGCCCAGGGCTCTTGTTCTTAGCCATTCTTTTTAATGTGCTCAAAACTTCACTCTCAGAGAAAGGGGCAGCCATAAGGTTAACCTGGGAATCAGAGAGAGAGGGTAGAGGGATATCATTCGGAAAATCTGCTACCTCAGATGTTTTCCCCAGAATATTTTTGTAAAAATCCGTTGCAACTTTAGCCATGTCAGCATGTGAAGAGTGAGAGACTCCCTCCGAGTCAGTGAGGGTAGTGATTCTGTTAGTGTTCCAGTTCCCTCTGCAAGAATTATAGAAAAACTTACTATTGCCATCTCCAAGTTTTAGCCACTGAATTCTGGATTTCTGCTTTAAAAACTGTTCCTCTAGCCTTAAAGCTGCTGAATAGTTCTCAATAAATTCCTTTTCTTCTACAAAGTATGCAGCAGTGGGGTTAGCAGGCATTGAGTCCTGGAACTGAGAGAGTGCATCCCGAGACTGGATCACTAGATTGTGAATATCCCCCATCTTTCTGTTTAGTTCCTTTAGGGCCACCTTTACATTCTTGAGTTTCGATGTTAGGACAAACCAAGGATTCCCCTCAACCTCTAAAGACCATGCTTTCTCCACTGAGGCCAAAAAATCTGGATTATCAATAAGGTGATTAAAGAATTGAAAGGGCTTCGCTCCAGAAGAGAAACTAGTGCCAAGTGAAGTAATAGCAGGGCAATGATCAGATAAGCCCCGAGAGATGAATTCCATCATGGAGCAAGGGAACACTGAATGCCATTTCGGGTTTACTAACACACGATCTAACTTTCTGAACTTTGGCTGAGAGATATTGCTATCCCACCATGTGAAGAAGTGTCCTGAATACCGGAGATCAGTGAGGCCATTTGCAAGCAAGAACTGTTTAAACTCCTCCATTCCAGTAGTCCAATCTAGAGATCCTCCTTGTTTTTCATCAATACTAATACAAGAGTTGAAGTCACCACATAAGGCCCATGCTGTGCCATTCAAACCATGCGCTATTCCTGCCAAATCAGACCATAGAGGTCTACGGTCAATCATATCATTAAGGCCATACACAAAAGAGATAACAAAGCTTGTGTTGCTCTCAAGAAGGGTAACAGAGCATGTGATATGCTGAGAAGAAGAAGCAAGAACCAAAATTTTCCATATAGAGGGGTTCCACCCCAGCCATATACGGCCTCCCGGATGATGATCATAGTTAAAGCACCACTGAAACCGTGGATTAATGGTCCGGGAGATAATCCTTGCAACGTCAGTTTGGACATGTGTTTCCAATAGACCTACCAGGGACAATTTATTTTTAAAGATGAAGTCCCTGATAAAACCAACTTTGTTGTTAAGGCCTCTAACGTTGTAGGAACAAAAAATAGTCATATTAGATTTATGACCTAGAGGAAGGGGTACGACCCCCCCTACCCCCTCTTTTAACTTTCTTGTATGGCTTTGGAGTTCTCGAGCCATGCTTCATTGCTACCTCATCGACTACAATGTTCTGAAACGGCTGAAGAGTGGTGACTTCCGGAGATATACTAGGCGATGTCACTGGCTTTCTTTTAGAACGAACCTCCATCCACTCCTTGTCTACATCCCCTTCTGTAACATCTACCTGGTGGTTGGGGGTTTGCTTGTCCCCATCTGTATTGCTCATGTGACTGGCTTCCTTCTCTAACGCCCCTTCCTTCTGCTCAGCCACCACCTTTTGTTGACCTTCATTTACCCTACCAATTTCGTCCACTTTATCTTTTCCTTTGTCATTTTGGTCAGATGAAGGCCCTTTTGTATTAGTTGAACCCCCTGCCGCCCATTCTCTAGAAGTCACCGGACAAACACTAATGGTGTGGCCAAGTGATTTACAGTGGCTGCAAACCATTGGCTTATTAATATATGTGACTTTAACCTCAACTATGGAACCATCCAGGTCCACCACTTTGAGGGCTGGTGGTAATGGATCCCCCACTTCATACTGCACGCACATTTTTGCAAATGGAAGGATTTCTAACTCAGATGTAAGGGCATCTGCCCCAAGGGGCTTGCCAATGGCACTAGCAACACGGCCCAGTCCCTCTTGCATCCAGTAGCAATCTGGAAGATTGGCTAGTTTAACCCATAATGGCATCGAGGTAACAGATTCTGAGCGCTCGTTGAAACCCCAATCAGTTAATACCAGAGGCCTTTTATCAAAGTACCACGTACCCTTGCTTAGAACCGCATTCTTTTCATTGGAAGAGTTGAACCTAAAGACATAGGTAGACTCATTACGCTGAGAGACCATGGTGAGGCCTCTCCTCCAGGCTGAAAAAGCCACCTCCTTAACTCTCTTGAACGGCAAAGTCCCTTTGGTAAATTTACCCACAATGCAACATTTGAATTTTTCCGCACCTTTCTTAAGGACATCCTCTGGGGGGGATACAACATCTGATCCTTCAGTTGGAGGCACGTAATCAAATTTCACTTCCTTGACAGGGCCCGGGGCCGCTCTTAAAACTGAAGACCAGGACTTTGCTCCTTTTGACCCTATTTCAGTTTTCTCATCCTTCTCCCCATTTTTGGAGCTCTCCTTGCTTACTTTAGCTGAAGGAGGTTCCTGTTTGCCTGTCTCCTGTTGACTCTTCGAGCTTTCACCCCTTTCCATGCCCCCAGGTGGGGAATTTTTTAGGATTCCTTTAACAGCTCCCACCCCCTTTTCACTGGTAGCCGTGTTCTTAGGTACTTCCTTGCTAGAGAAGATGGGAAGACCCATCTCATCCCTACCTTCAATGAAACGCAATGGGCTTACTAACCCTGCATTAAATCTCTCCTTATCCTTCAAGATTTCTTTTTCAACTTCACTCACCGAAAAAACCTTCTTGGCAAGAAAGCTATGGATATCCATCATTTGGTTACGGAGCTTTATAAGATCCTCTCTCTCATACTTATTGTTCGCAGCCACACCCTTTGCTACCATGTGTATCGTTTCTCTCTCTATCGCATCTCTAGCAGTCTCATATGAAGCTTCCTCCTCATCTGAGGGTGTCTCACAGATCTTTTCAGCTGAGGTACCGCCCTGTAGGGTGGAAGGCACTACCAGAGCTGGGAAGTCCTCCACTTCTCTTCTTGCAAGCATTTCCTGAAACTTATCATCCTCCATATCCTGCATATAGCCAGGCAAACCAGAATAAGAGTCACAATTCGAACCTTGACTCACCATGGGAGAACTGACCGAAAAAAGAAAAAAAAGGGAAGTAAGAAATATAGTGTTTAGGTTTGGGAGACAAGAGAAGGTGGAAGTAAATGAAGGGAATGTGGAATAAATGATGGGGAAAGTGTTTTAGAGAATAGATCTGAAGGTTAGAAAATGGCGGCTAGGGTTAGGGGTTTTAGAAAGAAGGAGGAGCTTCTCTCTCTAGGACTCTCATTTCTTTAACTCTTGTCCAAAATTAGGCCCTCTATATTTGATTGTTAAATGCTTAAGCTGTAACATTGTACTTTGATAAATTTCAGTATGATAGACTTATTTTTATCAGGATCAGGATTGCTATCAGTATGTTGACGTCATCAGGATTTTATAGTCAGTATCAGGATTGTGAAATTTTTGTGTCTTATTCAAATCCTGAAGTACATGTTATGTAGTGATCTAATTCTGAGTTCTGTTATAAGTCTATGCTAGTAAGCTTTAATACATTCATACTGATAGTTTATATTGTTTTTTAGATCAGTCAGTAAACAACAATAGGCAAGTAGATAATAAGAAATTGTATTTTCATTAATTGAAAGCACTAGATACAAGGAAATGAAATACAAACATCTTTTTGTCTAACTTCTACTAATCCTATTCGTGTTTAAAGTTGTTGTTGTTCTTAGTCTTCGAAGATCTACTTCAGGACAAGGAGCATCTCAAGAGTCACTTCAAAGATCTACTCCTGGATTCCTTGTCTGGGCAACTTGAATGA
Source organism: Kitagawia praeruptora (assembly GCA_037693485.1). Taxonomy (NCBI): domain Eukaryota; kingdom Viridiplantae; phylum Streptophyta; class Magnoliopsida; order Apiales; family Apiaceae; genus Kitagawia; species Kitagawia praeruptora. The sequence goes on from CM075348.1 coordinate 107,538,536, forward strand.
GAGCAGCAGACTGAACTGCATTCTTGTTGAGGAGAATGAATAGCATCTCCATCAAGATCAACCTCAGACTCTCGACCAAATTCTTCATCCTCAAGTTTTGTGGTGGTTAGAGGGAGATTGTATCCAACAGATGGATGTTTTAAGAGAAGGTTCTGGACATTATTTGGATCTACTCCAACCATGTCTAAAGCGAGGAGAAAAGTCATCTCTTCAAAGAGACAAACTATGAACCTTTGGTCATGAACAATTTGTTCATCATTTGTGAGGAATCGAAAGATTGGGCAGAAGGCCATTGTGTTTTGTGGAAGCTCTGTGATTACAGAGAGGTTTTGTGTGTTTGTGGAGTAAAGAAAAGGAAGAGACATCAGGTGTTTATAAAGGAAATAGTGAGAAGCTGAACATTCATTTGAACAGTCATTTGAAGCTGAACAGACATCGGCGTATATAGCTATGCGTATGACTGGCCCTTTCATATTTTCAAGATATTTTTACAATCTAACAAAATATTTTTGTTTGGATTATTAATGTTCTTTTCAGGTTAATTTTTAAATTGCCACGTTTAATCTCTGGAATCAGGATGATATTGATCAAGAAAACAAGATTGATTTCATCAGGATTGACGATTATTTTGAATTTTTTAATCACATTGAAAATTGTGATTATCTTGGTAAAAAAAAATCACATTAGAAAATGAAGCTGATCAGTATTGATTTTATTTTGATTTTACCCTGATTTATTTATTTGAAATAAATTTTGGATTTTATTTTCCAAAAATCGTGGGTAAACTGCATTTTTCAGGGACTGACACCTGTCAACCTACGTGTCAACGTGCGTTAGTGGGTCTGAAGGATTTTTGAATATATCTTTATTTTGAGACTCTGATTATTCATTGCTAACTTCTAATTCGAGTTTTCAAAGGCAAAAACATTCATTAAGTTCTCAAAATCTCTAATCAATTTCAAGATTTCTCAAGTTCTTTTCAAATTAAAAATGGCAGCTCGAAGAAGACTACCAGAATCAGTAGCTTTTAAGTTTGGTGACTTTGATTTTATGACTAACAATCATGTTGCAGCAATCACCAGCAAGAAAGGTGTATCAGCTGATTTTCATCCTGTGATGGATTTTATGGCTATTGGACCTTTGCGTTATGCATTAGCAGCATCTCCAGAAATAAATCAAGCTGCTGTTTCACAAGCTTGGAAGAATGCTGATGTAATTGATTCTACTCAGAGTCAATCAGGTAAGATTGTTCTACACTTAGGACAAGATACTTATGACATTACTGAATCTGTTGTTAATTCAGTATTTCACTTACCTGTTAATGTTAATTATGCAAGTGAACCATCTGAGGATGATGTAAGAACTATGTTGTCTGCACTAGGTTATAGTGGACCTTTAGACAACATGAGCCAGTTAAATAGATCTTTTCTTAGGAAAGAATGGTCTTTCTTCTTTGATCAAATTGCTAAATGCTTTACTGGTAAATGTAGTTCTTTTCAGCAAATTACTTCTGTTACATCACGTACATATTGCTTATAGTTTGCTTTATGACAGAGTAATAAACAATGGTCACATTATCTTAAGTCAGATGTGTTTTTAACTTGGGTCAAGAGATCAAGACAGGAAAATGGTTTATTATCATAGATTTATGCAAATGTTTATTAACCATTTTATTCCTGATGTTGAAGCTAGATTTGGTAGAGAACATTGTGTTTCTTCTTATGTACAGCAAAAGAGAATTTTCTCTGACATTACAAAGAAGGACAATGAAAAGAATCTAGATGAAATACCTGCAATTCATTATCCACATCATGTTCAGGTAATTATTAAAACTCATCTTCCTACTCTATACAATTCTTCTTTCTTTTGTGGTGAAATGACTCAGGAATCTCATTTGGAGGAGAACCCCCCTGTGTCTACCCAAGTAGCCCAAAAAATTATAGTCTCTGAAACAATTCAAGAACAAAGTTTTGATCCACAGCCTGTTGTTTCAAAGAAACCAACCTCTGGTGTTTCTCAAAAGACATCAGTTGTAAGGAAGAGAAGATTTGTTGTGTCAAGTAGTAGTAGTAGTTCTAGTGAAGATGATGATAATATATCTCTTGTTGAGAGAGAAGAATTGAAGGCTGCAATTCAACTTTTGAAGCTAGGATAAAGAGATGAAGCACCTAGTCACAGCCAGGCTACAGTCTCTCAAAAGACTGTAGTACTTAAAAAGGGAAAACAGTTACTGGATACTGTCTCTCAAAAGACTGTGTCTATTGAAAAAGGATCTCATCCCAAGATCACTTCTGTGTCTACACCTCTTGAGTCTTCTCAGGATAAATCTTTTGCTCACTATACTAGGAGAACAAGGAGAAAGATTCAATTGTCACCTACACACACAGAGTCTAGTCCAACTAACTTCATGCAGGTCTCTACAAATGAAGCTACAATCAAGTCAGCAATTGACAATAGAGATCTTGACATTGATTCTTAATGGGAAACTATATTATCATACAGACTGGTTATGGGAGTTATTTCTATTAAAAAGACAATTAGTCAAGAAATTTGGACTCTCAAAGCATGTTGCACTTCAATCACTTCATGCATATTTATTTGACAAGGATGTCATTTTTGAAGATGCTTCAGCTCAAGGTGAACAACAGGAGGAAGTAGATAGAGGAATGCAATCAACAGAAGATACTATTGCACCAGTGGTGGATAGTAGGACAGATCAGATCACAATCACTACAACACAAGAACCATCTAGTCAGAGGTTGGATGACTCAGGAGCTGTGATAGATGATGCTGAAAGGTCTTCTGTGATGACTAAAATTGCAAGTGAGAAACCCTATGATATGGGAGGAATGGCTTTGATTGATTTTACTGAAGATCAAACAAAAATTGTTTAGTCAGAGTCTATCCACCTTGAGGGTGAGTCTCAGCAATCAACACTTAAAGACGGTGACATACTAACTATGGTGTCTAATGAAGTATTACTGAAGACATCAGAGTCTAGTAGAGAACCTGAAAGTGGTATACTGGAGCCTATAGTCTTTGAAAGGAAAGAAGATGCTTGTGAGGATTCAGAGACTATAGTAGCTCACTCCTTGGAGAAAACCTCAAGCCCCTTGCCAGATGAGGAACCCTCTCTCCATGTGAGTTTAGGTATAAAAACTTCTTCTAAACCCTATTTTTCTGTAGGTCATGAGAGCACTTATCCAAAATTGAGTGATACACTTGAAAAGATGGATATTGATCCACAATCTGAGAGGCTGGCTCCTGACCAGGCAAAAGGAGAGGTAGAAAGAGTGTTGACTTTAGATAGTCAAAGTGAGAATGAGGGTATGGATGATCAACTCCATAGTGAGGGAGAGAAAATTAGGAAACCACCATCGTTTGAATTCTGGGATCAGGTTTTTCCTGAATCTTGGTCTGACAATCTTGGTATGGATGCTGGTACTTATTCTTTTATCAAGATGTATAAGAAGAATGACTTAGCAAAGCACAATGCGAAGCTAGAAGTTAAAGCTCAGAAGCAAAAAAAAAGGCTTGCAGGAATTATCAACAGAAGAGGTGAAAGGCTAAGACAAACTTCTACACTACTTGTACCAGAAGAAATTCCTAATGATCCTAGTATTCTTTTGTATGTACTTCTGTTAGATATTGATTCAAGTGATGATCAGGATCTGAGCATTACTGATCAGATACTGATGATGACGTCATCAGTAATACAATGTCAGTATTGGATTATTATCAGGACTAGAAGCTGGTCAGTATTTCGTGAAGATTCTCATCAGACCAGAGATCAAGGAAGATTGATATGTCGGTTCCTAGATTATAGGAATGCAGCTATCATACAAGATATGCATTCAGAGATATATGTAACTGATTTAGAATATCTTGTAATTGATAGTGTAACTGTGTATGCTATATAAACACAGTTTAGGTTTTACATGATTGTAATCGCTTACACGAGTTATCTTGTAACCTAGCAGCTCTTAAGAACATAAGAATTTCTTAAGAGAGTTTTGTAACAGTTTTATATCAGAATTAATAAAGCTGTTATTGATTCATACTTGTGTTATTTCTGTTTAAGTCGAAAATCTTATACAATTGTATTCAACCCCCCTTCTACAATTGTTATTTACTGGGCAACAATTGGTATCAGAGCAAACTGATTAATATTAATCAGAAACGATCTTAAGATGTCGACAAGCAAGTGTGAAAGCATCAAAATTCCAATTCTCAAGAAAACTAAGTATCCAACATGGAAAGTGAAAATGATGATGTATCTGGAAGCAACTGATCCTGACTATCTTGATAGGATCAATGATGGACCATTTCTTCCAACAAGACTAGTTGCAAGAACAGAGACTGTTGCTGAACACTATGTCATTAAGGCAAAGAGTGAGTGGACGACAGAGGAAAAGGCTCAAGTACTCAAAGATGCAAAGGTAAAAAATATTTTGCATAACAGTCTTGATAATATCATGTCAAACAGAGTAATAGCATGCAAGACTACAAAGGAAATTTGGGATACTTTGGAAACTCAATGTCAAGGTACTGAATCTATCAAAAGAAACAGAAGGGCTCTGTTGATTCAGGAGTATGAGCAGTTCGATGCTAAATCTGATGAAAGCCTTACTGATATGTATGATAGATTTTTGACATTACTGAACAATCTATCACTAGTTGGCAAAAAGTATGATCCAGAGGACTCAAACACCAAGTTTCTTAGAGCTCTAACTGAGGAGTGGGATACTCAAGCTTCAATCATAAGGCATCAATATGATTTGAAGATGTTGTCTCTTGATGAAGTCTATGGGATGTTAAGAACCCACGATCTTGAGGTTCAATAGAGAAAGAACAAGAAAAATGTCAAAGCAAAATTTGTTGCTTTGAATGTTGAATCAAAATCAAAGGGAAAAGTTGAGGAGGTTTCTAACAGAAAGAGTAGAGTGGTAGAGTCAATTCCTGATGACTCATCATCAGATACTGATACTGAGTCTGATTCTGATACTGATGATGACTCTACTGATTCAGATATAATGGAAATGGTTGCTATGATAGTCAAGGGCTTCAAGAAGATGAAGTTCAGAAAGGCTAGGAAGCAAGGGAAATTTCAGAAGAGAACCTTCAATGTTGACAAAGACAGGTACAAGAAGAAAGAAGATAAAAGCAGCAAATTTGACAAGTCAAAAATCAGATGCTATAACTGTGATGAAATGGGTCACTTTGCAACTGAGTGCAAAAAGATCAAAACCAAAGCTCTCATTTCTTCAAGCAAGGATTGGATGGACTCATCATCTGACTCTGAAGAAGAGAAAGTGAATTATGCTTTGATGGCTAAAACTGATGAGACTTCTGCTGGTGAAAATAAGGTATCTGAAATTTTGTTTGATTTTGATACTAATAATGTCTCTGAGTTAAGATCTTTTTTAAAATCTCTGCATATTAGTTTTAGGAGTCAATCTCTTGAAAATACTAGAATAAAATCTGAAATGGCAGAGGTTGTTAAGAGAAATGATCATCTAGAAGCTGAGTTAATTTTCTTGCAGGAAGTTCAAGCAGAATGTGATAATGCTAAACACATGAAACTTGAAACAGAGTTTAAATGTAATGAACTGGAAATGCAACTTAAAGAGGCAAATGAAAAACTCAGAACCTGGACACATTCTGGAACAAAAACTCATGAAATTATTACTGACAAAAACTGGAAAGAGTGTCTAGGTTATAAGCCAGAGAATGAGAAAAAGGACAAAGAAAAGGTTGTTTCATCTAATCCAGGAAGAGTTATAGTTGATGACTCAAAAAATCCAAAAACCTACAGATATGTTACAGACAGTACTAAAACCAAATTAAAACCTGTTAATTATGTGTATCCAAAAAATCCCAAATCTACTTCAGAAAAGGGATCCACTTCTACACATAATTCTGAGTCTAGAACTGTCAAAAACAAGAATGTAGGTCTTTTGTCTAAGAAATAATTAAGGGATAGAATCTGTGATGTAACAGATAGGAAGAGAGTTCCAACTGTCAAAAGGAACAGGAATGGTAAAGTTGGAATAAACAAGGAGAGTAATTACAAGTATATTCCAAATGCACCAAGGAAAGTATGCTTTAACTGTGGTAACTCTAATCATCTTGCTATTGATTGCAGAAGGAGTAAAAAGAAGGCTACTGTAGTTCCTAAGTCTGACATTAGGAATAAATCAGTATTTTATAAACCACAGAATCCTTGTTTCCATTGTGGCAGTGAATGGCATTCTATTTATACATGTGAAGAATACCATAATTTGTACTATAATTATTACGAGCCTTTGCCTAAGTTCAATAAAAGTGCAAATTTTGAAAAAACAAAGAACTTGAACACTAAGCATGCATCTGTTAAGAAAAAGACTAATTCTGATGGACTCAATCCTGATGAAGGTGTCTTTACAAGAAAATCTTCTGCTGCTAAAAATGTTAAGTTGCATGAAAGGAGAACCCAACAAGTGTGGGTTCTTAAGAATTCTAACTGAGTTCTTTGTGATTCTGATTGCAGGGTAAAAAGAAAAATGTGTTAGTCATGGATAGTGGATGCTCAGTGCACATGACTGGAGACAAAACCTTGCTATCAGAATTTGAGGAGAAGGCTGGCCCAACTGTGTCTTATGGAGATGGCAACATTGGACAAACTTTGGGATATGGCAGTATTGTAATTGGAAATGTCATCATTGAAAAAGTAGCTCTGGTGAAAGGACTCAAGCACAATCTGTTAACTGTTAGTCAAATCACAGACAGAGGTTATCGTGTCAATTTCAATGATACTCATTTTGAAGTTATCAGCAAATCTTCAGGAAAGGTTGCATTAACTGGTCAAAGACATGGTAACATTTATGAAGCCAACATTCACTCCAATACTGATAATCCAACTACATGCCTCATCAGTAAAGCTTCTGTAGATGAAAGTTGGAATTGGCATAAGAAGCTTTTTCATCTCAACTTCAACAATATAAATGAGTTGGTTAAGAAAGACTTGGTAAGAGGATTACCAAAGGCACTGTATACTCCTGATGGACTCTGTGATGCTTGTCAGAAGGCTAAACAGAGAAGAAAATCATTCAAGAGTAAATCTGAATCCTCAATTGATGAACCATATCACATGCTTTACCTTGACTTGTTTGGACCAGTGAATATTATGTCCATCAGTAAGAAAAGGTATACTCTAGTTATTGTTGATGAATATACTAGATTTACCTGGGTTTATTTTCTGCACAGAAAAGATGAAACTGCTGAAATACTGCTGGACCATGTGAGGCTCATTGAAACTGGTACAAAATACAAAGTCAAGATCCTGAGAAGTGATAATGGGACTGAATTCAAGAATTCAGCAATGGAAGAGTTCTGCAAATACAAAGGAATAGTTCAACAATTCTCTGCTCCTGGCACACCTCAGCAAAATGGAGTAGTTGAAAGGAAGAACAGAACTCTTATTGAAGCTGGCAAAACTATGTTGGAGGAAGCTAAACTACCTACATATTTCTGGGCAGAGGCAGTCAACACAGCATGCTACACTCAGAACATCACTTTAATCAACAGACATGGTGTAACTCCTTATCAGATGATCAAGGAAAAGAAGCCAAGTCTGAAGCATTTGCATGTATTTGGCTGTAAGTGCTTTGTTCTAAGACCTCATCCTGAACAGCTTGGAAAATTTGAAACTAAAGCTGATGAGGGAATCTTTATTGGCTATCCAACAACAAGAGCCTTTAAAATCTTCAATCTAAGAACAAAGACAGTCATGGAGTCTACTAATGTATCTTTTGATGATAGAAAGATAACAGGGATAACAGAAGACTCTCATGATAGTTTGATCTTTGCAAATGAAGCTACCAAGAATTCTGATGAAGTCATGTCAGATACTGATACTCTGTCAGATCCTGACGATCGATCAATTCCTGATCGAACACCAGTTACTGATGATGACTCAAATAATGCAAATGTTGAGGGGGAGCAAGAGCAAGACATCACCAGTACTGATACAACTCAAACATCAAGTAGAGACTCATCAGAAACAGATTCAAGTGACAATTCTGACAACATATCAGGAAGAGATAGCACTATCTCAGGGGGAGCTTCTAGCAATTCTAGTTCTTTTGAAGATAACACCAATTCAGGGGGAGCATCCAGTTCAAGAAATGACTTACCATCAGCAAGGAAGTGGACTAAAAGTCATACTCCTGATTTAATTATTGGGAATCCTGAAGCAGGTGTTAAGACAAGAAGTGCAACTCAGAATGAATGTTTATATAATAACTTTCTGTCAAAGGAGGAGCCTAAGAAAGTTGAAGATGCACTTAAGGATGCTGATTGGGTGACAGCTATGCAAGAAGAACTGAATGAGTTTGAAAGAAATGAAGTCTGGAAACTAGTACCAAGGCCCAAGGGTAGGTCTATTGTGGGTACTAAGTGGGTATTCAGAAACAAGACAGATTCAGATGGCACAATTGTGAGGAACAAAGCAAGACTAGTAGCAAAGGGGTATTCTCAACAGGAAGGAATAGATTATGATGAGACTTTTGCTCCTGTTGCAAGACTAGAGGCCATCAGAATTTTTCTGGCATATGCAGCCCACAAGAAGTTCAAAGTATTCCAGATGGATGTAAAAAGTGCATTCCTCAATGGAGAATTGGAAGAGGAGGTATATGTTGAGCAACCTCCTGGCTTCATTGATTCCAAATATCCAGATCATGTCTATAGACTGGATAAAGCACTTTATGGACTAAAGCAAGCTCCAAGAGCCTGGTATCAAACCCTAGCTCAATTCTTACTGGAAAGTGGATTCAATAGAGGTACAATTGATAAAACCTTGTTTTATTTGAATCATGGTAAGGATTTGCTGTTAGTTCAAATATATGTTGATGATATCATTTTTGGGTCAACTAACTCTAAGCTGTGTGAGAAGTTTTCAAAGCTAATGCAGTCTAGATATCAAATGAGCATGATGGGAGAAATGAGCTATTTCTTAGGTTTGCAAGTTAAACAGACTGATGATGGGATTTTTATCAATCAGTCAAAATATACAAAGAATTTACTGAAAATGTTTAACATGCAAGATAGCTCTACAGCTTCAACTCCTATAGCTACAGCTACAAAGCTTGATCCTGATCAAGGAACAGAGGTAGATGTAACCAACTACAGAGGGATGATTGGCTCACTCTTATATCTAACTGCTAGCAGACCAGATATCATGTATGCAACCTGTCTATGTGCAAGATTTCAAGCAAATCCCAAGGAACCACATCTCATTGCAGTGAAAAGGATTTTCAGATATCTAAAGGGCACCTCTTCTCTTGGCCTTTGGTATGCTAGAGAATCAGACTTTAGTTTATGTGGTTACTCAGATGCTGATTTTGCAGGATGTAAAATAGACAGGAAAAGTACTTCAGGCAGTTGTCAGTTTCTTGGAGGAAGACTAGTTTCTTGGTTTAGCAAAAAGCAAAAGTCTATCTCTACATCAACTACAGAAGCTGAGTACATTGCTGCTGGAAGCTGTTGTGCTCAGATCATGTGGATGAGAAATCAGCTAATGGACTATGGTTTGTCATTTTCAAAAATACCTATTTATTGTGATAACCAAAGTGCTATTGCCATGACAGGAAATCCAGTTCAACATTCTCTTACAAAGCACATCAGTATCAGGTATCACTTCATAAGAGAACAAGTACTGGAAGGGACAATTGAACTTCATTTTGTTCCTACTGATCAACAGTTAGCTGATATATTCACCAAGCCACTACCTGAGACTACTTTTACAAAGTTGGTGAACGAACTTGGAATGGTAAACTATGGCAGTCCTTGAGAAAAAGAAGTCATCAGATACTGACGACTTGCAAATACTGATGGAAAGTCAATCCTGACAGTGGTCAACGTCGAATCCTGATGCGACGGTTCGATCATCAGTATTATGTTCAGAATCTAACTGTCTTCGTTTTATTTCAATTTCCTGATTCAAGCTAAGATTAATGGTATTGAACTCCTGATAATGTGATCACTTTAATTAGTCCTCATATTTATTTCTAAGATAACATGTTAAATCAGGAAAACATTGAATAGAATAGAGAAACTGAACTTTTCATTGATAATAAGAAAGAGATTACATTCAAAGATTACATCTTTTTGTTCTCTATCTACTAATCTATTCAACAGGAAATAAAAGTCCAATCCACTCCATTGTTAGTAGCCATCCCAGATCCCATCTTTGCCACTTTGTTTGGGTAGAAGTTGACAGGGATAAGGTTATTTTTTGTGACATATTCATTAACAATGGTTGATGGAGTTGGATGAGGATGCCTTAGATGAAAGCCATGCTAATGTTGCTTGAAGGGCAGCATCGATGTCAATCACTTTTGCAGGTTTTTCCTTCTCGATTTCCTCGAGGCCTGCATCCATCTGCAACCAGAGAGTCTCAAGTTGTCTTTCCCAGTCGAAAGTATCAAACTCTTCACGAGTATAGCTAAAGATATCTCTTTTCTCTAAAAGATGGAGATTCTTCTCTGTGATGGTAAGGTTCGACATTGTTGTAAAATTTTGCTGTGAAGGGTTTTTCTTATTTTTTTAGGAGAGAATGAAGAGTTAAGGAAGTAAGTGGACAAGTCTCTAAGATTAAATAGAGAAGGGTGGAACAAGAATATGAAACGATTCATATTTCTGGTTTAAGTACCAGGTATTTTTTGAGTGTGATGTTTTAAATTTCTTTATTTAAAACAAATTACCTTGTTTTATTTTAAATCACAATCTTATTTCTCAAAATATACGAGCGCGTGTGTTTCACTCAATCATTACATATAGTTACATATGGTAAGTCGTGACGCGTGCAATCATCACCACTCTCTCACGTAATTTGGTCCATTACTCTAGTATGCACGAATAGTTTACTGACACCTGTTTTTGAGAAATCATTAGTATTGTCCAAATATCAATTTAGTTTTCTAATTGATTTATTATTCTCAAAATCATCAGTAAAGCATCATCTCTCTATCTCTGCTCTCTCAAACCCTAATTTCAAAATTAGAGCAACTCTTGTGTTTGAAATTTCAATGGAGAATTCATCTTTCATCAACAGCAAGGTCGTAATCATTGGAGTTACTTTTAACACAAATAACTTAACTGCAGTTCTAGATCATCAGGACTTGCCCAACGATTTCCACATTATACAGGACTTTTTGGCCTCAAGCCCAATACATTATGCTCTAACCCAACCTGTCAAGATATCTTTTCAGTCTGTAATGCAGGTTTGGAACACAAGTGTCTTTGGGAAAGGACTTCCATCAGAAAAGCCTCAAATGAGCTTTGAGTATAATAATGTTACATACTATGTGACTCCTGAGATTGTCGCTGAAGCCCTACACTTACCATCAATTATTGGTAAGCCAGTATTCAAAGTTCCTGATTCAAGACTCCTTGAGTATGTTGTAAGTTTGGGCTACAATGGAGCGCCAAAGAAGTTTGGAGAACTCTACAGAACAAAGCTTAAGAAGGAATGGAATTTCTTCTTTGACACTATCAGCAGATGTTTCTTGAGTAAAGTGTCAAACTTTGATGCTTTACCCACAGGTTCGACCAAAATTGGGTATTCTCTAATTCATGATCTCTCATTTGATTATGGGTCTTTTATACTAAAGGCATTAAGTGAAAGAAAAGCATATAAATGTGGTTATGTTTGCTTTCTTAGATTTTTTTAATTAATATTCTCTCACTTATGTCCTCATGCTATTTTTGAGAATGATACAATTTTGCCTATATGTAAAATCTTAAAAAACAATATAAAGAGTCTAATCAATTTGGATAAGGCAAATAAGTTTGATGGAACTCCATACATTCCTGATGAAGTATGGTCTCTTTTAAGAAAGAAAATGCCTATTCAATATGGCCCAGCAACTGGTGCTATGGGACAGGACTCTACACATCCTATTCCTGACACAAGCACACAACCTAAACACTCTTCTAAACAGTCAACCACCTCTGGTGTCTCATAAAAGACATTAGTTGTAAAATCAAAGAAATTAGCTAGATCTGATGTGTCTGAGAGGCAATCAGGATCAAAGGATTTCTCCACTCCAACTCACTCTCAAATGAAGATACAAGGGGGTGAACAAGGGGTTCTGGGAACATCTGGCCTGAATAAAGAAACAGGAGTAAAGAGGAAAGTTAGTCAAAGAGCTGATTCTGATTCTGATTCTGATTCAGATGATGACACAATGCCTATATCAGTTTTGATGAAGAAAAAGGAGATTGATGCTGTTGATACTAGAGAAGTGGTTGTTTCTGAAAAGCCAAAGAAAAGAAGAAGATTAATCAACAAAGGCAAATTTGTTGTTCCTACAGAATTACAGAATCTTACTAATGCCATGGAGAGCAATCCTGATGTATCTACTAATCAAGATGGATCATCAGTTCCTGACACTACTGCTAATCCTGACATCTCTACTCCTGATAATTCACCTGTGAAGACTGTTAAGATCTCTGATTCTCCAGCACCTGCATCTCCAAAGAGAAGAATTATTGAGGTGTCTGTTGATCAAGTAAATGCTATTGCTGCTCAGTTGGGTTTCAAACCTTCACCACTTGAAAAGAAAACTGCTGAAGTAAATGTCTTTCATAGACAGAAGAAACAGAGGACTACTTTGTCACCTCTGAAAGGATCAAGCCCACAAGAACCTGAACTTCAAAAGAGTTCAGCAGCTATTGCAGATCCAGTCACACAAGAACCACCTACTCAAAGTATGGGTGCAGACATTTCTGAAGGAATAGTCACACAAGAACCACCTTCTCAAAGGGAAGGTGAAGACAAGAATATTCCTGCCCCACAAGAACCATCTTCTCAAAGTGAAGATGCTGGCAAAATCACATCAGCAAGGGAGTTTCCTGACAATGCTCAAGGGGCTTCTGGAATTGAAATTGAACTAGCTAGAAGTCTGGCAGATAAAGCTGCTCATGATTTGCACATTGCTGAATGTGATGAAGTGATCACTGACACTGCATTTGAGGGAAGCACACAAGAACCTTTGACTCAAAGTGTTGAAGAAGCTTCACAACCTCAGACTACACAAGAACCATCAGTAGCTAATACTGATGCAAGTCATGCTTTAATTGCAGTGGTCGATCCTGATGTAAGTACTACTGATCCAATTATTCCATTGCTTATTGAGCCAATTTCTGCAAGGCCAATGGATTCTTTAACTACTTCATCAGGTAACATCTCTATCTCTACTTCCTTTACTACTGATAGTATGATTACAGATAGACCTGATATAAGGGATACCTCTATTTGTATGACTATAGACCACTCTTCTCAGCCACCTCTTATTTCTTCACATTTAATGAGTCAGAGCCTTTCTTGTGAGAATGAGAGTGAACATTTAGAGAAAAAGAAGAGTGATGAGAGGCAGTCTCCTGAACTGGCAAAAGGAGAGGTAGAAACGAGTGAGAAGTTGTTAACTTCTAGTGAGATAGCAGTTACTATTTACAGTAACTTAGGTAACATTGTGAGAAGTGATGAGATCACTTTAAAAGAAACGAGAGATTTAGGAAATGTTACTATTTTGTCTGCAGGTCATCAGGATTCACTAGATGCATCTACTGGTGAATTAAAATTGAAAGGTGTTATGCATCCTGATGAGAATGTTGATGATAGGATTCCGAATTCAGATGATGATCCTGATAATCTTGAAGCAATTCAAATGCAGGCGGCAATAAAAGCAAGTCTACTATCTACTTATGGGTCTTCGAGTAGATACATGCAGTCTGTTACTCAAGAAGAGTTCAGAGGGGAGTACAGTTCCATACTTCCTCCTGATACTCAAGTTGCAAGGGGATATGAATGGGATACTGAATGGAATCAGCCGAATGCTGAGATGAATTTTCAAAATGCTCTTTATCATTCTGGTCATATTGCCACGAGGATGCCTACTCCTGAACTTAAGGCTCTTCTCAAGACTGATGCTCTTCTAGCAAAGGGATTGAAGAGTGAGATTGACTCTATGAAGGATGTTACTGATAAATTTTAAGCGGGTATTCAAACATCTATTTCTATTTCTGCTACTGCTTCTCAAGCACGTCTTCTTGCTGATGATGTTAAAGCACTTGACAAGAAGATAGATTCTAGAATGACTGTCTTGGAATCAAAAGTTGATAATATTGATGAAACACTCAAGCTTATCTTGTCTTTCTTCATTGAAGAAGATGCTGATGTCAAAAAGGGGGAGAAGATAGTCAAAACAAAATGCTCACCTAATCCAATTGTACAAAAGAATGATGATAATTCTGGAAATGATGGTGGTGCTAAGTCACATAAAGTTGAAACCTCTGATGCTGCTTTAGTAACAAAGAGAAGTCAATCTAATACTCAAACTAGGCAGTCAACTCATGTTTCTAGATCTGGTAAGAAGATAGTGACAACAATGGTACAATCTCAGAGTCCAAAAGAAGAACAGTTTGTGACAGCTGGTCAAACTCTGTCAACCATTCCTGAGGATGATGTGTATGTGGAACAGGATGAAGATGCTGCTAATCTGTTTCATGAACTTGATACAGGGGATGGTCGTGTTCTTAAACTATTTCATAAAGACAAAAGAGTTCAACAGTATCATGCTGAGAAGGCACTTATCTTAACCACTGGAGAGATTCCAAACATGACTACTGATGAGTTCTTAGAAGAACAGAACAGGATTCTTGAAGAGATTGCAAAACAAAATGAAGCTCCTGCTGCAAGAAGAGGAAGAGGCAGAGGAGGAAGATATAGAGGTAGAGGAATATTACCTGCTCAAACAAGTACAAGGCAAACAAGATCTAGTGGAATCAAATTAAAAGATGTTTCTGAAAATGAAAAGAAGAAAACTCCACTATCTCTTGTACTGACTCCAAATAACAGATTCAATGCTCCTGAAGAAATTGAAGAGGAGATATCGCCTTTAAAAAGAAAGAGAAAGGTTGCTGATCAAGCTATTGTATCTAATGTGAAGTTAGTTTTTGGTTCAATTCCTGATGTTGTCTCTGATTCTGGAGAAGTTGAAATTTTAAAAGAACTTAAGATTATGATTCTTAAGGTTGTGGTTGAATTTCACAATATGGAAGTTATTGAAGATACACTGAAGTATGAGCAAGAAAACTTCAGAAGATTTGAAAGAGAAAGTGAAATCAGAGCTAAAGCAAGAGAAGCAGAAAGGATAGCAACCAGAGATTACTTGAAAAATGTTCATAAATCTAACAGGAAGTTATGGTATGATAAAAGTAAATCTGTTCCTAAACATCAGCAATATTATCCAACAGATGAGAAGAAGAAGAGTAAGAAAAAGGAGAAGAGTGAGTGTAATTATAGGAAACCAGCTGTTTTCAAATCTGCAGGACTGATAATAGAATCTTCTTTGATTAATGAATCTTTATTGATTGTTAAATCAAAGTCTACTGCATTTGTTGCTGAATATCCACCAAAGTGGGTAAGTATGCAATCTGGTTTGAAGGGATTGGAACCTGGAACAAGAGGAGGCATTGGGTATAATAATGCACAGGTTGTTTTTATTGTACAAACTGATCAATATGCTCTAGTTGACAAGATTGGTGATGAGTTAACTGTTAATCATCTCTGGAAACTTGAAGCTGTTGCTATCATTGCTGATTGTCATGCTGGTGCTAAGAAAGTAGAAAAGATGTTGTACTTCATGAAAGACAGAAGTGTAAAGAAGATTGCTATTCATGAGTTGTTGTGCAAATCTGCGAAAGAGCTGAAATATGTTCTGTATCTGCTCAGAAGTAAAAGAATCAATGTTAAAGAAAGAGAAGTCTACTACAATTGGTTTGTTATGATTTATAGAACAATCAGATAGAGATTTATGGATGGAGGAACGAGGTATGATGGCAATTATATTCCTATGTATTTAAATTTAAGAGGCATAGAGGTTGAAATGAAGAAAGGTACTGCTGTTAGAGAAGAGTATCTAGGCATGGAACAATTGTCTCTTAATCCAGATGGGAAGGAGATTGCTTATGTGTTGCTAGGTGATTTAGATCTTCCAAGAAGCTCAATTCAGAATCTCAGGGCAGCTATCTATCAGATTAATGAGGAAGATGAAGGACTCAAAAATCTGAAGAAGAAACTGATTCAAATTCTTGAAAGCAAGGAAAAAGAATTGATATCTGACTTCTTGAAGATGAATCTGTTTTATCAAAGAATTTCTGAAACTTTTCCTGATGAATTTTAGAAGGTATTTTGTTTTGAGTTTTTGACATCTTTGAATCAAGGAATTTGTGCTTTATTTTACAAAGAACAAATTGGGGGAGATTGTTAGATATTGATTCAAGTGATGATCAGGATCTGAGCATTACTGATCAGATACTGATGTTGACGTCATCAGTAATACAACGTCAGTATTGGATTATTATCAGGACTAGAAGCTAGTCAGTATTTCGTGAAGATTCTCATCAGACTAGAGATCAAGGAAGATTGATATGTCGGTTCCTAGATTATAGGAATGCAGCTATCATACAAGATATGCATTCAGAGATATATGTAATTGATTTAGAATATCTTGTAATTGATAGTGTAACTGTGTATGCTATATAAACACAGTTTAGGTTTTACATGATTGTAATCGCTTACACGAGTTATCTTGTAACCTAGCAGCTCTTAAGAACATAAGAATTTCTTAAGAGAGTTTTGTAACAGTTTTATATCAGAATTAATAAAGCTGTTATTGATTCATACTTGTGTTATTTCTGTTTAAGTCGAAAATCTTATACAATTGTATTCAACCCCCCTTCTACAATTGTTATTTACAACCCCCCTTCTACAATCTACACCTTTTCCCACCAGATCTTCACATAAGCCTTCCTAAATTCACCTTTCCTCTTCTAATCTTCCACCCTTTTCTCCATATTTCTTACTATATTTCTATTAATCTTACTGAATGGGTACTTCTTCCATTTTTGGAAGGGTATTTTTTATTTTATGTTCTGAGGTTGAACCTCGTATTTGTGTTAACAACGTTGTTGAGATGGGTTCTTTGGTTCTGAAATTTTGTGAGTTTCAAACCAAAGATCTGTTGTTAACTTTGTTTACTATGTTGAGGGGCCATCCTTTCCTGTCCCGCGAAGAACCACTACGGTCGTCGATTGAAGGGGATTTCTTCGTTCTTAATCATGATGTTTGTGTCGAAGCTCTGTTTGTTGATGCTTCGCATGGAGGATTCACTACTGTTGAGAGCACTCTGTGTTCTAATCGATCTTGTAATCGATTTATGCGAGGTCTTGTGACCTTTGACAAGGCTATTGCCTCTTTCCTCGATGTTGAGTTCGTGAGTCATCTTTTGGAAGTGGAGGGGAGTCCTATTTCAATCGGTGCTATGGATGAGCACCATATGTATGACATTTTGTCTAAACAAAATGTTTTAAATGCAACAAAAACCATTTCTCTTCTGGAATTGGGGGATTATGAAAGTGGTAAAGCTAATGGTGGTATGTTTGATTCCTGTCCTGATAGTGACACTATCAAGTTGATAGGAGTAATTTGGGTCTGTTTCAGAACTTCCTTTGATCAGGGGTTTCTAAATGTAAAGAGGTGGGTAAAAACTTCTGTTCTTTTGAAGAAAAAAGTAGCGAATGTCCATCAGGTGATTGTTGTTTGTACTGTGAATGCAACAGATAGGAGATATGATTTCAATAGTGTTGCTGCTAGGTCCTTGAGTAAGCCGGGGTTTACAATGATAACTTGCATTATGTTTGAAGGCAGTCCTCCTTTACTAAGGATAAAAGTCGAGGTTTTCACCTACTTTAATCCATTTGAGGATTTCGTGAAGCAAGCATCGCAATTGCAGGGGGCCTATGGTGCGAGCCACAGGGAGACTCATAAAGTGGTCATTCGTGCAAGGAGGGCGAATGATGTTCAAAGAGTTTTGAAGACCAGATGGGAATGGTATTTGATGTTGATGGATACTGAGGTAGATAAAAGACTATCGAAGGAAATTGAACGTCTCACAAATGGAAGTACTCAGTTGGATGAGATTTCTGAGGGAAATGAAGATGGTTGTGGGTACTTGCTGAGCAGGTACAGGGCAGAAAGTAAAACCATGGCAGGTTTGAGAGAGTTTCTTCAGACTACTGAGGGTGTTCATCTTGGGTTGTTCGATTGTGAGGATATTCAACTAAGAAGGGTTGCTATTGATATTAGCATGGGGTTGCGCAAGAGCGGAACTCCTAGTAATGATGGGTATTACTTGTACCATGGTTTTGAAGTTTACCAGGTCTTGAATGACCACTTGTTTGATTACAAGCTTGATATTTGGTATGAGTCGGTGAAATGCCGTGAAACTATGAGTTGTGCTTGTTGGTGCTTGAATGGTTTTAGCTACTCAAGCGGGTCAGGAATCACTATTGGTATCACCTTAATTGGTTGGGTTTTTTTCTATGGGGATGCAATGGTTTATGATGAATGGGTGTTAACTGGTTGTGATAGAACTAAGCATTTAATGGCTGGGATTTCCATGGTATTTGATGCCTCGTGCATTAAAACTGTTGGCTTGCTTCAAGCTGATTGCATGACTTTCTATTGTCAACTGAGATACTTGCGCACCGTTGGCGAGGTTTTGAGGTTGGAGGGCTATGTTTGCAAGACAGGATTTCACTACGGAGGGATCAATAGATGGGGCCTAATGGACAAAAATATCTCCAGGTTTCATGAACAAGAAGCGAGCAGTGTTGATGTTGCTTTACAGGATCCTAAGGGCTATGTCTCTCTTGCCTTGAATGTCCACTTGTTTAAATACAAGTTGGATGGTTGGTATAAGTCTGTCAACTGGCGAGGTGTGGAGTGCCATGAATATTGGCACTTCAGGGGTTTTAGGCCCTCAAATGGAACATGTATCACTGCTGGGTTTGATAGCTCATTTCTGTGGAGCATTCATTTGGGCATCTTTAATCAGCTGGGGGATGGTTCTCCTTCCAATGGAAAGTTAGCCGGTGAGGTGCTTTTTTGGAGGCCAACTCTCATGTTGAGGAGGGAGGTTAAATTGGATGGAATGCGGCTGTTGAAATGGGTGTTTGATAGCAGTCTTTGGAAGAAAGTTTACTCAGTGGCACTTTTAAGTGCTCGAACTGGGTCCTATCCTAGCTTGTTGGAGGCTCCAGATTAATTATGTAATATAGCCATAGTTCTATATTGTTGTTTTTAGACTAGTTTAAACTAGTTTAAATAGTCTAAATATGTTGACTTCGCGGGGTATGCCCCTAGACGTGTATCTTGATGTTCCTTTTGGTATAAAATTTTAATTAGCAAAAAAAAAAATTATTTACTGGGCAACAACTTCCAATATCAGCCAGAATTGAGACATCAACAGTATCTGATCACTCTAAGGAGGAGTCAGGATTTGTAGATGTTAGTACACAAAATACTGGTGAAGGACAAAATTATCATACTTCAGCTTCAGATCATAAAAATGAAGATGTTTGTAACTCTACTCGAGTATTATTACTTGAATATCATTCTACACAGGCAACTTCTTCTACAAGACTTGAATCTGAAGAAATTCCAAACACTTCCAACATTGAAGTCAATTCTGAAGTTTTACAAGACATTCAGAAATCTCAAGTTGAAATTCAATCAAGACTTCAAACACTTGAAGATAATCAAGTCACTATTATGGAAAATCAAGCAGTTCTGATGAATCTTATTTGTTCTGTTACTGAGTCTCTTAGAATTAATGTTGCTGATGTCAAAAATGGGGAGATAAAAACAATTCAAAGGCAACAGACTGGGGGAGATAAACAGACTGGGAAAGATAAAAGAAGAACTAAGGATGACAGAGGTGAATCTTATCAAGGAAGTGGTAAAGGAAAAGAAGCATCAAATAGTTGAATTCTTTCATCTAAGTACTAGATACTTTGTCTACATCTGAAGAAGGAGGTACTTAACTTCATGATTTTTGAATTTATAAATTCTATTCTGGTTGTACTGTTATATGTTTTGACATCAACAACTCAGATTTATGCTTCAGATCTTAAAGCATAAATAGGGGGAGATTGTTAGGAATAATTCATGAGTTGTGATGTTAAGAATAGAATTTTACTTATACTTCTTGTATATCCTGATCTTATAAAGTATTTA
The DNA here is from genome assembly GCA_037693485.1 of Kitagawia praeruptora. Taxonomy (NCBI): domain Eukaryota; kingdom Viridiplantae; phylum Streptophyta; class Magnoliopsida; order Apiales; family Apiaceae; genus Kitagawia; species Kitagawia praeruptora. The sequence goes on from CM075348.1 coordinate 107,558,658, forward strand.
GTACTTTGTATAGGATATATATGTTAGACAGTAATCTGTAGGATTAAGTCAGGAACAGTGCATCAAGTACTACATGTCAGGAACTGAGATTAAATCATGATATGACAAGTCAAATACTGATCGAGTACTGATGAGATGGTCAGATCATGATGCAAGATAGAATCCTGATATCAGTCGTGTTACTGATGATGTCATTATGGATGCTATAGAAACTGGCAAGTGCTATAAAACATGATCGTTGTTTGAAGAACAAGCAAGAAGATATAATGAAGGAAAGAATTTTCTATTGATGGAAACTATCAACTGGACGGCAGAATATTGTCATGTATAAATTATCTTTCTGTTATTAGTTGATAGGTAGCATCATAAATACTCTCTCTATATCATTGTAAAAAGTGTTGAGTGAGTTCGTGAGGTTTGTAATCGTAAGTATACGAGAGTGCAAACAGAGAGAGATTTGTATTGCCAGCAGCTGCTAAAGGTATTTGTACACCTTTGGTAGAGTTTGTATTTGATTTTATTAATACAAACAGTTTGATTTATTCGAGCAAAAATCAGACACGATTATATAACTTGTATTCAACCCTCCCTTCTACAAGTTATTCGAGATAACAATTGGTATCAGAGCAGGTTGATTTCGAATAATCATAAAGATTTGCAATCATGTCTGGTTACAAGGATGGTAATACTAAGATTCCTATGCTCAAGAGAAACAAATATACTCTATGGGAAGTAAAGATGTTGCATCATCTGGAAGCAACAGATCATGATTATCTTGACAGGATCAGAGATGGTGATATAGATGGTGGCAGATTAAAATTGAATTGGTTGACGAAATTATTTCCATAACTTTCAGATGATGCAAATGAGGATGAGCTCATCCGATATACACAATCTTATATGTTACAACTAATCGGTGGTATCCTTTTCACTGATCATCAAGGATCGCAAGTTCATTGTATGTTTCTGCCTTTGATTCATAATCTTGATCGTTCTCGGACATTAGCTTGGGGTGCTGGTGTGCTTGCGTACCTGTACAGAGAATTGTGCAAGGCCTGCAAAAAAAGATACAAAAGAAATTGCAGGATGCGTGTTGTTGTTGCAGCTATATATGGGCATGGCCGAGACTACCCACTATTGCTCCAGTTCCTCGTGGTCCATATGTGGACAATCGAGAGATATGGGGTGATCTTCCCGGGCAATTTGGTTTGAGGTAATTATGTATTTTAAATGTTTAGGCCGTTATCTTGATTTGTTTGAGCTGTTTTTGTGCTTTATTTGTTTTTGACAATAACAAATTAGTTCAATTTTCATATCCTTTCTTATGTAAAGGTTTTATTATTATGATAGTGCAAATCCACCAATATTACTCCAAATCCTCTATGGTGTATTTATGTTCTGTTATGTGTTTACATAGGTGGTGCGTTCCCAAGTCATATGCTGATGCCAATTTTCGTGTTGTGTCTATTGATCACATTTCACTTGATGTTCTTGGGCCGGATCACTTTATATGGCTGCCATATGTTGATGTACTTGATCAACTATCTGAAATTTGTCAAGAAGGTAATGCGATCTGGTGTTACAAGGGTCCAATAATCTGTTTTCATATAGTAGAGCCACATGAACCCGATAGATGTGTGCGCCAATTCAATTTTATAACGCCCTATAAAATATCGTAATTATAAATATTATTATTTCATATTAAATGTGGAATATATGGTGTAATTTTTTTTAAATTTAAATATATGTGATATTATGTTTACATGCTTATATGGTGATGTATGTGCGATGTGTATGTCCGTGTATTTTATTTGAATTTTTTTAGGATTTAAATCTATTTAAATCATGCATTATTGATCTTACGAGATTTTTATAAAATCAGATAAAAATCATGAAATTTTTTGTATTAGTACATTTATGATATTATTTAGTTTTTAAAATTATTGGGTAAATTAATTTGGGTGTTATAGTATTTTAAAATTATTTTAAGAGTTTTATTGCAATTAAAGGATCAAAACTTGTAAAATTTATATTTAATTCATTTTTTATCCTAAAAATATTTTAAAAATATAGGGATGTTTATAATTTTATGGTCTTTATTTTAGAATTTTTAAATTTATTATTCCCATTATTTTCTATTTAATGTCGAATTTAGGAATGATTTAAAATTATATTCTTATTGGTTTTAAGCATAAGTGAAAGTACCCTTTCCTTTTTAATCAAATTCAGCCCCTTCTAGATTATTCTGGGGCTGTGTATCTCATTCTAATTCTTTTGGTACTCTCTCAATCTTACTGTTCTCTCAATCTCTCTGTTCTCCCAACTCAATCTCTCTCAAAATCTCTCTGGTTCCTCTTTTTCTGTCTCGCGCGGAACCTCTCTACAAGCTATTCACTCTTGATTTGCTCGGTTTCTTCTTCTCAGTCTTCATAAGTGTCACAATTTCAGCTGAGTTGCAATGTTGGGCCGGATATAAGGATTGGGCCAAATATAGTTTGGTTAATAGGTTTGGGGTTCAGCCCAGTTGTGTAGTCACCAGGAGGAGAGTCTTATGCGTATATTAATGTACTTCCTTCTTCAGATTATGACCATCAATGAGAATGAATGTTTAACTTTTACCTTTTATTTCCCTGCATTTACTTTCCTTCATTTTTCTTTGTGTTAGTAGCTTAATTCTTAAATTCTGACTATCAAGATCATGACAAATGGTATCAAAGCTAATGATTTCTCGGACATGGCGAGTAACGTCTACTTTGATTTCCCCTTTCAAAACCCTAATTTCTATCATCCGTACCAATACACACCTCTACATCAGTATACACCACCTCCAACACCCCCACATTTCTATCACCATATTCAACCACCATATCAGTTCTATACCACTCCTCAACCACCATCATATTATACACCTCCTACATCTTACACAACCTCTTATCTTCCAGACAACAGCGGAATACCTTGGTATTTTACTTACCAGCATGAAATTCAAGCACATCCAAACCCAAATACCCCACCCTTGAGTTGTTTTACGAGTCCATTTGTTACTACAACACAATCTTCATTTAGATTTATTGATGAACAACAACCTGAATTGGTTGTGTCTCAGGTGTTTGATGAAAGTCCTGAATCACTGTCGATGTCGATTGCCAAAGATTTTGATGAGAAAGGTCACCAGATGGAGGATAAACTCACTGAAATGATTCAAATCCTTGAGAAGATGGGGAAGAGCTTTGCAGAGTCGTCAAAGATACTTAAAGGGATTTCCTCAAAGCCAGTAAGTCAACCTTCTCATATGTTACATCATGTTTCAAATATTGATTACTTGGATATAAGTGGTCTAGTTAAGGAAACATTAGATGTTGAGAGTGAGGATTCAAATGACTTACAATTTCCTCAACTTGATGTATCTGCTCTTCACATGTTTGATGAAATTCCTGAGAAGGAATTTGTAGATGAGAAAAGTAGAGATAGTACTTTCGAAGGTTGTGAGGATTTAAAATAGTTACAAGTGTTAACACCTACTAATTATGTCCCTAAAGTGTTTGTCGCAAGTCCTGAGACTCATTCAATTGTTTTTCCTGTTAAGCGAAACAAAGAGCTTATGAATATAGATTTTGTCTATCCTATTACCAGGTATGACAAGATTATGATATATAAGCTATATGACAATGAATATGGTAAAGCTCATGGTGAATCCTATGTTAATTTTAAGAATATGGTCAATGCAACTCAACTATTTTGTAATAATCCTAACTTTTAGAATGCTACAGTGCCTAAATAAATAGTAATTTTGAGGATTTAGGGAAATGGTATGTAAGTACCCTAGATTTGAAATGGAAAATGAATAATCAGAAACCATATTAGTGTTGTACTATGAAAATGAGTGACTCAAAATGATAATGGATCTCAGAAATTCCTGAATATGGACTTTAAGGATTTTCGATTTCGATTGAGACTCTATTGAATGTGATATTAAGGAGTATAGAAATGTTAAAGGGTTTATATCTTGAAGAAATAGTAAAATTAGGTTAAACCAAGGAGTGATCAAGTCAAGGAAATGCCAAGGGAATTTAGATTGTTAAACGAGTTTGAGAATGCTTGAGAACCCGAGAGATAGCCGGGAGAGCAACTTCGGAGAGAAAGAGAATATACCAAGGATATTGGATCTAATACCTACTTGAGGATTAGAATCACCCTAACACAGTCGAGACATGGGCTCTACTTTGCAAATGAGATTCATGAAAGCCCGTTGCGACCACCTTTCGAGGAAAGGCGGGGCACACATCGCTTTCTTCTTCAATCTCTCATCTGGATAGAGGCCTATTCCTCGCCAGGACTGGACAATTTTCTTCTTTTTAGGGGTTAGGGGGCAGTCAATAGAGAGTCAGCAAAATGCGCAGGTAGGCCCTTTTGACCCTTCAATTCAGATTTGTCCCCGGGTCTACGTTGAAAGCTTCTATAGTAGAACTCATTCGAGAGGGCTTGGTCTTAAGAATGGTTCGGGTGGGGGGTTTCTCTTAAGAATAAAGAAGACGAATATAATATAATTCATGTTTATGCTAACAAAAGAGCGGATCCAATACCAAGACGTCCAGAAATCCTTCGATGAATCCAACAACTAGAAACTCTTGGACAAGGCCCAAGTATAAAACCAATAACAAGATATGGGCCTTACCATTGGCCCAATCACATTCAAGGGCTGATTTTAAGTGGATTAAGAAGGGAAGTACCAAAGTATAAAATTATAAGACTTAAAGGATGTTGGATGCAATATGCTAAAAGCTAAGGACTTCCATGCAAATAAAAGTGGAGTAAGGTGCTTGACTATCAACACTTGGACCAATAGGCTTCCAAAAACACATTAAAATGGATGAGGCTTGGCTAAACAAAGAATAGATAAGCATTACAAGTCATTATCCAAGAAGAAAAGCAAAAGAAAACAAAGAAAACATCAATCTCTCTAAACTGCCCAGCAGGACCAACAATGAAAGAAAAATTCATATCTCTATTTCTATCCGTGATAAAATCACCAAATTTTAACCATAACTTCTCCACTCCATGTTTAAGGTTCGTTCAAAATTTCATGGCCAACAAAGTAGTATATCCTAGTCAAATCCATGCTCAAAGTTGGGGAAACAAATCTGTCCAGTTTCTGTCCAGTGGGAAAAAGTGATCAAAACCATAGTTAGGAAGCTTTGTTTTTGGTGATCTATAGCTCAAATTAAAGCTTATGAAGAGGAGAATATGTGGTAAAAATTTGAGAGCCAAACTCTTATTTTTCAATTTTCTATTATTTTTACAAAAGTGTTGATGAATAGTAACCCTTAGAAACTAACTTTGTTTTCTTGATTTATTTGAAGGATCTAAGCTGTACTAAAGTGGTATAAAGGTTATACAAGGTGTATTAAGGCTTTTACTCATTCCAAGGAAGGTATACCACTTGAAACCCTAGCTTGAATCTTGAGTTTATGGTTGATTTTTGGATTAAGTTGGTGTAAAGTATGAAATCATGGTTATATTAGTGTTTATAAGTGTTTTGATGGATTATGGAAGTGTTATGTGTGGAAATCCATGGCTAGTATGATGACCACATGGTGTATGGATGGATATATGTGTTGGATGATGAGTTTGGAGGTGTGAAAAAATTTGGAAAGTATGAAAGTATAGCCGTTATAATGCTCTATTCTCGTTTAAACATAAATTACTTGTTAAAAACAGAGCATCCCAAATCTGTCAATATCAGTAGAGCATAGCCAAGGGTCATGATAGGGTAGATCTTGGTTCATATATCGTTTTGATATAAAGTACGTCAAAATCTGATGAACGGTTTAGGAGAAAAGTGAGTTTTAGTGAAAGTCGTTCGGAAACCGAGAAAATGCAATTGTGTCAACTTTGAGGCTATAATTACCATACTTAAACATCTTTAAAAGTTATGAAATTTTGGGACAATATAGTAGGGTGAATAGAGAGGTAAACCCCACTGACCTTGCGTCAAAATTCGAAATTGATAATTTATGAGAAATTTTACAGTCATGTGTGGTTAATAAGGAAATGGTGAAAAACACTGAAACCTTCATGGAGTCTAAAAATGGATAAGTTCTTGGAACTTGTGGTCTATAAAGGGTATGTTAAGCTTATATTATGTGTCAAGGGTGTTATTATATATATATATTTAAGGGTTAAGTGGTTAAGTGAAATATATTCTGATGGTGGTCCCTTTCGTTTCAATAGATACTAGAGACGAACACCGGATCATTCCTTTTGGGATTTAGAGATCGAGGCAAGATTTCCTTTACCCTTATTTTGATAATTTGTTTATGTTTAAAGAAAAGTGGTTTTGTTAGATAATTTATGAATCTTATATCAATATATGATATGGATTACGGATATGGATTATGGATATGGATATGAATATGAATGGAGCTAATATACTTTATGGCTTCAAAAGATATGAAAAAGAATGGTATCAGTTGTTATCTAGGGTTATATGGTTTATAATATTCTGTTAAAGATAATCTTTAAACATTTGTGATTTAATAAATATTATTTGATTATTATTTAATACTTTTAAAATAGTTGAAATATTTTGTATATAAAAGCATATTTGACTTTATTAAATACGGAAAAGATGTCTGAGTCATAATCAAAGTGTTATGATGTATATATATATATATATATATATATTTAAAAATGATGAAATATGGAAATGGAAATGAAAGTGGAAATGATATATGTGAATGGAAATGGAAACGGAAAATGGAAAATATGGAATGGTGTTTTACAAATGGAGTAATGATTTTTCAAAAAAAAAAAAGGGGATTACAGCATACTTGCGTAAGTGGCTGTGTTTAGCACAGTCCAACAACCATCATTTTATGAGGAGTAGTGGAGAACCTTCCTCATTATTTTATTTCGGCCCATGTGTTGCCGATGGAGGATGTAGTGGAGAACCTTCCTCCAGGGGGATGTAGTGGAGAACCTTCCTCCAGGGATGATTAACATTCCTTCTACTAGTAGTAAACAAGGAGCAGGTACGATTAGGCGACTGATCATCGTCCTAACGTATCAGGCGATAGTAGATATCCCCAAAGTATTTAAAGAAAGAATTGATAATGGTTAGAGTTTTATATACTGAAAATGGAAAAATGGTATGAAATTATGAAATTGTTTTACGGATTGAAGAGAAACTGATTTTATATTATTTTTATATAATTGTTGTATAAAAGGAAATGGAAAGATTATATTGAGAGATTTATTTCAAATGTTATTTTATCTTGAGATATTATACTGAGATGATGTATTGATTATTATCTTGTTATAGAAGAGAAACTGATATTATATAATATTAGAAGAGAAACTGATATTATATTGTTCTATATTTCTTTTCTTATAAAGAAAAATGGATGGTGTATTTAATAAGTAAGAATTAATTCTTTTCTTAAGGATTATGGTGGGTTTTCTATTTATTAATATATATATATATACATATATACTTTCATTGATGCTAGTTTACACAAAAATTTATCTTGCTGAGCTATTATAGCTCACTCTTGCTACTTATGTATATAACAGCTAGGTCAAATGTCGATACTCCGCACTACACCCCGCAAGAGGGTAAGGGAAAGACGACCTTTTGAGAGAGTGCTGGCGCCTATCCCTGAGGTAGCTGATAGACAGATGGGTGTTGGTAGACTTATGTGTATTAAGTGTGTAAGTTGAAAAATAAACTTTTGGTTGTTGAAATGCTTCCTGTAGAAGCATTATTCAACAATGTTCTTAAGTAAAATTCTGGGTTGTAATATCTGCTTAACTTTAAACTTATGATATTGTGGATGTTGTTCTCTGAGCATATGACTGGTGTGTAATATTATTAAGTGTGGGGTCTATTGTATGAGTTTTATTGCGCATTTATATTTCAACTGGCAAGAGTATAGTGTTATTAAATGGAAATTGGTCCGTGACGGCCTGGATTTCTGACCCCGGATTTGAGGCTGTCACAGTTTGGTATCAGAGCTTAGAGTCATATTGCTCAGGAACGGGAGTGAGTAGGAGTGTGTATAGTTATATGAGAACGTCAGAACTCATGTAGAGTTCGTGTTGGATTATTGGATATAGTACCACGGTTAAGTTAAGATTGAAATGCGATGTTGAGGGATATGTTAAGATAGACCTCGATTCTTGTGGGTATGGATGTTTAGTAAAGAATCCTCAAAGACAAGTATTGGTCGGTAAGGGCGTAGATCGCCCGAGACATGAAGTTAAGGTGATTTTAGGGGATTCATTGAAATAGTTATGTACTTCCCGAATTATAGGAAATTTCAATATGATGTTAAGGGTATTTAAATCTTTTTTTTTTTTTTGCTAATTAAAATTTTATACCAAAAGGAACAACTTGATACACATCTAGGGGCATACCCCGCGAAGTCAACATGTAAGCAAAACAAATGTCATAGCATCATAGAGACACTATACAATCAACATACAAATAGAACTAGCTTTAAACTAGTTTAAAACCTCACAGTGAGACCTATGCCAAGTACGAATAGTTCTAGGGACCACCCGGTCCACATCCAAGCATTGTAAACTGGCAAGCAGCATCTTCTTCATAGGCAACACTAGCACATGATAAGCCCAAACATGGGCGCCCTGGAAATTCTTTGAAAAAACCCCCTGACCCAAAAGGGTGGAGTCCTCTCGCCTAAACAAGCTAATTTCTTCACCACGATTGCAAAGCTCACCAGAGTAGCGAGCAGAAGATAAGCAGTCTGATGAACACTTTCTCGAAACCAAGTCAATCAGGCTTACAATTACCGCCGAACTTATTACCATCTGCTGAAAAAGACCAGCAGTAGCATCACCCTCCTTTTGTAAGTCATCCTTACCCTCATGAATAGTCCCCATGTTCAGAACCTTAAGCTTCATTATTATCTCCTGCAAGTCAAGAGAAAAAACATTCCTGCCGCCTATCATCAATAAGATGATCGACATCCTCCCATTTCGGGTCATTAAGTCCTCATAACCAGTGATAGGAAAAAGGAAAGAAACGCAGGCAATATCAGCAACCATGACTACACCCATATACAAACATCCAATGGGGTTCACCTTTTCAGCAGTAACAGTCACCATGTTGCTACCAAACATTGGCAGGTCAATAGTGTAAACCAACACCTCATTCATCAAGGAGGTCAAAAAACATCCGAGAGACGTTCCATGGAACAGGTTCATAGCAGAATGGAGTTCCCTCTCTCCAACATCATAGACAATGACCACAATCCTGTCAGGAATAAGTGGTAACACTAAAGAAAAGTCGCATCCGACACAAAAGGTCATCACGACCATGCACAACTTGAACCCACAAATCACGTCGCCAAGCTCTATAAAAAAGGTATTATCACCATTATACATAATCCACCTGGGTGGATAAATAGACTCAAAAGTCTCAACTTTCTTGGCAAGAGCCACTATAACAGACCAGCTGCACAAATCAATACAGACACCAACGGTGTCCCTTGTAATCCATGAAAACATTGAAACCAGACACATCCCATGTCTGAATTCATACAACCAATTTAAAATTCGTATTCCACTGGCTAGCAAAAACCCAGCCACAAACCTTCCTTTCACTTGCTCATTGAGAACAGATCTAAAGGCTTGGTTTGAACCCGTCACAAACCCAACAGAATCATTCACCCGAGTAAACACAGAAGAGAAGTCGGCGTTCCTATTTGGCCCCAAACCAACTGTATGACCCTGCATAGCATCATACACCATGTATACTACATCCTCGTACACGTCCTGCACAACCCAGCTGCCCATATCAGCACACTCGACCTTGTGCTTCCTGAGACCAGAGAGATGCATTAGTTTTCCCAAATGAAAGTTTGAAACCTGCGTATAAGACACCTCAGAGATTCTAATCGAATCCTTTCTGCAACTATCACAATGCATAGTGTTCCCTTTTTGAACAAGATGACTTAATGTCCGTTCGAACAACATCGTATCTCTACTCATTAGAAAAAAACACCAGCAGCTCCCTTCCAGCTCCAAAATCAGAACTTGTCTATAGGACAGAAACAGAAATCGAGTAAGCGAAACATCAAACACCTGGTGGACATTCCTAACCATAAATGCGACCCACTCCTCTTCAAGGAATTCCCCAAGGGTTACCTCAACATTCATCGAGATGAAGTTAGCTTCAATAATGAAGACCTTCATCCCAACAAAAAAGCCGCCTAAATCAGCAGGCTCAACAGACAAATCTCCGAAACCATCATCGTTAATGAGAGATAATGGCTCCCCTTCAAACAACAGTCGATTACAAACATCGCATAACTGGAGAAGATGGCTCTTCAACACAGTACAATCATACATCAGATCTTTGAATTGAAACACAAAAGGTTCCCAACCCCAAGAAGCCGAAATAGCAGCGCTGGGAGAAAATCCGCCTTTAACGTACGAGTTTTCTTCCCACCATGAAATCAAATCATTGTGACAGTCCAATAGTACATCAGATAAGAGAGCCACAACACGGCTTCCTGCCTCAACAAACCCCCTGAAGGAGGTTCGATTTTTCTGAGAAAAAGGAGTCGGAAATGAGCAAACACCCAATTCCCCGCTGTAAAATACCAAACCATGTTCGGTTCCGCCATTGGAAGAAAGGAACGAAACAAAAATACCCATTAAACTATAAAGCTAAGAAATATGGTGTTTTAGGTGCGAGAAGAGAAGAAGAAGGTGAATTTGGGAAGGATTAAGTGTGGATTGGGATGAAAAAGGAGTAGATTAAGTCTAGAATTAAGAGGCGGCTAAAGAAAATTAGGGTTCCTAGAGAGAGAATACGACTCTCATTTGTTGGGGTCCCCAGTCAATGCGGATTTTGGGTATTTAAATCTTCTTGAGCTGAAGGGAGTTTGAAGTAATATTGTAAGTGGATTGGTGAATAGATACTGATTGTTTCAATTGATTGCGGAGATGAAATGGTGAAACTGAGATTTGTCGATAAAGCCAAGATATACCTTAAGGACCAAGACAGATTGAGAAATTCCGAGATTGACTTAAATGAAAAGGTTATTATACTAAAAGTGTTAAACTTATGTAGCACACGGGATTGATATAAGAAAGGGAATATTTGATGTAGTGTCAGGCGCATGGTGCGCGAGAAATTGTTCTCTTGTAGCCTGTTTAAGATTTGGGTTCGGAAAGACCCGACCATCATCTTATTTACCATGTAAAAGAATAGGTCTGGTACATCCGTCGTAGTTGAGTAGGGTTTACCTTCTTATTCTTTGTATCATGTTATGTTGTTTGCTGTAATGGTTGGATGTTGATTCACGGGGTATGCCCCTAGATTTGTATCAGTTGTTCCTTTTGGTATACATTTTTAATTAGCAAAAAAAAAGGGAATATTTGATGTATCCGGAAGTGTACGTTAGACAATCTCGTGAGTATAAGTGGTATGTTAGAATATACAATTATAAAGTATAGTTTTAAAAGGGTCCTTGATACCGGAGCATTGTCAGGATAAGACGATCAACATTACGTAAGTATATCGATTAGAAGGTTGTGTTCTATACTGGATAAAGCCAGAGAGTATCGAGCCAAGTCACGACTAGGTAAATGAAGATAATTGGGAATAGTAGACGATGGGTTAAGGCTAAATGGTGAGTGCCAAATTTAAGAAATTTGGAGAATACGCATTCTAAGATATAAATAGTATTTGAGGAAAACCTTTCATTATTGGGATTTTCAATTGGGCAGAGGCTATTAACAGTACCTATTTCAAGCTCCTAAAGCCCTGCTAAATTATATTATTGAGTTTCAAATTTTCCTCCATTAGTGGGTAATTATTCATTAAGTGCCGGTATCTTTTAAAAAAAAAACTTTCTGGTACCCTTGGGGATGTGTTTCAAAATTTTATTTTATCTATCTTAGTGATAAAATAGTCCCAAATTCTCTTCTCATTCAAAGGTGGAGGCACTCGCCTCAAATTTATTACAATACATCACAATTATTTATATAGCAAATACTTAATTCTCAATAATAGAAATTAACATAATAACGAAACTCTCCGTTTTTAACTAATAATAATATTAAAGGTAAGTCTTTATTTTTTCCATAATAATATATCAACATATATGTCAATATCCCCCCTCAAACTCACGATACTCAAAATCGAGAGTTTGCCAAAATAAAAAAAAATTGAATCATCCACTCCAATCAACATAATCACACACTTGAATCAGTTTTCACGTTGCGATCAATTTTCCATCCTCGTCTTCATCATCTTTGTCCTCATCGTCATCTTTGTTTACATTGTCACAATTTTTCTCAAAGTTTTTCTTGTCATTTGGGACAGTCTTTTCATAAATCCACCACAAATCCATCTTCATCGTCGTTGTGCTTTTGCCTTACCTTCATCTTCGTTTTCATGATTTTTTTTCTTTCATATCGATCTCTCACAATTTTTTTTCTCTAGCCTCCATGACCCGCAGAATTTTCGCAGATTGTTTTTCTTCCCCACGGTCTCACACAAGTTTTCTTTTCTTGCCCCCACAAACTCTTGTAAGAGTTTTTTTTTCTCAGATCCACGAACTCTCGTAGATTTTTTTCTTCTGTCATCCACGAACTCTCGCGGGATCTTTTTTCTCTCACCCACGAACTCTCGCATGATTTTCTCACACCCACGAACTCTCGTAGGTTTTTTTCTCACTGGCTCTTGATACCATGATAAATATGCTCTATTTCTCATTCACAAGTGGAGTGGAGGCACAAGTCTCAAATTTATTACAATACATCACAATTGTTTATATAGCAAATACCTAATTCTCAATAATAGAAATTAACATAATAACGAAACTCTCCGTTTTTAACTAATAATAATATTGAAGGTAAGTCTTTATTTTTTCCATGATAATATATCAACATATATGTCAACACTTAGTCAAAATATTCCTCTAAGATTACTTTTGGAAGATGGTATTGATCATTTTGATTTAAATTTTTCTTTATATTTTTACTACAACTAAGAGGAACAACCCTATATGTATACACAAGGACGATCTGTCTGTGTGATTGAAAGTCGGAGGGGACGCCCTCCTTTGTGTGACATACGGGTTCTTCCATTATATTGATTTCTCAGATATCCTTTTGTTTCAAATAAAATTTATTTAAAACTCTTAATTTTATAAATTGTTGTGGGACCCTTGCTTGTTTCTGGGTTCGTTTCAAATCAAAGTTTTTTTTAAAATTCTATCAATTGTTTCGAATATAGAAGATTTCATTAATGAATGGGATAATGGAAGCAAGGTTTAGAGTATACGTGATTATACAAGGAAACTTGAGATTCCAAGGGAAATTTCGTTAAGAGATGACTAGAGCTAGAAGCGTTTCAACACAAGAGATGAAGGAATTTCGTGAGAAGAATTATGGGTGAAAGTTATAGAATTATGGAGAAATGCTTCATACTTTGTTAATACGGGAGAAATAAGAGTAAGGAGGTATTAATAAGGGTTAAAACCCTGGATTCAAAACAGAGTGATAATAAGGGGGAATACAATTGTTAGTAATTTTCCAAGTTATTTTTAATAAAAAGGCAAGAGTGTTCATCAGGAAGTAATAGAGAGTTGGATAGCCAAGTGGTGAATATACGCGACCTCTGTTATCGGATGACTGAATTTGTGGATAAAAGCATGCAAGAATATGCTACTAATTGAGAGTGAAATGGTTTGAGTATCCTAAGACTAATACTACCAGTGTCAAGTGTGTAAAAGATGACCTTAGGAAACTAGATAGGGCATCCGGAGGTAATTGCAGGTACGCTCTAATTTAAAATTCTTAAGTGTGAATGTTTGGTTAAGGATCGACTAGATCAATGAATGGTGTAAATAGGTTGATACATTAGATAAGAATAATCTATCTCTTAGGAAGTAAGTTATGATGTTCTAAGAAAAGAAGTTATTCCTATGTCATCCAAATCAATATCTGTTAAGGGTTAGAGGATTTTATTAAAAGGAGATTAAGGGAAGGAGCGAGAACATTGTTCAAGGATAAAGGAATGAAGAGTATCTGCTTGTATCAGTACGAACATGAAATATATTTTATAAATAATATTTTCTTACAATTGTTTCAAGGAATAGTCTTATAGCCTATTTTCTGGAAAATTTTACAGATATATATATATATATATATATATATATAGAAAGATTGGAATATTAATATTTTATGTCATGATAAAGAACAAAATATAGCCAAATAATAGTGAGATACACTACCATCCAGGGAAGGCCAATGTAGTGGCCGATACCCTTAGTAAAAAGAGAAAGGAGAGATGAGATAATATAGAATGACGGAATGCAGGAGAAGGTGAGTAAGGAAAAGATAGTGAAAGTACTGCTATTGATAAGCTAAATGGCATGTTGATGAATGACAAGCAAGTGTATGTGGTGTATTTCTGTACAAACAAGATAGAGATGTTTAAGGAGAAATTAAAGGATGAAGGAAGTAATATGAGAATTAGAAGGTGTAATGTGAGAAAGGTATTCGTCAATATCTTCAACGTGATTCCGGGACGGAATCCTTTTAAGGGAGAAGACTGTAATAACCCTAACTTTTAGAATGCTACAGTGCCTAAATAAATAGTAATTTTGAGGATTTAGGGAAATGGTATATAAGTACCCTAGATTTGAAATGGAAAATGAATAATCAGAAACCATATTAGTGTTGTACTATGAAAATGAGTGACTCAAAATGATAATGGATCTCAGAAATTCCTGAATATGGACTTTAAGGATTTTCGATTTTGATTGAGACTCTATTGAATGTGATATTGAGGGGTATAGAAATGTTAAGGGGTTTATATCTTGAGGAAATAGTGAAATTAGGTTAAACCAAGGAGTGATCAAGTCAAGGAAATGCCAAGGGAATTTAGATTGTTAAACGAGTTTGAGAATGCTTGAGAACCCGAGAGATAACCGGGAGAGCAACTTTTGAGAAAAAGAGAATATACCAGAGATATTGGATCTAATACTTACTTGAGGATTAGAATCACTCTAACACACTAATATATGATATGGGAGAGGATATTATATATCCAAGGAATTTACAAAGGAGAAACCACTGAGACGATCACAGAAATCCTTCGATGAATCCAACAACTAGAAACTCTTGAACAAGGCCCAAGTATAAAACCAATAACAAGATATGGGTCTTACCATTGGCCCAATCACATTCAAAGGCTGATTTTAAGTCGATTAAGAAGGGAAGTACCAAAGTAAAAATTATAAGACTTAAAGGATGTTGGATGCAATATGCTAAAAGCTAAGGACTTCCATGCAAATAAAAGTGGAGTAAGGTGCTTGACTATCAACACTTCGACCAATAGGCTTCCAACAATACATTAAAATGGATGAGGCTTGGCTAAACAAAGGATAGATAAGCATTACAAGTCATTATCCACGAAGAAAAGCAAAAGAAAACAAAGAAAACATCAATCTCTCTAAACTGCCCAGCAGGACCAACAATGAAAGAAAAATTCATATCTCCATTTCTATCCGTGATAAAATCACCAAAATTTAACCATAACTTCTCCACTTCATGTGTAAGGTTCGTTCAAAATTTCATGGCCAACAAAGTAGTATATCCTAGTCAAATCCATGCTCAAAGTTGGGGAAACAAATCTGTCCAGTTTCTGTCCAGTGGGAAAAACGGGATCAAAACCATAGTTAGGAAGCTTTGTTTTTGGTGATCTATAGCTCAAATTAAAGCTTATGAAGAGGCGAAGATGTGGTAAAAATTGGAGAGCCAAACTCTTATTTTTCAATTTTCTATTATTTTTACAAAAATGATGATGAATAGTAACCCTTAGAAACTAACTTTGTTTTCTTGATTTCTTTGGAGGATCTAAGCTATACTAAAGTGGTATAAAGGTTATACAAGGTGTATTAAGGCTTTTACTCATTCCAAGGAAGGTATACCACTTGAAACCCTAGCTTGAATCTTGAGTTTATGGTTGATTTTTGGATTAAGTTGGTGTAAAGTATGAAATCATGGTTATATTAGTGTTTATAAGTGTTTTGATGGATTATGGAAGTGTTATGTGTGGAAATCCATGGCTAGTATGATTACCACATGGTGTATGGATGGATATATGTGTTGGATGATGAGTTTGGAGGTGTGAAAAAATTTGGAAAGTATGAAAGTATAGCCGTTATAATGCTCGATTATCGTTTAAACATAAATTACTTGTTAAAAATAGAGCATCCCGAATCTGTCAAATTCAGTAGAGCATAGCCAAGGGTCATGATAGGGTAGATCTTGGTTCATAGATCGTTTTGATATAAAGTACATCAAAATCTGATGAACGGTTTAGGAGAAAAGTGAGTTTTAGTGAAAGTCGTTCGGAAACCGAGAAAATGGAATTATGTCAACTTTGAGGCTATAATTACCATCCTTAAACATCTTTAAAAGTTATGAAATTTTGGGACAATATAGTAGGGTGAATTGAGAGGCAAACCCCGCTGACCTTGCATCAAAATTCGAAATTGATAATTTATGAAAAATTTTACAGTCATGTGTGGTTAATAAGGAAATGGTGAAAAACACTGAAACCTTCATGGAGTCTAAAAATGGATAAGTTCTTGGAACTTGTGGTCTTTAAAGGGTATGTTAAGCTTATATTATGTGTCAAGGGTGTTATTATATATATATATTTAAGGGTTAAGTGGTTAAGTGAAATATATTCTGATGGTGGTCCTTTTCGTTTCTATAGATACTCGAGACGAACACCGGATCATTCCTTTTGAGATTTAGAGATCGAGGCAAGATTTCCTTTACCCTTATTTTGATAATTTGTTTATGTTTAAAGAAAAGTGGTTTTGCTAGATAATTTATGAATCTTATATCAATATATGATATGGATTACGGATATGGATTATGGATATGGATATGAATATGAATGGAGCTAATATACTTTATGGCTTCAAAAGATATGAAAAAGAATGGTATCAGTTGTTATCTAGGGTTATATGGTTTATAATATTATGTTAAAGATAATCTTTAAACATTTGTGATTTAATAAATATTATTTGATTATTATTTAATACTTTTAAAATAGTTGAAATATTTTGTATATAAAAGCATATTTGACTTTATTAAATACGAAAAAGATGTCTGAGTCATAATCAAAGTATTATGATGTATATATATATATATATATATATATATTTTAAAAATGATGAAATATGGAAATGGAAATGGAAGTGGAAATGATATATGTGAATGGAAATGGAAACGGAAAATGGAAAATATGGAATGGTGTTTTATAAATGGAGTAATGATTTTTCAAAAAAGGGGGATTACAACATACTTGCGTAAGTGGTTGTGTTTAGCACAGTCCAGCAACCATCATTTTATGAGGAAGTAGTGGAGAACCTTCCTCATTATTTTATTTCGGCCCATGTGTTGCCGATGGAAAATGTAGTGGAGAACCTTCCTCCAAGGGGATGTAGTGGAGAACCTTCCTCCAGGGATGATTGACATTCCTTCTACTAGTAGTAAACAAGGAGCAGGTACGATTAGGTGACTGAACATCGTCCTAACGTATCAGGCGACAGTGGATATCCCCAAAGTATTTAAAGAAAGAATTGATAATGGTTACAGTTTTATATACTGAAAAAGGAAAAATAGTATTAAATTATGAAATTATTTTATGGATTGAAGAGAAACTGATTTTATATTATTTTTATATAATTGTTGTATAAAGGAAATGGAAAGATTATATTGAGAGATTTATTTCAAATGTTATATTATCTTGAGATATTATACTGAGATGATGTATTGATTATTATCTTGTTATAGAAGAGAAACTGATATTATATTATATTAGAAGAGAAACTGATATTATATTGTTCTATATTTCTTTTCTTATAAAGAAAAATGGATGGTGTATTTAATAAGTAAGAATTAATTCTTTTCTTAAGGATTATGATGGGTTTCTATTTATTAATATATATATATATATACTTTCATTGATGCTAGTTTACACAAAAATTTATCTTGTTGAGCTATTATAGCTCACTCTTGCTACTTATGTATATAACAGCTAGGTCAAATGTCGATACTCCGCACTACACCCCGCAAGAGGGTAAGGGAAAGACGACCTTTTGAGAGAGTGCTGGCGCCTATCCCTGAGGTAGCTGATAGACAGATGGGTGTTGGTAGACTTATGTGTATTAAGTGTGTAAGTTGAAAAATAAACTTTTGGTTGTTGAAATGCTTCCTGTAGAAGCATTATTCAACAATGTTCTTAAGTAAGATTCTAGGTTGTAATAACTGCTTAACTTTAAACTTATGATATTGTGGATGTTGTTCTCTGAGCATATGACTGGTGTGTAATATATTATTAAGTGTGGGGTCTATTGTATGAGTTTCATTGCGCATTTATATTTCAACTGGCAAGAGTATAGTGTTATTAAATGGAAATTGGTCCGTGATGGCCTGGATTCCTGACCTCGGATTTGAGGCTGTCACATATTTGACTTAAGTTCTGAGACAGAGTGTGATAAGTTTATGTTTTATAAGCTTCGCGAAGACGAGCGTGGCAAGATTGAGGTTCTGGTAGAAATTAATAAACATGTATGTGATTCAGAGTTGCTCAACAAGGGATTAAATGTTCCATTCAAATGTTCTTATGGGGACGATATTTTGTGTAATAGTGTGTGCTTGGATTCTATATTGTGTTTGCTTGATAAAGTTCATGTCAAAGATGAAATATCTGGGATGATTTTTAGTTGCAAGTTTGCTGGTTTTAACAACTTATTGAGTGAATTAGCAAGAAGCGACATCCATTTCTTTATTACAAGAAGATGCAAAATCTACTGGTTAGTTCAAGGTTGTTATAAGTAGAGCTTTCCACTCAGTGCATAAAATTATTTAAAGAAATGAGACTTTCGGGCATTCAGTTCAGCTTATACAGTCTGGTAGCTGGAAACCATCCATGTACTAGAAACCATCCATGTTCTGAGTTCGAAGATAATTATCATGGCCTACATCCTCCTTGCTATGTGATAAAGAAGTTGTTTTATGCATTTATTGCATTGCCACCAGGCTAAGAGAAAATTTGTGGAAAAACAACTGATGGATGCCAGTTTAGCAGTGGGGGTATTAATAATCAAAAGGAGGGATTGTAACACCCCCAGATCCGGGGTCAGGGATCTGGTCGTTACGGTCTCAATATCCATCTACATACCAACATAAATTAAATTACAACCTTGTGACACAACAACATAAAACACACCCGTTATAGTCCCAGAGATGAAATCAGAGTAACTCCCAAATTTTATTAATCGCAAGAATGAGTTCGTACAACCCAAAACGTTTACAATTAACCATTACATACTCTTTGCCATCCATTTGTATATGCCATATAAAAAATACATTTGATACTCAAATGCTAACAACTAGCCTACCAATAGCTTACTCTTCGGCAGTGGTAGCTATGACCTTCGCGGTTTAACCCTCTGACAGTTATAACTTGCTTGCGCCGATTGCGCCTTGCACGACCATCAGATTTAGCTGTTGTTGTGATATAGATAAATAAAGCAAGGGTGAGCAATAGGCCACCAAAAATATAATTGAATAGTGATAATATTTAACAGTTCAAAATATCTTTGAAATTATATGCCATGCATTAACGGAAATGATGCCAATATAAAATAAAAGATGAAGTTACTAGGTAACTCAAAATATATATTCTGTGGAAATATCTGCTATGTTAAAGATAAGCAAGATATTCACAATTATCATAAAAGAGGAACTTGCAAGGAGAATATTGCAATTCCAGTTCAAACACTTTCCAACCCTGCCAACAATGATAATGTTGCAGAAAATTTCCCAATTTGGAAGATGAACTAATACTGGAGTATTCACCGCGCCCGCTGTTCCAATCCTTACGATGATCAGTCGTAGATTGTACAGCTTAAATTAGTTTTACTACCGGTAGAAGGAAGAACTGACGGATTTACTTGTCTACCACCCTGCTAGATCTCCCCGGCCAACGGTTGGGCCAATGGGATGGACCGGCGCTACTCGGCCTTTTACACGACTCCTAGTTCGAATAACATCCATGCCTCTGAAACGTAAAGTTCCTCCCCCTTTCCCCAAGTATAATACTTGTTGATAGGACTCCACAAAGTAGTCGTATCTAGTTGGAAAGGAAAGTTCACCAATATTTTCCAAGCTGATGCTTGTTAATGGATATAAACTTGTTCCATCAATCTTACCCCTGGAGCGTTGAGGAGGTAACCAAACAGATTCATATCGATGTTTGAAAGAATGAAGATGTGAGTGACAAGATACTTTAGCAAGTATATGACAGGGCAGCCAAATAAATAACAACTCTCAAGTGAGGTCCCCTTATATATATATGGAAGTTGAGCGAGTGTTTAAATCTTCTTATAAGATAGATTTAAATGAAAATAGAGTTTTAGGAACCTCCCCTTGATAAAAATATTCATAAAATACTCCGAAATATTTTACATCATATCTGAAGGTGAAAGATAATCTTTGAATAATATAAATCATTATAAAAAGAATTTAAATAAATATTCCAAGAATATTTATTAAATCAATAATAATTAAGGAATATCATTAAATCATAATATTGCTCGTAAGTAATCCTCGAATGAATATATATAATTATTTACTACATAAATCTCTTCTTAAATGAATATTGAAAACAATTTTCATTAATTAAATAAATTCCAGTAAATGTTAAAATTAATATTCACTAAGTAAATCAAACCTTAAATGAATATTTGAAAATAATATTCGTTTAATGAATAATATTCTTTTAGTAATCAAAACTTTAAAGGAATATTCGAATCAATATTCCCTACGTAAACAGAACTTCAAATGAATATTTTAAAATAATATTCATCAAGTATATAAAATCTTAAATGAATATTTGAAAGTAATATTCATTTAATAAATAAAATTCCAATGAATATCAAAGTAATAATTCATTAAATAATCAAACTCTAAATGAATATTCGAAACTAATATTCATTTAAGTAATTAAGTTCAAATGAATATTAAAAATAATATTCAGTAAATAAATAAACGCGAATGAATATTCAAAATAATATTCATATAATGCTTGTCAATTGAGATAATATTCAAATAACATTCCTCGATTAATTTCCAAGTAATTAATACTTTTTGGAAATATAAGTAATGTTCATAAATAACATTCCTCAAATAACTGTCACGGGAATCCCTCCGGGTTCCCACGACTATCTCTATATTACAAAATACCGACTCCCGGTCTATATTTAATTAAGGAATATCATACGCCCTTCGCTAAGGGTCTTGACAAAACAATCCGGCTTATAACTGATAATTCATATTTAGTCTATAGGCCAATATCAATTCAGGGGAACAAGTAATTCAATATTAACTTGAAAGTAGGCATGCATGCTATGGCATATGTATAACAACAAGGGTTAAATGGCAGTTAGGTCACTCAACTGACTCAAAACTTTCAGTTGGATCATCCAACTCAAAAAGTTTTCAATCAGGTCACTTAAAAATAAAAACTTTCAATCAGGTCATTAAACACGTTAAAAACTTTTAGTCAGGTCATTAAACACGTTAAAATCAGGTCATTAAACATGTTAAAATCAGGTCATTAAACACGTTAAAATAAGGTCATTTAACGTGTTTTCATTTGTTAAGTGACCGGACTGAAAGTTTTTATTTGTTAAGTGACCTGATTGAAAGTTTTTTGAGTTGGATGACCCAACTGAAAGTTTCCAGTCAGTTGAGTGACCTAACTGCCATTTAACCCATAACAACAATCATATATATTATCACAACAACAGTTCCAAGGTATTGGAAACTTGCCTGGTACTTTGGATGTAATAGGGGCCTGTGAGGGTGTCCGACAATCTAAACAAGTCAAAGAAAACACTCCATTAATCCCCTATATGATCCACTTATAACTAAATGCTTAAATACTTAAGCAATTAACAAACAAGGCACTACGGGGTCTCTCTAGATTCATACTAAGTCCATGTTAATCAACTGACTCTTAAGTCATAAGTTTAGTCCAAATTACACCTCGAATCCATCCTTAATGTAGGGTCTTTCTTATATCTTACTTAATTATTTATAGCCTCGTTCTTTGCACCAATAAGTTGTCTTGATACTTCTTAACAAGTTTCGTGTTTTAGTCGACTCGAAATTCCTCTTTTAATCTAGCTAAAATGGGTGGTCAAAGTAGTACCTCTAGAGTTGACTTCCCTGAGAATTACTATTCCGTGACTCACACTCCAACACTTTTAATAAATCACCAGAAATGTAATTAATTATGAAACCACTTCTAAAATCCACTTTGGTATTTTTAATATTTATCATAAAATTTCCAATTCGAAAACACGGGTCTAGATAGGTGAAATGTATTTTCGAAGTTCAGTCAACGACGGATTTTTTTTACTATTCACACCTCTTTCACTAAAACGTTCATAACTCGGTAACCGTTAACTCAAATGACGCACCGTTTTCACGTACATGTTCTAGAGAATGTCTATAAGGTATCTAACTCAAAATTTGACTTCGGTCAGAAGATAATATTTTTTCAGATTTTACTAAAACAGGGCAGGAGCATTCGAATGAATAGTGTTACCTCTGAAAAGGGGTTCTTCGCACTTAACCTTGATTCGAACATTTTTATAAAATCGGAAAACGATCCGTTTCACATGAGGTTTTCTCTCGCACCTTCAATTTCATCTCCAATATTTAATTACCAAGATTCTCCATTGAATTAATCACTTTAAGGGGGTTCAATTTCAGTTACGAACTCGCACTTACGGTTTCGAACCACTTTTACGATTTTGACCATAACTCCTAAACCGTAAGTCTGTTTCACATGATCTTTATATCAAAACGAAGCTTATAACATGAAATAGCTTATTATGGTAAAGATTCCGTGCTGTAAAGTAAGTTAAAGCTACTGTTATACACGAATCATTAAGGTCTAATAAAAATAGGGCATTACGACGGCTATAAATCCAACATTCCAAAAATCATAACATCAAAACCAAGCCACACCGGGCATACCATACACCTCCTAATCATATAATACATCTTACAAGACCAAGAACCACTGACTTTAACATTATAATCATCATCATACTTAGATCAACTTAAACCACTAACTAATCATGCTTATAACATCACTATAATCATACTAAGCTAAGTCTACCAAGAACATGCTTTTAATCTCAAAACAAGAGCTAGGGTTTCAAGTGATATACCTTCCATGGAGTGGTTAAAGACCTTGATAAGCCTTGTATAGACCATATACATCCTTCACCAAGCTTAGATCATCCAAGAAATCAAGATCCAAGAATTTTTTCTTGAGGTTACTATTCATCCTCCACTTTATTGATTTTATTGAAAATGGAAAAAGTGGTTTTTGAGGCTAAGATTTCTAGGGTATCATTTTTATGAAATTTAAGATCTATGATAAAAATTTGGAGATCAAAAAAGGGGTGGAAGGTTGATTTCTTCTTTTGAATTTCAAGGAGGCCGAATGGAATGAAATTGGAGGGGGGAGAGTTTTGCTTGGCTTCTCTTGCTTTGTTCTCATCTAATTTGCATTATTGTGATAATATATTCCATAAAGTAGCTTTATTAAAGTGGTGTGGTCATGGATGATGTAAATTGCTTGGACAAGTGTTGATGATTTGTGATTTAAGATGAGATAAAGCTAAGTACTTGGTTAGTTCTTTAAGTATGCTAGTTGCTTATGTAACTACTTGGTTACTTGCCTTTATCCACTAGCACATGTATGTATCTTAGTCCTCTGCTTGTTTCTTTGTCCGTTTATTGCTCAATTCATTGATCGTTCAGAAAACTATCTCGATGATTTCTTATTAGGGTTTTATCGGAAACCTTCTTAATATTTGTACTATATCATTCTCAATTTTCTTTAGTAATTCTTGAACCTATATTCCATAAATCTTTTCAATAATTCCTTAAGTCCTTCAGTGTCTAGGGAAATCTCGGAAAAATAAAAGTGCTATTTTTCAGGATCCGATACCTTTTACATACACTCTTTTTCCCCTTGGATCACTAATACGAACTCAGAAATCCGTTCCGGATACTTCTATATAGCATCGTCTAATAATATTCTCATTTCCATCAAAAACACTATTCATTCTTTATTCCATCTTTTTATTTCTTATATCCATAAAAATGTCCTTGTTCTCTTTCGGGCGTTCCTTAACCCTTTCACGGAACCACTGGACTAATAACAAATATCGATTTGGATGACATGAGAATATTTCCTCTAATTGGAATCCCCCTATCTAACCTCCCTAGGAGATAGATTATTCTAATCTGAGTTGTCAACCCATTGCATTCTTCATGACATATAATCATTGGAATCTATATCCCTTCAACATTCATTTATTAGAACTGTTCATACCTTGTAGTCAGAATCATTGTTCCTCTGTTTATCAATCCTTAATAAAAAGTTTTAATTCTACCGAAAATTTGGGTTCTTACAGTCTCCCCTCCTTAAAAGGATTCCGTCCCGGAATCAGGTAGAAGACAATTGGGTACTTGTTGGTTATTTCACTTTCCAGTTCCCCAATCAATCCTTAATCAATCCCAATCCTTTTTCAGCACATCTTACTAGTGCTACAATACATCCTTTATCCTTTTTCATCCATCTCTGCTACTTTTCGTACAACACACTATCCGGGTTATGCTTTTACCCCGTCATATACTATTTTCTTTATTGGTATCTGTTGTGACTTTGGTATCACTATCGCACTGCAAATTCGGAGATAACCTCACTCATAATTACGCATTCCCTGATCGCTTTAATCTTCGCTATCTCGATCAATATATATAATTAGAAGAATTTATTGAGAGATCACTTTGGATCAATGAACATTTGTTATATTGCATAGTTAGTACAGAAGGTTGCCAGCCTTTAGTACTTGACAATCAATTAAACAAGTCATGGTATTCTACTTAGACTTCTACCACACAGACAGATAGTCACGTAGCAGTACCTCCCCTCCTTAAAGGGTTGTTCCTCTCAATTTAGAAGTAGATAACTAAGAGAGAAGAAAAGAAAAGAATTTCAAAGAATTATATAAATTTTTCATGATTGCAAAATAACATACTTCGAATTTACCTCTGAACTATAGAGGTTCATTAGAGGAGAAAAAATCGTAATCGTATCAAATACTACTTTATCGAAATTTCACGTGTCAACGTATCCTTGTTGCTCTATCCATCATTCTATGGACCTATACTCTTACTTAATCTTAGCAATACTCACTTTTGAAAACTCCTTCAACCCCTCAGGTTGAATCTTAGATTATTCGCTTGACACTATGGTTACTGACATTCCAGGTCACGCTACTGACTCTTTCATATTCACAATACTAACACTATCATGATGTCATCCCGGGAGTTCGTTAGAAAGTCCATTCATAACATTCCTTGCTTCACATTTCATAATCATCTTCCCAGTCTTTTCTTTATCCATCTCATCCTTCATATTATCTGATTCTCATTCACTTATGTTATTTAACTCCGTCTTCATCTCATTATTGAGACGCTCGTCACCTTTACTCAATACGTGTCACTTGTTTGGGGTCAAACTTTCCTTTGTTCAACCATCTAGATTTTCAGTCTCTCATTCCATGAGTCTCTTTATTACTCAATCCATCTATTCCAAATGTACTTGACTTCTCCAAACTTTAAGGGGTTAATTTGTATGTCATTTATGCTTCTAATTCCAACTTTCCATTTTGGCCAATAACTTTGCCATGTCAATTTCATACTTTTCTTACCTCATTGCTGGGGTTTCTGAGTAGTCCGCATATCTAACTCCCTTCTTGATCCTCAACTCTATATTCATTTCTATCAGTCACTTGGTTCCATTTCTACTATAATCACTCTATGAACCATCATAGCCTAATCCTTTATTTCAAGTATCCCGTCGTTCCAAAATTAAACCATCCGAAATAAACCTGGAAGATTTTTTTTTTCTAACTTAGATTCAGTCCCGACATTTCTACAGTCATCATCACCTAATTTCTCGGAAGGATCACCATCGTTTATGGTTTACGCCGTGCTTTAATAGCTAAATATACGGGTTTCATAATTGTCAAATCAAGATCCTCTAGGAAAACAAAATCATCACTATTCCTTATCCACAAGGAACGCTTCTTGAACTTGACGTAGATATTACATGAAGCAGATAAAATTGCAGGAGAGCTTCCAGCATCGCAGCTGGAACATGCTGGTGAGATTATTAATCATACGCCTCCAGTATAAGACTGGAAACTTAGCAGTTTACTTAATCACTTTCCGAACCTCGTTAATTCTTTTCACAAGGATACCTTTCAACATCACGAACCTCCAACCTCATATTCTCTATCTTGTTTGCACAGAAATACACCAACATAAACTAGCTTGTCATTCATCATCATGCCAATTAGCTTAACAATATCAGCACCAATCTACCTTCTGTATTCAGTCATCCCTTATTACCTAATCTCTCCTCTCTCTTTCTAAAATAAAGGAGAGTCTCTTGGGTAATTTGGTCTTGCCTGTCGTAGAGCCTCCTAATTGTTGGGACAATCAGATCGTGGCCCTGCGATTTTTGATACAATAAATTAACGAGTACAAAAATAAAATCACCTTGTCAACGGTTGATTCCACGTTCTTCTATTGTATTCCCAAATTCCCTTGAGCGAAGTGTGGCCTCCGTCTTCTCAAGTTAACCTCTCTTCTTGCTCCTAGGTGGCTACAATATTTTTCTTCACCAACCCTAGCAAGAAGAGAATAAGAATATATATAGGGCTACAATAGGGATCATGGATAATTAGGTTGGGCCTTCTAATTACATCTTGGGCCTAGCCCAATGTAATTAAATATTAATTCAATCCACTAAAGAATTAATATTTGCACTACCTTTCCTAATACCGCAACTTAATTATTTAATTGGGTTCCAATATTATTTGCTTATTAAATTCCCCATCTTTAATATAGCGCATGCCCATTAATTAAATAAATTACTGATAATTTATTTAATTAATATCTTTTATCCTTGATTATCCACTCAACCTTTATTTAATTATGCCGGAATAAATCCACATGCAGGGTTTCACATAATTAAATCTTTTTGAGCTTTCAAGGGGACATCATTAACCCGAATATTATTAGGACATGGATTCCTTCTATAAATAAAATCCACCATGTATATAATCCCATCACCCAAAATATAATGATATATTTCAAAAGAATTATTTCATATATAAATCAAAGCATGTAAATAATACACACGTGTCAATTACTATATCCGGATTAAGAACCTAAGCATTAATAATAACATAGAATCTTAGTTCGCCTTCTAAATCAGTATATGGGAACAATTCTAAATTTGATCCTGTTCAATATACACAAAGTATACTAGTATTATTTATTAGTCAATATAAACTAATCTAAATAATACTACAGCCATACCAGTGGATTGTCCAACAACACCTGTGCTGTGAACCTTATTATATTATATAAACCGTATTTAACAATATAATATTCTGTATCCCATTTGATACTAGATTATCCACAATATATAATATCAGACAACATGTAAACATTTAAATGATTCTCAACTTATATACTAACAATCTCCCACTTATACTCAAAATATTTTATGAATATATCAGTGTTTATTTAATCCACTATTACATAAAAAACTATGTGTCCATCCATCTGACTCCTATCGCTTCCACATGCATGTCAAAAACCTTGGCTGGCAAGCTCTTTGTGAAATGATCTGCCCGGTTGTCTTCTGATGAAATGTGAGCCACAACTGTGTCTCCTCGCTTTACGATTCCTCGTATGAGATGATACTTACGTTCAATATGTTTAGCTGCTTTGTGGTCTCACGGTTCCTTTGAATTTGCCACAGCACCAGTGTTATCACAATACACTGTCAAGCTTCTAGGCAAATTAGGTACCACATCTAAGTCCAAAAGGAAGTTCCTGAACCATACAGCCTCCTTAGAAGCCTCAGAGGCCGCCACGTACTCGGCTTCCATAGTAGAGTCTACAATGCATTTCGGCTTTACACTCCTCCATATAACGGCTCCACCTCCCAAAGTAAAAACATATCCCGAGGTTGATTTCCTCTTATCCCTATCTGATTGGAAATCTGAATTAGTATATCCCAAAGGAAATAGATCTGAGGCCTTGTAAATTAACATATACTCCTTAGTCCTTCTCAGGTACTTAAGTATAGTTTTTACTGCACTCCAATGTTCCTGATCTGGGTTCGACTGATATCTACTAACCATGCCTACAGCAAAGCAGATGTCAGGCCTCGTACATAACATAACATACATTAAGCTTCCACATGCAGAAGCATAAGGAACTGCTTTCATGCTCTCTATATCCTTAGGTGTTGAAGGACACTGCTTCTTAGATAGAGCAACCCCATGCTTAAAAGGTAGAAAACCTTTCTTGGAGTTCTGCATGTTAAAACGAGCTAATACTTCATCAATGTAAGGCTCTTGAGATAAAGCCAACATCATTTTTCTTGCGATCCCTTATTACTTTGATCCCAAGGATGTATGCCGCTTCACCTAAGTCCTTCATGTCAAATTGTTTGAACAACCATGCCTTTACTGATGACAACATCTTAACATTATTTCCAATGAGTAAAATGTCATCTACATATAGTACTAGAAAAACCACTGCATTACCCTCACTTCTCTTATACACGCATGATTCGCTTGGACTTTGATCAAATCCATATGACTGGACTACATGATCAAAACGAATATTCCAGTCCCTAGAAGCTTGTTTTAGTCCATAAATAGACCTCTTAAGCTTACATACTAGATGCTCTTGGCCTTTCTTAATGAATCCCTTTGGTTGCTGCATATAGATGGTTTCCTCAAGATTTCCATTAAGGAAACTGTCTTGACATCCATTTGCCAAATCACATAATCGAGATGAGCTGCTATAGATAAAAGAGTCCGGATCGACTTAAGCATAACAACCGGTGAAAAGGTTTCCTCATAATCGATCCCTTCTTTCTGAGTATACCCTTTCGCAACAAGTCGTGCTTTCCAGACTTTCACCTTTTTGTCAGATCCTCTTTTCTTCTTGTAGATCCACCTACATCCAACAGGTTTTACACCTTTGGATGGTTCCACGAGCTCCCAAACTTGATTAGAATACGTAGATTCCATCTCAGATTCCATTGCCTTTTTCCATAGATCTGCATCTTTATCTAGAATTGCCTCTTCGTATGTCCTGGGATCCTCATCATGTTCACCAGAGACCAAGTCCGAGGACTCTCCCAAAAACATGAATTTTTCAGGTTGTCGAACAACCCTCCCACTACGACGAGGCACTAGTGTA
The DNA here is from genome assembly GCA_037693485.1 of Kitagawia praeruptora. Taxonomy (NCBI): domain Eukaryota; kingdom Viridiplantae; phylum Streptophyta; class Magnoliopsida; order Apiales; family Apiaceae; genus Kitagawia; species Kitagawia praeruptora. The sequence goes on from CM075348.1 coordinate 107,588,109, forward strand.
GTATTAGTATCAAGTTGTGCATTTTCTTATGGTTGTTCTACTTGTACTATTGGCACTTGGGGATTATCTGTCCCTCCCACTAATTCCTCTAAAACAACACTACTCATGGGTTTGTGGTTCATTATATAGTCTTCCTCTAAGAATCTAGCATTGGTGCTAACAATGATATCTCGATCCCTAGGACTATAAAATGAATAACCTTTCGTTCCCATGGGATAGCCTACAAAAAGCCTTACTTCTGTACGAGATTCTAGTTTGGTCACGTTCTTGTTTAGCACATGTGCTGGACAACCCCAAATCCGAATATGTCTTAGACTTGGTTTGCTACCAGTCCACAATTCTATTGGAGTCTTGGGAACCGACTTAGAAGGTACCAAGTTCAGAAGGTAAGCCGCTATTTCTATAGCATATCCCCAGAACGACTTGGGTAAATCTGAATAACTCATCATCGATCTAACACTCTCTAAAAGAGTCCGATTCATTCTCTCCGCTACACCATTCTGCTGAGGTGTGCCAGGTGTAGACAACTAGTCACCCTTACGATCTGATCGCAGTGACTTGATACATTTTCTATGTCGTTTCTCCGTTTCAGCTTTAAACAACTTAAATTTGTCAAAACATTCTGATTTACGGCATAACAAATAAATGTATCCATATCTAGAATAATTGTCAATGAAAGTGACAAAATACTCATAACCTCCTCTTGCTTGAATACTCATAGGTCCACATAAATCAGTATGAACCAATTCTAATACTTCTTTGGCTCTATTCCTCTTTCCTTTAAAAGGTCGATTAGTCATCTTACCTTCCAAGCAGGATTCACAAACCAGAAATGGCTCCACTGCCAACGAGCCTAATGGCCCATCTACTACCAGTCTTTGAATCCTCCTCAAGTTAATATGACCTAATCTTAAGTGCCAAAGATATGTTTGGTTCAATTCAGAAGGTTTCTTCCTTTTATTTGAGCAAGAAAGAATGTTATTAGTTTCCTTTTGTTGCAGCATTGGTTGGATAGGATTAATAATATATAATTTGTCTTGCAATGTACCAGAACATATAACTCGTTTATTCATCATAATGGAAACATTACGATCCAAACAAACATTATAACCATCCATAGCAAGTTTAGAAACCGAAATCAAATTCCTTCTAAATGAAGGTACATAAAGACAATTATTCAAAACCAAAATCCTATCATCTCCAAAAGATAATGTAATTATTCCAACTGCAACTACTGCTACTTTCGTAGCATCTCCCATGAACACATATATCTCGCCATCTCTAAGCATTCTGGTTTGCTGGAACCCCTGCATAGAGTTACAAACATGGTCAGTGGCTCCTGTATCTACACACCAAGTGCTCGTAGATATAGCCGCTATATATGTTTCTGTAACTAGAGAAAGAGACATACCAGTATTGTTTGTCTTCTTAGGAAGAGGACAATCCTGTTTCCAGTTACCTGACTGCTTGCACCTGAAGCACTTGCCCTTAAGCTTTTTCACACCACCTTGAACTCCCACTGCATTAGCAACCTTTCCAGCTTTCTGTGTTTGAACCTTTTTCTTTTTCTTGCCTTTCGGCTTAGAGGAAGAAGCTTTCTCAGCCACATTCACTTGAACATTCTGCTTGAAGAGTCCTTCAGCTGCCTGAAGTTCTGTCAGAAGTTCCGCGAGACTATACATCATTTTGTTCATAGTGTAATTCAAGCGAAACTGCTCAAAACTTTTGGGCAGACTCATAAGGATGATATCGATCTGGGTTTCCCCATCAATATCAGCACCAAGGATCTCCATCTCATTTAGATGAGACATCATCCTGAGAACATGATCCCTTACAGGTGTTCCTTCAACCATCTGAGTGTTCTTTAAAGCCTTCATTGCTACTTGCCTAGTAGCCCTATTCTGTTCCCCAAAAATTTCCTTGAGATTAAAGAGCATATCTGAAGCTGTGGTCATAGCCTGATGCTGATGCTACAAAACACCCGACATTGCTGCCAGAATGAAACATCGCGACATCTCATCATCCTTAATCCACCACTTATAATACTCCTTCTCACTTTCAGGAGCATCTTCAGCAGGCTGATCTGGCTTGGGTTCATAAGTACAAAATTTATACCCCTCAGCAGTCAACACTATGTCCAAATTACGTTTCCATTCAATATAGTTTGGTCCAGTAAGTTTGTTATCCTTAAGTATGGTGAATAGTGGATTAAAGCCCATAATGATCTAATCCTGAGAATCACACATGTAACACATAATCAGAGAGTTGTACAAATCTTCAAACCTATTGGTTTCCTCAAACAATTAATTAAAATTAATGCACTAATATATAAACACCATAAGTATCTGGTACGCCACGATGGGTGACATATATACCACTTAAATTTGTTTAAATATTACTTCGGTCCTATTACTAAATAATATGCCACGTTAGGGTGGACTATATATTATTTTTCATAGCTAAGTGTATACCATTATTAAATCTTAAATTAATAACAATAAGACCGGATTCCACCATTAAATATTTCAAATCAATAATCGATTATAGGATAATTCCCAGATCGGGGGGAACATTGTCAAGAGGCGTCACTTAAGACCCTTTTCTAGACAGAATCATCCTTTCTCTCAAAATCGAAAATCTATATTCAATCATTGGTACCCTTCTAATTAATCGAATTCTATGAAACTTGGTACGCCACGTTGGGTGGCATGTATACCTTTCAATATTCGTAATTTAATTTAAGAATTTTGTTCTAGTGATTTCCACAACCTTTTAATAATACCGTAAATAGTACGCCACGATGGGTGATCATATATACTATCTACATTATTTAAAAGGTTATATTACATACAAAATAATGGAGACCGTGGGATTTAATTCCTAATTAATTCCCTCACCCACTTAGAATTTTTATAAAAAATGAGGAATTTTAAAATTAAATGGGGCCTATGTCATTATAATTATGTCTAACATGCATTCCAAATACACACATAATTTAACAACATAAAACATTTAATTAAAGCAATAAATAAAATATTTATGTTCACGTCGTCCTAATTCTGTTAAACATGCAATTAAAAATTACACACATAGTTAACAAAACACATAACAATTATTTAAAGCAATAATAAAAAATAAATTAAATAGCAGAACTAATAATTAAAATAGTAATAATTAAATCCACTATCGTGGCCCTAAAATTAATCAACTGCTGCAACCCTGTTATTGTTGATGGCAACTTCGAGAATTAACCACGACTTCTGAATTGATCACCTGCCAAAAAAAAAGTCAAAACAACTAAACAAGTTTTCAATTCCTGGCGTGTTTTGATTTCCAGCAAAAAGACCATGCGTGTGTCCCACGCGCTAGATGCACGCGCACATGTGCCTACTGCTTAGCCAGTATCTTCCGTCGCCTTAATCAACCGAACTTAATTGAAATCAAATAGAACCAGCAGCCTGTAACAGCTACGCAGCGGACAAAATTTTTCTTCGTCTTAGATTTTCAACGGCACGTAATTGTTACAAAAATCATCGAACAATTACATAAAAAATAGATCTAATACAAAACTAATTTTGTAAAATCTATTCTAACACGATCAACCCTCGTGTAAATTACAACCACGATATACCACGTGGAAACAAAACAAAATAACCACGATTAAACCACGTGGGATCCAAACACATAATTATAAAAATATGGCCATAATTGTGGATAACAACCTGCAAAACAGAATATACAAGCCTACCACTATATACATGCATATATAATTACGACATGGACATCGTATCAAAAATCGCAGAACCATAAAACCAGGCTCTTGATGCCAATTGTTGGGACAATCAGATCGTGGCCCTGCGATTTTTGATACAATAAATTAACGAGTACAAAAATAAAATCACCTTGTCAACGGTTGATTCCACGTTCTTCTATTGTATTCCCAAATTCCCTTGAGCGAAGTGTGGCCTCCGTCTTCTCAAGTTAACCTCTCTTCTTGCTCCTAGGTGGCTACAATATTTTTCTTCACCAACCCTAGCAAGAAGAGAATAAGAATATATATAGGGCTACAATAGGGATCATGGATAATTAGGTTGGGCCTTCTAATTACATCTTGGGCCTAGCCCAATGTAATTAAATATTAATTCAATCCACTAAAGAATTAATATTTGCACTACCTTTCCTAATACCGCAACTTAATTATTTAATTGGGTTCCAATATTATTTGCTTATTAAATTCCCCATGTTTAGAATAGCGCATGCCCATTAATTAAATAAATTACTGATAATTTATTTAATTAATATCTTTTATCCTTGATTATCCACTCAACCTTTATTTAATTATGCCGGAATAAATCCACCTGCAGGGTTTCACATAATTAAATCTTTTTGAGCTTTCAAGGGGACATCATTAACACGAATATTATCAGGACATGGATTCCTTCTATAAATAAAATCCACCATGTATATAATACCATCACCCAAAATATAATGATATAATTCAAAAGAATTATTTCATATATAAATCAAAGCATGTAAATAATACACACGTGTCAATTACTATATCCGGATTAAGAACCTAAGCATTAATAATAACATAGAATCTTAGTTCTCCTTCTAAATCAGTATAATGGAACAATTCTAAATTTGATCATGTTCAATATACACAAAGTATACTAGTATTATTTATTAGTCAATATAAACTAATCTAAATAATACTACAGCCATACCAGTGGATTTTCCAACACCACCTGTGCTGTGAACCTTATTATATTATATAAACCGTATTTAACAATCTAATATTCTGTATCCCATTTGATACTAGATTGTCCACAATATATAATATCAGACAACATGTAAACATTTAAATGATTCTCAATAAAACTGGGCCAAAAATAAATGTATATACTTCAAATAAATATTTTCAGTATACACTAACACTAATGACAGTAATGTGCTTCAGTCAATATCAGGAATCAAATGATGACTTAAACTATCCTTATAGTTAATTCTCGCGCAATCATCAGAAGGAATGTAAAATCCTCCATCACATTCTGACCTTCAAGGTCCCTTTTCATCCTCATTCCATTCTCTTTAGCATGAGCAGGTATGGTACTTTCTATACTTAAGGTGTCGGCCACCTCATTGGCCTTTCCAGATAACAATAATTTCTTGTAGTTGGTGTTTTCTGGATCTATTCCAACTTAAATTTCTCTAACTCGTTCCCATCACTGTGGGGTGAAAGTATTATTTCTTAGATTCTGACTCAGGAGAAAAATATACATCAATCTTTTTCCATTAGTCATTGCTTCCACCTTTTGGTGTGAACTTATCACAGGTACTCCCAATCATGTCTAGGATATCTTTTTACTTAACTCCCTTCTTGTTTTAGGATAATCTTAACCTTGATAGGTTCAATCCCTACTTTCTCATGGCTTCACATGTGCTTCATCTGGCGTTTATTATATATCTACATTCCCGACCAAACTTCCATTTTGAAGTTCAGAATATATAAATATATTAAAATATTACAATTTTTGATAATATTTTTACAAATATATATTAAAAATGTATTTTTACATAGTATTTATAAATAATATTATAAATTTATGTATAATCACAAATATAAATGTTAAATGTCTAATAAAAATATTAAAATATCTAATATCTAATACCAACAAAACAAGACAGTTAATTGAGAGACGAGAGAGATAAGGGAGAGAAGAGAGATTGAGATTGAGATAAGGAGGGAGAGAGATATGGGAGAGGCGAGAGATTGAGAGAGATGCTTGAGGGAGAGCCTTGACAATTTGACTTACTTGTATATTATTGTTAAAAAAAATTATAAATATATATATATATATATATCTATATTGTTAGATATTGATTCAAGTGATATCAGGATTTGGATTGTTACTGATCAAGATACTGATGCTGACGTCATCAGTAATACGATGTCAGTATGAAGGTATCATCAGTATTAGAAGCTGGTCAGTATTTCGTAAAGATTCTCATCAGACCAGAGATCAAGGAAGATTGATTTGTCGGTTCCTAATTTATAGGAAGGCAGCTATCATACAAGATATGCATTCAGAGTTATATGTAATTGATTTAGAATATCTTGTAATTGATTTAGAATATCTTGTAATTGATAGTGTAATTGTGTACACTATATAAACACAGTTTAGGTTTTACATTATTGTAATCGCTTATACGAGTTATCTTGTAACCTAGCAGCTCTTAAGAACATAAGGATTTCTTAAGAGAGTTTGTAACAATTTTATATCAGAATTAATAAAGCTGTTATTGATTCATACTTGTGTTATTTCTGTTTAAGTCGAAAATCTTATACAATTGTATTCAACCCCCCTTCTACAATTGTTAATTACTGGGCAACAATTGGTATCAGAGCAAACTGATTAATAGTAATCAGAAACGATCTTAAGATGTCGACAAGCAAGTATGAAAGCATTAAGATTCCCATTCTCAAGAAAACTGAGTATCCAACATGGAAGGTGAAGATGTTGATGTATCTGGAAGCTACTGATCCTGACTATCTTGACAGGATCAATGATGGACCATTTCTTCCAACAAGAATAGTTGCAAGAACTGAGACTGTTGCTGAACACTATGTCATCAAGGCAAAGAGTGAGTGGACTCCAGAAAAAAAGAGTATGATCCAGAGGATTCAAATACCAAGTTTCTAAGAGCTCTAACTGAGGAGTGGGATACTCAAGCTTCAATCATAAGGCATCAATATGATTTGAAGATGCTGTCTCTTGATGAAGTCTATGGGATGCTAAGAACCTATGATCTTGAGGTTCAACAGAGAAAGAACAAGAAAAATGTCAAAGCAAAATCTGTTGCTTTGAATGTTGAATCAAAATCAAAAGGAAAAGCTAAGGAGGTTTCTAGCAGAAAGAGTAGAGTTGTAGAGTCAATTCCTGATGACTCATCATCAGATACTGATGATAAGTCTGATTCTGATACTGATGATGACTCTACTAATTCTGATATGATGGAGATGGTCGCTATGATAGTCAAGGGCTTCAAGAAGATGAAGTTTAGAAAGGCTAGGAAGCAAGGTAAGTTCCAGAAGAAAACCTTCAATGCTGACAGAGACAGATACAAGAAGAAAGAAGAGAAAAGCAGCAAATTTGATAAGTCAAAAGTCAGATGCTACAACTGTGATGGAATGGGTCATTTTGCAACAGAGTGCAAAAAAGGCAAAGACCAAAGCTCTTATCTCATCAAGCAAGGATTGGATGGATTCTTCCTCAGAATCTGAAGAAGAAAAGGTGAATTATGCATTAATGGCAAATACTGATGAGACTGTTGTTGCTGTTGAATCTAAGGTATCTGAAACCTTGTTTGATTTTGATACGAATAATGTCTCTGAGTTAAAATCATTTCTTAAGTCTTTGCATATCAGCTTTAGAAGTCAATCTTTTGAAAATACTAGAATAAAATCTCAAATGGCAGAGGTAACCTAAAGAAATGATCATTTAGAAGCTGAGTTAATTTTCTTGCAGGAAGTTCAAACAGAATGTGATAATGCTAAACACATGAAACTTGAAATAGAGTTTAAATGTAAAGAACTTGAAATGCAACTTAAGGATGCTAATGAAAAAATCAGAACTTGGACACACTCTGGAACAAAAACTCATGAGATAATCACAGATAAAAACTGGAAAGAGTGTCTAAGTTATAAGCCAGAGAATGAGAAAAAGAACAAGGAAAAGGTTGTTTCATCTAATCCAGGAAGAGTTGTTATTAATGACTCATCAAATCCAAAAACCTATAGATATGTTACAGACAGTACAAAGACAAAATTAAAGCCTGTGAATTATTTGTATCCAGAAAATCCCAAATCAATTACTGAAGAGGGATCCTCTTCTGCACAGAATTCAAAATTAAAGTCTGTCCAAAACAAGAATGTAGGTCTTTTGTCAAAGAAACAACTGAGAGATAAAATCTGTGATGTGACAGATAGGAAGAGAGTCCCAACTGTCAAAAGAAACAGAAATGGTAAAGTTGGAATAAACAAGGAGAATAATTTTAAGTATATTCCAAATGCACCAAGAAAGACATGTTTTAATTGTGGTAACTCTAATCATCTTATTATTGACTGGAGGAGGAGTAAGAAGAAGAATACTGTAATTCCTAAGTCTGACATTAGGAATAGGACAGTATTTTATAAACCACAAAATCCCTGTTTTCATTGTGGTAGTAAATGGCATTCAATTTATATGTGTGAAGAATATCATAATTTGTACTACAATGTTTATGAACCATTGCGATGAGAAAATGAGAGTCGTTCTAATTCTCTCTGCCTTCTCTCTAACCTCTCTCTAAAAACCCTAGCAGCCGCCTTTCTCTTTAAAACACTTTGTCATCAGATCTATTCTCCACCATCACGAATCCATCTTCCCTCCCTGTCCCCCCACATCCCCCCAAATTTCTTCTCCTTATTTCTTTTATGGACGGTTCTAACCACGATGTGGTTTTGCCATGGAGTCCTGTGGATCAGGATGGAGCTCCACTTGAATTTGGAGTGTTTGATGGGGCTCAGTCCCCCTTCTTAGTTATTGGCTCTGTATTCAGAGAGTTGTTGGGTCTTCCTGTGGTGGATGAAACTAGGCATCTGGACTCAGATCCGGTTCTGGATGATGTTGCTCCTGGGGGTTCAATAAAGATGGACCCCATGGGAGAAAGTATGACAGACATGCCAGGTTCGTGTAGGAAGGAAGGTTGCATCCAGATGACGGTAGACGCAGTCTTGGCTCAAGATGGGGTTTCTCGTAAGAGCTCTTTAATGAGTACCCAAGGTTTGATGAAAGACTCCTGGTTGAGAAAGGAGATCTCTATGGAGAATGATATAAAGAACTCGCCTGGTATGTGTTTGGTTCTTGGTCACACTCAAGTGATGGGCACTAGTGTGAATGAATTTGATGAGTCCCAATTTAGTTTGGGAAATAAAGATGTTGGTGGCAACTGTTTTGACGAGAATGCCTCTCTTGCTGGTAGACCTGTTAAGGAGACTATGATGACTCTTGTTACCAGGAAAGTTGCAACTGGGAAAGGAAAGGATGGTATAGATGACATAGAAGGCATTGATTCTGCTCCCACCTTTTGTAATGTGCCGGAAGATTTGGAGAAGGGGATCTCTGGAATGCCTGTTAGAAGTTGGTCAGAATCGGCAAAACTTCAGGATAAATTGAACATAGCTTTGGCAGTAATTATGCTGCTTAGGGACTGTATTATGTGGAATGGTCACGAGGTCCCCAGTTTTTGGGGGACGATAACAATGAGGGCTCTGAATGAACTGCAGGATCAGCCTGTGTGTAGAATGATGGAAGACCGTGCTAAATCTTTGCACTGTATCAAACAATTAAGTGGCTTCATTCGGAAGAAGGAAATTCCCCCACCTATTCTGCTCGGAGATGACAAGTCTCCTATCCAAGGCATGAGGGAGGAGCTTAAGGATGTTGGGCTGTTGGAACAGCCACATTGGGGTGGTCAGAGGAAGCTGGTAGTTGCTAGTACTGGGCTGGATGTGGGTGGTTTGAAGTTTTTCTTTATCTCCCTTGATCATAAGGGGAAAAATGCCCCTGGCTGTGCAGCTAATGGAGTTAGCCAAAGCCTCCCTCACCATCTTGAGGGCTTTCTAACTGGTTTGGTGAACGGTTATCATGGCTCAATGGCTTCGGCTATAGTCAACGAATTCTATGTTGAGGTGAGCTTAAAGAGTACATCTGGTAACATTCCTGAGATGGGGAAGAATGTAGAGATCGCGGAGGTAAGTGCGTTTGGCCGCTCTGGTGGTGATTTGGATTCTTTGACAATCAACTATGAGCTGGTTCAGGTGATCGAAGTCCCGGGTGGGGCTGACAATGTGAAGAAAATTCTGAATATGGATGGCTTCAAAAAAGTGCAAAGGATTCCCTGCGTAGTCACACGCATTACTTGGGTATGTTGTTTGGCTTTGCTGAAGGTTATGGCATGCAGGTTGAAGATGATGAGAACGATGAAGAGTGGGAGATGGACGCTAAAGCGCACCATGTTAAGGATGATGGGACTATTGCTGATACAAGCCTCCACTGCCCAGGCGTGGAGGTGTTTGGTGATCATGGACGCGGTAAGGGCAAAGAAATCTAAGACAAAGTAGAGCGCTTCTGAGCTGCTCGTTTGTTGAAGTTGTTGAGGCCGTAAAGGTCTTAGGTTTATTTTTATGCTTTGGTTTAATCTGTTGTTGAACTTGGATGCTGGCTTTGTGCTAGCATGTTTTTACTTTCTGTCGTTCCGTTAGGTGGATGGCTTACTTATCGCGGGGTATGCCCCTAGAGTTGTAATTTATTTGCCTATGGTATAAATTTTAATTAGCAAAAAAAATGTTTATGAACCATTGCCAAAGTTCAATAAAAGTGCAAATTCTGGCAAAACAAAGAATGTGAATTCTAAGCATGCATCTGTTAATTCTGATGATAACAAAATAAATTCTAAAGGAGGTAATCCTAAAGAAAATATTTTTATTAAGAAAACTTCTGCTGCCAAAAATGTTAAATTGCATGCTAAAAGAACCCAACAAGTGTGGGTTCTTAAAAATTCTAACTGAGTTCTTTGTGATTCTGATTGCAGGGTAAAAAGAAAAACGTGTTAGTCATGGATAGTGGATGTCCTGTGCACATGACTGGAGACAAAACCTTGCTATCAGAATTTGAGGAAAAGGCTGGCCCAACTGTGTCTTATGGAGATGGCAACATTGGACAAACCTTGGGATATGGTAGTATTATCATTGGAAATTTCATCATTGAAAAAGTAGCTCTGGTGAAAGGACTCAAACACAATCTGCTAAGTATTAGTCAAATCACGGACAGAGGTTATCATGTCAACTTCTATGATACTGATTTTGAAGTAATCAACAAATCTTCAGGGAAGGTTGCTTTAACTGGACAAAGACATGGTAACATTTATGAAGCCAACATCTATACCAATACTGATGGACACTCTACATGCCTCATCAGTAAAGTGATTGTAGATGAAAGTTGGAGTTGGCACAAGAAGCTTTCTCATCTCAATTTCAAAAATATAAATGAGTTGGTAAAGAAAGACTTAGTGAGAGGGTTACGAAAGGTACTATATACTCCAGCTAAACAAAGAATGACATCTTTTAAGAGTAAGACAGAATCCTCAATTGATGAACCATATCACATGCTTCATCTTGACTTGTTTGGACCAGTAAACATAATGTCCATCAGTAAGAAAAGGTATACTCTAGTAATTGTTGATGAGTATACTATATATACATGGGCGTATTTTCTACACAGAAAGGATGAAACAACTGAGATACTTTTGGACCATGTGAGACTCATTGAGACTGGCACAAAGTATAAAGTCAAGATCTTAAGAAGTGATAATGGAATTGAATTCAAGAATTCAGTAATGGAAGAGTTCTGCAAATACAAAGGAATAGTTCAACAGTTCTCTGCTCCTGGCACACCTCAGCAAAATGGAGTAGTTGAAAGAAAGAACAGAACACTTATTGAAACAAGCAGAACTATGTTGGAGGAAGCTAAACTACCTACATATTTCTGGGCAGAAGCAGTCAACACAGCATGTTACACTCAGAACATTACACTAATCAATAGACATGGTGTAACTCCTTATCAGATGATCAAGGAAAAGAAGCCAAATCTGAAGCTTTTGCATGTATTTGGCTGTAAGTTCTTTATTCTAAGACCTCATCCTGAACAGCTTGGAAAATTTGAGACTAAAGCTGATGAGGACATCTTTATTGGCTATCCATCATCAAGAGCCTTTAAAGTCTGCAATCTAAGAACAAAGACAGTCATGGAGTCTATAAATGTATCTTTCGATGATAAGAAGATTACAGGAATTTCTGAAGACTTACATGATGATTTGATTTTTGCAAATGAAGCCTCCAAGAATTCTAGTGAAATCTTGTCAGATACTGATAATTCATCAAATCCTGATGAACCAGATATTACTGATGAAACACAGATTATTGATGGAAATGCAAATGTTGAGGGGGAGCAAAAACAAGAGACCATCAACACTGAAACAAATCAAACATCAGGAAGAGAATCATCATAAATAGATTCAAGTGACAATTCTGACAGCAGATCAGAAATAGATAGCAATATCTCAGGGGGAGCTTCTATCAACACTAGTTCTTTTGAAGACAACACCAATCCAGGGGATGCAGAACATGTATTTGACATCAACACAACCTACAAGTAGCATCCCACTTAATTCTGTCAACGGCACCTAAGCGAACAGATGAGAGTCGCTCTCTAGCTTCTTTCTTCTTTCTCTCTCTAAAATCTAAACAATTTCTCCACTAGATCTAAATCAACCTACCTGAAATCATCTCTTTCTTTTCTCTCACCTAAATTTCTCTTCTTTGTTCGCTCAAATGTCTCAGGAAAGGGTTTCCTTTCTGGATGACTCGTTGTTGGATTCTGAGAGATCGAGTGTTTGCCCCTTTGTGGGTAACACTGATAGGGACGATGACTGCAAGTACGTGACGCAAACTCGGGAGGGGCTGGCTCTAAGCCCGAGTCCGAAAAAGGTTTCTTTCGCGAAGAATTTGGTGACATTGATACCATTGGAGCGGGGAAATCGAGTGAATGTTGCCCAGGGATCCCAAATGAGGGTGAAACTGGATAAGGATGAAGACTCGATCTTGGAATCTGGGAGATCTAGTGGTCGCCCATCTGTGGGTAACACTGATTTGAGAATGAATCCGAAGAGGGTATCTTTCTCACCGGAGGTTAGGGTTTTTTACCCTAATGAGCATGATGCCCTTTCTACTGAGTTAGCTAAGGGGGAGCAGGTTGCAAGGAAGGTCACTTTCTCACCGGAGGTGAGGGTTTATTACCCTTGTTCTCCTGTTACGGATGGGGAATGTTCGATACCAGAGGATGATAATTTCTTTCTTGATTATATGCGAGGAGATGAAGCTCCTATGGAAGAATTGCAGGATGAGGATCATGTGTGTGATGGTCATCCAGTTCGATTTATGGTTAATTCGGTTGTTACTCCGCTTGAAGGAGTAAATGTTGCTTGGCGCAAGCAGAGGCAGTCTGTTTGTGATAGAGACTCCTTTGGGTCTAAGGATTTCCGAAAGAAGTTGGATGTTGGTTGCTGTTCCAACACTGGGATGGATTCAAGAACTCGAAGCCCGCCCAACACCCCTTTGGTTGAAGGCAACGTTGTTGGTGGAATACCGCCATGGGAGCCTGATCTGCTGCGTTTTAGCTCAGCGAATGTTATTGTTTTAGCAATTTCCAAGGATGCGGTTGAAGTTGGTGTGGGCGTGGGGCTTAGTCGTTTAGAAAGGTTTGGTGCCCCTGCCGTTTATGATTTCGAGATGGGATGTTTCTCAGGTTTCAAGCATTGTCTTGATGGAGTCAATAGAAGGTATTGGTATTACCATGTGCAGTTTACTCAGTTGCACTTTCGTAGTGCTTGTATTGGGTTCAATTTAGGATTGGTGGAGGCACCAGATTAAGTTTGTAATAGGCTTAGTTCTATGTTTGTTGATTGTCAAATGACTTAATGTTGTTTGGCTTTGTTGTCTGAATGTTGATTTTGCGGGTATGCCCCCAGAATTGTGTAAGTTGTTCCTTCTTGGTATAAAATCTTAATTAGCAAAAAAAAAAAAAACACCAATCCAGGGGGAGCATCAAATTCTAGGAATGATCTACCACCAACAAGGAAATGGACTAAAAGTCATACTCCTGATTTAATTATTGGGAATCCTGAAGTAGGTGTTAGAACCAGAAGTGCAACTCAAAATGAATGTCTTTATCATAACTTTCTATCAAAGGAGGAACCTAAGAAAGTTGAAGATGCACTCAAGGATGCTGATTGGGTTATAGCTATGCAAGAAGAACTAAATGAGTTTTGTAACACCCCTAGATCCGGGGTCCGGGATCGGGTCGTTACGGTCTTATTTTCCATGATTGATACTTTACTTGAATCCACAATAAATAATATCACATGCTGTGACCCCACAATAATATCCACTCACACACACACAGTTATAGTCCCAGAGATGAAATTGAAATAAGTCTCATATTACGAATTTACGAATATAAGTTATTACAGACCAAAAGGATAACATCATAAGTTTAAAAGTTTTGCCGTTGATTAACATTATTGATACATATACTTAAACTGGTAAACCCATGGTTGCTGATCTATGCTACCTCAGCAATGGCAGCAATGACTTCAGCGGTTAGTCCTGTGGGGCGGGTAACCTGCTTGCGCCGAGTGCTCCTGACGCGAGCCATGTGACCTAGCTGTTGTTGTGACATAATAAATAAGCAAGGGTGAGCAATAGCCCACCAACAATAATATAACTGCATAGTGATATATATGACAGTTCAAAAGTATATTTTGAAACCATATGCCATGCATTAACGAAAACAGTGCCAGTTCAATATAAAGGATGAAGTTACAAGGTAACTCAAATGATTCTGTATATTTCGTGTAAGTATCTGCTATGTCGAGATAAGCAAGATACCATCGTTTTCATAAAAGAGGAACTTGCAGAGAATATTGCAATTCCAGTTTCCAACATGTTTCAACACTGCCAACACAGATGGTGTTGCAGAAGATTTCAATCTGGGATGATGAACTAATACTAGAGTTTTCACCGCGCCCGCTATTCCATCTACGATGATCAGTCGCAGCATGTATAGCTCAAATTAGTTTTACTACCGGTAGAAGGAAGAATTAACAGATTTACTTGTCTACCGCCCTGATAGATCTCCCCGGCCAACGGTTGGGCCAATGGGATGGACCGGCGCTACCCGGCCTCTTACACGACTCCTAGTTCGCAAAACATCCATAACTCTGAAACGTAAAGATCTTCTCCCTTTCCCCAAGTGTAATACTTGTTGATAAGACTCCACAAAGTAGTCGTATCTAGTTAGAAATGAAGATTCACCAATATTTCACAAGCTGCTGCTTGTTAATGGATATCAACTTGTTCCAACAATCTTACCCCTCGAATGATGAGTGGGTACACAAAGATTCCATGCATAATAGCAACCAAGTTGCGAGTGGAAAGAATAGTTTCCAAGAATTTTTGACCGGGAAGTCCACAAGATAAATAACATTTCTCAAGTAAGGTTCCCTTATTATTTGAGAGACAGGATTGAACGAAGAATAGAGTTTGAGAACCTTCCTTGATAATATAATAACAATAATAAGACTCTGAATTAATTTATATAATATTCGAAGGTCGAAGATACTATGTGATTGGAGTAACTCATTTTTGAAATGAGTTCGAAGCATTAAATAAATATTCCAAGAATATTTATTAAGTCATAGTCATTGGAAGAGTATTGCTCGAAATAATCTTTGAATAAATATTCAGAATAATATTCATTGAACGAATAATGAATATTCGAATTAATAATAAGATTTATTGATGAAATAATCACCAAATGGATATTTGAGACCATATTCATTGAATAAATAATGAATATTCAACTTAATAATATTTCTTGAAGAAATGATTGTCGAATGAATATTTGAAATAATATTCAATAATTGAATCGACTGTAACTGAATGATGAAGATACTATTTATCGAATTACTTGAGTTCGAATCAATGGTCAACTAATATTTATAGAATAGCTGGAGTCTGAATGAATGTTCGAAATAATATTCATTTGAATAGATAAGGCTCGAATGAATAATAAAATAATATTCGTTAAATAAATAACTCGAATGAATATTCAAAATAATATCTATTGAGTAAATAAGAATGAATATTCTTTAAGTAAATAACTTAAATGAGGGTTTGAAATAATATTCGAGTATTAAATTGACTGTAGATGAATATTAAAGATAATATTCATCGAATAAATTAATATCTGATGAATAATCCGAATAATATTTATCAAATAATCTCAAAGGAATATCCCAATAATATTTGCCAGAAAATAAATGGGAAATATTTACTTAATTATTTCCTCTGAAAGTAATATTAATATATCAAGGAATAACGACTCCCGGTCTATAATCAAAGAATGAGATTCAACTACCCTTCGCTTAAGGGTCTTAACAATTTCCGGCTTATAACTGATAAATTAACTATCTAGCTTATAAGCCAACAATAATTCAGGGAACAAGTATATCAATATGACTTTAAAAGTAGGCATGCATGCTATGTCATATGTATAACAGAAAGCATATATATATATATATATATATATATATATATATATATATATTCACAACAACAGCTTTTTAAAAAGGATTTGAACTTGCCTGAGAATCGTGTGCGGGTAGGGGTAGTGGTAGTGTGTCCCGGGTCAGCCTGGTGATCTATAAATAGCCAAGGCATTCGGGATTAATCACTTAACAATTTACAAAGGTTAAATATAAACTCTAACTCAGTCAAAACACGTTTTCGAATTATCTCGATATACACCTCTTAGTGTAACTCTTTTTATCACCGATGCGATTCGACATATGTTCGTTATTATGACATGTCATTGTACTCACACTTGATACATACTTGAGCCATGTAAGTTTTAAGGTCGATCATTTACGAATCAAGATTGTACTACGAGTTTTATCGCCCGTTTTCTAAGTCATTTTCCAAAGTCATAACCAAGTACGATTTTAGGGGTTCGTTCGCGTTTAACCTTGATTCGAACATTTTTATAAAATCGGAAAATGATCCTTTTGACATGTGGTCTTCTCCCACACCTTCCTTTTTATCTCTATTATTTAACTAGCAAGATTTGACACTGATTTCATAATATTAAAGGAATACAATTTCAGTTACGAACTTCCGCGTACGGTTTCGAACCACTTTTACGAATTTTATCATAACTCTTAAACCGTAAGTCCGTTTCATGCAATCTTTATATCAAAGCGAAGCTCATAACATAATCTATCTTAACATAGCATATTACGAAGCTAGGAAGTGAGTTACATCTACTGTCAAATTCGTTTTCTTAAGGTTAACGAAATTTCGGCATTACGATAGCTATAAATCGAACGTTCTAAAAATTCGTAATCATCAAACCAAGCCACACCGGGCATCCATACAACTTATAAACATGATTCTCATCTCAACAAGCCCTAGAACCACTGGCCTTAACCTTAAGATCATCATGCTTCTTCAATCACATAACTAACTACATAATCATGCTTATATTCACCACTATAATCATACAAAGCTAAACCCATCAAAAAAAATACATAAATCTCAAATCACATGCTAGGGTTTCAAGAGGTCTACCTTCCTTGGAGTATGATCTAGCCTTAATAAGCTTTATATGATCCTTGAGTGGCCTTAAGCTAGCTTAGATCATCAAAGAAATCAAGAAAAAAACAATGTTAGTTCTTGAAGAACACTATTCATCATCACTTTGATGATTTATTTGAAAATGGTAAACGATGATTTTGAGGCTGAACTTTTTAGGGGACCTAAACTATGATATGAAGTACTTACCATAAAAATGTGGAGATCAAATGATGGTGGGAACCCTCCTTTCTATGCTTGAACCGAGAGCAGCAGTTTTGGAGAGGAAATGGGAGAAAGTTTGTGTTCTTTTGCTTTGTTTTGACCAATAATGTGTAATATAAGTGATATATACCAATAGCTAATGGATGCATCTTGTTTTGTCTAGGTGTCATGCTCTAATTGGCCCTTTTTGGATTTCCTTATCCTTAGAAATTGCATCCAAGTCCTTCACTCTTGTGTTTTTGCACTTAAGTCCTTGGTTAATTGCATTTTGGTGCAAGATATTTTGATAAAGTGATGATGTCATAATCCACTATCTATATTGGATGCATCCTTGGTTGCTTATACGTTTCTTTGTCCGGTTATTGCTTAATTCGTTGATCGTTCGAGGGAATAACTCATTCGTTTCTAGTTAGGGTTTTGCCGAAAACCTTCTTAATATTTATAATACTATTCTCCATCTTTCTTAATACTTCTCGAATTTAAATTCCTTAAATCCCTTTACTAAATCCTTAAGTCTGGCAGTGTCCAGGGAAATCTCGGAGAAAATAAAATTGCTATTTTTCTGAATCCGACAGCTTTTACATACACTTAATTTCCTCCCGGGTCACTAATACGAACTCAGATTTCCGTTCTGAATACTCCTATATAGTGTCGTCTAATAATATTCCCATCTCCACCAGAATCACTATGCACACTTTATTATTTCTTATATTCCTTATATTTAATAAAAATGCCCTGGTCCTCTTTCGGGCATTCCTTAACCATTTTACGGAACCACTAGACTAATAACAGATATTGATTTGGATGACAAAAGAATAATCTTCCTTCTTGGAATAATATAACCTATATCCCTAGGAGATAGATCATTCTTATCTATGCTGTCAACCAAAAGCATTCTTCATGACATATATATATATTTGAATCTAAATCCATCTCATTCATTCAATAGATAGTCGTTACATCGCAGTCATAACAACTATTCAATCCTTATATTATTACATAATAAAAAGTTTTAATTCTATCAAAAATCTGGGTTCTTACAGTCTCCCCTCCTTAAAAGGATTCCGTCCCGGAATCAGTTTGAAAACAAATGGGGGTACTTCTCCATCATTGCGCTTTCTAGCTCCCAGGTTGATTCTTCTATGTTGTGGTTCTGCCACAAAACTCTGACAAGCTTGATGACCTTGTTTCGGAGCACTTGATCTTTTCTGTCTATAATTTCCACAGGTTGCTCTACATAGGTCAAGTCTGGTTGCATGCCCACGTGTTCATATTCCACTATGTGCTTGGCATCCGGATTATACTTCCTCAACATTGAGACATGGAACACATTGTGTACCTGCTGCAGGTTCGGGGGTAATGCCAGTTCATAAGCTAACTCCCCAATACGTCTTAAGATCTCAAATGGTCCAATATATCTAGGGCTCATCTTTCCTTTCTTTCCAAACCTCATTAAACCCTTCCAAGGAGATACTTTTAAGAACACTAGGTCTCCAACTTCATATTCCTTTCCTTTTCGAGCTAAGCCGGCATATTTCTTTTGTCGATCCTGGGCTGCTACCAGCCGTCCTCTGATTAAATCCACTGCATCTTTCGTTCGTTGGACCATCTCAGGCCCGAACATCTTTCGCTCTCCAACTTCATCCCAATACAAGGGAGATCGGCATTTCCTTCCATAAAGGGCCTCGTAAGGCGGCATTCCTATGCTTGAATGAAAACTATTGTTGTAGGAGAACTCAATCAATGGCTAGTGATCCTCCTAATTTTCTTTAAAGTCTATAGTACAGACTCTCAACATATCTTCTAATGTCTGGATGGTCCTTTCACTTTGCCCGTCTGTTTGGGGATGGTAGGCTGTACTCATGTTTAGCCTGGTTCCTACACATTCTTGGAAGCTCCTCCAAAATCTGGAGTTGAATCTAGGATCTCGGTCAGATACTATGGCGACTGGAACTCCATGTCGTGCCACTATCTCTTTTAGGTAGATATCTACCAGCCTATCGACCGTATACCTTTCATTGATCGGAAGAAAGTGAGCTGACTTCGTTAGTCGGTCCATAATCACCCATATGGCGTCATGATTAGCTTTGGTCCTTGGTAAACCCACTACGAAGTCCATAGCTATATGTTCCCATTTCCATTCGGGAATCTCTAAGGGGTGTAGAAGTCCACTGGGCCTCTGGTGCTCTGCTTTCACTTTCTGGCAGGTCAAGCATTTGCTTACCCACTCTGTAACGTCCTTTTTCATGTTGGGCCACCAGTAGTACTCTTTCAAATCCCTATACATCTTGGTACTATCGGGGTGCACTGAGTACCTTGAGTTGTGTGCCTCATATAAAATCTCATCATTGAGTTCCTGATCATTTGGGACCCATATCCTCCATATGTATCTCATGATCCCTTCTTTATCTTTTTCACACTTGATTTCTTCCCCAGTCATTAACTCCTCAGTCGAGTTCTTTTCTGCTTCCATCATTTGCTCTTGGCATAGCCTAATCTTTTCCAACAATAGAGGCTGGATTCGAATTTCCATCAACTTCTCTTGACCTTCTTCAGGTATCTTAATCTCAATTTCCAACTTCTCAAAGTCCTTTATCAATTCTTTCTCCGTAGTTATCATCTTGAGCCTTTCCTTCCTACTAAGGGCATCAGCCACCACATTGGCCTTACCTGGATGATAACGAATCTCACAATCGTAATCCTTGATTAGCTCTAGCCATCTTCTCTGGCGCATGTTAAGCTCTTTCTGCGTGGAAATGTACTTAAGGCTCTTATGGTAAGTGTAAATCTCACACTTCTCTCCATACAAGTAGTGCCTCCAAATCTTTAAGGCAAAAACAATTGCTGCTAATTCCATATCATGGGTGGGGTATTGGATCTCATAATCCTTCAATTGCCTTGACGCATATGCTATCACCTTACTGTGCTGCATTAGCACGCATCCCAATCCTTTATGTGAAACATCACTATAAATCACGAAATCTCATTTTCCATCAGGAAATGCCAACACTGGGGCCGTCACAAACCTCTTCTTCAGCTCTTGAAAACTCTTCTCGCATTTTCAGTCCATTCAAATTTCTCAGTTTTACGGGTAAGTCGAGTTAATGGGGCTGCAATCTTTGCAACATTTTGAACAAATCGTCTATAGTATCCTGCCAACCTGATGAAACTCCTTACCTCTGTTGGAGTGGTTGGTCGCTCCCAATTTGAACCTGCCTCTATCTTGGAGGGGTCAACTAGCACTCCTTCTCTGTTGATTACGTGCCCTAAAAATTGCACCTCATTTTTCCAGAACTCACACTTCAAGAATTTTGCATATAACTGCTCCTTCCGGAGTGTCTCTAAGGTTATCCTCAAATGTTCGGCATGTTCTTCCTCCATCTTTGAGTAAATAAGAATATTATCAATGAAAACTATCACAAACTTGTCCAAATATTCCTTGAACACTCTGTTCATCAAATCCATGAAGGCTGCTGGGGCGTTGGTTAATCCAAATGACATCACCAAGAATTCATAGTGTCCATATCTTGTACGGAAAGCAGTCTTCGGGATATCTTCAGGTTTAATCTTCAGTTGGTGATATCCGGTTCTCAAGTTAATCTTGGAGAAATACACAGCTCCTCTTAGCTGGTCAAACAAGTCATCAATTCTGGGTAACAGGTACTTGTTCTTTATGGTTAGCTTGTTCAACTCTTGATAGTCGATGCATAATCTCATACTCCCGTCCTTTTTCTTAACAAACAACACTGGTGCGCCCTAAGGTGACACACTGGGTCTTATCATACCCTTATCCAACAATTCCTACAATTGCTTTGCTAGCTCTTTTATTTCTACTGGTGCAAATCGGTACGGGGCCTTGGAAACTGGCGCCGTTCCCGGGGCTAACTCTATAGCTAACTCAATCACCCTATCTGGCGGTAATCCGGGAAGATCTTGAGGAAACACATCTTCAAATCCGTTAACTACCAGAATGTCTTGTATCTTAGGCGCCTCTTTCTGGGTGTCTATAACGTAAGCTAAATAAGCTTCGTTCCCTTTTCGTAGCAGTCTCTTGGTCTGCGCCATGGTTAGAATGGTATGGGTCTGTCGTAGCCCCTTAAACACTATTTCCTTCTTCCCTGGGGTTTTCAACTTAACCTTTTTACCCTTACAATCTATCTGCGCATTATTACGAGACAACCAATCCATTCCCAAAATGACATCAAATTTCCCTAGTTTTAAAGGAATCAAATCAACATAGAATGATCGTCCTCCTATTTCTAATTTGCAATCGGGGTGAATCTGATTAACTGGAACGACTTCCTGGTAAGCTATTTCTACTTGCAAGGACTCCCTTAGTTGCTGGGTCTTAAGCTTCAATTTACGCGCAAAATCTTTAGATATAAAAGACTTAGTTGCTCTGGAATCAAATAAGACATTTGCACTGACTGAATTGAGAGAGAATGTACCTGCTATCACATCCGTGTCCCTCACGGCATCTTGTACTGTCATGTTAAAAGTTCTAGCAGTTGGTGGCCTATTGGAGGCAGCTTTGCTTGCCCCTGAGGCTGCTGGCTTGCTCATCGGGCAATCCTTTCTCATGTGCCCTTATCGTCCACATTGAAAACAAGTGGTGCTATTAGGGATGACCGTAGTGAAAGCGGTGGCATAGTGACCAGTTCGTCCACACTTATAGCAGTTTATCTGTTTCAGGTTGCACACCCCGGGATGCCTCTTCCCAGATGTAGCACATAATGGTAATGGAGGTCGGGAAGGGTGGGAACGGGACACTCCTGACTATTTGCCGCCCTGGCTCAAACTTGTGCTTACGGATGGTCGGAATCCCTTACTCCTTCCAGGTAGGGAAACCGCTCCTCTGCTAAACTTATTTGGGGGTTTTCCTCCGGTGGAACCTCCGCCCATGCTGGCATGATTCCTTTTTACTCCCCCTTTCTCTCTTTCCCTCTGCATCTGATCACTTCCTGCTTCCACAATGGTTGCCTTCTGCACCAAGGTGGCATAATCAGTAATCTCTAGAACTGCCACTCTGTTCTGAATCCACTATTTCAGTCCTTGCTGAAACCTGTTAGCTTTCTTCTCTTCAGTATCCACAAACTCTGGTACAAACCTTGATAACTCAGTAAACTTGGCTTCATACTCAGCCACTGTCATATTGTTCTGTTTTAGATCTAGAAACTTAAGCTCCATCTGGGTTTTCATGAACTTCAGAAAGTACTTCTCGAGAAACAACTGTTTAAACCTATCCCAGGTTACTATAGCATCTGTCTCCATATTCTTCTTGGCTTCCCACCAGTAGTTGGCCTCACCTTTTAGAAGGTAGGTAGCAAAAACAGTTTTCTGGGCCTCATCAATACTTAGAATCTCGAAAGATTTCTCCATTTCCTTGATCCATGCCCTTGCATCTACGGGATCAGCCGACCCGTGAAACTCTGGGGGTTTGAGGGACTTGAAGGCTCGGAAAGAAGTGGCCACATTCGTATTGTTTCCTTGGGGTGCTTGGGGATATTGGTTCAAATTCTGCCTAAGTAGATCCATGAATTGCCCCATAGGATTCTCGCCCTGGTTCTCCCCCTGATATTCGACTTCCGTTTCCCCTTCTTCTACTTCTTCTTCGAAGTCTGCAATATAGAAAGTTTCATCCCCCATCCCATACTGGGAATCTTCTTGTTCATTATAATCCTGGTCCTGTTCCTCATTATACTCAAGGTTTTCCTCAGGTTGATTGTGACTTTCTTGGTCAGTAGACTCATGGGGGTTAGCCCTAGTACCCAATCTTCTCGGAGGCATTCTACTGAAAATTTGGACAATATATATTAGGTTTATTTACCTATTTCAGAGGGTTTCTCCTCACAATATCGATGCATAATTGGATTTAAGATCCCACAGTTCTATATATCATGGCAGATTTTTAATCGAACGCAGTATATGCAAATATAACAGAACAAGCTAATGAATTGCGTCGTAGAGGTACTGAAGTGACTGAAAGGGAAATAAATATATACCAGGTACCAAACGGTACAATATCCGACATCCAACAATAGTTTTAAAAAGTACAACCATCCGAATAATAACTGGTCAAAAGTGAAATAAGTTGTCTATCTGTCTAGTCTGCAACAGGGAACTACATGCTGAAACTATCCCTACCAAAAATCGGCACTACTATTCCATACAAGACTAGACAACTAGACCAATACATCACTATCACTGCAGTCAGCCACGACGGTGGGCCAAAGCTCGCACCCTCCTCATAGCAAGGCGAAATATCTCCTCTGCATCAGCCCTGGATACCATGCCGTGACCATCACTGGGTAGCTGTTGCACCCTCATACGAGCCCTAAGCCCTATGCCGGTCACCTGCCTGTACATCTCTCTAGCCCTGGCACGTCCCCTGCCCTAGTTCTCCAACCGGGCCTCCCTCTCTGCCGCTAGCTCTCTACGGGACTCTGCCAACCGGGCCTCAGCTATGGCCAGATCTATAGTCAATCGGTTCACCAAGAAGCTATGCATTCCTATATGTATCCCCTCAAGCGGAATATGGGGCGGAGTAGAGGGATCTGCCGGCTGTGCGGCCTCAGTCTGCTGTGGCTCTAGGGTCATGTCAGTATCCCCTTCCATCCCTCTAACATTAGGTACACGCTGGTCTTTCTCAGAGTCCTCCACGTCAACATCCTCAGCAACTAACTCAGTATCCTCTCTTGCCTGGACCTCCTCCGGGTCCCCCTCCTCCTCAGACTCAATAACATCAGTATCAGCATCAACCTGGACCTCCTCAGGGTCCTCCTCCTCTGAATCAATCACCTATGTGTACTCATCAGGCTGTCTCGCAGATGCCTCCTGGGCAGCCATGCCGCTCGCCTACACAAGACGAACTATATTACTATCATGATACTTAAAATGTAATAACCCTAACTTTAGTAATGCTACAGTGATCCCATGAATAGTAAATTTGGAGGATTTAGAGAAATGGTATGTAGGTACTCTATAATGGAAACAGAAAATGAATAAACAGAAACCATATTAGTATTGTACAATGAAACTTAGTGACTCGAAATGACGATAGATTTCAGAAATTTCTGATTATGGATTTTGAGGATTTTGATTTCGAATAAGCTTCTATTGGATATTAAGGAGCATGGAAATATTATAAGAATTATATATTGAGGGATTAATGGATTTAGATTAAACCAGGGGATTATTAAGTTAAGAGAATACCAAAGGAATTTGGATTTGTAAATGATTTCAGAACCACTGAGATAATGAGGTATATTCGAAACGAACCACAATTAGACGAGTATGGAAACCAAGCAACTAAGATTAGTAATATAACAAGGATACATACCACATTATGTTATTCAAGATTATTAGCATTATAAGTAGAAAATCAAAATGGGATTTATTGGATCACCAAAGTGGTGTCATTAGCCATTAACTTGTTTTTAAGGGTAAATTAGTACTTTAGCATGGCTTTTAACCACAAAATATCTTCCAAGCTTCCAATACACTCTAGAATAATCAAGATTAAGGCAAGATAAGATTAGCCAACACAAACAAATCTCTCCCCACCCATCATCTTCATCCAATTCGAATTTTACTATTCATCAACAAAAAATTAATTTCAAAACCCTAGCTAGAATCAACTAAAAATCAAGGGAAAAATCATGGAGGTTACTTGAGGATATATAGAGACATCCACCAAGTTTCATAGCAATCAAGCATCATTTGGTAAGGTAATAAATTCATCAAAGTGATGAATGAATAGTGATGAATAGTAACTTTCTAAAACTAACTTTGTTTTTATGGTTTCTTTAGTGGATTCAAGCTAGTATAAGGTTGATTAAGGGTATATAAAGGATTGTTAAGGGTTATCAAAGCTTCAAGAAGGTATAAATGCTCTTGCCCTTTTATATTTATGATGGATATTGATTTGGTTAGTGATTAAGTGGTGTAAATGATAAGATTATGATGATCCATGTGTTTGTAAGTGATTAAAGTTGAATATGGAAGTGTTTGGGCTTGTAACCATGGCTGGTAATGAAGAACACATGGTGTAGGTGATGATTATTGTGTTTGATGATTGAGTTGGAGGAGTTGGATTTTTGGAAAGTATGAAAATATAGCCGTTATAATGTCCGATTTTCGTTAGATTCCCAAACTGCCCTGTTTTTAGCATTTATACACGTACGGTACCTTACTGTTCAGACCCTCTTGTGACCATGATGAGATAGAGTTTAGTTCATAGATCGTTTTGATATAAGGTGCATTAAAATCTGATGAACGATTTAGGAGAAAAGTCAGTTTTAGTGAAAGATGTTCGAAAACCGAGAAAATGTAAATGTGTTAACTTTGAGGCTATAACTACCATACTTAGACATTTTTATAAGTCACGAAATTTTGGGATAGTGTAGTAGGGTGGTCAGAGGACCCTTGACAGTTGACCTTGTAGTAAAATTTGAAATCCATATTTTCTGAGAATTTTTACAGTTAAGTGTAAGCGTTAGGGGAAATGGTGAAAACCCCTGAAACTTCGATTGAGGTTATAAATGGTTAAGTTCTTGAACCTTTGGGGTAATAGTGATACGTTAGACATATATTAAAGTGTCAAGAGTAATGTTATACAAGAGTGTAGTGAGTAAGAGATGTGGTATTCTAATGACGGTCCTTTTGTGTTTATAGAAACTCCGGAAGAGGGACGAGCCATACTGTCAGGATACCGAAACCGAGGCAAGATCTTTTCTATCCCTACTTGGAAATTATTTATCTTCAAAGAAACTTGATTTCATGAAATATATATATGTGATGCTATTGTTACTATATTGTTAAGAAATGGTTTTCCTTGATTATTGATGTAAAAAGGGAAGGTATATGAGTATGATATGAATATGGATATGAGTATGAGATGGATATGAATATACATAGAGATGGTTATGCATGAAGTGAACATGCCTTATGATTAAGGGAATATGAAGGAATGGTATCAATTGTTATATAGAGTTATATATAAAGGAATGGTATCAGTTGTTATCTAAAGATATATAAAGGAATGGTATCAGTTATTATCTAGGGTTATATGATTTATAATATTATATTCTTCCTAAGTATTGTGATTTAATAAATATTATTGAATGGTATTTAATACTTTTGAGATAAATGGAATACTCTACGTATATAAAAGCATATTGATTTCATTGAATACAGAGGAGATGCCTGAGTCATAATCAAAGTATTATGACATATATAAATTTTTAAAGGTGATGATAAATGGAAATGGAAATGATATATGTGAAGGGAAATGTGAATGGAAATGTGAACGGAAATGGAAAATGTGAAATGGTATTTGATGATTTGAAAAAGGGGGATTGCAACACTAAGCGTAAGAGGCTGTGTGGTAGTGGAACAGTCCAGCATCCAATATTTTATTTCGGCACGAAGATGCCAGGGGAGGATGTAGCAGGTAGCCTTCCTCCAGGGTTGATACCAGGTAGGGTCATCCCTTCTACTAGTAGTAAACAGAGAGCGGATACGGTCAGGCGACTGATCACCGTCCTACGTATCTGGCGCCAGCAGAGATCCCCAAAACTTGAAAGAAAGAATTGAAAATGGTTTTCAGATTTCTATAACTGAAAACAGAAAAGTGATATGGAATGATGGAATTATTGTTACAAACGAAGAGAAACTGATTTTATATTAATTTATATGATTGTTGCATAAGACGGAAATGAGAAGATTATAGCGAGAGATTTGTTCAAGTTTTTATATTATCTTGAAAGATTACACTGAAATGGTATATTGATGGTTATAATATTCAAGAAGAGGAACTGATATTATATGATGTTAGAAGCGAGACTGATGGAATGATACTATATATTTCTTACGTACAAGGATATTTTGAAAGTGTATATACATATTGAATGGAAATAAAATTCTTTCATAATGACTGAAGTTTGCTTTTGTCTATTATATATATATACAACGGTTTATTTTCCTTTGATGTTAGTAAATAGAAATTATCTTGCTGAGCTATTTTGGCTCATTCTTGCTACTTATCTATATACAGCTAGGTATGCCAATATTTCGCAGAATGCCCCGCAAGAGGGTAAGGGGAAAGCAGCCTTCTGAGAGCACGCTAGCATCGATTCCAGAGGTAGCGTAGGGGCAGACGGGTTCTAAGAACTTATGTATAATTAAGTATGAAGACATGTAATAAACTTTTGGTTGTTGGAACGCTTCATGTCGAAGTGTTATTCAACAATGTACTTGAGTATGATCCTGGTTTGTAATAACTGTTCAACTCTTAACTTTATTATGGTGAATGTTGTTCTCTGAGCATATGGCTGGTGTGTGTGTTTATTATTGCGGGGTCAATGGCATAAGTATTAATTGTAAAAAAAAAACTCAAGAGATATTGATATTTAATGGAAATTGGTCCGTGATGGCCCGGTTTTATGACCCCGGATTTGGGGCTGTCATAGTTTGGTATCAGAGCCTAGAGTCATATTGCTCAGGAACAAGAGTGATAGTAATATACACACATATAGATATATAGGTAATGATATAAAGTATGAACTCACATCGAGTTCCAGGGGGGTTTATCGAACGAAGCGTTTATTCTAAGTCGTGATTATAATTTTATAGATTATTGCTAATAAAGGTTATTATGCCAAAAGTGTTAAGTTTATGTAGCACGCGAGATCGATATGAAAAAGGGAATACTTGATATATCGGGAAGTGTACGTTAGATAACCTCGTGAGCAATTCCAGGGTGATCTATCATCTCCTATTCAAAAGGGGCCTGTATCTTTTAAAACTTTCTGGTACCTTTGGAATGTGTTTCAAAATTGTATTTTATCTATTTTAGTCAAAATATTTCCCTAAGATTATTTTTGGAAAAGGATATTTATCATCGTGATTAAAAATTTTCTTTATACTTCTTATTCCAACTAAGAGGAACAATCCCATATGTATATACAAGGACGATCTGTCTGTGTGATTGAAAGTCGGAGGGGACGCCCTCACTTGTGTTACGTACGGGTTCTTCCATCATATTGATTTCCCAAAATATTCTTTTGGTTCGAACAAGAGCTATTTAAAACTCTTAATCTTATAAATTGTTATGGGACCCTTGCTTGTTTCTGGGTTCGTTTCAATTCAAAGTTTCTTGAATTCTATCAATTGTTTTGAATATAGAAATTTCAGTAATGGATGGGATAATGGAAGCAAGGTTTAGAGTATACGTGATTATATGAGGAAACTCGAGATTTCAAGGGAAATTTCAATAAGAGATAATTAGAGCTAGAAGCATTTCGATATAAAAGAGAAAGGAATTTCTTGAGAAGAAATGGGTATATTTGGGGACTAGTGAGATAAAAGAATATGAGGAATTTTAAGGTACAATTGAGATTTACTATTGAGAGTAAGGTGTATTTTGAGGAAAAAGTCAGAATAAGGATAAACAAAGGAAGTGGGGATAATTAAGGAAGTTGTGTATTCTGTCTAAATTCTATCGTATTTTGATATTAAATGTTGAGATTCAAGAATATTGATGTATATAAGGTGATTGACTTAAATGAAAAGGTTATTGTGCAAAAGGTGATACGCTTATTTGCTAGAGTTGAGTTGAGAATATTATGGTATATAAATAAGTTAACTAATGATATAGTTGTGCATATATGGAAATGATGTATGTTGTACCCTAAATTTGGGTGATTAATGAAGAATATTGTTATATACAGAATAATGCCGCCTAAGCGTAATAATAGAGCGAATACAAGGGAAAATGAGAGAGATGAAGGAAGTCGAAATAGACAGAATGAAAATACTCATAATGAACAAAATCATGAGGAAGAAGAAGATGAATCAACTGGCCAACATGGAAATCAGGGAGGTGATCCCTTTAACCAATTTATGGAACTATTGAGACAGAATTTAGCTAATCCACAGGATCCTCAACAACCACATGTTCTCCCCAATCAGGCAGCTAACTCCTTTCGTGCATTTAAGTCATTAAAACCCCCGGAGTTTGAGGGAACTGTTAACCGAGTAGTAGCCAGAGCCTGGTTAAAAGAGATGGAAAAAGCTTTTGAGATATTGAGGATAGAGGAGGATCAGAAAACAATCTTTGCAGCCTATCTCTTAAAGGGAGAGGCAAATTATTGGTGGGAAGCTAAGAAGAACCTAGAAGGAGCGGGAGTGATAACCTGGGAACGTTTCATTAGGGTGTTTTTAGAGAAGTACTCCCCTAGGTATCTGGAAAACCAAATGGAGATGAAATTTCTGGAATTAAAGTAGGATAATCTATCAGTGGCCGAGTATGAGACTAAATTTACTGAATTGTCTAGGTTTGTTCCAGAATTTGTGCGTACTGAGGAACAACGAGCGAAAAGGTTTCAATAAGGATTGAAACCATGGCTACGGACGAGAGTGGCACCGTTTGAGTTAACTGATTATGTTGCGGTAGTTCAAAAGGCATCCATTATAGAAGCTGAGAGTGAACAAAACCAGATAGGTCGAGAAAGTAAGAAAAGGAGATTTGAGGGCCAGAAGGGAGGTTCAAGTGAAGG
Source organism: Kitagawia praeruptora (assembly GCA_037693485.1). Lineage (NCBI taxonomy): Eukaryota > Viridiplantae > Streptophyta > Magnoliopsida > Apiales > Apiaceae > Kitagawia > Kitagawia praeruptora. The sequence continues at coordinate 107,618,181 of CM075348.1, forward strand.
AAGTTACTTTAGCAAGGTTGGTAAAGGACAAAAATCTCAGTTTGTGGGAAAGTCGGGGAGTAACAAGGCTATTAGTGAGACTGTGAATCAAGGTGGCAAATCCTCAGGAACTTTTCAGTCTAATCAAGCACGACCACCCTTACCAGATTGTAGCAAGTGTGGTAGAAAGCATACGGGAGTGTGTAGGAGGTCGGAAATAACTTGCTTTAAGTGCGGACAGAAAGGACACTATTATAACCAGTGCACATCAACTGACAAGATTGATATCAAGTGTTATCAATGTGGGAAACTAGGGCACTTTGCTAGAGATTGCCGTTCCGGTGGGTCATCTACGCCGGGACAAAGTATGACTGCTTCAAATAGACCTACTACCAGAGTGTACAATATGACCTTAGGAGAAGCGTTGAAAAAGCCGGATACAGATGCAGGTGAAATATTTTCTTTAATTATTTACTCTTGTAAGTATAAATATTTGGTTAGGGATCGAATTGGTCAATGAATGGTGTAGGTAGGTAGACAATCTAGATAAGGAAAATCAGTATCTGTTAGGGGCCAGGAGATTCTATGCAACGGAGAATAAGTATTTTGGGAAAAGCACAAACTTGATTAGATACGAACAGGAAATATATATTATAGATAGTATTTTCTTACAATTGTTTCAAGGAATCTTATTCTAGTCAGAATTTCTGGAGGATTTTACAGAGATAAGATATAATAAGATTGAAGTGTGTATATTTTATGTCATGATAGAGATCAAAATACAGATAAACCATAAGTGAGATACACTACCATTCAGGGGAGGCCAATGTGGTGGCCGATACTCTTAGCAAAAAGAGGAATGAGAGATGAACTAATGTGGAATGACTGAAATAGGAGGAGAATGAAAGGGACTGATATTGATAAGCTAAAGGACATGTTGATGAATGACAAGCAAATTTATGTTGGTGTATTTTTGCGTAAACAAGATAGAAATATTATGAAGGAAAAAGGATAGAGAAAGTGGTATAGAAGTTATAAGGTGTAGATGAAAAAGATATCTATGGACATTTTCAACGTGATTCCGGGACGGAATCCTTTTAAGGGGGGAAGACTGTAATAACCCTAACTTTAGTAATGCTACAGTGATCCCATGAATAGTAAATTTGGAGGATTTAGAGAAATGGTATGTAGGTACTCTATAATGGAAACAGAAAATGAATAAACAGAAACCATATTAGTATTGTACAATGAAACTTAGTGACTCGAAATGACGATAGATTTCAGAAATTTCTGATTATGGATTTTGAGGATTTTGATTTCGAATAAGCTTCTATTGGATATTAAGGAGCATGGAAATATTATAAGAATTATATATTGAGGGATTAATGGATTTAGATTAAACCAGGGGATTATTAAGTTAAGAGAATACCAAAGGAATTTGGATTTGTAAATGATTTCAGAACCACTGAGATAATGAGGTATATTCGAAACGAACCACAATTAGACGAGTATGGAAACCAAGCAACTAAGATTAGTAATATAACAAGGATACATACCACATTATGTTATTCAAGATTATTAGCATTATAAGTAGAAAATCAAAATGGGATTTATTGGATCACCAAAGTGGTGTCATTAGCCATTAACTTGTTTTTAAGGGTAAATTAGTACTTTAGCATGGCTTTTAACCACAAAATATCTTCCAAGCTTCCAATACACTCTAGAATAATCAAGATTAAGGCAAGATAAGATTAGCCAACACAAACAAATCTCTCCCCACCCATCATCTTCATCCAATTCGAATTTTACTATTCATCAACAAAAAATTAATTTCAAAACCCTAGCTAGAATCAACTAAAAATCAAGGGAAAAATCATGGAGGTTACTTGAGGATATATAGAGACATCCACCAAGTTTCATAGCAATCAAGCATCATTTGGTAAGGTAATAAATTCATCCAAGTGATGAATGAATAGTGATGAATAGTAACTTTCTAAAACTAACTTTGTTTTTATGGTTTCTTTAGTGGATTCAAGCTAGTATAAGGTTGATTAAGGGTATATAAAGGATTGTTAAGGGTTATCAAAGCTTCAAGAAGGTATAAATGCTCTTGCCCTTTTATATTTATGATGGATATTGATTTGGTTAGTGATTAAGTGGTGTAAATGATAAGATTATGATGATCCATGTGTTTGTAAGTGATTAAAGTTGAATATGGAAGTGTTTGGGCTTGTAACCATGGCTGGTAATGAAGAACACATGGTGTAGGTGATGATTATTGTGTTTGATGATTGAGTTGGAGGAGTTGGATTTTTGGAAAGTATGAAAATATAGCCGTTATAATGTCCGATTTTCGTTAGATTCCCAAACTGCCCTGTTTTTAGCATTTATACACGTACGGTACCTTACTGTCCAGACCCTCTTGTGACCATGATGAGATAGAGTTTAGTTCATAGATCGTTTTGATATAAGGTGCATTAAAATCTGATGAACGGTTTAGGAGAAAAGTCAGTTTTAGTGAAAGATGTTCGAAAACCGAGAAAATGTAAATGTGTTAACTTTGAGGCTATAACTACCATACTTAGACATTTTTATAAGTCACGAAATTTTGGGATAGTGTAGTAGGGTGGTCAGAGGACCCTTGACAGTTGACCTTGTAGTAAAATTCGAAATCCATATTTTCTGAGAATTTTTACAGTTAAGTGTAAGCGTTAGGGGAAATGGTGAAAACCCCTGAAACTTTGATTAAGGTTATAAATGGTTAAGTTCTCGAACCTTTGGGGTAATAGTGATACGTTAAACATATATTAAAGTGTCAAGAGTAATGTTATACAAGAGTGTAGTGAGTAAGAGATGTGGTATTCTAATGACGGTCCTTTTGTGTTTATAGAAACTCCGGAAGAGGGACGAGCCATACTGTCAGGATACCGAAACCGAGGCAAGATCTTTTCTATCCCTACTTGGAAATTATTTATCTTCAAAGAAACTTGAATTCATGAAATATATATATGTGATGCTATTGTTACTATATTGTTAAGAAATGGTTTTCCTTGATTATTGATGTAAAAAGGGAAGGTATATGAGTATGATATGAATATGGATATGAGTATGAGATGGATATGAATATACATAGAGATGGTTATGCATGAAGTGAACATGCCTTATGATTAAGGGAATATGAAGGAATGGTATCAATTGTTATATAGAGTTATATATAAAGGAATGGTATCAATTGTTATCTAAAGATATATAAAGGAATGGTATCAGTTATTATCTAGGGTTATATGATTTATAATATTATATTCTTCCTAAGTATTGTGATTTAATAAATATTATTGAATGGTATTTAATACTTTTGAGATAAATGGAATACTCTACGTATATAAAAGCATATTGATTTCATTGAATACAGAGGAGATGCCTGAGTCATAATCAAAGTATTATGACATATATAAATTTTTAAAGGTGATGATAAATGGAAATGGAAATGATATATGTGAAGGGAAATGTGAATGGAAATGTGAACGGAAATGGAAAATGTGAAATGGCATTTGATGATTTGAAAAAGGGGGATTGCAACACTAAGCGTAAGAGGCTGTGTGGTAGTGGAACAGTCCAGCATCCAATATTTTATTTCGGCACGAAGATGCCAGGGGAGGATGTAGCAGGTAGCCTTCCTCCAGGGTTGATACCAGGTAGGGTCATCCCTTCTACTAGTAGTAAACAGAGAGCGGATACGGTCAGGCGACTGATCATCGTCCTACGTATCTGGCGCCAGCAGAGATCCCCAAAACTTGAAAGAAAGAATTGAAAATGGTTTTCAGATTTCTATAACTGAAAACAGAAAAGTGATATGGAATGATGGAATTATTGTTACAAACGAAGAGAAACTGATTTTATATTAATTTATATGATTGTTGCATAAGACGGAAATGAGAAGATTATAGCGAGAGATTTGTTCAAGTTTTTATATTATCTTGAAAGATTACACTGAAATGGTATATTGATGGTTATAATATTCAAGAAGAGGAACTGATATTATATGATGTTAGAAGCGAGACTGATGGAATGATACTATATATTTCTTACGTACAAGGATATTTTGAAAGTGTATATACATATTGAATGGAAATAAAATTCTTCCATAATGACTGAAGTTTGCTTTTGTCTATTATATATATATACAACGGTTTATTTTCCTTTGATGTTAGTAAATAGAAATTATCTTGCTGAGCTATTTTGGCTCATTCTTGCTACTTATCTATATACAGCTAGGTATGCCAATATTTCGCAGAACGCCCCGCAAGAGGGTAAGGGGAAAGCAACCTTCTGAGAGCACGCTAGCATCGATTCCAGAGGTAGCGTAGGGGCAGACGGGTTCTAAGAACTTATGTATAATTAAGTATGAAGACATGTAATAAACTTTTGGTTGTTGGAACGCTTCATGTCGAAGTGTTATTCAACAATGTACTTGAGTATGATCCTGGTTTGTAATAACTGTTCAACTCTTAACTTTATTATGGTGAATGTTGTTCTCTGAGCATATGGCTGGTGTGTGTGTTTATTATTGCGGGGTCAATGGCATAAGTATTAATTGTAAAAAAAAAAAACTCAAGAGATATTGATATTTAATGGAAATTGGTCCGTGATGGCCCGGTTTTATGACCCCGGATTTGGGGCTGTCACATAAAAGTTCCCATAAGGGTTTTAGGTGAACTTGGCAAGTGTTCTTATTATATTAGTGAATATATTATTATATAACGTCGCATCATCTCTTGGGATATATAACTCTCTCTCTGATACCATTTCTGTAACACCCCCAGATCCAGGGTCCGGGATCGGGTCGTTACGGTCTTATTTTCCATGATTGATACTTTACTTGAATCCATAATAAATATTATCACATGCTGTGACCCCACAATAATATCCACTCACACACACACAGTTATAGTCCCAGAGATGAAATTGAAATAAGTCTCATATTACGAATTTACGAATATAAGTAATTACAGACCAAAAGGATAACATCATAAGTTTAAAAGTTTTGCCGTTGATTAACATTATTGATACATATACTTAAACTGGTAAACCCATGGTTGCTGATCTATGCTACCTCAGCAATGGCAGCAATGACAACAACGGTTAGTCCTGTGGGGCGGGTAACCTACTTGCGCCGAGTGCGCCTGACGCGAGCCATGTGACCTAGCTGTTGTTGTGACATAATAAATAAGCAAGGGTGAGCAATAGGCCACCAACAATAATATAATTGCATAGTGTTATATATGATAGTTCAAAAGTATATTTTGAAACCATATGCCATGCATTAACGAAAACAGTGCCAGTTCAATATAAAGGATGAAGTTACAAGGTAACTCAAATGATTTTGTATATTTCGTGTAAGTATCTGCTATGTCGAGATAAGCAAGATACCATCGTTTTCATAAAAGAGGAACTTGCAGAGAATATTGTAATTCAAGTTTCCAACATGTTTCAACACTGCCAACACAGATGGTGTTGCAGAAGATTTCAATCTGGGATGATGAACTAATACTGGAGTTTTCACCGCGCCCGCTATTCCATCTACGATGATCAGTCGCAGCATGTATAGCTCACATTAGTTTTACTACCGATAGAAGGAAGAACTGACGGATTTACTTGTCTACCGCCCTGATAGATCTCCCCGGCCAACGGTTGGGCCAATGGGATGGACCGGCGCTACTCGGCCTCTTACACGACTCCTAGTTCGCAAAACATCCATAACTCTGAAACGTAAAGATCTTCTCCCTTTCCCCAAGTGTAATACTTGTTGATAATACTCCACAAAGTAGTCGTATCTAGTTAGAAATGAAGATTCACCAATATTTCCCAAGCTGCTGCTTGTTAATGGATATCAACTTGTTCCAACATTCTTACCCCTCGAATGATGAGTGGGTACACAAAGATTTCATGCATAATAGCAACCAAGTTGCGAGTGGAAAGAATAGTTTCCAAGAATTTATGACCGGGAAGTCCAAAAGATAAATAACATTTCTCAAGTAAGGTTCCCTTATTATTTGAGAAACAGGATTGAACGAAGAATATAGTTTGAGAACCTTCCTTGATAATATAATAACAATAATAAGACTTTGAATTAATTTATATAATATTCGAAGGTCGAAGATACTATGTGATTGGACTAACTCATTTTTTAAACGAGTTCGAAGCATTAAATAAATATTCCAAGAATATTTATTAAGTCACAGTCATTGGAAGAGTATTGCTCGAAATAATCTTTGAATAAATATTCAGAATAATATTCATTGAACGAATAATGAATATTCAAATTAATAATAAGATTTATTGATGAAATAATCACCAAATGGATATTTGAGACCATATTCATTGAATAAATAATGAATATTCAACTTAATAATATTTCTTGAAGAAATGATTGTCGAATGAATATTTGAAATAATATTCAATAATTGAATCGACTGTAACTGAATGATGAAGATACTATTTATCGAATTACTTGAGTTCGAATCAATGGTCAACTAATATTTATAGAATAGCTGGAGTCTGAATGAATGTTCGAAATAATATTCATTTAAATAGATAAGGTTCAAATGAATAATAAAATAATATTCGTTAAATAAATAACTCGAATGAATATTCAAAATAATATCTATTGAGTAAATAAGAATGAATATTCTTTAAGTAAATAACTTAAATGAGGGTTCGAAATAATATTCGAATATTAAATCGACTGTAGATGAATATTAAAGATAATATTCATCGAATAAATAAATATCTGATGAATAATCCGAATAATATTTATCAAATAATCTCAAAGGAATATCCCAATAATATTTGCTAGATAATAAATGGGAAATATTTACTTAATTATTTCCTCTGAAAGTAATATTAATATATCAAGGAATAACGACTCCCGGTCTATAATCAAAGAATGAGATTCAACTACCCTTCGCTTAAGGGTCTTAACAATTTCCGGCTTATAACTAATATATTAACTATCTAGCTTATAAGCCAACAATAATTCAGGGAACAAGTATATCAATATGACTTTAAAAGTAGGCATGCATGCTATGGCATATGTATAACAGAAAGCATATATATATATATTCACAACAACAGCCTTTTAAAAAGGATTTGAACTTGCCTGAGAATCGTGTGCGGGTAGGGGTAGTGGTAGCGTGTCCCGGGTCAGCCTGGTGATCTATAAATAGCCAAGGCATTCGGGATTAATCACTTAACACTTTACAAAGGTTAAATATAAACTCTACCTAAGTCGAAACACGTTTTCGAATTATCTCGATATACACCTCTTAGTGTAACTCTTTTTATCACCGATGCGATTCGACATATGTTCGTTATTATGACATGTCATTGTACTCACACTTGATACATACTTGAGCCATGTAAGTTTTAAGGTCGATCATTTACGAATCAAGATTGTACTACGAGTTTTATCGCCCGTTTTCTAAGTCATTTTCCAAAGTCATAACCAAGTACGCTTTTAGGGGTTCGTTTGCGTTTAACCTTGATTCGAACATTTTTATAAAATCGGAAAACGATCCTTTTGACATGTGGTCTTCTCCCACACCTTCATTTTTATCTCTATTATTTAACTAGCAAGATTTGCCACTGATTTCATAATATTAAAGGAATACAATTTCAGTTACGAACTTCCGCGTACGATTTTGAACCACTTTTACGAATTTTATCATAACTCTTAAACCGTAAGTCCGTTTCATGCGATCTTTATATCAAAGCGAAGCTCATAACATAATCTATCATAACATGGCAGATTACTAAGATAGGAAGTGAGTTACATCTACTGTCAAATTCGTTTTCTTAAGGTTAGCGAAATTTCGGCATTACGACAGCTATAAATCGAACGTTCTAAAAATTCGTAATCATCAAACCAAGCCACACCGGGCATCCATACAACTTATAAACATGATTCTCATCTCAACAAGCCCTAGAACCACTGGCCTTAACCTTAAGATCATCATGCTTCTTAAATCACATAACTAACTACATAATCATGCTTATATTCACCACTATAATCATACAAAGCTAAACCCATCAAAAAAATACATAAATCTCAAATCACATGCTAGGTTTTCAAGAGGTCTACCTTCCTTGGAGTATGATCTAGCCTTACTAAGCTTTATATGATCCTTGAGTGGCCTTAAGCTAGCTTAGATCATCAAAGAAATCAAGAAAAAAACAATGTTAGTTCTTGAAGAACACTATTCATCATCACTTTGATGATTTATTTGAAAATGGTAAACGATGAATTTGAGGCTGAAATTTTTAGGGGACCTAAACTATGATATGAAGTACTTACCATAAAAATGTGGAGAACAAATGATGGTGGGAACCCCCCTTTCTATGCTTGAACCGAGAGCAGCTGTTTTGGAGAGGAAATGAGAGAAAGTTTGTGTTCTTTTGCTTTGTTTTGACCAATAATGTGTAATATAAGTGATATATACTAATAGCTAATGGATGCATCTTGTTTTGGCTAGGTGTCATGCTCTAATTGGCCCTTTTTGGATTTCCTTATCCTTAGAAATTGCATGCAAGTCCTTCACTCTTGTGTTTTTGCACTTAAGTCCTTGGTTAATTGCATTTTGGTGCAAGATATTTTGATAAATTGATGATGTCATAATCCACTATCTATATTGGATGCATCCTTGGTTGCTTATACATTTCTTTGTCCGGTTATTGCTTAGTTCGTTGATCGTTCGAGGGAATAACTCATTCGTTTCTAGTTAGGGTTTTGCCGAAAACCTTCTTAATATTTATAATACTATTCTCCATCTTTCTTAATACTTCTCGAATTTAAATTCCTTAAATCCCTTTACTAAATCCTTAAGTCTGGCAATGTCCAGGGAAATCTTGGAGAAAATAAAAGTGCTATTTTTCTGAATCCGACAGCTTTTACATACACTTATTTTTTCCCGGATCACTAATACGAACTCAAATTTCCGTTCTGAATACTCCTATATAGTGTCGTCTAATAATATTCCCATCTCCACCAGAATCACTATACATACTTTATTATTTCTTATATTCTTTATATTTAATAAAAATGCCCTGGTCCTCTTTCGGGCGTTCCTTAACCCTTTTACGGAACCACTAGACTAATAACAGATATTGATTTGGATGACATAAGAATAATCTTCCTTCTTGGAATAATATAACCTATATCCCTAGGAGATAGATCATTCTTATCTATGCTGTCAACCAAAAGCATTCTTCATGATATATATATATATATTTGAATCTAAATCCATCTCATTCATTCAATAGACAGTCGTTACATCGCAGTCATAACAACTATTCAATCCTTATATTATTACATAATAAAAATTTTTAATTCTATCAAAAATCTGGGTTCTTACAAGTTTGAAAGAAATGAAGTCTGGAAACTGGTACCAAGGCCAAGAGGAAGTCTATTGTAGGTACAGAGTGGGTGTTCAGAAACAAGATAGATTCAGATGGCACCATCATCAGAAATAAATCAAGACTAGTTGCAAAGGGATATTCTCAATAGGAAGGAATAGACTATGATGAGACAGTTGCTCCTGTTGCAAGATTGGAAGCTATCAGAATCTTTCTATCATATGCAGCCCACAAGAAATTTAAAGTTTTTCAGATGGATGTGAAAAGTGCTTTTCTCAATGGAGAATTAGAAGAGGAAGTTTATGTTGAACAATCTCCTGGCTTCGTTGATTCAAAACATCCAGATTATGTCTATAGACTGGATTAAGCACTTTATGGACTAAAGCAAGCTCCAAGATCCTGGTATGAAACATTGGCTCAATTCTTACTGGAAAGTGGATTCAAAAGAGGTACAATTGATAAAACCTTGTTTTATTTGAATCATGGTACGGATTTGCTGTTAGTTCAAATTTATGTTATTATTTTTGGGTCAACTAACTCCAAATTATGTGAGAAGTTTTCAAAGCTAATGCAGTCTAGATATTAAATGAGCATGATGGGAGAGATGAGCTATTTCTTAGGTCTACAAGTTAAACAGACTGATGATAGGATCTTTATCAATCAGTCAAAATACACAAAGAACCTCTTGAAAAAGTTTAACATGCAAGACAGCTCTACTGCATCAACTCACATAGCTACAACTACCAAGCTTGATCCTAATAAAGGTACTGAGGTAGATGTAACTAATTACAGAGGTATGATTGGCTCACTATTGTATCTAACTGCTAGTAGACCAGATATCATGTATTCAACCTGTCTATGTGCAAGATTTCAGGCAGAACCCAGAGAACCACATCTTATAGCTGTCAAAAGGATTTTCAGATACTTGAAAGGCACACCATCTCTTGGCCTTTGGTATGCTAGGGAATTTGATTTTAATTTATGTGGTTACTCAGATGCTGATTTTGCAGGCTGCAAAATAGACAGAAAAAGTACTTCAGGCAGTTGTCAGTTTCTTGGAGGAAGACTTGTTTCTTCGTTTAGTAAAAAGCAAAAGTCTATCTCTACATCAACTACAGAAGCTGAGTACATTGCTGCAGGAAGCTGTTGTGCTCAGATCATGTGGATGAGAAATCAGCTAATGGACTATGGTTTGTCATATTCAAAAATACCTATTTATTGTGATAACCAAAGTGCTATTGCTATGACAGGAAATCCAGTACAACATTCTCTTACTATTCATATCAGTATCAGATATCATTTCATAAGAGAGCAAGTAATGGAAGGGACAATTGAGTTACACTTTGTTCCTACTAATCAACAGCTAGCTGATATATTCACCAAGCCACTACCTGAAGTTACGTTTACAAAGTTGATGAATGAACTGGGAATGGTAAACTATGATAGTTTCTGAGAATAGAGAAAAATCAAATACTGATAATCGTCGAATCCTGATGCATCTCGAATCCTGATGAAAAGTCAATCCTGACTTCAGTCAAACATTGAATACTGATGCGACGTTTCACTTATCAGTAATGTATTTTAGTATTTTTTTTCTGTTCTGTTTTCATGATATACTTGTGATTTTTGAACTTGTTAATAAGGTGATTGCTTTAATTAGTTTTCATGTTTATTTCTTTGATTTAATTATTTGAAGGGCAAGTTCAACGCAGAAAAACAATGAATAAGATTAGAGAAACAAACTTTCATTGATAATAAGAAAGAGATTACATTCATAGATTACATCTTTTTGTTCTCTATCTACTAATCTATTCAATAGGAAAAGAAAGTCCAAATCACTCCATTGCTAGCAGCCATCCCAGATCCCATCTTTGCCACTTTGTTTGGGTGGAGGTTGATAGGGATAAGGTTATTTTTGCTGACATATTCATTAACAATGGTTGATGGATTTGGATGAGGATGTCTTAGAAGAAGGCCATGCTAATGTTGCTTGGAGAGCAGCATCGATGTCAATCACTTTTGCAGGTCTTTCTTTCTCGATTTCTTCGAGACCAGCATCCATCTGCAACCAAAGAGTCTCAAGTTGTCTCTCCCATTTGAAAGCATCAAGCTCTTCACGAGTGTAACTGAAAATCGAGATGGATATTCTTCTCTTTGATGGTAAGACTCGACATCTCTTCTACTAAGATTTTTTTTAGAAGAGTTTTTGGTTTGCATGAGAGAAGAAGGGTTAAAAAGATAGTGGACAAGTCTCTAGGATTAAATAGAGAAGAGTGGAACGAGAATATGAAACGATTCATATTTCTGGTGTTGGTACCAGGTATTTTTAGATTGTGATGTTTTAATTTCTTTAATTAAAACAAATTACCTTGTTTTATTTTTTTATCACAATCTTATTTCTCGAAAACTTCGAGCGCGTGTATAACACTCATGTGAGTATATACTTACAGTTTGAAAATCGTGTCGTGCAGTTATCACCACTCTTACACGTAATTTGGTCCATTACTTATGTGTGCACGAGTTGATTACTGACACCTGTCTCAGAGAAATCATTCGTTTTGTCTAAAATCAATTTAGTGTCTCAAATTGATTCATTATTCTCGAGCAATTAGTATTTTAACTATCTTCTTCATCAGGAACTAGAGAATGATTTTTAAATCATTCAGGATCTTTTGGCCTCAAGTCCAATCAATTACGCTCTAACTCAGCCTGCCAAAGTTTCTTTTAAGTGCGTTATGCAGATGTGGCGTACTGCTGTCTTTGGTGAATGTATCCAATCAGGAAGGCCAAATATGAGTTTTGAATACAATGGTTTTACGCATTATGTTACTCCAGATGTTGTTTGTAAAGCTCTCTAACTACCATCTCTAAATGGTGAGACTCCAGCAAAGCTTACTGATGCTTTTCTTCTGGAGTTTGCTTTAAAGTTGGACTACAATGGACAACCTAAGAAATTTGGAGATTTATTCAGAACCAAGCTAAAGAAGGAATGGAATTTCTTCTTTGATACCATAAGTAGGTGTTTTCTGAATAAGGTGTCTAACTTTGATGCCTTACCTACTGCTATGAAACTCCTTTTGATTATGGGTCTTTCATATTGCGAGCATTAACTGCTAGAAAGAAAGATAAATGTGGTTTTGTTTGCTATATTAGATTTATTCAGTTAATATTCTCATACCTATGTCCCAATGTTGAATTTGCTGATGATACAGATTTGTCTATCTTTAAGATTTCTACTAATAATATTAGCTCTCTGCTTAAAAGTGATAAGGCAAATGGTTTTGAAGGTACTAATGCATTTATTCCTAATGAGGTCAGGCTTCTTTTAGCCAAGAGAATGCTTACTCATTATGGATCTATTACTGATGGTCTTGGACCTATTTCTGGTGCTATGAGACATGAAACTACCCATCCTGTTTCTGACCAAAGCACTCAACCCAAACACACTACCAAACAGTCATCCACCTCTGGTGTCTCACAAAAGGCATCAGTTGTAAAATCAAAGAAATTACCTAGATCTGAGTGTCTGGAAGACAATCAGGATCAAAGAATTTCTCCATTCCAACCTACTCTCAAAAAAAGACACAAGGGGGTGAACAAGGGGTCCTGGTTAAGGAGAAATCTGTGCTTGAGATTGATCAATCTTTGATTGATATAGGGGTGTATAAGGAAACAGAAGAAAAGAGGAAATTCAGTCAAAAAATTGATTATGAGTCTGATTATGATTCTAATGATGACAAATTGCCTTTATCAGTTTCTTTGAAGAAAAAGGAAGTCATTGTTGTAGCTCCTAAAGAACTGACTATTTCTAAAAAGCCAAAGAAAAGAAGGAGATTACTTAAGAAAAGCCAATACTTCATTCCTCTAGAGATACAGAATCTTGATGATGATATAGAGAATATTCTGAATCCGGTTGTATCATCAGTTCCTGACTCAACTACAAATCTTGATATCTCTACTCCTGATACTTCATCTGTGAAGCCTGTTGAAATTTCTGATTCTCTAGCACCTACATCTCCAAAAAGAAGGATAATTGAAATGTCTGTGGATGATATGAACAAAATAGCTGCACAGCTTGGATTAAAATATGTCTCACTCAAACAGAAAGATTCTACTGAAAAGGTTTTTCATAGACAGAAGAAACAGAGGATTACTTCACCTCTGCAAGGATCTAGCCCACAAGAACCTGAACTTCAAAGTAGTTCAGCAGCTACTACAGATCCAGTCACACAAGAACCATACATTCAATGTTTGGATGCAGTCATTGCTGAAAGAATAGTCCCACAAGAACCACTTTCTCAAAGGGAAAGTGAAGACAAGAATATTCCTGCCCCACAAGAACCATCTTCTCAAAGTGAAGATGCATGCAAAATCACATCAGAAAAGGAGTTTCCTAACACTGCTCAAGGGGCTTCTGAAATTGAATTTGACTTAGTTCAAAGTCTGGCAGATCAAGCTGTTCATGCTAAGCATATTGCTGAATGTGATGAAATACTGAAGGACACTGCATATGAGGGAAGCACACAAGAACCTTTGACTCAAAGTGTTGAAGAAGCTTCACAACCTCAGACTACACAAGAACCATTAGTAGAAAATACTGATGCAAGTCAAGCGTTAGTTGCAGTTGTCAATCCTGATGCAAGTACTACTGATTTAAATATTCCATTGCTTATCGAGCCAATTTCTGCAAGGCCAATGGAATATTTAACCACTTTCTCAGGTAACACTTCTATCACTACTTCTCTTAATACTGATAGTATGATTACAGATAGACCTGATACAAGGGATACCTCTATTTGTATGACTTCAGTCCACTCTCCTTAGCCACCTCTTATTTCTTTGAATTTGTTGAGCCAGAACCTTTCTAGTGAGATTGAGCGTAAACAATTAGAGAAAAAGAAGAGTGAAGAGAGGCAGTCTCCTAAACTGGCAAAAGGTGAGGTAGAATAGAGTGAGAAGTTAAAAATTTCTGAAGAGGTAGTAGTTGCTATTGAAAGTAACTTAGGTAATGCTGTGAGAAGTGATGAGATCACTTCAAAAAAAAAGAGAGATCTAGGAAATGTTTCTATTCTAATTGCAGGTCTTCTGGAACCAACAGTTTCATCTACTGTTGATTTGAAATTGAAAGAAGTTATGAATCCTGAAGATAATGTGGATGATAAACTTCCTGAGGCTGATGATAGCTCAGATGATGATGATGATCATGCTGATGATGATCCTGAGTCAATTCAAATGCAAGCCGCTTTCAAAGCAAGTCTAGGATCTGCTCATGGATCTTCTAGTCGGTATATGCAGTCTATTACTCAAGAAGAATTCAAAGGGGAGTACAGTTCTATACTTCCTGAACATACTCGAGCAACTAGGGGATATGAATGGGATACTGAATGGAATCGGCCGGATGCTGAGATAAATTTCCATAATGCTCTTTTTCATTCCAGTCATATTGCCACTAGGATGTCTACTCCTGAGTTTAAGGCTCTTATCAAGACTAATGCTCTACTAGCAAAAGGATTGAGAACTGAGATTGAATCAATCAAGGCTGATAATGCTAAAGTTCAAGCTGATATTCATTCAACTGTTTCTATATCTACTACTGCTTTTCAATTTCGTATTCTTTCCAGTGATGTTACAGTACTTGAAAAGAGGATGGATTCAAGAATGGATGTCTTGGAATCTAAAGTTGACACTATTGATGAAACTCTCAAGCTTATCTTATCTTTCTTTATTGAAGAGGATGCTGACATTTTCTTACTAGAAGATTGGGTGACAAATTATCTGTTGATGATCTTTGGGAACTTGAATCTGTTGCAATTATTGCTTGCAAGATGGATGGTAAGATGATGGAAAAATTGTTGTACTTCATGAAAGACAAAAGTGTCAAGAGGCTGAGCATTCATGATGTATTGTACAAGTCAACAAAAGAGCTGAAATATGTTCTCTATTTGCTTGAAAATAGAAGAATTTCTGATAGAGAAGCCAGTGTTTACAAAAACTGGTGTACTATGATCTTCATGAAAATCAAATCCAGATATTTGGACGGAGGGTCAAGATATGATGGTAATTATACTCCCATGTACTTGAACACAGAAGGACAAGAAGTAGAAATGCAAAAGGGTTCAGCTGTTAAAGAAGTAATTCTGATGCAAGAACAATTATCTTTGAATCCTGGTGGAAGAGATCTTGCATATTTACTGTTGGGAGAGTTGGATTTACCAAGGAGCTCAATTCAGAATCTCAGGGCTGGTATTTATCAGATTGACAGGAACAATGAAGAACTCAAGAAGTTGAAGAAAAGATTGATTCAAATTCTTGAAGAAAAAGAAGAGGAGTTACTATCAAGTTTCTTGCGGATAAGTAATTTCTTTATAAGGATTTTTGAGACTGATCCTAAAGATTTCTTATAGAATTTTGTTTTGAGTTTTTGACATCGTTGAATCAAATAATTTGTGCTTTATTTCATTAAGTACAAATTGGGGGAGATTGTTAGATATTGATTCAAGTGATATCAGGATCTGGATTGTTACTGATCAAGATACTGATGCTAACGTCATCAGTAATACGATGTCAGTATGAAGGTATCGTCAGTATTAGAAGCTGGTCAGTATTTCGTAAAGATTCTCATCAGACCAGAGATCAAGGAAGATTGATTTGTCGGTTCCTAATTTATAGGAAGGCAGCTATCATACAAGATATGCATTCAGAGTTATATGTAATTGATTTAGAATATCTTGTAATTGATAGTGTAATTGTGTACACTATATAAACACAGTTTAGGTTTTACATTATTGTAATCGCTTATATGAGTTATCTTGTAACCTAGCAGCTCTTAAGAACATAAGGATTTCTTAAAAGAGTTTGTAACAGTTTTATATCAGAATTAATAAAGCTGTTATTGAGTCATACTTGTGTTATTTCTGTTTTAGTCGAAAATCTTATACAATTGTATTCAACCCCCCTTCTACAATTGTTAATTACTGGGCAACATATATATATATATATATATATATATATATTTATTTATTTCGTGTACTTCGTGTCGTGTTGTGTACTTGAAGGGTAAACCCAAACCCGACACTAAATCTCGGTCATGTACTTTCGTGTTCGTGTACTTTCTTGTCGTGTACTAAAAATGCAAACCCAAACACTAAATTTTCGTGTCGTTTCGTGTCATTTTTTCTTGTCGTGTTGAAAATTACCGGGTCTACTAATGATGAATGTTTTCTTACGTTTATTTGATAAGTGGTTTACATGCTTGTTTTATTATCGGAAATGTTGTCATGTTAAGTTGTTTTAAATTAGATAAATCGAGTAATATATGGTCATAAGCTATATGCTTTGGTTATAACATGATTGTTAGACGCTTAAGAGCATCTCCAAGAGACTGTTAAAATGGCTTTTAAATTGAGATTTGAGGAGAGAGATGATTTTTTTTCACTCCAAGAGACTCCTAGTGACTCTTAAATTCACTAAAATTGTCTCCTCTCTACTCAATTTTAAGAGCTACTAGCAACTCTTAACTAATATTATATTATAAATTTCTAAGACAACAATCTCTCTATCCACTTGCTTTTATACTTTTATAGATGTAGCTTACTTTTAATAATATAAAATGAAATGAGGAGTGAATATAAGAAGCATTGTTGGAGATGAATCCACATTAAATCACTAAGAGCTATTATTTTATAATATATTTAAAAGTGATTTAAGAGACTCTTGGAGATGCTCTAAGTGACCTTAATTGATTAAGTGTTATTAAAGTCAAAAGAATACGATGATGTAGCTAAAGTATATTATTTTGTAGTCTTTGGACAAACTTCAAAGAGTGGTATATGTTATCATGGGATAAACGTTATGTGATTTAAGTGATGTCGTATACAAAGTTGGTCAATAACTGGATGTATTCGAATAACGATTATAAATCGTAAGGTTAATGTGGGATTGGAAGTTGATTTTTGGATTATTTGGTGATTTTTTTTTTGCTAATTAAAATTTATACCACAAGCAAAAGATTACAATTTGTTAGGTCCGATAAGATTGTAGAAGGGGGGGTTGAATACAATCTATACCAATTTATCGAAATTTGTCCTTTAAATAATATTTGACTGGAACAAATTTGTGCGGAATAAATTGAAACAATTTTCAAGTTGAATATAAAAATATATTAACTTGATGGGTGTTACAATTTCAGTACAGATTAATTATCAAGTTGATAAAAACTAATTAGAAAATTCGACATGAACTTTTCTAATTTAGTTAATAAAAATCAAGATAAGTGCTAGGAGTAAAAAACTCGCTAGTAGTACAAGAGATACAAATGATCAAGCTTGAACGGATTAAATATTACAAACTGTAAGCTTTTGATTTTCTATGAATTTTTCTATCTTCTTGTGTTCTTGAGAGAAAATGAGAGAGAAAGCTTTTTTTCTTTTCTTGAAAGATATTATGTTGTGTTTTAGTGTTGAGCCGCCTGTGTTGATCTTTATATCAAACAAATCATCAAAGTCCCTGCCAATTCTGATTTTGGATTGTACATCAAAGACAATCTCCAAGACAATCTGTTCTTCCAAGACAATCGCCAAGACAATCTGTTCTTCCAAGACAATCAGATTTGTACTGCCAAGACAATCGCCAAGACAATCTTTGATTGTTCCAAGACAATCAAGCTTTCCAAGACAATTGATTTTGTATTGCCAAGACAATCTGTTTTGCTTACCAAGACAATCGCCAAGACAATTGGAAATTGTCTTGGGGAATTAAAAACTCGGCTGAATCATTTCTGTGGAACAACTGTTGTAATATTGCTAAGCTGAACATACGAAGACCACTCTCAGGACATCCAGGTGAAGAACACGCGCGGGCTGTTTTGCTGTTGTGCTGGCGCGTGGACGTCACGCGCTGCGTGGGGCGTGAGCCAGGCGGCCGACACCTTCACGTGATGGCTTTAACAGATGCTTTTCAATATGCAATTCACTTGCATTTTAATTCATTAAAGCTAAATCAACCAAAACAAACCTGGTGACTTGCTCGAATTGAAAATGAATTGGGGCCTATTTTGTTTTATATGAAATGGGCTCCGTAGAAATGCTTTTTAACCCGCATAGTTTATAATCTTTAATTAATAAATAATTATTTTAATTCAGAAATTATAAAAATAAATATCTAATATTATTAGATATTTATAAATATAATTTTCTAAATAAATAAAATATTTATTAATATAAATAAATCCTTAAGCTCTAAGCTGCGATTACCTGAGCGTCTGGAACGGACTCCTTTTGCTTAACAAAAATTATAACAATTCCAACCGGGGTTCCAGCTTTAAGAATATATCACTTTGCATTTCTTTGTGATAAATCTTTTTCTTCACAGCCAGTCCACTTGATAGTAAAATCCTTGTGATTAAATAATTTAATCCTCATGTTGCTTGCACAATGATTTTCTCACATACCAGTCTTGATAGCTTGAACCACTGAAGTTAATGATGAACAATCACTGTTTAATGTTGACACTCGATGTACTGTCTGGTTCATGAGTGACTAACCGCAATGTCTGTTCTTCATATATTGACTTTTAAATCTGGTTCCTTTTCTTTTCTCTCTCTTTAATTCTTCTGTATTGTCTCTTTCACCTTGAAATCTCTGTCACTTTAAATGAATCCACTTCTTTAACGAATACTTCACCGAGGCTTGATCAGATGACTGAGCTTCTTTCAATGCAGTAATTCTTCAAGTCTGTAGATTGACCTTGATCTTTTTCTTCTGACAGATAATACAATCTGAGATTCCTTGTGACAGTCTATATACTATTTACTATTACAATCTTGTTTAAGTTGAGTTGTATCCTCGAAATACAAATAGGCTACATCATATGCCTTTCAATCTCCCCCTATTTGTTTGTTAGACAATAACAAGCAAATACCTAGAGGATAACTCAACTAACTCACTTAAACAAGAAAAAGATTAAGCATTTAAGAGCTTAGTAAATAGTACATTAAAAAAAATTTCTCTGGTTTGAATTTAACAATTCCAGAATCCTCAGTTGATGAAATGATAGATGATTGTTCCTCTAACACTGAACTGATCTTCAATAGATAACTCATCTTCATTTCTGATTCTTCATATCTCTGCCTGATAATCCTTCACATCTTACATTAATGATTATCAGCAGTTCTTGATTTACAATCACTTCCCTTTTCTGACACAGCTTTTCTCACTAAAGAAAAACAACTGTTCATAATATGTAGACAATGGTGAATCAATACCATTTCTATAATTTCTATAGGAAATCTATTACTCCTCCACTTAGCCTTTATACATAGTACATTGAAAGACTAACAGAATAGTATTGTGATGTAATCTTCTCCTTATATCTCCCCTTTCTTCTCAACTGAATCTCCCCTTACTTTTCCATCTAAGGCTCCCCCTTAGTAACTTGACTTGCTTCTCTTCCATCTAAGGCTCCCCCTTAGTAACTTGACTTGCTTCTCTTCCAAAGCACAGTCTGTAAAATGCTCCCCCTTTCTAACCTACTTTTCTTTTTCTTGTCCCTTTACTTCTCCCCCTTAGTTGAGGAATCCTCCAATCAACTAGTTGACAAAGTAGTTGTACCAATTATAGAGTTCTTTGTTAGAAAGGAAGTTTCATTTTCTTCCTCACTGTGAGTGTGTGATAGTGTTTAGTGTACCTCACAAGTGTTTCACTCTTCTCTCCACTCATTTGTGTTGAGTGTCTCACTTCTCTCTGTGTTTACACTCTTGCTCACTGGTGTATCACTCATATCACTCATAGCTCCAACATCCATTAGTGTACCTGCAAGGAAAAATCACCCTAGCCCCTTCAAGAGAGGTCAGTGGTGGTGCAATGGGAGTTCGCAAATCCCAAATCCTCGTTAAACTCGTCAGACGAATCTGAGTCATAATCTACAATTTGCTAATTTTCCCTTTTTAGGGTTTTCAGATTTGAATTCTAAGAAGGTAAACAATGATCTATAAATTTAGCATTGAGATCAAGGTTCCCTTCTAATGTCTGTGAAGACATCACCTTGTTAAGCTCATCAGGTAAAATCTGAATCATAGTTTACAAGTTGCCGATCCGCACCTATGTCAGACCCGTTACCCGCAGGATCCAGAGATGTTCCCTCTGGGGAGTTAGATAATGATCTTGTTGAATTTTGCATTTGAGATCAATACCTTCTCTCGAGGTCTGTGAAGACTCTTGGTTCATTAAAGAACCTTTAACTTATAATCCTAACCGTAAAATGGTTGGATTACAGGTTTCCGTCAATTCATCCTTAGTGTGTGCAATCTCACTTTGTGCATATGAAATATTTTGGTTAGTGGATAAGGTAGTGACTCTCCAACTGAATATCCCACACATCCTTATTTGCTGCATCAAGTGCAGTTACTCCCTGGTGACCTTTAGTCTGATAGGTTACTTCCTTTTAGGGGGCAAGATAGAATGTGTTTGAGTTTGACTATAGTCTGGGATAAAAGTTGTTGGGTTTACAACCTTATGACTAAACATGTGAAAAAGCAAAACTCCAATTTAGATGAACCTGCATCACAGAATATGAGCAATAGAGATAGAATGATATACAGTTGTGATTTCAAAAGATTTACAATGTAAGCAATCACAACTATAGAAAGAGATTTTGAGTTAGGAAGTTAAATAGATCTTGAGCCGGTTTTACTAAACAAAAACATAAACAAAAATCCAATTAACAATAAATATTAATCAAATTAATGAATGTTAATGTTTAAACCAAAACAAACAAAACTATTTTATCATGTTTTAGATCCTGTATGTTAGATACCAACTGTTACCACTTGTTAACACTTGTTAGGTCTTGTCTTCCAATTGTTAGAACATGAAAATCAAACGTTAGTTCCTAAACAATTGTATTGACATATACCATTTTGATACCAACAATGTTCCTTAATAAGAAATTCTGTTAATAACAACAACACAACAAAGATTAGAAGTTAAAACAGCATGATATGTGTGTGTTAAATAGAATAGGTACAAAAGAACCAAGTACAAGGACCTGTTTGT
Organism: Kitagawia praeruptora; assembly: GCA_037693485.1. Lineage (NCBI taxonomy): Eukaryota > Viridiplantae > Streptophyta > Magnoliopsida > Apiales > Apiaceae > Kitagawia > Kitagawia praeruptora. The sequence continues at coordinate 107,639,621 of CM075348.1, forward strand.
AAGTTTTGAAAGTATAGTGACTAAACTGAAAAACTATACAAACTATTTATATACAAATGAAAAATAATATACAAAAATAAGAAATAATATACATATATAAATAATTTTAAATAAAAACTAAAAACAAAAGAAAAATACTATTTTTTTATTAATTTTTTTATTATTTTTATTATTCAAAAATAACTGTATTAATAATATTTACAGAATATTAGAAATAAAAGAAAATAATTTACAAACATATTTACGACAATATAATTACTTAAAAATAGCTAAAAAAAATAAGAAAATACTAAAAATACCATAGGTTATCCTTTTTACGAAATCAAACATTAATAACAAAAGGACAAACACTACAAACCATTTAATAAACCATTAACTATTAAAAATAGATTTCTCACTAATTTCAACTTGTAAAATTTGAGAAAAATATTTTTAGAGAAAATTAAAATATTCTAGAATTAAAAGAAGTAAGTAGGAATATATTAAGAAGATAATGACACTGATTTGAGAATTAACAAGCAAGAAGATAAGTTGATAAAATAATTATACAAGTGATTTTAATAACAAATATTAACAAAGTAATCACTTATAAATTATTAAAGAGCAAACCTCGGATATTAACTAGTTTAATTACTAGGACTATTTAACATACCCAATTCACCAACAATTCTGGTGAATGTGGATTCGTCAAGAGACTTAGTAAAAATATCTGCTGTTTGTTCTTCCGTGGGTACAAAATGTAACTCCACGGTACCATTCATGACATGCTCTCTAATGAAATGATACCTGATATCGATGTGCTTTGTCCTAGTGTGTTGTACAGGATTGTTGGATATTGCTATGGCACTTGTATTGTCACACAAGATAGGAATCTTGTCAAGTACAAAGCCATAATCCCGTAGCTGATTTCTGATCCATAAGATCTGAGCACAACAGCTTCCAGCAGCTATGTATTCAGCTTCAGCTGTTGAGTTGGAAACTGTTTGTTGCTTCTTGCTGTACCAGGAAACCAACCTGCCACCTAGGAATTGACAACTCCCAGATGTGCTTTTTCTATCTACAACACTTCCTGCATAATCTGAATCTGTTTATCCAATAAGATTAAAACCAGAATCTTTAGGGTACCAGATGCCTAAGTTAGGCGTACCCTTAAGATATCTTAAGATTCGTTTAACAGCAATGAGATGAACATCTCTAGGATCCGATTGGAACCTTGCACACAAGCATGTAGCATACATAATATCTGGTCTACTTGCAGTAAGATAAAGTAATGAGCCTATCATACCTCTGTAGCTTGTGACATCTACCTTGATAGAATTTTCACATGCTCCAAATTTAACAGCTGTAGATGATGGTGTTCTTGCTGAAGATGAGTCCTCCATTTGATATTTCTTGAGAAGCTCTCTGACATACTTGGATTGACAGATAAATATTCCATCTGTCCTTTGACTTACTTGCAATCCAAGAAAGAACTTCAGCTCACCCATCATGCTCATTTCAAACTTACCCTGCATTAACTTAGCAAATTTCTTGCAAAGAAGATCATTAGTAGACCCGAATATTATATCGTCCACATAGATTTGAACTAATATTGTATCATTTTTATGTTTCTTTGTGAAGAGAGTTTTGTCTATGACACCTCTAACAAAACCATTTTCAAGTAAAAATTCAGAGAGAGTGTCATACCATTTCCTTGGTGCTTGCTTAAGACCATAAATAGCCTTGAAGAGAAAGTAGACATAGTCCATGAATTCTGGATCTTCAAAGCCAGGGGGCTGTTCTACATATACCTCTTCATCTAGCTTACCATTCAGAAAAGCACTCTTGACATCCATTTGATAAACCTTAAAGTTTGAGAATGCTGCGAATGCCAAGAATATTCTGATAGCCTCAAGTCTTGCCACTGGAGCGTAGGTTTCATCATAATCAATGCCTTCAGCTTGTGAATAACCTTTTGCTACCAGTCTTGCTTTATTTCTCGTCACTGTACCATCTTCATCTAGCTTATTTCTGAATACCCACCTTGTGTCAACCACTTTCCTGTCTTTGGGTCTGGGTACCAGCTTCCATACTTCTTGTTGTTTGAATTGATTGAGTTCATCTTGCATAGCAATCACCCAATCAGGATCAGAAAGAGCTTCCTCAGTTTTCTTAGGTTCCATTTCAGATAGAAACCCTGAATAATTACATTGATTTTGAGTAGCACTTCTAGTTTTCACACCAACATCTGGATCACCAATGATTAGCTCAAAAGGATGAGCTCTATTCCAAACAGTCTGTCTTGGAAGATTAGATCTTGATGATTCGCCTTGTTCTTCATTGTGATGTTGTGTGTGACCAGTTGACCCTTCATTGTCTCCCCCTGAGTTGTTGCCAGGTTGACTAGATGATTGTTCAGGAGTGTCAGGTGTATCTTCATTATTCTCATTGTTTTCACCACCATTACTCTGATCATCATCGTTGTCATTAGCATCAGCAAAAATCTCAGGTGAATTGTCATCATCTGAATCTGTATCTGTCATGTCATCGAAAGATAGCTTTTCAGATGGATCCTCAGTTTGGATACTAGGGAGTTTAGTGTCATCAAATGTTACATTGACACTTTCCATCATCTTCTGTTCATCAATCACATACACCCTGTATGCTCTCATTGAATAACCAATAAAAATTGCTTCAAATGCTTTGGTATCGAATTTACCACCTTGATCATCACCTTCTTTAAGCACAAAGCATTTTGCCCCAAATACATGAAAGTATTTGAGTGATGGTTTCTTATCAGCCATAATTTCATAGGGTGTCTTCATATGGTCTTTATTGATTAGAGTTCGATTCTGGGTATAGCAAGCAGTGTTGACAGCTTCAGCCCAAAAGTACAATGGAAGCCTTGATTCACTTAACATAGTACGTGCAGCTTCAATCAAGGTTCTATTCTTTCTTTCCACTACTCCATTTTGCTGAGGAGTTCTTGGAGCTGAGTATTGTCTGGTTATACCCTTCTCAGTGCAGAAGTCATTTAGAACTGCATTCTTGAATTCAGTTCCATTGTCTGATCTTATAGCTCTCACTGGATACGTAGAATCTCGCTCAATTAATTTGATGTGATCAATCACCAGTTGTGGAGTCTCATCTTTAGAATTCAAAAACAGGACCCATGTGTATTTTGAAAAATCATCAACAATCACTAGAGCATATCTCTTCCTTGACATAGACATCACATTAACTGGACCAAACAAATCCATATGAAGTAATTGTAATGGTTCAGTTATTGAAGATGTGTCAGTGCTCCTGTGACTTGCCCTTTTTAGCTTGCCTTTTTGACATGCATCACACAGTCCTTCTTGAGTGAATTCCATTGAAGGCAAACCTCTCACCAATTCTCTTTTAACTAGAGAATTCATTGTTTTGAAATTAAGATGAGAAAGTTTCTTGTGCCATAGCCAACTCTCGTCATTAGATGCTTTAGTGTAAAAGCAAGTAATTTCTGCAGTGCTTCCTGAGTTCATATTGGCTACGTACAGATTGCCTTTTCTAACTCCTGTCAGTTGTGGCTTTTCATGTCTCTTGTGTGAAATTAGACAATTCTTCTTGTTGAAATAAACTTCATATCCTTTGTCACAGAATTGACTAACACTGAGCAAATTGTGCTCAAGTCCTTTCACAAAAGAGACTTCATCAATGATAACATTTCCAGCTTCAAGTCTGCCATATCCATCAGTTCTACCTTTGCTGTTATCTCCAAAGGTAACTACTGGGCCGGCCTTCTCCACCACATTTGTCAGCAGGGTTCTGTCACCAGTCATATGCCTTGAACATCCACTGTCCAATATCCAGGTTACTCGTTCAACCTGTTCAACACCCTGCAATGACAAACGGATTAAACCTTCTTCGGAACCCAAATTTGATTGGGTCCAGAATACTTAAAGAATTGGCCTTTGTCAGGCAAAACAACATTTTTCACCTTAACACCAATTTTACCATTAGTCAACAAGCATTTTACCCTATAAACAGATTTTACAATCTTTTGTTTCATTTTGGGTATCCATGTTTGTTTACCAGCAATAACACTTGTTTCATTGACTGGACATTTGACCTTGTAAACAGCCTTAGTAAAACTTTGTTTAGGCTTAGGTACAAATGTCTCTCTCCTAACATGAGGAGGACTAGCACTCTTTGATCTAACATTATTATTCCTGTTCATGTGTTGTCGAGGAGCAGTCTTATTAGCACATGCATGATTACCATTAAAGTAAGCAGACATCACATTAAAAGCACAAGACATACAATTGACAACACCACATGCTTTATGATTATAATCAATGATAGGCATGGTATTCATGTTAGACATATTATTATTTTGCTCCAACTTGTTATCACCTAACTCAATTTTAGATGAACTGGGAACAAACTTCACTGGTTTCATAGAAACAACCTTATTAGATTTAACATTTTTGGTTGTAGGTGCCTTAACAGATTTTTCATTAAGTTGAACACTACCACTAGCAATGTCCTCAGTACGCATCTCCTCTTGAATAACAAGAGAAGTCATATCTAGAGGCTCTGCAACAGACTTCTTAAAGAGTGGATCTTCAACATTCTTAAGCACATGTGGTATTCCCCTTTCTTTAGCACTAACAGGATTAGGGGAATTTATGCCTAACATTCCAACAGCTTCGTTGTAGCCAAACCCTATTCCTACGGTTTGTTCTACAGCTTGTTTATTGAATAACTCTTTAGAAATTTTCACAGAATTAAAACAAGCAGATAATTTGACATTCTGTTCCTTTATCTTAGTTTCAAGTTCAGCAACTTTAGCAATTTGTTTATGCATGTATTCTGATATCGACTTTTCTCTGTAGTTAAGTCGAGCTATTTCTTTTATTTGCTGATCTTGATTATCAGGCACCTTTTTTAACTCTAACACTTCATTTTCAAGTTTAGTGTTTAATAGAGTTATTCTTTCAATTGTTTTCTGTGCACAACCAATAGAACTACGTAAGCTACGAATTAACTCTTCATCAGTAAGAATTACCGGTGTGGTGTAATAAGTTGATGACTCAGCATTTGCCACCAGCGCAAAGTTTCCATATTCTTCATCTTCGCTGTCTGTGTCATCCCAGCTTTTACCGGCAGCTACATAAGCTCTTCCAGTTTTCTTCTTTTCAGAAGCATAGTCCTTTTTCTGTGCTTGCTTGGGTTTTTGACACTCAGTAGCAAAGTGTCCCAACTCATTACAATTGAAGCAACGGATCTTGCTTCTGTCAACTGTACCAGTTTTGTAACCTCCCCTGTTACTAGAGGATGAAGAACCTCCTCTCTGAAATCTGCTATTAGACTTAAACCTGAACTTTGGATTTCGCCTGAATCTGAAATTACTGAATTGCCTCACCATCATTGCCATGGATTCATCTTCCAATTGATCTAGCTCTTCCAGTGAATAGAATTCTCCACCATCCTGAGTGACTGGTGTCTGTCCATGTTCCACTTCAATTTGTTCCTTATTGGAGCTGTTAGGTTGAACAACTTTAGCTTCCACTTCCTTAGGAACCTCAACTACTAGAGCTGTAGAAGAACTTGCCACTCTGCCTTTGCCAGAAATCTCTTTCTGCTGTTCTTGTTCCAACTCATACGTTTTCAGAACACCAAACAGCCTTTCAAGAGCGATCTTATTTAAATCTCATAGGTGAGTAGGCATAGTCAGTAAAAACTTCATGTTGATCTCCTTCTGGGTATATTGCTTTCCATGAACTTGCAAGTTGTTGATTATTTTGTTATACCTTTCGAACACTTCCTGAATGCCTTCATTGGGGCTAGCTCTAAAGTGTTCATATTCAGAGGTCAAAATTTGAAGTCTATTTTCCCTGACTTCATCAGTCCCTTCATTAATAGTCTCAATAGTTTCCCAGATGTGCTTAGCAGTTTTACAATTCATCACATGGCTATACATTACAGCATCCAGGGAATCTATTAGAATTAGTCTCAAATTTTTGTCCAGTCCAGCTTCCTCTTTTTCTTCAGCAGTAAAGTTCTTAGGGTCCTTTGGATAATCTTTTGCAGGTATTGTTACAACTCCATCAGTAACAACTTGTTCTTCATGAGCCATAGGAATTTTAGGTCCATTTTTCAGAACATCCAAATATTTGGAATTTGTAACATCAAGAAACAACTCCATTTTATTTTTCCACATATCACAATTATCCTTATTAAATATGGGAATCTTAAAGAGTGGTATATGTTATCATGGGATAAACGTTATGTGATTTAAGTGATGTCGTATACAAAGTTGGTCAATAACTGGATGTATTCGAATAACGATTATAAATCGTAAGGTTAATGTGGGATTGGAAGTTGATTTTTGGATTATTTGGTGATTTTTTTTTTTGCTAATTAAAATTTATACCACAAGCAAAAGATTACAATTTGTTAGGTCCGATAAGATTGTAGAAGGGGGGGTTGAATACAATCTATACCAATTTATCGAAATTTGTCCTTTAAATAATATTTGACTGGAACAAATTTGTGCGGAATAAATTGAAACAATTTTCAAGTTGAATATAAAAATATATTAACTTGATGGGTGTTACAATTTCAGTACAGATTAATTATCAAGTTGATAAAAACTAATTAGAAAATTCGACATGAACTTTTCTAATTTAGTTAATAAAAATCAAGATAAGTGCTAGGAGTAAAAAACTCGCTAGTAGTACAAGAGATACAAATGATCAAGCTTGAACGGATTAAATATTACAAACTGTAAGCTTTTGATTTTCTATGAATTTTTCTATCTTCTTGTGTTCTTGAGAGAAAATGAGAGAGAAAGCTTTTTTTCTTTTCTTGAAAGATATTATGTTGTGTTTTAGTGTTGAGCCGCCTGTGTTGATCTTTATATCAAACAAATCATCAAAGTCCCTGCCAATTCTGATTTTGGATTGTACATCAAAGACAATCTCCAAGACAATCTGTTCTTCCAAGACAATCGCCAAGACAATCTGTTCTTCCAAGACAATCAGATTTGTACTGCCAAGACAATCGCCAAGACAATCTTTGATTGTTCCAAGACAATCAAGCTTTCCAAGACAATTGATTTTGTACTGCCAAGACAATCTGTTTTGCTTACCAAGACAATCGCCAAGACAATTGGAAATTGTCTTGGGGAATTAAAAACTCGGCTGAATCATTTCTGTGGAACAACTGTTGTAATATTGCTAAGCTGAACATACGAAGACCACTCTCAGGACATCCAGGTGAAGAACACGCGCGGGCTGTTTTGCTGTTGTGCTGGCGCGTGGACGTCACGCGCTGCGTGGGGCGTGAGCCAGGCGGCCGACACCTTCACGTGATGGCTTTAACAGATGCTTTTCAATATGCAATTCACTTGCATTTTAATTCATTAAAGCTAAATCAACCAAAACAAACCTGGTGACTTGCTCGAATTGAAAATGAATTGGGGCCTATTTTGTTTTATATGAAATGGGCTCCGTAGAAATGCTTTTTAACCCGCATAGTTTATAATCTTTAATTAATAAATAATTATTTTAATTCAGAAATTATAAAAATAAATATCTAATATTATTAGATATTTATAAATATAATTTTCTAAATAAATAAAATATTTATTAATATAAATAAATCCTTAAGCTCTAAGCTGCGATTACCTGAGCGTCTGGAACGGACTCCTTTTGCTTAACAAAAATTATAACAATTCCAACCGGGGTTCCAGCTTTAAGAATATATCACTTTGCATTTCTTTGTGATAAATCTTTTTCTTCACAGCCAGTCCACTTGATAGTAAAATCCTTGTGATTAAATAATTTAATCCTCATGTTGCTTGCACAATGATTTTCTCACATACCAGTCTTGATAGCTTGAACCACTGAAGTTAATGATGAACAATCACTGTTTAATGTTGACACTCGATGTACTGTCTGGTTCATGAGTGACTAACCGCAATGTCTGTTCTTCATATATTGACTTTTAAATCTGGTTCCTTTTCTTTTCTCTCTCTTTAATTCTTCTGTATTGTCTCTTTCACCTTGAAATCTCTGTCACTTTAAATGAATCCACTTCTTTAACGAATACTTCACCGAGGCTTGATCAGATGACTGAGCTTCTTTCAATGCAGTAATTCTTCAAGTCTGTAGATTGACCTTGATCTTTTTCTTCTGACAGATAATACAATCTGAGATTCCTTGTGACAGTCTATATACTATTTACTATTATAATCTTGTTTAAGTTGAGTTGTATCCTCGAAATACAAATAGGCTACATCATATGCCTTTCACAATTCTAGGGGCATACCCCGCTATTAGTAACAATCTGCCTAGCGGAACAACAAAGAAAAAACATCAAACACAAAAGACATATAATCAGTAAGTCACCTTACTATCAACATAACAACGAAATTAAGCTAAAAATTATTCCAGCGCCTTAAACAACCTAAACTTGAGACTAGGCACATGTCTCACAAAGCCCATAGTAATGAGAAGTAGCAGATAAACCATGTAGTGACACAGCAGCAAATCGGCAAAAACATCCATATGACATCCATCAACCTGAGAGTTGGCCTTCAAAAAAGCACCACCGGCTAACTTTTCATTAGAAGAACCAGCCTCCAGCTGATTAAGAAAGCCCATATGACAGCCATAATCCACCTTATCAAGGTTTGAGAATTCTGTTCTAAGCCAAACCAAACGACCTCCAACAATTCGAGAATTAGCATCAAGACTAGCGCCTGAAAGAACATAGCATGGTATGCTGTCAAGACCACCACCATACTGGCTAAGTGGACTGCCAAAGTTAAATCCATCATAGTTAGCACAGTACAGTGTTTCATAAAAATCATCCTTTATAGGCTCTTTGAAACATATAGGTCCAAAAACCTAATCCGGGTCTTCAACCAACCACCCCAGTAATCTGAAATCAGCAACCACTTCTTTCAAAACATTAACACTGATAAGAGCGAAGTCATCAGTGCAAGCCTCCCAACCACCTGTTTCATGACCATGGCCATACATAACCGAAATCCAGCCTACGACCAACATTTCCAGCTGGAAGACATCATAACAAGCACCATTTATCTGCAGCTTCCCGAAAGCCGCAGCAGCAATAAAAGTAGAAACATCAAACACCATCTGGAGATTTTCTTTATCTATCCCCAACAGGGAATCAAACTGAACATCTCCCACGCTTCTCACAGCAGTTCTAAGCTCCGAACCTGCTTTTCTCCACCTGATATTCTGCATAGACACACAGCCAATAATATCCCACTTCTTCGAAGAATTCATTGAAGTAGCTGTAGGAACAATCACTTCACCATTTAACATAGAATGAGGCAACCAGGTTTCCAAAAATAAACATGTTAACCATTTCCCTGCCACGACCCTGGCACAACCTCGCTGAGACATATTATCAAACATATGGTGGGTAGGACCAATACTCACCTCCTGCATAGAAAGTACATCTTTCCCTTGCGAGAGAAGCTCGGAATGAAATCCTCATCATTGACATCAGTAAGAAATGTCAATCCCCTATCCATTGAAGGTACTGCAAAGATGCAGACCTCTAAACGTAAAAGACACAAATCAGTCTGCAATTCCTGAATCCATCGAGTCATAAAAAACCCCATTACCTTCGTTAGCAAATCTACTCGAAAGAAGACTCCAACCTCATTCTTATTGAACCCCAAGGGTTCCCACCAAACTGAACCCATAGTGTGCAAGAAGCTCAACGAGGGAACAAACTCACCAGAACTGGTGGGCTCAACATAATGGATTTCTCCATATAAAATCTTTAACGCTGAGACGAGCATAAAGATAGTATCACATCTTAAGGAACTGGTCCTAAAAGTCAGACCCAAGACAAATCCAGACTGTGCTAAAACAAGCAACAAGCCGACATCATAGACGGCATCTCTAGTTGACACAACCAGAGACCCATACAAACACGACCCATTTCTCAAATTCGGACTTGAAGTCCAAACCCAAACAGGAGAGATCAAAATACCCATTTATAATATATATTATAAGAAATATGGTGAATAGGTGGAAGATTAGAAGGAGAAGATGGATTTGCGAGAGGAAATAGTGTAGATCTGATGGAAAATGGTGAAGATTAGGCTGAATAATAGTGGCGGCTAGGTAGGGTTTTTAGAGAGAGGTTAGAGAGAAGCTAGAGAGAAAGTCGACTCTCATTTTTATTATTTGGTGATTTCTTGAAGTGCTTTTGAGTCGGTTGTATTTCGGACGGATTAGTTTATATTATTAAAGGAGGTGCTGTCCAAATTTTTATTTAGATTATTTTGTAATTCGTAGAGTAAATTGATAATAACCAATTGTGAATGGATATGAATATACGTGTTAGTCGGTACAAGTGTGAGTTAATAATACGTGCTAAGTGCTTATATGATTTTGTGATTGTACATTATTATTTTGAGAATATGATCTATATAAGCTATATGTGACAAGTTGACAAGCATATAGGACACGTTTGGGTAGAACAGAATTAGACGGCTAAGGTTGTAAGTGTACTGAAGCAGTACTTTACCTATATACATGTACAAATAGGAGGCCGGCTATGGGTCAGTGCACGTGTGGATAGAATCTTGAGGAATGGAATAATTATCGGAATTGACGAGTGTGCTCGTGTAGAGACTAACAAGTGATAAAGGAAAGACAGATGGGTGATCGAAGAAAGGTCAATGTAAAAAAAAGGAGAGATTAATGTAAAGTGAGTAAAGGATCGAGATATTGAAACTGCGTGTATTGAGGCAAGTTTACTATACCTCACTTATTGTTCAAGTGATGTGAAACCTTCTGTGTTTATTTGTTCTTTCGTTATCCTTTCTTGCAAGCAATTACATTCTTCATATTTATTCTAAATAATGTGAGCCTGTTGATTTTACGATATTTCTTCAAACCATTTTTGCTAGTGCCTATACCCTTTATTTTATTTTGACTGACATTCTTCTTTTATTAATTTACAAACACTCACTCTCAAAGTATTCTGTCATTATTTATGTTCCTCACCTATTGTTCAGGCGTTGAATTCTTTTAAAATTAATTTATTTCAATATTCCTCGTCTTTACTAATATTTTTCAAGGAGCTTTTTTCTTCAAATTATTGTAACTAATTCGAGGTTTATACTGTTGTTGAGGCATGTGTTGCTCAATGACGGTTAAGACCGAGAATGAATTGAGATCTTCTTAATTATTCAAACTCATTATTATCATGCCGGTTTTGGCAGCTAAAGCCTGTGAGTGCTTAACCCACAGAACTGAGACCTTGTGTAAGAACTTGTATTAAAAATGTAATTATTATTATTGAATGGAATAAATATTTATCTGATTTATTCAACTCGATGGAACGATGTGTTATAGACGGATATTATTATCGTTATATGTATTTAATTGAGGTTAGAGAGTTCCCCGTATAAGTAAAAAAAAATGTGTTAGTTGATCGTATTCTTCTAATAAAAAAAAAAATCATGTTAGTAGTATTTGTCGTTTCAGCAGACCGTACTTTTAAAAGCGCAGCGGTTTCGTTTTTAAAAGCGTATTTATATCAAAACTGATCAAATAAATTTTAAAATATTCTTGTCTCAAGTTTTATTTATTCTATCATGTTTGAGGATTTTTCAAATTATTTTCGTGAATTCTCGTAAAAGATTCGCCTTTCGTTTTATATCCGTAAGTCAGTTAATCGGCATTTTGAGACCAGATGCACGAAAACCAAGATACCAATCATTCACATTATAATATTCAAGCTTCTGGCAAAGCCACCACTTATTAGCACAGCCAAACCCACTCAAACACAGCCATCATTCAGCTGTATTATTGCTTCCAATAATCAAAATTTCTACCAACCAAATTTTCTCTCAAGTGTTCTTCATTTTCAAGCTCCAAATCGGAGGCCTTCCCGGAATCGAAATCAAACGTTCTAGCAGTCAAAACAAAGGTATAAAAATCTAGTTTCTAAATATGTGCCCAGAATTCGTGGGGGATCAATATTTGATTTTATATGATTTTTACAAAATTCGAATTTAAAGATTCAAAATTATGATTTTTCGTAAACTTGATTGTTTATGTGATTTGATGATTCCATGTTGTAGATAATTTTCTCCTGATCAGTTTGGTATATCATATGTGGATTTTTGAGTTCCATATCAAGTAGAAATCGAGGTTTGATTGTTGTGTTCTTCGTGTTCTTCGTGTTCTTCGTGTTCTTGAGAATCAAACCAACAATTGGAGGTGTTATCGGAGTCCGATTTCGACGATCTTATAGTCGAATCGAAGCTCACATCATCTAGTTTCCTAATATGCAATCCATTTCATCAAATGATCAATTTTCAATTTTATATGAATTTGTAAAGAAATCTGCCGAATTTTCCGACCACCTTGCCGGATTTTGGTTGTGTTTTTGCTTTTTTCGTTGGCACGGTTGGGTTCGTCTTGAAATTTTGCTCAAAATGCATATATTACACGCTTGATTTGGTTAAGTTATGTGTAAGTTATGGTCGCCGGAAGATTTGGCGGTCACCGGAAAAATTTTCAGATTTCCGGCTTTTTACCGATTGATACCTACACTATTGAAGATGATGAAGTTGGAATACTGTAGTTTCAAGATTCACACTTTGGTCCCTGATTTTTGAAAATCTGTTTTCAAATAAATTAAATCCGAAAATCATTTTTTTTATAAATGATTTTTAATTTGAAAAATTATTTATAAATTCGAAAAACGATTAATTTTTTTTTTTCTAAATTTCAGAATAATATTTCTGGAAATTTTTATTTTAAATTTTGATTTTGTTTTTATCATTTTATTTAATTAATGATATTACAAAACATTTCTTAAATTGTTTTAATTAGAATTAATTACTTTTAATTATGTTAATTAATTTTAAAGAATATTTAATTGATTTAATTATTTAATAAATGATTTTATTTATTAAATAATTTATTAATTTATTAATTATTTATTTAATTGATATAATTGAGGATATTTAATTCCAAATTAGCCCGTTTTGAGTTTTAAATGCTTTAAAAATATTAGAAAAATCCCAAAAATTATGAAAATTGTTTTAAAAATATTTCGAAGCGAGATTTAATTTATGACGAGGTTTGGACATATGTTAAAAATATTTGTAGAGTTCCATTAATTGATTACGTGATCTGAATGTGTCCGCTAGGGCAATATAAATGTTACGTGCTAAATGAATTATGTAAATTATGTGAATTACATGAAATACGTGGATTGAATAGGGAGATGTATTAGTATTTGATTCGAGACGTTTATTATAGAGTCGAGTCAGAGGAGCAAAGGAAAAGCTAAAGCAGAAGGTTACGAAAATATTTAAACGGACTTGACCTTATTATCAGGCAAGTATTTTTCTATCACTTGTTATCCTATTAAATATACAAATGCTATGCCATGTATCCCTTTAAATTATTGTTCAAGAAATCATTCTTAAATTATTCACAGCATGAATCCATTGAATTATTCTTATCAACTTTGACGAGATTCATTTAAATTATCATTGACGATTCATTTCAATCTTTTTAGGCATTCGCTCTAGTCGATGCCTTATTACTCTTGATTAATTATTATTACCCAGATTGTGGCGTTCGACTTCGTCGACGCCTATAATATCGTTGCATTCGATTTACCCATTTCTTGTATCGATCTAGACGACACCTATTGTTATTATTGTTGATTCTTCATTATCACCCCATTGTTGTATCGAACTCATTGATACTAGATGTTGTACCATTTTTTATCATACATTCACTTTGAATTGTTTTCCTGGAACGTGAACTTCCAGTGATTGTTGTGATCGAGGTTGTCAATCTTCCGACACCTAATTATGATTTAAAGGTTGTCAATTGTACCGACACCTGAACGTAAGGTTAGAATTGGTGGATTTATATAAAACTTGACCTTAATTGGTCTGACCATATATTGGTCGATGTGTAAGGCCTTTCAGTGCCTTGGATCCGATGAGGACTTTGCTTTGTGCACTGTCCGGGTTAGAGCGTGACTGATCAGCATGCCTAACTTTGTTTTTAAAATTATGAGATGGACCAGTTCTAACGTTCTGAGTAATTGACTCTAGTTGATGTTGAGACACTTTCTTATGGCATTATTGATTGTCGGAACTTATCCGAATTTATCTGTTCATATCACTGAACTTGATTCACCTTTCAGATATTCCAGTATGGCTTGTAGTTAATACCTGGAACGATTAAAAGTTTATTATTTATTTATACATTGAAGGGTATTCTTGTTGAGCTTTCTGGCTCACCTTGCAATGTAATGTTTCTTTTCCAGTTAAGATCGAGGATGTTTAGACCTAGTGGCTCGGCAGCCAGGGGAGTGAGGTTTGATGATTGAGAGTGCAGCTGGTTTAATTTCGTGTATTGTTGTAATAAATGGATTGGATAGACCAGACATTTAAGATCTATCAGATTGTATTAAATTATATTTGAGGTTTGTAATAGTAATTAGCAGTGTTTGTTTCATACTTTAGCCTGTGCTCGTATCTTGGATGAGGGATTGTATTATTATTGTTCCGCATTTACAGGTTTGTATTGTTTAAGTGAGTTGTGAGCCCGGATCTGTATCCCGGATCTGCGAGGCATCACAGTTGGTATCAGAGCCACAGGTTAAGGTCCCTGAAACAGTAGGAAGTAGAGTCTAGATTAAGAAACGAGTTGCAATAGTCAGGAGTACGTATTAGATGTTAAGTAGAGCGATTTGAGATAGGGTTCACCTTAGGTTAGTAAGATGAGTATTGCGACGTTATAGGGTCTTTCGACGTATCACGCGAGTAGAAGTTCGATGCATCCAAATATCTGACTGGGAGCAAGGCTTTAGAGACGTCATGAACGTTATAGAGAATGCGAAAGTACTATGAACGAGTTACGAAAGCAATTATTGGCATGGATTAGAAGTAAGGGAGTGGCTGGGTACTACTAACCATTTTTGGTATCGTTTGTTGTTGTATTGTCGACTAGAGGATAGTAGTTTTCATTATGATTGAATTTTATTTCATTTTCTTTCCATTGAAGCGATCTTACGCTTGTACCAATTTGGTATAAAAGATGTTGATCAGTTATAAATATTCATTTTCGTCATTCACTTGTCAGTTTCATATACCTTGATTTAGTCGATGATTATTTCCACGACATTGTGCACACAATTTTTATCTCTTGTCATATCTTTATATTACATTTTGCCATCAAACTTTGTATAGCAACCCTGAACCACTGTTTTGATTTTTATACTCTTGATAAATTTTTTTAGCCAATTATAACTTGAATTGTTATTGATCAAATTACTTTTCCCTATCAGTTTTTGAGAATGCCTCCAAGAAGAACTCGCCAACTTACTGGTCAACACACCAATCCTGAACAGCGAACCAATTCACCTCTTAGAAATCAGATGGACCCTATGTTGGTTCAACTATTGCAAACTTTGACTCAACAGACTGCTACTCTAGCTCAGCAGCAACAACAACTACAACAACAATTCGCAGCTCAGCAGCAACAACGGCAGGAACCAACTGTTCCAGTGGTTACCTTCAAGGCCTTTCAAGCAGTAAAACCACCAGAATTCAAGGGGTCAACAGACCCAGTCGATGCTAAGAATTGGTTGAAAGAGATAGAGAAGGCGTTCGCTTTGGTGCAAGTCCC
Source organism: Kitagawia praeruptora (assembly GCA_037693485.1). NCBI lineage: Eukaryota > Viridiplantae > Streptophyta > Magnoliopsida > Apiales > Apiaceae > Kitagawia > Kitagawia praeruptora. Next base: position 107,655,304 of record CM075348.1, read on the forward strand.
GGAAGATAAACAAACAGAATATGCCAGCTACTTTCTAAAGAATGAAGCCACTCATTGGTGGGAGTCAGTGAGAGCCCTGGAGAATACCGAGGTGGTTACATGGGAGAGGTTTAAGGAGATGTTTTTGGAGAAGTACTTTCTGCTCTTCATGAGCGACAAGATGGAGGTCAAGTTTTTGGAATTGAAACAGGGGAATATGTCAGTTGCTGATTATGAAGCAAGATTTACAGAACTAGCAAGGTTTGTCCCTTCCTATGTGGACACAGAAAGGAAGAAAGCGAAGAGGTTTCAGCAAGGACTAAAGTCCTGGATTCGAACCAAGTTGGCTATATTGGAACTGAACACCTATGCTGCGGTGGTTCAGAAAGCTATGATTGCAGAAGAAGAAAGTGAGCAGTATCAGAAGGAGAAAGAGGGAAAGAAACGAAAATTGGGAGTGGTTGATAACAAGCAGATTCAGGGTGGTTCTCAAAACTATCTTAATAAAAGACAGGGGTTCCAAGCTGGGAAGAATGTGGGGATGAGGAGACCAGATGGAGGGAATGGAGGTCAAGGCAACCGAACTCAAGGGGTGAACCAATCAGGAGTTAATAGACCATCACTGCCAGATTGCAAGACGTGTGGTAAGAAACATCCTGGTTTATGTCACAAGTTAACTGGGAATTGTTTTAAGTGTGGACAGAAAGGGCATTTCTCTAGAGAATGCAAGGTTGGGATTGTGTGTCACAGATGTGGGAAGCCAGGGCATATAATCAAGGACTGTAGAGTACCCCCAGCGAAACTACCAGCTATAGCAAACGCAATGATTCCGGCAATTGAGGCACCTCCAGCGAGGAACATTCAGCCGATTGCCCGAACCTTCAACATGTCTATGAACGAGGCTGTGCAAGAGTCCGATGTTTTGGCAGGTACGCTTCTTGTAAATTCCGTCAATGCCAAGGTGTTAATTGATTCTGGAGCTACGAAGTCTTTTATTTCTTTAGATTTTGTCAGTAAATTGAATTGTGAGATGAGATTGTTAGACGAGGTGTTAGTTATAGAGATAGCTAATTCGGAGCGCATACCCGTCGATCAGGTGTGTCCTCGTTGTGATGTTGTAGTTTTAGGGCACTATTTTTATGCCAACTTAATACCCTTCCAACTAGGAGACTTTGATGTAATCCTAGGGATGGATTGGTTGATAGAGCATAGTGCCCAGATAGATTGTAGAGGTAAGAAATTGACGTTACGATCCCCTGATAATGTAAAGGTTGTTTTCCGCGGTCAGAAACAAACTAGGAAGTTCTTGACTATTGTGCAGACTAAGAGATTACTTAGACAAGGATGTGAAGGCTATTTAGCCTACGTACGAGACACAAAAACAGAGATGCCTAAGTTGGAAGAGATTCCAGTAGTGAATGAGTTTCCAGATGTTTTTCCCGATGAGCTTCCAGGTTTACCTCCAGATCGGGAAATAGAATTTGCGATTGACCTAGCCCCAGTACTATTTGTTAAAAAGAAAGATGGGAGCATGAGGTTGTGTATTGACTACCGAGAGTTGAATAAATTGACTATTAAGAATAAGTATCCATTGCCAAGGATAGATGATTTGTTTGACCAATTGAAAGGAGCTGTCCACTTTTCGAAGATTGATTTAAGATCGGGTTACCATCAGCTAAAGATCAAACCTGAAGATGTACCTAAGACGGCATTCCGAAGTAGGTATGGACACTATGAATTTTTGGTAATGGCTTTTGGACTGACAAATGCACCAGCTGCTTTTATGGACTTGATGAACAGGGTATTTAAGAGATACTTGGATAAATTTATAATTGTAGTCATTGATGATATTTTGGTATATTCCAAGACAGAAGAGGAACATAGGGAAAATTTGAGGATAACGTTGAGGATCTTGAGAAAGGAAAGGTTGTTTGCTAAGTTTTCAAAATGTGAATTTTGGCTAAGAGAAGTTCAATTCTTAGGGCATGTGGTAAGCAGTGAAGGGATTAAAGTAGACCCGGCTAAGATTGAGGCTGTACTAAATTGGGAGAGACCAAAGACACCGACAGAGGTCAGGAGTTTTATGGGATTGGCAGGTTATTATCGAAGATTCGTCCAAGACTTTGCAAAGATAGCCACTCCACTAACCAAGTTGACAAGGAAGAGTGAGAAGTTTATTTGGAATGACAAGTGTGAGGAAAGCTTTCAAGAACTGAAAAAGAGGTTGGTGACGGCTCCAGTGTTGACATTGCCAGATGAACAAGGAGACTTTGTGATCTATAGTGATGCGTCCCATAAAGGACTGGGATGTGTATTGATGCAGCATGACAAGGTGATAGCCTATGCTTCCAGACAATTGAAAATACATGAACAGAAATATCCTACCCATGACTTGGAACTAGCAGCCATTGTTTTTGCACTCAAGATTTGGAGACACTATCTATATGGAGAGAAGTGTGAGATTTACACTGACCACAAGAGTTTGAAGTATATTTTCACCCAGAAGGAACTTAACATGAGACAAAGGAGATGGTTGGAACTGATTAAAGACTATGATTATACCATCAATTATCATCCGGGGAAAGCCAATGTGGTAGCAGATGCCTTGAGTAGGAAGGAAAGATTGAACATGTTTACTATGAACCAAGAATTATTCAGGGAATTTGAGAAATTGGAAATAGAGATTCGTGCCCCAGTTTGTGCAACTGATTTGAATTACGCAATGACATTTCAACCAGAACTGTTGGAGAGGATCAGAAAGTGCCAAGAAGAAATAATGAACCATGATGTGAATGAATTGTCGGGAGAAGAGTTAAGCAGCCAAAAGGACGAGGAAGGAGTCTTAAGATTTTCTTCTAGAATTTGGATTCCTAATGTGGCAGAACTGAAGAATGAAATTTTACAAGAAGCTCATAATTCAAAGTTCTCAATTCACCCCGGGAGTACGAAGATGTACCGAGATCTGAAAGAAAATTTTTGGTGGCCAGACATGAAAAGAGAGATTGCAGAGTGGGTTAGTAAGTGTTACACTTGCCAAAAGGTTAAAGCAGAACATCAGAGGCCGAGTGGATTGTTACAGCCCCTAGAGATTCCTGAATGGAAATGGGAACAGATTGCCATGGATTTTGTGGTGGGATTACCCAGGACGAAAGCTAATCACGACGCCATTTGGGTTATCATTGATAGATTAACTAAGTCGGCACATTTTCTACCGATCAACGAAAGATATACAATGGACAAGTTAGTTCACCTGTACTTGAAAGAGATAGTGATGCGACATGGAGTCCCTGTTTCGATTGTGTCTGATAGAGACCCGAGATTCAATTCCAGATTTTGGCGACAATTTCAAGAAGCTCTGGGAACTAAACTGAACATGAGCACTGCATATCATCCGCAGACTGATGGCCAAAGCGAGCGTACGATTCAAACGATTGAAGACATGTTGAGAGTGTGTGCGATGGACCTTCAGGGTAGTTGGGATGACCATCTGCCTTTGGTGGAGTTCTCTTATAACAACAGCTATCACGCTAGCATTGGAATGCCACCATATGAAGCTTTATACGGACGACGGTGTCGATCTCCATTATATTGGGAAGAGGTAGGCGAGAAGAAGATATTGGGAACCGAGCTGATCCAGCAAACCAAGGACAAGGTTGAACTTATACAGAAGAGATTGATAGCCGCACAGGATCGACAACGGAAATACGCTGATCGAGCCAGGAAGGACATAAACTTTGAAGTAGGAGAACCAGTTTTGCTGAAGGTATCTCCATGGAAAGGGCTAGTGAGATTCGGGAAGAAAGGAAAGCTAAGTCCAAGATTCGTTGGGCCGTTCGAAATCCTGAAGAAAGTTGGGAAAGTTGCTTACGAGTTAGCGCTACCTCCGCATTTACAACATGTTCATAACGTTTTCCACGTGTCAATGTTGAAGAGGTTCTATCCAGATTCAAACCAGGTGATAGAGTCAGAACCAGTTGAGATTCAGCCGGATTTGTCCTACGTAGAACTACCGGTAGAGATTTTAGACAGGAAGGAGAAGGTGCTTAGAAATAAGACCATTTCGATAGTAAGAGTTTTGTGGAGAAATCCTAGGGTCGAAGAGTCTACCTGGGAGCTAGAAAGTGAGATGTTAGAGAGGTATCCACACCTATTTGCTTAGTTTGATTCTGAGGACAGAATCCTTTTAAGGAGGGAAGATTGTAAGAACTTGTATTAAAAATGTAATTATTATTATTGAATGGAATAAATATTTATCTGATTTATTCAACTCGATGGAACGATGTGTTATAGACGGATATTATTATCGTTATATGTATTTAATTGAGGTTAGAGAGTTCCCCGTATATGTAAAAAAAAAAATGTGTTAGTTGATCGTATTCTTTTAATAAAAAAAAATCATGTTAGTAGTATTTGTCGTTTCAGCAGACCGTACTTTTAAAAGCTCAGCGGTTTCGTTTTTAAAAGCGTATTTATATCAAAACTGATCAAATAAATTTTAAAATATTCTTGTCTCAAGTTTTATTTATTCTATCATGTTTGAGGATTTTTCAAATTATTTTCGTGAATTCTCGTAAAAGATTCGCCTTTCGTTTTATATCCGTAAGTCAGTTAATCGGCATTTTGAGACCAGATGCACGAAAACCAAGATACCAATCATTCACATTATAATATTCAAGCTTTTGGCAAAGCCACCACTTATTAGCACAGCCAAACCCACTCAAACACAACCATCATTCAGCTGTATTATTGCTTCCAATAATCAAAATTTCTACCAACCAAATTTTCTCTCAAGTGTTCTTCATTTTCAAGCTCCAAATCGGAGGCCTTCCCGGAATCGAAATCAAACATTCTAGCAGTCAAAACAAAGGTATAAAAATCTAGTTTCTAAATATGTGCCCAGAATTCGTGGGGGATCAATATTTGATTTTATATGATTTTTACAAAATTCGAATTTAAAGATTCAAAATTATGATTTTTCGTAAACTTGATTGTTTATGTGATTTGATGATTCCATGTTGTAGATAATTTTCTCCTGATCAGTTTGGTATATCATATGTTGATTTTTGAGTTCCATATCAAGTAGAAATCGAGGTTTGATTGTTGTGTTCTTCGTGTTCTTCGTGTTCTTGAGAATCAAACCAACAATTGGAGGTGTTATCGGAGTCCGATTTCGACGATCTTATAGTCGAATCGAAGCTCACATCATCTAGTTTCCTAATATGCAATCCATTTCATCAAATGATCAATTTTCAATTTTATATGAATTTGTAAAGAAATCTGCCGAATTTTCCGACCACCTTGCCGGATTTTGGTTGTGTTTTTGCTGTTTTCCTTGGCACGGTTGGGTTCGTCTTGAAATTTTGCTCAAAATGCATATATTACACGCTTGATTTGGTTAAGTTATGTGTAAGTTATGGTCGCCGGAAGATTTGGCGGTCACCGGAAAAATTTTCATATTTCCGGCGAACCTCCATTAAAGCTGGTCACCGAGCTTTTTACCGATTGATACCTACACTATTGAAGATGATGAAGTTGGAATACTGTAGTTTCTAGATTCACACTTTGGTCCCTGATTTTTGAAAATCTGTTTTCAAATAAATTAAATCCGAAAATCATTTTTTTTATAAATGATTTTTAATTTGAAAAATTATATATAAATTCGAAAAATGATTAAATTTTTTTTTTTCTAAATTTCAGAATAATATTTCTGGAAATTTTTATTTTAAATTTGGATTTTGTTTTTATCATTTTATTTAATTAATGATATTACAAAACATTTCTTAAATTGTTTTAATTAGAATTAATTACTTTTAATTATGTTAATTAATTTTAAATAATATTTAATTGATTTAATTATTTAATAAATGATTTTATTTATTAAATAAAAACCAAACCAAACATACCCAGTATATCCCGCATGATTTTATTTATTAAATAATTTTATTAATTAATTAATTATTTATTTAATTGATATAATTGAGGATATTTAATTCCAAATTAGCCCGTTTTGAGTTTTAAATGCTTTAAAAATATTAGAAAAATCCCAAAAACTATGAAAATTGTTTTAAAAATATTTCGAAGCGAGATTTAATTTATGACGAGGTTTGGACATATGTTAAAAATATTTGTAGAGTTGCATTAATTGATTACGTGATCTGAATGTGTCCGCTAGGGCAATATAAATGTTACGTGCTAAATGAATTATGTAAATTATGTGAATTACATGAAATACGTGGATTGAATAGGGAGATGTATTAGTATTTGATTCGAGACGTTTATTATAGAGTCGAGTCAGAGGAGCAAAGGAAAAGCTAAAGCAGAAGGTTACGAAAATATTTAAACGGACTTGACCTTATTATCAGGCAAGTATTTTTCTATCACTTGTTATCCTATTAAATATACAAATGCTATGCCATGTATCCCTTTAAATTATTGTTCAAGAAATCATTCTTAAATTATTCACAGCATGAATCCATTGAATTATTCTTATCAACTTTGACGAGATTCATTTAAATTATCATTGACGATTCATTTCAATCTTTTTAGGCATTCGCTCTAGTCGATGCCTTATTACTCTTGATTAATTATTATTACCCAGATTGTGGCGTTCGACTTCGTCGACGCCTATAATATCGTTGCATTCGATTTACCCATTTCTTGTATCGATCTAGACGACACCTATTGTTATTATTGTTGATTCTTCATTATCACCCCATTGTTGTATCGAACTCATTGATACTAGATGTTGTACCATTTTTTATCATACATTCACTTTGAATTGTTTTCCTGGAACGTGAACTTCCAGTGATTGTTGTGATCGAGGTTGTCAATCTTCCGACACCTAATTATGATTTAAAGGTTGTCAATTGTACCGACACCTGAACGTAAGGTTAGAATTGGTGGATTTATATAAAACTTGACCTTAATTGGTCTGACCATATATTGGTCGATGTGTAAGGCCTTTCAGTGCCTTGGATCCGATGAGGACTTTGCTTTGTGCACTGTCCGGGTTAGAGCGTGACTGATCAGCATGCCTAACTTTGTTTTTAAAATTATGAGATGGACCAGTTCTAACATTCTGAGTAATTGACTCTAGTTGATGTTTAGCCACTTTCTTATGGCATTATTGATTGTCGGAACTTATCCGAATTTATCTGTTCATATCACTGAACTTGATTCACCTTTCAGATATTCCAGTATGGCTTGTAGTTAATACCTGGAACGATTAAAAGTTTATTATTTATTTATACATTGAAGGGTATTCTTGTTGAGCTTTCTGGCTCACCTTGCAATGTAATGTTTCTTTTCCAGTTAAGATCGAGGATGTTTAGACCTAGTGGCTCGGCAGCCAGGGGAGTGAGGTTTGATGATTGAGAGTGCAGCTGGTTTAATTTCGTGTATTGTTGTAATAAATGGATTGGATAGACCAGACATTTAAGATCTATCAGATTGTATTAAATTATATTTGAGGTTTGTAATAGTAATTAGCAGTGTTTGTTTCATACTTTAGCCTGTGCTCGTATCTTGGATGAGGGATTGTATTATTATTGTTCCGCATTTACAGGTTTGTATTGTTTAAGTGAGTTGTGAGCCCGGATCTGTATCCCGGATCTGCGAGGCGTCACACCTTGGGTAATTTAGAATTTCTTAAATCTTTATTTTAATCTATTCAAATCTATTATGGTTGTTCAAACTTTACAGTGTAATTTCATAAATTGATAATCCTTTAAATAAGTGGTTAGCCAGTGCAGTAACTTAAATCTTCTGTTGAACTTCAAATTTTCTTTATTCCCTGCTTTCTTTTTAATTGTTGTTCCATTTCTAAAATCTAAATAATTGCTCAGTTATTTAATTTTGTTAGGATCAGGCACTTATCACTGCGCTAAAAGCCCCGGTGCTTGTAGCAAGGCGCAACCTTATTTCCTTTAACCTTAGCCAGTGTGCCTAGCGCCACGGTCCAATTTAAGGAGATGTTACCATGCCACACAATCCCCCCAGCATCTGCCCGCCAATACACCATGACAGAACAAATGCCTTCACTGGGTGGGATTCGAACCCGCGACCTAGCTCTGATACCAATTGTTAGGATCAGGCGCTTACCACTGCGCTAAAAGCCCCGGTGCTTGTAGCAAGGCGCAACCTTATTTCCTTTAACCTTAGCCAGTGTGCCTAGCGCCACGGTCTGATTTAGGGAGATGCTGGCCATGCCACATAAATTTATCATGTTCCTTGTTGATAAATGATTCTGTTTTGTTGAACTATACCTTGCTTAGTTTAATCTTACTGTTTTGTTGTTTATGATTCCCTATATCGAATGCTTCACTGTTCCTAAATCTTTTATTGTTACTCCTTAAAATGGTTTAATTAATTAAAGATGTTTTAAAAATTACTTATACTAGGCTGATCTATTATCAATAAGTATAAAGGACTTAAAAGTGATATGTTTTAAAAGTTTCAAAGATTTTATTGTGGGTGATTCCGTCAAAATGTTTTCTACGGATTCCTCAAAATTGGAGCATCTTAAGAGGCCGGGTGACGCCGGTCCAACACTTTTTATTTAGCGTAAGAGGCTAGTGGGACTAGTCCAACAATGTAAAGGCCAATGTGTTGCTTAATTGGGAACCCAATTTTATGTCCAGAGGGACTTCGTGTCCGGTATGGGGACTTTACGTGGCTGATCACCTGTATTGTCTGTAGTCGTGAAAAAACTCCAATCAACGGAAATGATTTTAAAAGGATTTATGGAAAGTATGTTTTAATAATGGAATGGTTTTAAGAAAAGGAATGTTTTCATGAAATTATGATTTGATAAAAATGGAAAGTTATCCTATGATGGAAATTGCATTCTTTCCTTGAGATTAATTGGTCATTGATATTGTTCATCAATGAATCATTGAAATATTATTATTTCACTATATTATTAACTTGCTGAGCGTTGTTGGCTCACTCTTGCTTTGTTTTACCTTTCCTTTCAAGTTAGGGTTAAGGAGTTGAATACCTACGCTTTATAATTCAAGTGAGAGCGATGGTGCATTCTTTAAAAGTTAGATACTGAGCTAGCACGGGCATATGCTAAATGGGCTTGCGCTATGGTTTAGACAGTATAAAGGTTTGTAATTGGAATTTGAGGTAGAAGTTGTAATAATTTGTATAGTATAGATTCTTGTTTCATACCATAACCTGGAATTGATCCTCGGTGAGGAATCGATGGTGTATTAAGTTTTATTTATAATTGTTCATTGGAATTTGGTTTGGGTTGGAATACAGGTGGATAGTCAGATTTGCAAATACTTCATGCCGAAATTTTCTAAAATTCCCCTGTATCAAAGTCTATTTTATTATAAAAAGTATATTTTCAGTATTGGGAAGTCGGGGCATTACAAATTTGGTCCAAGATATACCATCACCTCCAACCGTTTATTCTCCTGATCTACATAAGATGACTTTGAAAGGCAAGACTAAAATTCATTGGAAGGATAAACATAAGGATCATATTCTGCTTTGGAATAATCGCTTGCAATATGTCAACATAATTGGTAATATAGATGTTGGTATAAGTGATCGTTATGCAGAATGGTATGTTAACATCACTCGTCCATACCTTACACGTGTTGTTGCTTCTCAAGCATATGTGGTAATTAAAATTTAGTATCACTTGTGTTTTATGTGTTTCTGTACTAACTGAATTTACCTAACGTATGCCATTTTCTTTTATTATTGTAGTTCAATATACTTAATTGTATATCCTATATAGCGGGTGGTGTGGTAAATAGAGATTACAACACTATTGATGTTCTCGATGCACATGGTAGACGGGTATTAGAGTCTCAATACAGTCGCGAGTTTCGTCAAGATTTTCCAGCCAATGACTCGTTTGTTGAGAAAGGTCCTGAAGAGGTCAAGCTGAAAAAGGTAGGTCATAAAGGAGGTCGTGGAGGAGTTAATGCTCCAAAGAGACGTAGAACACAAAAGGATGATGAGAGATGTGATAATATAAATGATGACAGTAGTGTTCATTTGGGCAAGCCAACAGCAAGCATAGAGCATGAGGTGGAAAATCATGAGGTACAGAATAGAGATATTGATCCTTCACCTATGTCATAGTATCCTAACTTTGACTTAATACCTGATTGGTCACAACAAAGAGCAAATGAGGAGGAAACTACTGCTCGTACTCCAAATAGAGATGAACCAGTCCCTATGCATCCCACCTTCAGTTTATTGTTGAATGAAGACTTTCACCCACCAGCACATGAGGACCAAGAAATAGAAGAGCCCCTATCTATTGAGGATGAACAGCACATACATGTTGATCAACAGCAGCATCAGCAGGCACTAGTCGAGGCACATGTTCCGCAAGTTGAGCAACAACAGGCAATGCTTGTGGAGGAACAATAGCAGGCACTAGGTGAGGAACATTTGCCGGTAGTTGAGCAACAACAAGCAATACCTATGGAGGAACAGCTGCCCCCACCTGTTGAACCTATTGAGTAAAAGAATTTGCATGTGGAGGAACATGTTATGCGGTTGCGTCCTCGAAAGAATAAAGGTAAAAAATGCGGGACACATTATATAAGACTTCAGTGAGTTATTAGTCCATCCTTTTTAATTTCTACGTTATTTTTATTTATTAGTTCATCATTGTCACCCTTCACTATTTCCTTTTTTAATATTATTGTGATTTTTGCAGGAAGCAATACCCCTAGTATGTTGCTGGTCTGTACTTACCTGAGTTACCTAGAGGTAAGTATCAATTTTTAAGTTGATCTTTGTGTTTAGTGGATTTAAAGTGGATATGTGATCACCTAATAGCAACTATTAAATTACTTAAAGATGGACTGTGACTAATTCTGCAACCCAAAAAACTCCATATCAATGTCATGGAATGCCAACACAAGGACACACCTTAATCAGTTCTAACTAAAAAAAAAAATATTCAAGTTGAGATTTAATTTTCTATTTTCCTTGCACTAACTTGGTTTTTATTCACTACTTCATTTTTATGCAGATTTTGGAAAAAAGATAGTGCTTCTGATGAGATTCAACATGGCTTTCGAAATGGTGATGCAGCGAAGAAATATCAAGAGGAAAATATGATAGTACTTGTTCAAAACAATTAGTATATCTATGAAGCTTTGTATCTTTTAACTCTTAGTTGTCGTGTTTTGAATATGTAATGCAGTACATTTCTGAATGATATCAGTTTCAAAAATGGTTAAATGAAGTGTTATTCTTATAGTGATTTTGGTGGAGCTATTGGCTTTTTGTCTGCTTTTTTGGCTTGTATATTAGTAATAATAAAATGGTGAGGGGTGGATTACTTTACTATAACCAAATATCTATTTTATTAAAAAATAAATCATGCTTAGACACAAATCATGCTAATTGCAGCTTGATTACTCTGTTCAAATGGCTAAACACAAGCTCTTAGTGAGGACATAACTGAGCTTTAGTCTATGAACCCTTAAATAACGTACATGAGTATAAACTAAAGTTTGTCTATATTGTGAATAAAGATTTCTTTTATGATGTGCATTTACAAATGTTTGGTCATTACCTTTTCATTACGTTGAATATTAGAACGTATTGGTTCAACTGAACTATTACTGCCACCAGCATGTGCAATTCCATTGCTTATCATATCATGCTTTGAGGCTGAGCAATTATGTGTTGGGCTTCCACTTGAATGTTTTCTTAGTGCGGCCTTATACTATTTAGTGCAGCCTTATACTGATGGTTGGCAGACTGCTCATTAGCCTAAGAATAATTACGTAGTCATTATTTACCACAGTTATAGATATGAAAACTGTCATACCAGCCCCTGAATATTAAATCTGACAAAATAGACACTGAACTTTATATTCTAGCAGTACAGTCCCTGAATTTGTAAAATGTGGCAAAGCAGCCCCTAAAATTGTAAAATAAGGAAAAAATGATCCTAAACTTGTAAAAAATAGCTCCTAAATTTAGAAAAGATTGCCAAACAAGTGCAATCACTTCCCAATCTAAATTAACAATACTAAAATAACAAACTTGCAAATAAAATTCAAAGTTTCAAATTCATGAATAATACATAAAGACCAAGTACTCCTTGTAGTGATATTATAATGCAACAAACAAAAACCAAGTCCGGAAACATTCATAATATCAAGTTGAGTTTCCTTCCAATTTCATTGGCAAGATCCTTCCACTATAATCATCTCCCTACAAAGGAAGAAAACAAAAAGAAGTAAGGATCCGTGTACTATAATCATCTTCTTATAAAGAAACAAATCAAAGGTGATTGAAAATATAGAAATATAAGATAAAAGGCCACGACTATCCCTTTGTCAGGCTGCCAGATTCAATTTTACAAATAAAATTTAAAAAATTTATTTGTATTCCCTTGGGTTTTTAACAGTTAACCTTTGGGGTTCAACAGTTCCGTTTTGGGTTTAGAAATATTCAGAACGACGAATAAACCGTATACGAACTTAGGGTTTAGGGTTATTTGTAACCCTAAACCCTAGACCCTAAACCCTAACTTAGCCTGGTTTTTAAACGCTAACGTGTTTAAAAATCAGGCCACCGGATTTAATTTTTTTAATTAAAATTTTTGAATTTTATTCAACGGTTAACCTTTGGGGTTCAACAGTTCCATTTTGGGGTTAGAAATATTCGAAATGATGAATAAACTGTATACGAACTTAGCCCTAAACCCTAGACCCTAAACCCTAACTTAGCCTGATTTTTAAACACGTTAGCATTTAAAAATCAGGCCGCCGGATTAAATTTTATAATTGTTTAATTTGTTACATAAGCTACTACATCAAGAAAAGTAAAACATACCAATGAAAATACTCTACGGAACACATGAGGAAGCTCCACTGGAAGATGTTCCTTTGCTTCTTCGTGATTCATGATAATCCATCTCATTCTTGTATCTTGTTGATTTTTTTCGGCCAGGTTTATCTGTGATATTCTCATCATCAGGGACCACTGTAGGAAATCCATCCAATAATGGCCATGCATCCTCATGTGGTAAAGGCTCAAAAGGAGTTGCATGTACCTTTCGTGCATTGTCTAGTTTATACCATTCACTAACTAAACTTGTGTGTTGAATATTTTGATTGGCACAACAAGCTAGAACATGAGAGCAAGGAATGTGATAGGTTTGCCATTTGTTACAAGTGCAGATGCGTTCCATTAGGCGAACGATATGATGGTTTCCTCCCTTTTGACCACGCTTCATTGTTGTCACCTCAAACACCCACGTGTCACGATCAAATACATTCACATGATGGCCACTTGCACGTCCCTTCCATCTATTAAGGATTTTTGTAACATGCTTGGTGAATTCATTACCATCTTTAGATTGTTTCTCTATTTCCAATCTACGTTGGTCAAAATATTCAACCACCTTGTAGAATATGGATTTAACCAATGCAGTGATAGGGAGTTTTCTTGCCACCTTGATGGCATTATTCCAACTCTCTGCAAAATTAGTTGTCATGATACCAAATCGTTTGCCATCATCAAAAGCCAAAGCCCAATGCTTTAATGGTTTATCAGCAAACCAATATTGGGCTCTAGGCTCGGCAGCTAACAACGCATTCCAATGCAAAGTAAACTTGGGACCTGTCAGCTGGCACACAATGCAACAACCTTCTCCTTCATATGTCCCTTCTTAAACATTTTACCAAAGTTAACAGCTAGGTGTCTAGCACAAAATCGATGAAGGGCAAATGGTTCCCGCCACTCAAGGTCTGGACTATTCATAGCAGATATGATCCCGGCATGTCTATCTGAAATCACAAAAACATCTCTATGTCGTTCAACAACCTTCTTCCTTAACCGATCCATAAACCAACTCCAACTTGCTACATTCTCTAACTCAACAACTGCAAATGCTAATGGGATAAGGTGGTTGAAGCCATCAACTTTTGTGGCATGTATTATGACCCCACCATACTTGTCATACAAATGTGTACCATCTATCAAGATAACTGGTATGCAATATTGAAATGCATCAATGCAAGGCTTTAATGCCCAAAACACTCGCTTGAATCTCACCACCTATCAAGAGTTTACAAATATAATAAGATAAATATGAGAAAGTAAGAATGAATGAATGAATAGCAATCGGTGCTTTAAAGGACATGTAATATGTGTAGATGCATTATTAGTACCTCAATTATAGGCTCTCCAAGGTCATGCTCCTTGAAGTGCCAATCAACAGATGTGCCATGGTTGAATGACTATACCACATTCATAAAGAAATGAAGGTACTGATAAGACTCTTCAGAAGACTTGAATAATTGTTTTTCAGATTTCTGCCTTGCAAATCTTATCTTTCCTCTTGAAGGTTTATAACCAAAATGGCTAATAGTAGTATCCACTAATACTTTCTCCGAGACATTGGGATCCGTTGCAATTTGGGTACTAATTACTTGCACAATGTTAGAAGAGTTCAAATTGCAATGATCTTGTGAAATGTTTGGATTGAGACATGTATGTGGACCCCTAGCCTCCATAACCTAAAAAAAGTGACGCTTTTTCCTCTTTCTAGCTCTCAACATCCATGCACAACCTTCTGTTTTTCTCTTGTATGCCACTTCCCGACTCTCTGAATCAGACCTTAGCACTTTGATCTCTTGATGGTTTCTAATGTGAACATCCTTAATTACACGCACCATCTCTTCTTTCGATTCAAAACCATTCCTTTTCCTAGCTCGGTAGGAACAAGAATATCTCTTGCTTTTTGCATAATAGGCTCGTTAAAGGAAGCTATGATTGATGATCCGTCAAAGGACCTATAGTACGTGATATCCTCATCTCTATACTCATTGCTTCCCATTGAGTTCCCATCACTATCCACCCGGTTCATATAAAAAGACCTACTTGAGCTTCCACTTGAAAAATTTGCACTAGCACAAACACTTTCACTACTTTGTAATTTTCTCGAACTTTGAGTGCTTTGAACACTTTTTGAAATCTGAAAAGAACTCGAACTTTGCCCCAAACCAATCATTACCTTCTCCTCATAAAGCTCAACATAATTTTTACGAAATGAATTATCCACAGCTTCAAACATAAATTCAACATCATCATCATACATAGGAGGAACTTCAAATCGATTTGTTGTGGGGTTTAAGAATCTCCGAAGTATGTTCAGTTTATACACACTCGGATCTGTCCAAAGTTTCGCATACAAAAGATCCAACAATTCTTGATATTTCAAATTAAACTTTAATTTCAATAATCTAGTCATCTTTTTATCATACTTAACACCTTCTACATCATCACTAACAATGTTACCATCAAAGTATATCCAACCATAAATAAAACTTGATTCTGATGCCATTACACAGTAGCTACAATCAATGTAAACGAAAGATTAAATTGTAATCAAGTGATGATGTAAATACATGGAATGGAATAGAACAGAAACAACATTTCGGAACCGAGATTGAATGAAAGAAACAAGAAACAAGTTACAAAGGCTGCGTTTCTGTGGATCCCCAAAATACATCTCTATACTTATATTAGGATACCCAATATACTTATGCGTATTAAGTATTACCCGAACGATAACTGCGTATCCTATATATTTCAACACTAAGATTGTTTCATAATACCCTAATAAGTTATGTGTGTTCCCAAATACTAGTTTTATTTCGGTTCATGTTACCCAAGCTTTATTTGGGTATCCAATTTAAAATTGTAAAATTCAAATGTTACCCAATCTGTATTTGGGTATCCAGTTTAACATTTATAAATTCACATGTAAGACCCAAACAAGAAATGCGTATCAATTCAGATTTATAAAATTTCACATATTACCCAAGCTATATTTGGGTATCCAACTGAAATTATAAAATTCCACAAGTTACCCAAGCTGTATTTGGGTATCCAGTTTTAAATTATAAAATTACACATGTTACACAAACTGTATTTGGGTATCGAATGTATAATTATATATTTCCACATGTTACCCAAGCTGTATTTGGGTATCCATTTTAAAATAATAAATTTTCCCATGTTACCCAAGCTGTATTTAGGTATCCAATTGAAAATTATAAAATTTCACATGTTACCCAAGCTTTATTTAGGTATCCAGTTTTACATTTACAAACTTCCCATGTAAGACCCAAGCAAGAAATGCGTATCAATTCAGATTTATAAAATTATAAAATGTCACATATTACCCAAGTTGTATTTGGGTATCCAATTGAAATTATAAAATTCCACATGTTACCCAAACTGTATTTGGGTATCCAATTTAAAATGATAAAATTTCCCATGTTACCCAATCTGTATTTGGGTATCTATTTTAAAATAATAAATTTTTCCATGTTACCCAAGCTGTATTTGGGTATCCAATTTAAAATAATAAAATTTCCCATGTTACCCAAGCTTTATTTGGGTATCCAGTTTTACATTTACAAACTTCCCATGTAAGAGCCAAACAAGAAATGCGTATCAATTCAGATTTATAAAATTATAAAATGTCACATATTACCCAAGCTGTATTTGGGTATCCAATTGAAATTATAAAATTCCACATGTTACCCAAACTATATTTGGGTATCCAATTTAAAATAATAAAATTTCCCATGTTGCCCAATCTGTATTTAGGTATCGAATTTAAAATTATAAATTTTCCCATGTTACCCAAGCTGTATTTGGGTATCCAGTTTTACTTTACATGTTACCCAAACAAGAAATGCGTATCAACCAATACCCAGTATAAAAATGCGTAACAAATCCGGTATTTTCAGACACCTCATGCGCCCGTTGCTATTTTTGTCACTGCTGTATAAAAAATGGTTAATTTGTTACTTCACCCTTTTTCTAATTGCAGAAATTGATCAATTAATTACAATTGTGTCAGAAATTAAAAAGTTTGAAACTAATTTCACTATTACCCCAAGAGCCGCCTCCTTTTGTTTTGTCTCAAGTTAGTCGATGGGCTTCCACTGAATTTTCTCCGGTGGAAAGCCCCAACCAATTAGTTTTCTTTCGTTTTCATTGATTTCCTTTCAATAAAATCCAATTTTTTGAGTGTTTGTGCGTCTCTCCTTTTGGAGTGTGTGTTTTGTCTCTCCTTTTTGAGATGTTTGTTATGTTTTTGTTTAGTTATGTTTGGTTTTGTTCGGTGTTGGATCTATTGAAAATGATTTTGTGGATGTTTTCGGGGATCTGGAAAGCCCGCATCGAAACTGGGGCGGTGGTGATTATTGCAAAATCTCACCAATCACAACCAAAGATTGTTCATCCTTTAAGGGTTCCACTTTCGGCATGTCTATTGCTGGTATAGCTGGGGTGTCGTTCCTCTAACCTCAATTTATGCAATTGGGGGCTTCTGAACGATGGGCTAACAATGGTTTTTATGTGATAAGGTCAATTGTGATGTTGCTGCTTTCAGGAATGTCGGCGCAGTTTGGATCGTTCGGGATGTCTTCGATTTCGTTTTTAGCTAGCTTTAAGAACTTTTCAGTTCAGTGTGTTAAACGATCAGGAAACAAATCAGCTAATTGTTTTTAGTCTATTATTTGTTTTTACAACCTGGTTGTATCGACAGTCGGGGTTTTGTCAAGGTTGTGATCTGTTCTATTGAATGAAACATGCTTTTTTTTTTTGGCAAAAAAAAATAGAATTGTGTCATTATAATGTACTATGTATTTACCTAAATACCCTAAGTACGTATTTAGCGGTATTTTTTTCATAGTTATAATATCTGGCAATAAATGTTTAAATTAGAAAATAGTCAAAATTTGACATAAGGACAATAAGGAGAACTCCAATGTGCTAAGTTATAATGTTAATTCTATCTATACTATACTATTTTAAGCGAACTAGCCTATATTTGGTTAGTCATTTAGTACACTAAATTTGGTATAATAAATAATATTCGTTAGATTTTAAAATAGATAAATGAGAACCGTTGGATCTAATACTTAAAAAATATTCATTTTCTAATATTTAAAATACTCTTATAGGTTTAAGGTTCGAATCCCAACAATAACATATCTTTATTAAACATATAAATAATATTTCATAAACTATTGATGAGTGGATTTCGTAACAAATTTGTAGAGGTTTCCGATGAATTGTAAAAGCTAACTATCAACTATCGTATGGAGAATAAGGGTTGTGTTTATGGGGTGAGCTGTGCTAGAGAGTGCTTCCAACAATCACTGGTTCTTTTAGAGATAGCTAGAATGCAAAAGTCTCGGTCCCCTCTCAAGTTGCCTACCTACCCTTTATATATAGCAATCAAGCTCACGTAGTTCTAAGTCTAAGATTATTCTGCTTAATCAGCAATATGTCGAGGTTCTTATCCGAGTTTGACTCTTTTTCCTCTAGAGCCAACTACGAATAGGTTGTCTAAGTAGAGTTGAACTTGAGTTCATACTCCATTATGAGTTGTCTTTCTAATGTCTATCTATTAAAGGTAATCAAGGATCAGCTGCGTCCTAGAAGTACTCTTCAATAATAAGTCTGTCTCTCTTTTGGCTTTTTTCTAGATCTTTCTGCTTCCTATGCTTAGGAACCTAGCTATTAGGAACCTATGTCTCGGGGCCTGTTTCTCAGGAACCTCTCTATAGGAAGCTGTACCTGCGCAAATAACAAATATATTAGTCTAGGGAACCTTTTAGAGGTTTCCATCTACTCTTTGCTGCCTCCATTATTGTTGGTTAGCTAACTCGAACTCTTCTTCGAGGAGAAAACTGGTCCATTCGTAATATGCTCAGCTGCTGGTTCATAAAGAACCTCTTAATACTTATAATCTCTTGACTATCTTCTCAACCAATGCTTATTTCTTCATGTCTTGTCCTTATTTCTCTTATTGGATCTATCTTCCAGCTCAAATGCTGCTTATGGACTAGACCCTATGACTTAATGGACCCGGAACTATAGATTTGATTATATAGTCAAGGTAAATGGGAGATAGCCGTGTACACGTGGCAAACAACAACTAGGGCGGTAAATGAAATGATACACGCGCAGGAGGCGTGTGAATCTTGGAAACACCCATATCCATCCATCCATCCATCCATCCATCATCTTCTATATATAATAGCAGAACATGGAGATAATTTTGATCCAAAAAACCCCCTGTGAAAGTACAATTTTACCCTTAGAGTTTAGAAAATTACATGAAATTGCCACTACTCTTTTATTCACACAAAAAATTTGAGTAATTTATGTTCTTATGTGGAATTGAACTCATGTCCTACTAAAAAAAACTAATCCTTATAACCATTGAGCTACATAAGTTTTTAAGTTTGAATTAAAAAAACGTATTACTTAAACCCGGTCTCTCCTTTTTCCTATTTTTGCTATTAATTTAACTTTTGAGTAAATATGTTAATGATGACTTATATTATTTTATGTCCTTTTATCATTGCTCTAAAAGAAATTATGTTATATCCTATACAATATATTTATATGCTACAAAACATCTTCTTTTTAGTACTCATATGATTTATGCATAAATAAACTCTTTTATTCAAACAAAAATTTGAGTAAATTATGTTCTTATGGGGAATAAACTCATGTCCTTCTTGAAAAAACTCATCCTTACAACCATTGAGCTACATAGATTTTTGAGTTTGAACTAAAAAAACGTATTACTTAAACCCGGTCTCTCCTTTTTCCTATTTTTGCTATTAATTTAACTTTTGAGTAAATATGTTAATGATGACTTATATTATTTTTTGTTCTTTTATCATTGCTCTAAAAGAAATTATGTTATAGCCTATACAATATATTTATATTCTATAAAACATCCTTTTTTAGTGCTCATATGATTTATGCATAAATAAAATGATCCATAAATTAAAGTAGTGATATTATAATATGTGTGAACATAATATATACATTTATACTCAAAAAAAAAAAATAATCATAAAAATGTACGAATTTATATCAATGACTAGAAGATTACCCGTGCCTCGCACAGGCTTATACTCACACCCACAACCATTGAACCAACTTAACTTTTGATAAATATTTTAAAATCATTAATCACATTCATGTAACCTCCTCACTATATCTATTTTAAAATTTATTCACAGCCACAACCATTAAACCTCCTCACTATATCTATTTTAAAATTTATTCACACCCACAACCATTAAACCAGCTCAACTTTTGATACATATCTTCAAATCATTAACCACTTCATGAATAACCTCCTGACTATATGTATTTTAACATCAACGTAGTTCTGAGAATGAGGGGTCAGGCCCTTTATATAGGCGTTGGAAGCCCTATAATTAGAGTAGGGTTAGGTGACTTGGAGGCCATGTCTCCTAATTGGATGGTAATTTGACAGCTCAAGGTGGTGGGTTCTGGATCCTTCCGTAAGATTGTAGTTTCCATGTTAGAATAGGTGTTCTAGACATGGGCTATGTTTTGACCATGGGTCATGTTCATATATTTGATCATATTCGTGGGCTGTTAGATTGGGACTGTATCGGGCGTCCCCGATATAGGTCGTGTTTTAAACATTATTGATGAGTGGATTTCGTAACAACTTTTTTGTAAGAACCCAGATTTTTGGGTAGAATTAAAACTTTTATTATGTATTGATGTAAGAGTGAACAGTGGTTACAACTACATTGTAATACTGGCTTTAAAGAATGAATAATGAAAGGATATATATTCCAAGGTTATATGGCCTGAAGGATGCTATTGGGTGATAACTTAGATTAGAATAATCTATCTCCTAGAAAGTTAAGATAAGATTCTCTAGAGAGAAATAGATACCCTCATGTCATCCAAATCAATATCTATTTTAAGCCCAGCGGTTCCGTAAAAAGGTTAAGGAACACTCGAGGGTGAACCAGGTTCATTTTCCCAACTATAGGAATTAAATAAAAATAAGTGATGAATAGTGATTTTGGTGGAATTTGGAATATTATTATAATAATGTTATACCCGGTATTCGGAACGGATTTCTGAGTTCGTATTAGTGATCCAGGAGGAAAATAAGTGTATGTAAAAGCTGTCGGATTCAGAAAAAGAGCACTTTTATTTTCTCCGAGATTTCCCTAGACACTGCAAGACTTAAGGATTTATAAAAGGGAATTAAGGAATTTAAATTCGAGAAGTATTAAGAAAGATGAAGAATAGTATTAGAAATATTAAGAAGGTTTTCGGTAAAACCCTAATTAGAAACGAATGAGTTATTCCCTCAAACGATCAATGAAATGAGCAATAACCGGACAAAGAAACAAGCAGAGAACCAAGGCACATGCATGTGCAAGTGGATAGAGTCAAGTGACCAAGTAGTTACCAAAGGAACTAGATCAATTAAGAGCTAACTAAGTGCTTAGCTTCCTATCATCATCTTACCACAAAAATCTAGATATTTGTCCATCCAAATGCATCATCCATTATATCACCCTTAATAATGCAACTTGAAAGAGATATTATCTAAAAAGCAAATCACTTTATGCATTATTTTCAAGCCAACCAAGCTAAGGCACCAAACTCTCTCCAAGAACAAGCCTTTCGGCTTTCTTAATAATTCAAGAATCAAAATCCCTCTTCCCACCATTGTTTGATCTCCAAACTTTTATCCTAGATCCTATATTTCATAAAAATGATACCCTAGAAATCCTAGCTTCAAAATCCATTGTTTCCATTTTCAATAAAATCATCAAAGTCTAGTGTGAATAGTAACCTCAAGAACAAAACTTTTGGATCTTGATTTTGGTTGATGATCCAAGCTTCATGGAGGCTATACAAGGACTATACAAGGATTACTAAGTGTATACACACCCCAAGGAAGGTATAACACACTTGAAACCCTAGATCTTACTTTGAGTTTATACTTGTTCTTGATGATTTTAGAGTAGTATGTTCATGATAATGTTATAACCATGCTTAGTTAGTGATTTAGTGATTCAAATAGAATGATGATTATTATGGTGAAGCATGATGTACTTGGACAGATTGAGATGTATATGAAGTGTAGAAATTGTGTTGATGCCCGGTGTGGCTTGGTTGGTGTGTTATGATTTTAGAAAGATTCGATTTATAGCCGTCGTAATGCCCGATTTTCGTTTAACCTTAAGTAACCATGCATCACAGTAGCTTTAACTCACTGTTAAGCTTCGATTTCTTCCATGATAAGCTAGATTATGTTATAAGCTTCGTTTTGATATAAAGATCGTATGAAATGGACTTACGGTTTAGGAGTTATGATTAAATTCGTAAAAGAGGTTCGAAACCGTAATCGAAAGTTCGTAACTGAAATTGGAATCCCTTAACATGACTAAGTCAGTGACGAATCATGGTAATTAAATATTAGAGGTCATAAGGAAGGCGTGAGAGAAAACCACAAGTAAAATGGATCGTTTTCCGATTTTATAAAAATATTCGAATCGAGGATAAGTGCGAAGAAACCACTTTTCGGAGGTAACATTATTCATTAAAACCTCCTGCCCTGTTTTGGCAAAATCCCGAAAAATTAATCTTCTGATCTAAGTCCAATTTTGACTTAGCTACCTTCTAGACATTCTCTAGATCATGTACGCGAAAACGGTGCGTCATTTGAGTTAGCGGTTACCGAGTTATGAACATTTTAGTGTGTGTGAATAGTAAAGATCCGTAGTCGATTGAACTTTAAAAATACATTTCACCTATTTAGACTCGTGGCTTCGAATTGGAAATTTTATGATAAATATTACAAATACCAAAGATGATTTTATAAGTGGTTTCGTAATTAAATACGTTTCCAGTGATTTATTAAAAGTGTTGAAGTACGAGTCTCGAAATAGTGATTCTCAGAAAAGTCAACCCTAGGGGTACTACCTTGGCCACCCTTTTTGGCTAAGTTAAAAAAAGGAATTTCGAGTCGACTAAAACACGAAACTTGTTAAGAATTATCAAGACCACATATTGGTGCAAAGAACGAGGTTATAATTGATTAAGTAAGATATACGAAAAATCTGACATTAAGGGTGGGTTCGAGGTGTGTTTTGGACTGAACTTACATGACTTAAGTTAAGTTACACTTAACCTTCGAAATGTTAAGTGATTGACCTTGGTTATTGTGACTATTTATAGATCACTGGATTGACACGAGGCACACTACCCCTACAGGATTACCAGGCAAGTTTCCAATACTTGGAACTGTTGTTGTGATAATATATATGATGATTGTTTTATACATATGCCATAGCATGCATGCCTACTTTCAAGTTAATATTGAATTACTTGTTCCCTGAATTGATATCGGCTTATAGACTATATATGAAATATCAGTTATAAGCCGGGTTGTTTGGTTAAGACCCTTAGCGAAGGGCGTATGATATTCATACCTCAAATATAGACCGGGAGTCGATATTTTGTAATATATATATATATAGTCGTGGAAACCCGGAGGGATCCCAGCGACAAATTTATTATTTCGAGGATTTTTATTCGATTACGAATCTTTCGAGGAACGTTATTTGAGTATTACCTCGGTGAAGGAATATTTAATGAATATTATTTTAATATTCATTTAGAATGTCATTTATTTAATGAATATTATTTTGATCATTCATTGCAGTTATTTAGTTAATGAATATTATTTTGAATATTCATTAGAGTTATTTGGTGGACGAATATCATTCCCAAATATTCATTTGGCGTACTTATTATTATTTGGAATATTCATTTGATCTTTATTTATTTAATGAATATTACTTTCGAATATTCATTTAAGGTTTGATTTACTTAATGAATATTATTTAAAATATTCATGGGAAGTTCTATTTACTCAAGGAATATTACTTCGAATATTCCTTTAAAGTTTTGATTACTAAATGAATATTATTCTGATATTCATTTAGAATATTATTTGTTTAATGAATATTATTTGGATATTCATTTGGAATGTTATTTGTTAAATGAATATTATTTTCAAATATTCATTTAAGGTTTGATTTATTCAGTAAATATTATTTTAAATATTTAGTTAAGTTTAATTATTCAATGAATATTATTTTAAATATTCATTTAAGAAGAGATTTATTTAATAAATAATTCTATATATTCTTTCGAGGATTACTTACGAGTAATATTATGATTTAAAAATAGTCCTTAATTATTATTGATTTAATAAATATTCTTGGAATATTTATGTAAATTCTTTTAAATTCTCTTTATAATGATTTACATCATACGAAGATTATCTTTTACCTTCAGATATGGTGTAAAATATTTCGGAATATCTTATGACTATTTATATCAAGGGGAGGTTCCTAAACTTTAATTTCATTTAAATCTATCTTAAAGAAGATTTAAATACTCGCTCAACTTCCAAACGTATATAAGGGGACCTCACTTGAGCGATGTTATTTATTGGACTGCCCGGTCCTATACTTGCTAAAACTATCTTGTCACTCACATCTTGGTTCTTTCAAGCATCGATATGAGTCTTTTGGTTACCTCCTCAACGCTCGAGGGGTATGATTGATGTAACAAGTTTATATCCATTAACAAGCATCAGCTTGGGAAATATTGGTGAATTTTCCTTTCCAATTAGATACGACTACTTTGTGGAGTCCTATCAACAAGTGTTACACTTGGGGAAAAAGGGGAACGAACTTTACGTTTCAGAGTCATGGATGATATTCGAACTAGGAGACGCGTAAGTGGCCGAGTGGCGCCGGTCCAGCAATAGCCCCACCGTTGGCTGAGGAGTTCCAGAGGGCGGTAGATAAGTAATTCCGTCGGAGCTACCTTCTACATGTAGAGAACGACTGATGAGATGCATGACATACGACTGATCATCGTAAACGTCAGGGCATCTGGCGCGGCAATGCTCCCGTATTAGTTCATCTTCTAAAAGTAAGAAATTTCTGCAACACTGTTGGTGTTGGCAAGGTGAAAAAGTGTTGAAACCGGAATTGCAATATTTTTCCTGCAAGTTCCTCTTTTATGATAATTGAGAATATCATGCTTATCTTTTGCATAGCAGATATTTATTCAAAACAAATATATTTTTGAGTTACCTTGTAACTTCATCTCATACCTTATATTGGTACTACATCGTTAATGCATGGCATATGGTTTCAAAGATATTTTGGACTGTTATATATTATCACTGTTCAATTATATTTCTGGTGGGCTATTGCTCACCCTTGCTTTATTTATTTATATCACAACAACAGCTAGATCAGATGGCCGCGCAAGGCGCACACAGCGTAAGCAGGTGTCAACCGTCAGAGGTTTACCGCTAAGGTCTTGGCTACCTTTGTTGAGGATGCAACTACTGGTAGGCTAGTTGTTAGCAATTGAGCCTCAAATGTATTTATATTATGGTACCTATTAATGGATGGCAAAGAGTATGTAATTGTACAATTGTAATTCTTTGGGTTGTAAGAACTCAAACTTGTGATTAATAATATTGTTGGTTACTCTGATTTCATCTCTGGGACTATAACGGGTGTGTTTTATGTTGTTGTTTTGGGTCACAAGGTTGTAATTTAAGTTATGTTGGTTTTGTGGTTGGATATTGAGACCGTAACGACCAGATCCCTGACCCTGGATTTGGGGGTGTTACAGAAATGGTATCAGAGAGAGCGTTATAAATCCCAGAGATGACGTGACGTTAAAACAATAAATTCATTAAGATAATAAGAACTCTTGCCAAGTTCATAGTCAGACTACATAATGTAGTATTGACATATAAAACCCTTATGGGAACCCTAAAGTATCATGATAGTAACTTAGCTCGTTCTTGTATCGACTAGTAAGGCGACAGACCTTGGGGATTACGAGCAGTAACATAATGATGCTTGTTTTGATGTTGAAGATCGGATGATGGATTCGATAGAGTACCCTACTGAGGACCCGGAAGAGGTTCCAGCAGAGGAGGGGAATATTGATAAGTATAAGGAGTTTACACTTAAGGAATGAGGGCTACAGCCAGAGAGACTGTAAGAGTTAAGGTATAGTGCTCGGAAAAGTGAGCATAAAGAGCTGAGATATTATTAAGAGAATTAAAGATGCGTATTGGATTCATAGCCGGACTACCAAATGAAGTGCCAACCAGTAAGATGGATTTGAGGAATTACTCAAGATCATATGTAAGGATAGATAAGAATCCTTGGAGACTTTCAGATTAATGAGAAAGGAATTAGAATGATGCATGATTATCAAAGACATTGATATAGGACGGGGAGCAGAGTCCCTAGGAACAGTTAAGACATAGGTGGCAAGTGCCATATCTTCAGATAAATGAATTAGTGTGAATGTGGTTAAGGATAATTCGCCATGAGAAGGCAGATTTCATGAGTGATAATTTGTAAAGTCAAACTTAGATTGATGAGGTGGTTGGGTTCAAGGAAATGTCCATTTTATGAAGGGATCAACTTAGAAAATAAAGACATTGAAAGGTGATGGCATGATTGAATCAAGTATATAAGGAAATAGTAAGCAAGACAATGATCTCAGAACCTACAAGACTAAAAGACCAGTGAGTCTATGATAAACTAGTAATGAGGCTATCGTCAAGAAACCAAGTATAAGTTCAGTTCAATTCAGTGAAATGATGAACCAGAAACATTAGTTGCATGTGATTCAGAAGAATATTAAATTCTTTCTTTTCCTTGAATGGATTATGGTAGTTACCTTAAGTTTATTCTGACACTGAATCATAAATGGATTAGGCAAGGCGAGCAGTGGTCGAGATGTAATTGAGAATGCTTCTAGGTGCAACCTGATAGAACAGGTGTAGGACATGTTCTCGAAATAAGAGTTTTGGCAAAATGAAGTCCAGCAATAGGACACATGATCAATAAGAGTAGTGTTGGTCGGCCCTACCAAGTTAAAGACAGTTTCAAATGAATATTGGCCAACCACACTGGCAAAGGTGAGAAATTTCATAAAATTCACAAGGTATTACCAAAGATTTGCTCAGGACTTTACAGAAAGTGTAGTCCCGTAACTCGACTTATTATAAGAATAAAAGTTTGGATGGACAAGATAAACGTGAGAAGATCTTCCTGGAGCTAAAGGTAAAGTTGGTGATGACCAGGGTTGGCGTTGCCTAATGGAAGAAGAAACTTTGGGAGATATTATGATGCAACTCATACAGGTATAGGTCTGCGCTTATGCAGCACGACAGCGTAATTTCGAATACATTTAGACAGCGCAGTTCATCGGATTCGGATGGCCTTGGTAGTGCCAATGTTGAGGAACGACTAACCCCGACGGTAGTGTTCCTTCTGAGACTAGTTGTTAAGAAGACTGGTATTTGGTAGTATCGACTAATAGGACGAATATGTATCGGGAAGATGTGGCATGACTAGTGGGTGAATAGATTAACTGAAATTTTCCCAAATTCTGGAAAGGAATTCAACGAATTTTGGCAAACCTTGTCTTTCTGATTATCAAAAGACGTCACCGAAGAGAATGGAAACTGGAGCGAACCCTACGGATTGGGTAGGATAGCCGCTATGCAGGTTGGTAGACAGACCCCGATTATTATGACTGATTATAGGGATAAAATTATGAAGTTGAGATTTGAAGGAAAAAGGGAAATGTAATTAAGAAACAGGCCGGACTGAGAAATTCCGGGATTGACTGAAATGAAAAGGTTGTTATGCTAGAAGTGTTAAGCTTACGTGGTACGTGAAATTGATAAGAGAAGTTGAAATGATAAAAATAAAGGAAAGGTGACCGGAGACGGTACCGAGAAGTCAAGTGAGACTTATATGGAGTAAAATTTTGAAAAGATCAAAAGGTATCAAAGTAGAAGGCACTATGCCAGCAATTGCTAGAAAAGTAATGCTATTAGCCGACCCCTAAACTCACATATTTTAGCATGGCCATTGGGGCCAAGTCACTAAGGATTATCAAGTGACTGAATCAACAATGTAAGGACAAAGCGGGGTGCTTCTAATCAAGTGCCAACCGCGAGGGCTTTTGATATAAAATGAATTGAGATACAGGATGATGGATTTATATATATACCATGGACGTATCAGGATTGAGGGTAGTGACCACTGAAAAGTTACGAAAATTACCAAAGTTAGTGCACTGTGATGCATAAATGTTATCTGAAGCTTAGTGTCCTCAAAAAGAGCATTAGGCATTAAGAGATTCACGTTGAACACGACCAATATCTTCCAGAACATCCTTGCTACCATTACCAAGTTCTATAAGAAAGAGCAGATAGACATGTGTTGTCTTTTGGAAGGTCATATAGACTAACATTCGTTTGAAAGAAGAGGTAACATTAAGCTACCTATAGATTATCAAGATTGGAATGATTGAAAAGAGACCCTTATTATGGATATATGATTAAAATTGCCAAGTACAGGATGTAAGTATTCCTTGAAAATGGAATTGAGGATAGAATGTCCATAGACTAATACGAACCCTGGGGGATGCACAAAGGATAGCATTACCCCTAATATAGACATTGTGAAATCAGACGATATAAGTTGAATCGACCAAGGTATCAATAACCTGTAAGGATTTGTGGAAAGGAGTCTCTAAAAGTACATAGACAGAATTGTTATCGAATTGATTAATGATGTTTGATATACCCTGTAACCAGGAGATACAGGAGGAATGATGAGGATGGCCTAAGAAACCTTACAAGGGAAGAGGTAATATTCTGAACTTTAAAAGGGAAGTTTGGTAAGGAATGTATGACATAGTAACCATAAGGCCAGAGGAAGCATATGTGAAACCATGTAAAAGTATGGATTGAACCAATAAGGTTGAGATTATCCTAAAAACAAGAAGGGAGCTAAGTAAGGAAATATCCTAGGTATGATTTGGAGTACCTGTAGTCAAGATCGCACTAGAAAGGTGGAAGCAATGACTTTTGGAAGAGACTGATAGATGCTTTCTCTCATTCAGCAGAATTTAAGGGAGAATGCTTCCGCCCTGAGTTGGAATATATCTAGAAAACATTGACCCCAAGAAAGTATTATAATCAGGAAAGGCCAACGAGGTGGCCGACACTTTAAGTATGGGGGAGTAAGTATAAATGCTCAGACCAAAGAAATAGAAGGATAATGTAAGGACCTTGATGGTCATAATGTGGTAGAGAAAGTTACATTCCGTCTAATGATTTTGCCAGGATCAACTATAAGAATAGTTTAAGTAAAGATTCGATTCCTGATGTTGCCAGTAGCACATTACCGACATTAGGAGGCTCTACGACAGACCAGACCAAATTCCCCAAGAGACTCGCCTTTTCTCTGGAAAGAGAGAGGGGAAGTTAAGTAACAAGGAATTGGTAGTAGATGACCAAAAACAGAGATGGTACAAATACTGATAAGCCAAATGGCACGATGATGAATGACAAGCAAGTTTATGTTGGTGTATTTCTGTGCAAACAAGATAGAGAATTATGAGATTGGAAAGCGATTAAGCAAACCGCTAAGCTTTTAGTCTTCTACCGGAGATATATGATTAATAATCTCACCAGCCTGTTCCAGCTGCGATGCTGGAAGCTTTCCTGCAATTTTATCTGCTTCATGTAATATCTACGTCAAGTTCAGGAAGCATTCCCTATGGATAGGGAATAGTGATTATTTTGTTTTCCTAGAGGATCTTGAATTGACAATTATGATGCTTAGTTGTTAAAACACTAAGTAAATGATAAGCGATGGTGATCCTTCTGAGAAATTAGGTGGTAACGACTGTGGAAATGTCGAAGTGAATCTAAGTTAGAGAAATCATCCAAGTTTATTTCGGATGGTGTAATTTCTGGATCGACGGGATATTTGAAATGAAGAATTAGGTTATGATGGTTCATAAAATGATTATAGTAGAAATAAAGACAAGAGACTGATAGAGATGGAAATATAGAATAGTTTGATTGAGTAATAAAAGGAGACTCATGGAATGAGAAAGTGAAATCTAGATGGTTGAACAAAGGAAAGTTTGACCACAAACGTGCCACGTATATTGAATAAAGGTAACACGCGTTCCCCTAATAAGGTGACGGTGGAGTTCAATAACAGAAGTGAATGAGAACTAGATGATAAGATGGATGTGATTGATAAAGAAAAGAATGGGAAATAATTATGGAATGTGAAGCAAGAAATGTTATGAATGGATTGATGAATGGGTTTTTCCTAACGAGCACTCGGAATGACAACCTGATAGTGTTAGAATTATGAGTATGAAAGAGCCAGTATCGGGGCGTGAAATGTGAGTAATAATAATGTCAAGCGGGAAATCCAAGATTTAACCTGAGAGGTTGAAGGATTTTCCAAAAAGTAAGTGGTGCTAATATCAAGCAAGTTTCCAATACTTGGAACTGTTAGGTCCATAGAATGATGGACAGAACAGCAAGGACATGTGATAGGTGAGATTACGAAAAAGTGGAATTTGATACGAATATGATTATTTCTCTTCTCTAATAAACCTCTATAGTTCAGAGGTAAATTCTAAGTATGATATTTTGACAACCATGAAAACTTTCTTATATAATTCTTTGAAATTCGTTTCTTTTCTCCACTCCTATTTATCTTCTTCTAAACTGAGAAGAACAACCCTTTAAGGAGGGGAGGTACTACTACGTGACTCTCTGTCTGTGTGATAGGAGTCTAAGTGGAATGCCATTAATTGTTTAATTGCTTGTCAAGTACTAAAGGCTGGCCCCCTTCTGTACTAGCTATGCAATATAACAAATGTTCATTGATCACAGTGATCTCTCGATAAATTTTTTTCCACCTAAATATATATACATCGAGATTGCGAAGATTAAAGCGATTAGGAATTGCAAAATTACGAGTAAGGTTATCTCCGGACTTCGTAGCGCGTTAGTGATACCGAAGTCACTGCACGTACCAATAAGGTTAATAGTATAAGAACGGACAAGAGCGTATACCGGATGATGTGTTATGCGAAAGTATCAAAGAACTGGTAGAACGGATAAAGGGTGTGTTGTAACACCAGTATGATGTGCTTTAGAAAGATTGGAATGTGTAAGGATCGACCAGAGAATTGGAAAGCGAAATAACCAACAAGTACCCAATTGTCTTCTACCTGATTCCGGGACGGAATCCTTTTAAGGAGGGGAGACTGTAAGAACCCAGATTTTTGGGTAGAATTAAAACTTTTATTATGTATTGATGTAAGAGTGAACAGTGGTTACAACTACATTGTAATACTGGCTTTAAAGAATGAATAATGAAAGGATATATATTCCAAGGTTATATGGCCTGAAGGATGCTATTGGGTGATAACTTAGATTAGAATAATCTATCTCCTAGAAAGTTAAGATAAGATTCTCTAGAGAGAAATAGATACCCTCATGTCATCCAAATCAATATCTATTTTAAGCCCAGCGGTTCCGTAAAAAGGTTAAGGAACACTCGAGGGTGAACCAGGTTCATTTTCCCAACTATAGGAATTAAATAAAAATAAGTGATGAATAGTGATTTTGGTGGAATTTGGAATATTATTATAATAATGTTATACCCGGTATTCGGAACGGATTTCTGAGTTCGTATTAGTGATCCAGGAGGAAAATAAGTGTATGTAAAAGCTGTCGGATTCAGAAAAAGAGCACTTTTATTTTCTCCGAGATTTCCCTAGACACTGCAAGACTTAAGGATTTATAAAAGGGAATTAAGGAATTTAAATTCGAGAAGTATTAAGAAAGATGAAGAATAGTATTAGAAATATTAAGAAGGTTTTCGGTAAAACCCTAATTAGAAACGAATGAGTTATTCCCTCAAACGATCAATGAAATGAGCAATAACCGGACAAAGAAACAAGCAGAGAACCAAGGCACATGCATGTGCAAGTGGATAGAGTCAAGTGACCAAGTAGTTACCAAAGGAACTAGATCAATTAAGAGCTAACTAAGTGCTTAGCTTCCTATCATCATCTTACCACAAAAATCTAGATATTTGTCCATCCAAATGCATCATCCATTATATCACCCTTAATAATGCAACTTGAAAGAGATATTATCTAAAAAGCAAATCACTTTATGCATTATTTTCAAGCCAACCAAGCTAAGGCACCAAACTCTCTCCAAGAACAAGCCTTTCGGCTTTCTTAATAATTCAAGAATCAAAATCCCTCTTCCCACCATTGTTTGATCTCCAAACTTTTATCCTAGATCCTATATTTCATAAAAATGATACCCTAGAAATCCTAGCTTCAAAATCCATTGTTTCCATTTTCAATAAAATCATCAAAGTCTAGTGTGAATAGTAACCTCAAGAACAAAACTTTTGGATCTTGATTTTGGTTGATGATCCAAGCTTCATGGAGGCTATACAAGGACTATACAAGGATTACTAAGTGTATACACACCCCAAGGAAGGTATAACACACTTGAAACCCTAGATCTTACTTTGAGTTTATACTTGTTCTTGATGATTTTAGAGTAGTATGTTCATGATAATGTTATAACCATGCTTAGTTAGTGATTTAGTGATTCAAATAGAATGATGATTATTATGGTGAAGCATGATGTACTTGGACAGATTGAGATGTATATGAAGTGTAGAAATTGTGTTGATGCCCGGTGTGGCTTGGTTGGTGTGTTATGATTTTAGAAAGATTCGATTTATAGCCGTCGTAATGCCCGATTTTCGTTTAACCTTAAGTAACCATGCATCACAGTAGCTTTAACTCACTGTTAAGCTTCGATTTCTTCCATGATAAGCTAGATTATGTTATAAGCTTCGTTTTGATATAAAGATCGTATGAAATGGACTTACGGTTTAGGAGTTATGATTAAATTCGTAAAAGAGGTTCGAAACCGTAATCGAAAGTTCGTAACTGAAATTGGAATCCCTTAACATGACTAAGTCAGTGACGAATCATGGTAATTAAATATTAGAGGTCATAAGGAAGGCGTGAGAGAAAACCACAAGTAAAATGGATCGTTTTCCGATTTTATAAAAATATTCGAATCGAGGATAAGTGCGAAGAAACCACTTTTCGGAGGTAACATTATTCATTAAAACCTCCTGCCCTGTTTTGGCAAAATCCCGAAAAATTAATCTTCTGATCTAAGTCCAATTTTGACTTAGCTACCTTCTAGACATTCTCTAGATCATGTACGCGAAAACGGTGCGTCATTTGAGTTAGCGGTTACCGAGTTATGAACATTTTAGTGTGTGTGAATAGTAAAGATCCGTAGTCGATTGAACTTTAAAAATACATTTCACCTATTTAGACTCGTGGCTTCGAATTGGAAATTTTATGATAAATATTACAAATACCAAAGATGATTTTATAAGTGGTTTCGTAATTAAATACGTTTCCAGTGATTTATTAAAAGTGTTGAAGTACGAGTCTCGAAATAGTGATTCTCAGAAAAGTCAACCCTAGGGGTACTACCTTGGCCACCCTTTTTGGCTAAGTTAAAAAAAGGAATTTCGAGTCGACTAAAACACGAAACTTGTTAAGAATTATCAAGACCACATATTGGTGCAAAGAACGAGGTTATAATTGATTAAGTAAGATATACGAAAAATCTGACATTAAGGGTGGGTTCGAGGTGTGTTTTGGACTGAACTTACATGACTTAAGTTAAGTTACACTTAACCTTCGAAATGTTAAGTGATTGACCTTGGTTATTGTGACTATTTATAGATCACTGGATTGACACGAGGCACACTACCCCTACAGGATTACCAGGCAAGTTTCCAATACTTGGAACTGTTGTTGTGATAATATATATGATGATTGTTTTATACATATGCCATAGCATGCATGCCTACTTTCAAGTTAATATTGAATTACTTGTTCCCTGAATTGATATCGGCTTATAGACTATATATGAAATATCAGTTATAAGCCGGGTTGTTTGGTTAAGACCCTTAGCGAAGGGCGTATGATATTCATACCTCAAATATAGACCGGGAGTCGATATTTTGTAATATATATATATATAGTCGTGGAAACCCGGAGGGATCCCAGCGACAAATTTATTATTTCGAGGATTTTTATTCGATTACGAATCTTTCGAGGAACGTTATTTGAGTATTACCTCGGTGAAGGAATATTTAATGAATATTATTTTAATATTCATTTAGAATGTCATTTATTTAATGAATATTATTTTGATCATTCATTGCAGTTATTTAGTTAATGAATATTATTTTGAATATTCATTAGAGTTATTTGGTGGACGAATATCATTCCCAAATATTCATTTGGCGTACTTATTATTATTTGGAATATT
Source organism: Kitagawia praeruptora (assembly GCA_037693485.1). Lineage (NCBI taxonomy): Eukaryota > Viridiplantae > Streptophyta > Magnoliopsida > Apiales > Apiaceae > Kitagawia > Kitagawia praeruptora. The sequence continues at coordinate 107,689,448 of CM075348.1, forward strand.
CATTTGATCTTTATTTATTTAATGAATATTACTTTCGAATATTCATTTAAGGTTTGATTTACTTAATGAATATTATTTAAAATATTCATGGGAAGTTCTATTTACTCAAGGAATATTACTTCGAATATTCCTTTAAAGTTTTGATTACTAAATGAATATTATTCTGATATTCATTTAGAATATTATTTGTTTAATGAATATTATTTGGATATTCATTTGGAATGTTATTTGTTAAATGAATATTATTTTCAAATATTCATTTAAGGTTTGATTTATTCAGTAAATATTATTTTAAATATTTAGTTAAGTTTAATTATTCAATGAATATTATTTTAAATATTCATTTAAGAAGAGATTTATTTAATAAATAATTCTATATATTCTTTCGAGGATTACTTACGAGTAATATTATGATTTAAAAATAGTCCTTAATTATTATTGATTTAATAAATATTCTTGGAATATTTATGTAAATTCTTTTAAATTCTCTTTATAATGATTTACATCATACGAAGATTATCTTTTACCTTCAGATATGGTGTAAAATATTTCGGAATATCTTATGACTATTTATATCAAGGGGAGGTTCCTAAACTTTAATTTCATTTAAATCTATCTTAAAGAAGATTTAAATACTCGCTCAACTTCCAAACGTATATAAGGGGACCTCACTTGAGCGATGTTATTTATTGGACTGCCCGGTCCTATACTTGCTAAAACTATCTTGTCACTCACATCTTGGTTCTTTCAAGCATCGATATGAGTCTTTTGGTTACCTCCTCAACGCTCGAGGGGTATGATTGATGTAACAAGTTTATATCCATTAACAAGCATCAGCTTGGGAAATATTGGTGAATTTTCCTTTCCAATTAGATACGACTACTTTGTGGAGTCCTATCAACAAGTGTTACACTTGGGGAAAAAGGGGAACGAACTTTACGTTTCAGAGTCATGGATGATATTCGAACTAGGAGACGCGTAAGTGGCCGAGTGGCGCCGGTCCAGCAATAGCCCCACCGTTGGCTGAGGAGTTCCAGAGGGCGGTAGATAAGTAATTCCGTCGGAGCTACCTTCTACATGTAGAGAACGACTGATGAGATGCATGACATACGACTGATCATCGTAAACGTCAGGGCATCTGGCGCGGCAATGCTCCCGTATTAGTTCATCTTCTAAAAGTAAGAAATTTCTGCAACACTGTTGGTGTTGGCAAGGTGAAAAAGTGTTGAAACCGGAATTGCAATATTTTTCCTGCAAGTTCCTCTTTTATGATAATTGAGAATATCATGCTTATCTTTTGCATAGCAGATATTTATTCAAAACAAATATATTTTTGAGTTACCTTGTAACTTCATCTCATACCTTATATTGGTACTACATCGTTAATGCATGGCATATGGTTTCAAAGATATTTTGGACTGTTATATATTATCACTGTTCAATTATATTTCTGGTGGGCTATTGCTCACCCTTGCTTTATTTATTTATATCACAACAACAGCTAGATCAGATGGCCGCGCAAGGCGCACACAGCGTAAGCAGGTGTCAACCGTCAGAGGTTTACCGCTAAGGTCTTGGCTACCTTTGTTGAGGATGCAACTACTGGTAGGCTAGTTGTTAGCAATTGAGCCTCAAATGTATTTATATTATGGTACCTATTAATGGATGGCAAAGAGTATGTAATTGTACAATTGTAATTCTTTGGGTTGTAAGAACTCAAACTTGTGATTAATAATATTGTTGGTTACTCTGATTTCATCTCTGGGACTATAACGGGTGTGTTTTATGTTGTTGTTTTGGGTCACAAGGTTGTAATTTAAGTTATGTTGGTTTTGTGGTTGGATATTGAGACCGTAACGACCAGATCCCTGACCCTGGATTTGGGGGTGTTACATTTTTAGTGGTTTATGGTGAGTTGTATAGGGTAACGATCAACTATTCTATGGAAGATTTGGGTTATGTTTGTGGGGGTGAGCGGAGCTTGTGAGTGCCTCCAATAATCTCAGGTTCCTTTAGAGATAATTAGAGAGCAAATATTCGTCCCCTCTCAAGGTGCCTACGTATCCTTTACATAAGAATCAAGCTCACGTAGTTCTAAATCTAAACTGATTCTATTTGACCAGCTGTATGAGGAAATCTAGTTCGCTTAGGGCTTAAGTTCCTTTAGAGTTTACTACGAACTAGTTGGTTAAGTAGAGTAGAACTCGAGTTCGTACTCTACTATGAATATGTCATCTATTAGAGGTAGTCTAGGATCAGCTACGTCCTAGTAATACACTCCAGTAATAAATCTATATCTTTCTAGTTAACTTCTAGATCTTTCTGCTGTCTAAACTTAGGAACCTGGTGCTAAGGAACCTATATCTCAAGAACCTCTTTATTTCAGAACCTATATCTCAGGAGCCTCTTTACAAGAATCTGTACATGCATAAGTAACAAACGTATTAGTCTAGGGAGGCTTTCTATAGCCCCCATATATCTGTGGATGTCTCTTCAGCTGATGATAGGCTGACTCGAACCCTCTTTTAGGGAGGAACCTTGTCTATTGACGATTTGTACAGCTTCTGATTCTTTAGGAACCTCTTGATGCTTGTTAACTCTTGATAATCTCTCTGTCTAATGCTTATTTCTTCATGTCTGGTCTTCATGGCTTGCGTTGGACCTATCTTCTGGCTTGTGTGGACTAGATCTTACAGCTTAATGGGCCTAAATTCAGCCCATGGTGATTTTGGGCACAACAACTACCCCCGGTTCCTTGAAGTCACGTAGTGCAAGAGGAACCTATTCTACTACTTAACTTGAACTTCATTACTGGATCATTCTTCTTGGAATACCTTACTTTCACATTACGTATCCAAGTCTACATGAGCTAACTCGTCGTAAGGAACAGGATATGCAATGTTTCAACAGGTGTAGTCTTGGTTAGCTTCTTTCTTAATGAGGAACATGCTCTTCTTTTTTCTTCATCAATCATTATCTTATTCAATCTTCATCTATCAGCCAATCTTCGTATATTCTTCTGCTACTAATCTTTTTTGAATTTTCTTTAAAAAAAATTCTTCAAAATTCAGCTTTCGAAATCAATTTAACATCTCTATTCAGCTTCCTGCGGAACCTTACTCTTTGCCAGATATTTTTGTCATGTCTCTACAAATTTGGCCATCTTGAAATACGGAAAGGAGTGACCTTTTACTGTAAATCTCTTAATGGGATAATTCAAAATTTGAATTAAACTTATCAGTTTCCAAAACTATAATTAACTAGCATAATAACCCGTGCGAGGCACGGGTCATCTTCTAGCAATTGATATAAATTCTGTGTAGTTTTACGATTTAAGGATATTTTTGAATACAATGGCACCTTTTATGTTCATACATATTATAATATCACTATTTTAATTTATGTATTATTTTATTTATGTATAGATCATATGAGCACAAAAAACGGGATGTTTTGTAGCATATACATATATTATATTTTATATGCTACAAAACATCCCTTTTTTAGTGCTCATATGATCTATACATAAATAAAATAATACATAAATTAAAATATTGATATTGTAATATGTATGAACATAAAAGGTGCAATTATATTCAAAAATATCCTTAAATCGTAATACTATACAGAATTTATAGCAATTGATAGAGGAGGACTCGTGCCTCGCACGGGTTATTCAGCATGATTCGAAGAAGTTGCTGCAAGAATTTGCTTTGTAGATCGCCAAGATATTGCGGTATCACCATATGTGAATACATAACCTGTTTATGATCTACCTTTGTGGGGATCAGACCGATATCCTGCATCTGCATAACCAACTAATTCCACTTTTGAGTCTTTAGAATAAAACAAACTAATATCCATTGTACCTCGAAGATATCTAAAAATTTGTTTCACACCAGTCCAATGTCTTCGAGTTGGAGCAGAACTATGTCTTGCCAATAAATTAACAGAAAAAGCAATATCAGGACGTGTACAATTGGCAAGGTACATTAGTGCACCAATGGCACTAAGATATGGTACTTCAGGACCAAGAAGTTCTTCTCCCTCTTCTCTTGGACGGAATGGATCCTTTTTTTTTCAAGTGAGCGAACAACTATAGGTGTACTCACGGGATATGCTTTATCCATAATAAATCGCTTAAGGATCTTTTCAATATATGATTACTGGTGGACAAAAATTCCTTTGGATAGATGTTCAACTTGAAATCCAAGGCATAATTTTGTTTTGCCCAAGTCTTTCATCTCAAATTCCTTTTTCAAGTATTCAATCGTTTCATGAAGTTCATTTGGGGTCCCAATGATGTTTAGATCATCAACATAAACCGCAATTATAGTAAACCCCATTTTTGTCCTTTTAATAAAAACACATGGACAAATTACATTATTAACATATCCATTTTTCAAAATCTATTTTATATATAATACCACAACATGTCACATTTTAATCCATTTTTTTTTAAAAAAAGTTGTTTCTGGTGAGAATCAAACCTAGGTCATTTCATTCATATGCACACCACCTTAACACTAGACTAACCAATCACATGTGTTGTAAGTCATAAATATGCTATGTATGTCGGGTGATGAATGAAGAATATTTGGTATTTTGATTTCTAAGATGTTTTATATGTTATAGTTTAGTATAAATTAGTGATATATGATATTTCGTGAACTTAGATATTTCGAAATCATTCGATTAAATAAAATAATATTAATAATTAATATTTGCAATAAATAGATAATTATAATAAGTTTATTAAAATTAAATGCAAGTTTTTTTTAAAAAAAATGGTTAATGAACACGTAATAATCTAAACACTTAAATGCATACCACAACATGTCACATTCTAATCCATTTAATTTTACAAAAATGCCCCTAAATGTCAAGTCAAGTAAAAAAATATATTATGATATAGATGACGATCGAACCTTTGACATAAGCAATCTACTAATCATGAATTCAAATTCACCATTATGACCATTCACCTACATGTATATTTGATTAAATTTTATGATTCATTAGATACATTCACCAGTGTGAGAGTGTCCAATATTATGTCCTATATTATTTACCTTATGTACCTATCAAACATGTGTTTTTTGATCAAAATTTGTTTTATAATTTTACATATTATTATTTATATATATACAAAAATCTCTATGTCTACTTCATTTTAATAAAATTTGTAATATTTTATTTCATGCAAAAGTCGAAAAATGTGATTGGATCTTACATAAAATATTTGAAGGATATTTTGCAAAAAAAAACATCATTTATCTAATTATTTATGAAAGCACCAAAGAAATGTAAAAAAAATTAAATATATTGTATAAATATACAATTTATAATATCCAGATTAGAAATGTGATAATAAAATCTTAGTACTCATTTAAATTCTGAATGATCTTATTTTTTGTTATTGCTTGTCTTCTTAGAAAAAATATATTTTACAATATTTTCAAACTACCGTCCTAACTGACTGACGCATCGCTTTCTCCCGAATCTTTTTGGGAGATTCGAATACTTAATCGATACATGTGATGTGAATTGCAATTTGGGAGAGTCGATTACTAAACCGATGCATATTAATTATGACCTAACACGTTTATAACTCGTGTATGGTCGAACTTTTTATATCATATTCTAGGCATGTATCCTAGACAATTAATCGGACATGTCGTAATTACAGTATATGAGGCTCGAGGTAACTAGTGGATATGAAATGATAAATTATGATAGGGCAACATGCCACATTTTAATCTATCAAATTTTACCATTATGTTGATCTATTTGTCATGATTTACCATAGCGTCCTCTGAAATTAGAATCTACAATATATTAAAATTGCGTCGCATAAGTGAGAATTGAACCTTTAACATCTATAGCAATAACCTTATTTTTATGAATTCATATTTTATAAATTCATAAACGAATTATTGAAGCTTCAATAATACTTAGTAGTACTATTAAATCAAAAATCACATTAATAGAATCCCATAATATATAATTGTATGCAAATATAACAGTTCAATAGATTAAGAGATGATCAGCCTAATAAACTTATGAAAAACGTTGAAAGTACAATCGTCAATTATTTTTCTAACTCTAATCGCAAGAAAGGCATCAACATTCTAAAAACAACAATAAAAAGATAGAGACAGAAAATATCGGTCTCTTTAGGTACATATTTCAAAAAAATTATGCATACTTAAAAAGATTTTTATCGTTACAATAGAATCATCGAACATTAACATCAACGCACAATGATAAAATAAAAATTCTTATCATAAACTAAAGCAATCCCGTGCCTTGCACGGGTATTGAAGCTAGTTTACATAATAGGAGAACATAGGGTTATTTTAGGGGCATTTTGAGCCAATAAACCCCCTGTGAAAGTACAATTTTGCCCTTAAATATTAGAAAGTTACATGAAGTTGCCAATACTCTCTTATTTAAACAAAAAATTTAAGCAAATTATGTTCATGTGGGGAATTGAACTCATGTCCTCTTCAAAGAAACTCATCCTTATAACCATTGAGCTAAATATGTTTTTGAGTTTGAACTAAAAAAACATATTAGTTAACCCTATGGTCTCACCCTTTTCCTATTTTTGCTATCAATGTAACTTTTGGATTAAAAATAAGATTGGATTAAAATCCAAAGCCAATTTAATAAAGGTCGATATATTAGAATATGGGATTTTGCATAATATCCAAGTAGACAAAATATTAGGATCGAACAATTACATTATACATTTTGAGTCTTTTCAAATTATATGCCAAAAAAGATAAAAATTTAGAATATGTAATTTTTTCGCATATTGATTATACATCACCTCAATCTCTTTCATCATTGCGTAGATAATTTCTTGTGGTACCGAGAATTTCAAAATATAACTAATATACGTATTTTATTATAAAAAATTAATATCATATATAGTTTCAAAAAAAAAAATCATATATGATTATCTATACAACCAATTTTATAGATTTTTAATATCAAATTTTGATAACGGTATCATGTGTGATGTACATTAATCTTTTTTTTTACTTAAATAAATGTTTATTACGTATAATGTTAATTGAAATATGTTTTATATCTTTATATAATAGTATTTTCTTTATTATATTTTATTTGAATTAGTTAGATATTTAATACATGTAACAAAACTTTGTACACATTTTACGAATTAGTCTAATTTTGTTATATCATCTAAATTTTTCGCATAAAATTTGGCAAAGGAGTGGTTTGATTAAAATATTTATAAACTATGTCCGCTCCTTTGATTTTGTATGTAAAACATGCAAATTTTTGAATATTTTTTATTATAGCTACAATCTTATTATTTTAACGATAGAATGACTCTAATTTTTTTAATACTTTGATTATGACTGCTATTCTTACTAGTTTAACGATAGAAAGATTATCAAAATCGTGAAAACAAATCTCAAAATCTAGGGATATTGTGGTATAGCTATTGATCTTTTAAAGCAATATTTTGAGGTTTAGAATAAGAATTGTTTTATTTTAAACTTATTTTTGAATCAAATCAGGTGATTACTTCTATCTTTTTCATACAAAATTAACTGTGATGAAGCCTGCTTTCTGAAAGAAAAAAAAAACTTTGAGGTGAGTTCATTGGTAATTTTTCAATGAAATTAAAGAGATTATATTTTCAAAAAATCGTGAAGTTATGGCAATTGTTGTAATCCTCCAATTTGTTAGATTTTTGAATTTAACAAATGTTGTTTTGAAAGGTGACTCCTTTTAGATTATTGAAAATCTGAATACTATAAGTGAAGATTTTGCCGTGTTGACAATGTTATCGAAGAAAATAAGTTAATTAAGAAGTTTACTCAAAGAGAAGGAAATAGAGTGACTTATATCTTGATGAGATATTTAAAGAAATACTCCCTCTGTCCCTCCCATTTCTTTACAGTTTTTTTTCACTACTCGACACGCATTTTAAGGCTCCTAAAAAGTATAGTTCCATAACTTATTTTTTAAATTTTCCTTTTTTGTATAAAAATAGAACAATTCTATTTTTATACAAAAAAAGAAAATTTAAAAAATAAGTTATGAAACTATCCGCAAATTGCACCTTAAAATCCGTGCCAGAATTACGTCCCCCAAGGTAAAGAACCAAGGGGGACAGAGGGAGTAAATATTAAGGAGCGTACTAATTTTATCCGGAAAATATTGTATGACGAGTATTATGCACATTAATGATATGTCCTTTTATCATTGTTATAAAAGAAATTGTGTTATAACCTATACAATATATATTTATATGCTACAAAACAACCCTTTTTTAGTGCTCATATGATCTATACATAAATAAAATAATACAAAAATTAAAATAGTGATATTATAATATGTATGAACATAAAAGGTGCCATTGTATTCAAAAATATCCTTAAATCGTAAAACTACAAAGAATTTATATCAATTGCTTGAAGATGACCCGTGCCTCGCACGGGTTATTATGCTAGTTAACTATAGTTTTGGAAACTGATAAGTTTAATTCAAATTTTGAATTATCCCATTAAGAGATTTACAGTAAAAGGTCACTCCTTTCCGTATTTCAAGATGGCCAAATTTGTAGAGACATGACAAAAATATCTGGTAAAGAGTAAGGTTCCGCAAGAAGCTGAATAGAGATGTTAAATTGATTTCGAAAGCTGAATTTTGAAGAATTTTTTTTAAAGAAAATTCAAAAAAGATTAGCAGAAGAATATACGAAGATTGGCTGATAGATGAAGATTGAATAAGATAATGATTGATGAAGAAAAACAGAAGAGCATGTTCCTCATTAAGAAAGAAGCTAACCAAGACTACACCTGTTGAAACATTGCGTATCCTGTTCCTTACGACGAGTTAGCTCATGTAGACTTGGATACGTAATGTGAAAGTAAGGTATTCCAAGAAGAATGATCCAGTAATGAAGTTCAAGTTAAGAAGTAGAATAGGTTCCTCTTGCACTACGTGACTTCAAGGAACCGGGGGTAGTTGTTGTGCCCAAAATCACCATGGGCTGAATTTAGGCCCATTAAGCTGTAAGATCTAGTCCACATAAGCCAGAAGATAGGTCCAGCGCAAGCCATGAAGACCAGACATGAAGAAATAAGCATTAGACAGAGAGATTATCAAGAGTTAACAAGCATCCAGAGGTTCCTAAAGAATCAGAAGCTGTACAAATCGTCAATAGACAAGGTTCCTCCCTAAAAGAGGGTTCGAGTCAGCCTATCATCAGCTGAAGAGACATCCACAGATATATGGGGGCTATAGAAAGCCTCCCTAGACTAATACGTTTGTTACTTATGCATGTACAGATTCTTGTAAAGAGGCTCCTGAGATATAGGTTCCGAAATAAAGAGGTTCTGAAGTGTATTACTAGGACGTAGCTGATCCTAGACTACCTCTAATAGATGACATATTCATAGTAGAGTACGAACTCGAGTTCTACTTTACTTAACCAACTAGTTCGTAGTAAACTCTAAAGGAACTTAAGCCCTAAGCGAACTAGATTTCCTCATACAGCTGGTCAAATAGAATCAGCTTAGATTTAGAACTACGTGAGCTTTATTCTTATGTAAAGGATACGTAGGCACCTTGAGAGGGGACGAATATTTGCTCTCTAATTATCTCTAAAGGAACCTGAGATTATTGGAGGCACTCACAAGCTCCGCTCACCCCCACAAACATAACCCAAATCTTCCATAGAATAGTTGATCATTACCCTATACAACTCACCATAAACCACTAAAAAGTTGTTACGAAATCCACTCATCAATAATGTTTAAAACACGACCTATATTGGGGACGCCCGATACAGGCCCAATCTAACAGCCCACGAATATGATCAAATATATGAACATGACCCATGGTCAAAACATAGCCCATGTCTAGAACACCTATTCTAACATGGAAACTACAATCTTACGGAAGGATCCAGAACCCACCACTTTGAGCTGTCAAATTACCATCCAATTAGGAGACATGGCCTCCAACTCACTTAACCCTACTCTAATTATAGGGCTTCCAACGCCTATATAAAGGGCCTGACCCCTCATTCTCAGAACTACGTTGTAAAAACCCGGATTTTTTCAAGAAATGATTTTATTATTATTTCAATAATAATAATGTTTTCCTAAAATGAGGAGGAATTTTTTTTTATTTTATTATTCAATTATTTAATTTTTTTCTATTAAGTGGAGCCTGGTCCTCCTATTTAAAATTATATTGACCGAGTAGATACCTCGAGTCAATAGTTTATTTGTGCCAAGATTTAATTTTGGAGTGTGGAATTATTCAGTAAGGATTTTATTTTAAATTACTGAATAATTTGGAGATTTTAAAATCCTTAGAAAATGATTATTTTAATTATTTGAGGATTTACAGAAATTACTCGATTAATATATAAGGATCGAGAATTTGAGGTTTTACTAAAACGATAGTGTTTGCAGCATTTTTATAAAGCCCTGTAAATTGTGATTTATGAATCACAATTATTATTTTTATGAATTGTTTTTATAAATTAGTAATAATTTGTAAAATGCATATCAATTTAGAAAATTTAGATTTAATTCTAATTCTTTCTCCGAAAATCTTTCAAAATATTCTAGTATTTAATTATGCTACAAATTTTATTTTTACAAATTAGAGTTATTAGTTTAAAATATTATTTATGGTGTGTAGTAATTAATTGTATTGCTTTCAAAAATGTATTGGTCCAAATGAGTTATAAGTAATAGTTGTAAAAAGGAATTGGGCTTGAGCCCATTAGGGTTAAAAGAACACAGCACACAACACAGCATACATACACACAATACACGCACAAACACCCTTACGCAGCCACACTCAGAAATCAGTCGGGGAAGAGAGGGAGAGGGAAAAATCGGGGAGAAAGAGAAAGTGGGGGGGAAGGAATCAAGATCGCGAGGTCTGGTGGGTGTTGTAGAGGCGCAGGTCGCGTGTGGGGAGGGAGAGAAGGGCCGAATTTCCGGCAGGACTGGTGGTGGCGCGGTGGTGTAGAAGTTTGTCTTAGCCTTTCACCTCTTCTGTTTATAATTCCTGTAAGCCTCTCTCTCTGCTTCTGAGCTTTAACTTCTGGCTTTGCATTGTGCTTTGCTAAGTATTTCTTCTCATACATCTTAATAAAAGAATAAGTACCAGCATCCATGCCAAGATTGTCAGACCAAGATTCAGGAAAAACCTGATCCCAGAAATCAAACGATGGTGGTTTCCTAATTTTCTCTCCCTCACTATGGAGCTGATCATCCATACCCTCATTCTCACTTTGACTATCTAAAGTCAACACTCTTTCTACCTCTTCTTTTGCCTGGTCAGGAGCCAACCTCTCTGATTGTGGATCAATATCCATCTTTTCAAGTGTATCACTCAAATTTGGATAAGTGCTCTCATGACCTACAGAAAAATAGAGTTTAGAAGAAGTTTTTATACCTGAACTCACATGGAGAGAGGGTTCCTCATTTGGAAAGGGGCTTGAGGTTTTCTCCAAGGAGTGAGCTGCTATAGTCTCTGAACCCTCACAAACATCTTCTTTCCTTCTAGAGACTACAGGCTCCAGTATACCACTTTCAGGTTCTCTACTAGACTCTGATGTCTTCAGTAATACTTCATTAGACACCATAGTTAGTATGTCACCGTCTTTAAGTGTTGTTTGCTGAGACTCACCCTCAAAGTGGATAGACTCTGACTGAACAATGTTTGTTTGATCTTCAAGAAAATCAGTCAAAGTTATTCCTCCCATATCATAGGGTTTCTCACTTGCAGTTTCAGTCTTCACAGAAGACATTTCAGCATCACCTATCACAGCTCCTGAGTCATCCAACCTCTGACTAGATGGTTCTTATGTTGCAGTGACTGTGATCTGATCTTTCCTACTATTCACCACTGGTGCAATAGTATCTCATGTTGACTGCATTCCTCTATCTACTTCCTCCAGTTGTTCACCTTGAGCTGAAGCATCTTCAATTATGACATCCTTGTCAAATAAATATGCATGAAGTGATTGAAGTGCAACATGCTTCGAGAGTCCAAATTTCTTGACTAATTGTCTTCTGACAGTTACATAGAAATACATCTTCATTAAGTCAAGTCTTTGATGTAGAAGTCCATACTCTTCTGGAAATAAAAGTTTTGGTACTCTTTCAACTAGAAAATCTAGAACAGGCTTGGATAGCTTCACTTTGATAGAAATAACTCCCATAGCCAGTCTGTATGACAATGTAGTTTCCCATAAAGAATCAATATCCAGATCTCTATAGTCATTTGCTGACTTGATTGTAGCTTCATTTGTAGAGACCTGCATGATATTAGTTGGACTAGACTCTGTGTATGTAGGTGACAAATGAATCTTTCTCCTTGTTCTCCTAGTATAGTGAGCAAAAGATTTATCCTGAGAAGACTCAAGAGGTGTAGACACAGAATTGATCTTGGGATGAGATCCTTTTTCAATAGACACAGTCTGTTGAGAGACAATATCCAGTAACTATTTTCCCTTTTTAAGTACTACAGCCTTTTGAGAGACTGCAGCCTGGCTGTGACTAGGTGCTTCATCTCTTTGTCCTAGCTTAGAAAGTTGAATTGCAGCCTTCAATTTTTCTCTCTCAGCAAGAGATATATTATCATCATCTTCACTAGAACTACTACTACTTGACACAACAAATCTTCTCTTCCTTACAACTGATGTTTTTTGAGAAACACCAGAGGTTGGTTTCTTTGAAACAACAGGCTGTGGATTAAAACTTTGTTCTTGAATTGTTTCAGAGACTATAATGTTTTGGGCTACTTGGGTAGACACAGGGGGGGTTCTCCTCCAAATGAGATTCCTGAGCCATTTCACCACAAAAGAAAGAAGAATTGTAGAGAGTAGGAAGATGAGTTTAAGAATTACCTGAACATATTGAATTGCAGGTATTTCATCTAGATTCTTTTCATTGTCCTTCTTTGTAATGTCAGAGAAAATTCTCTTATGCTGTTCATAAGAAGATACACAATGTTCTCTACCAATCTAGCTTCAACATCAGGAATAAAATGGTTAATAAACATTTGCATAAATCTATGATAATAAACCATTTTCCTGTTTTGATCTCTTGACCCAAGTTTAATACACATCTGACTTAAGATAATGTGACCAATGTTAATTACTCTGTAATAAAGCAAACTATAAGCAATGTGTGAAGTATATTTTCGAAAATCATGACTATAAGCAATGTGTGAAGTAACAGAAGTAATTTGGTGAAAAGAACTACATTTGCCAGTAAAACATTTAGCAATTTGATCAAAGAAGAAAGACCATTCCTTCCTAAGAAAAGACCTATTTAACTGGCTCATGTTGTCTAGAGGTCCACTATAACCTAATGCAGACAACATAGTTCTTACATCATCATCAGATGGTTCACTTGCATAATTATCAGTAACAGGTAAGCGAAGTACTGAATTAATAACAGATTCAGTAATGTCATAAGTATCTTGTCCTTAGTGTAGAACAATCTTACCTGATTGACTCTGAGTAGAATCAATTACCTCAGCATTCTCCCACGCTTGTAAAACAACAGCTTGATTTATTTCTGGAGATGCTGACAATGCATAATGCAAAGGTCCAATAGCCATAAAATCCATCACAGGATGAAAATCAGCTGATACTCCTTTCTTGCTGGTGATTGCTGTAACAAGATTATTCATCATAAAATCAAAGTCACCAAACTTGAAAGCTACTGATTTAGGTAGACTTCTTTGAGCTACCATTTTTGATATGAAATGAACTTGGGAAATCTTGAAATTGATTAGCGATTTTGAGAACTTGAATGCATGTTTTTGCCTTAGGAAATATGAATTAGAAGTTAGCAATAAACAATCAGAGTCTCAAAATAAAGATATATTCAAAAATCCTTCAGACCCACTAACCCACGTTGACAAGTGTCAGTCCCTGAAAAATACAGTTTACCCACGATTTTTGGAAAATAAAATCCAAAATTGATTTTCATGAAATAAATCAGGGTAAAATCAAAATTAAAATCAATACTGATCAGCTTCATTTTCTGATGTGATCTTTTTCACCAAGATAATCACAACTCTGAATGTGATTAAAAATAATAAAAATAATCATCAATCCTGATGAAAACACTTTCATTTTCCTGATCACTTTCATCCTGATTCCAAAGATTAAATGGAGTTCCACGTGGCAATTTTAGAATTTAACCTGAAAATAACATCAATAATCTAAACAAAAAAATCTTGTTAGATTGTCAAAAATATCTTGGAAATATGAAAGAACCAGTCATACGCATAGATATATACGCCGATACATTGAATATTTAAAATGACTGTTCAGCTTCTCACTCTTTCCTTTATAAACCCTTGATGTCTTTTGCCTTTCTTAACTCCAAAAACACACAAAACCTCTCTGTAAACACAGAGCTTCCACAAAACATAATGACCTTCAACCCAATCTTTTGATTTCTCACAGATGATGAACACCAAAGATTCAATATTCGTCTCTTTGAAGAGATGACTTTTCTCATCGTTTTAGACATGGTTGGAGTAGATCCATATAATGTCCAGAACCTTCTCTTAGAACATCCATCTGTTGGATACAATCACCCTCTAACCTCCTCAAAACTTGAGGATGAAGAATTTGGCCGAGAGTCTGAGGTTGATTTTGATGGAGATGCTATACATTCAAGTCATCTACTCTCATTCAAGTCGCCCAGACAAGGAATCCAGGAGTAATCATCAAATTGACTTTTGAGATGCTCCTTGTCCTGAAGTAGATCTTTGAAGACTAAGAACAGGAACAACTTTAGACAAGAATAGGATTATCAATAGAAATTAGACAAAAAGATATTTGTATTTCATTTCCATGTATGTAATGCTTTCAATTAATGAAAATACAATTTCTTATTATCTACTTGTCTGTTGTTCCCTGTTTATCGAATGATCTGACTAATGGTATAAATTATCAGTATGCACATATTAAAACTTGCTGGCATAGACTTAACAAAACTCAGAATTAGATTACTACACAAAGTAAACGTCAGGATCTGAAACAATTTTCACAATCCTGATACTGACACAATACTGATGATGTCAGCATCCTGATAATAATTCTAATCCTGATGTTTATTAACAAGTCTATCATACTAAAATTTATCAAGACAAAGTGTTATAGCTTAAGCATTTAACAATCAAATATAGATCCTGACAAGAATATCAAGTCAATAAGCTGAAAACAACATACCTTGCTACTTTTGCAGATGTTAAAGATCTAGAAATTTAACATTCCTAACTCACTTACTAATCTACTGAATGTAGTCTCATCAAGTGGTTTAGTTAGAATATCTGCAAGCTGTTTGTTAGTAGGAACAAAATGAAGTTCCACAGTACCATTCTCAATATGTTCTCTAATAAAATGATACCTGACATCAATGTGCTTAGTCCTTTAATGTTGAACTGGATTTTCTGCAATTTTGATAGCACTAGTATTATCACAAAACATAGGAATATTACTAAGTGTCATACCATAATCCATCAACTGATTTCTTATCCAAAGGAGTTGTGCACAACAACTGCCTGCTGCTATGTACTCAGCTTCTGCAGTTGAGGTTGAGACAGATTGTTGCTTCTTGCTTGCCCAAGAAATCAATCTGTTTCCCAAGAATTGAGATGTACCTGTAGTGCTTTTCCTGTTTATTTTACACCCTGCATAATCAGAGTCTGAATAGCCAATTAGGAAGAAATCAGATTCTCTAAGATACCATAAACCAAGATTTGGAGTTCCTTTGAGATATCTAAAAATTCTCTTCACAGCAATTAAATGAGATTCCTTAGGATCACTTTGAAATCTAGCACATAAACAGGTAGAAAACATTATATCTGGTCTACTTACAATTAAATATAACAATGAGCCTATCATGCCTCTATAACTAGTATTATCCACACTCTTTCCTTTAGAATCAGAGTCTAGTTTAGTGGCTGTTGCCATGGGTGTTTTTGCAACTGCACAGTCTTGAAAGTCAAATCTTCTTAAAAGATCTTTGATATACTTTGACTGATTAATAAAAATACCAGTCTCAGTCTGTTTGACCTGCAAGCCTATGAAATAATTTAATTCACCCATCATGCTCATTTGATACTTAGACTGCATAAGCTTGCTAAACTTAGCACACAACTTTTCATTAGTAGAGCCAAATATGATATCATCAACATAAACTTGAACTAAAAGCAATTCACCTTTTATCTTTCTAAAGAATAGAGTTTTGTCAATTGTACCTCTTGTGAAGCCATTTTCAAGAAGAAATTTAGACAAAGTCTCATACCATGCTCTTGGTGCCTGCTTTAGTCCATAGAGTGCCTTGTCAAGTTTGTAGACATGATTTGGAAACTTTGGATCAACAAATCCAGGTGGTTGCTCCACATATACTTCCTCATCAAGATTGCCATTTAGAAAAGCACTCTTTACATCCATCTGGTATACCTTGAATTTTGAATGAGCTACAAATGCA
The DNA here is from genome assembly GCA_037693485.1 of Kitagawia praeruptora. Lineage (NCBI taxonomy): Eukaryota > Viridiplantae > Streptophyta > Magnoliopsida > Apiales > Apiaceae > Kitagawia > Kitagawia praeruptora. The sequence goes on from CM075348.1 coordinate 107,705,977, forward strand.
AGAAACATCCTGATTGCTTCCAATCTTGCTACAGGTGCAAAGGTCTCATCATAATCAATGCCTTCTTCCTGAGAGTAACCCTTGGCCACTAGTCTTGCCTTGTTTCTTACAATCATACTCATCTAGCTTGTTTCTGAAAACCCATTTTGCACCAACAATTGATCTGTGTTTGGGTCTTGGTACTAGTTTCCAGACTTTGTTTCTCTCAAACTTATTTAACTCCTCCTGCATTGCAATTACCCAATCAGGATCCTGTAAGGCTTCTTCAACCTTCTTAGGTTCATTCTTTGAGAGAAAGCAACTATACAAGCATTCATTTTGAATTGATCTTCTAGTTCGAACACCACTATTTGGATCACCAATAATCAAATCTTCAGTATGATCCTTTGTCCATTTTCTAACAGGTGGTAGATTGCCTCTTCTAGATTCTCCCCCTAAGTTAGTGGTATCTCTTGTAGAAGAAATCTCTCTGCCTTCAAAAACTCCCCCTTGATCAGTAGAATCAGTAGATTCCATACTGCTGCTAGTTATTGATCTTTCCTCAGTAGACTCTGAAAGATCAGTTCCTGATGGAGTAGACTCTGAATAGCTAGTCTGCTCCTGATGATCACTGTGTCCTCCTTGATTTATTTGCTCCCCCTCAACAGTACCATTCCTTTGAGAAGCAATAGCAATTCCTTCTGGAGAACCTTCATCATCACTGGAGAGTATCTCAGAATTCTTCAGATTTTCAAATTCCAATTTGTCATGGCTCTCATCAGTTTGCAGAATTCCAAATTTCTTGTCATCAAATGCAACATGAATTGATTCCATAACAATGTGAGTTCTGAGATTATAAACTTTGAAGGCCTTAGATGCTGAATATCCTAGAAAGATTGCTTCATCCGATTTGGCTTCAAATTTTCCAAGTTGTTCTGGATGAACTTTTAGGACATAGCATTTGCATCCAAAGATGTGAAAGTATTTCACACTTGGTTTCTTTCCTTTGATCATCTCATATGGAGTTTTTCCATGACTATTTACCAAGGTACAGTTTTGAGTGAAACATGCAGTGTTAATAGCTTCTGCCCAAAAATAGGTTGGAAGTTTTGCATCTGCAAGCATGGTTCTTGCTGCCTCTATGAGAGTCCTGTTCTTTCTTTCCACTATACCATTTTGCTGAGGTATACCAGGTGCAGAAAACTGTTGAGTGATTCCATTGTCTGCACAAAAATCTTCCATTGTAGAATTCTTGAATTCTGTACCATTGTCACTCCTAAGTACTTTGACTTTGTACTCAGAGTTATTCTGAATAATCTTGACAAGTTCAATGATTTACTGAGGAGCTTCATCCTTCTTGTGTAGAAAGAACACCCATGTAAACCTTGTGAAATCATCCACTATCACTAGAGCATATCTTTTCTTGCTGATAAACATAATGTTTACTGGACCAAACAGATCAAGATGTAGCATGTGAAATGGTTCAGTAATTGAATTTGCAGTCTTGCTCTTGAAAGTGGTTCTTCTCTGTTTTCCAAGCAGACAGGCATCACAAAGTCCATCTTGCACAAAATTTGCATGAGGTAGGCCTCTTACTAAATTGTGCTTAACAAGTTGATTAAGCTTCTTGAAGTTGAGATGTGAGAGTTTCATGTGCCAATTCCAGCTTTCATCACTTGTTGCTTTGCTGTAGAGACATCTAACAATTCCTTTAGATGTATCACTTAAGCTGGCTTCATATATGTTACAATGTCTTTGACCAGTTAGAACAATGTCTCCATTTTGCATATTCAAGATTTTGCATCCTTCTCTGTCAAAGATTGATTGATAACCTTTATCACCCAGTTGACTTATGCTTAAGAGAGTATGTTTCAGGCCTTCAACCAATGCAAAATTTTATATGATGACATTCCCCAAAACAATTGAGCCATATCCCAGAGTTTCTCCTTTGTTGCCATCTCCAAAAGATATTACTGGGCCAGCTTTCCTCTCAAACTTTGTAAGCAGGGACTTCTTTCCAGTCATATGTCCAGAGCATCCACTGTCCAAGATAACTGAATGCTTCTTTCCTGTGCCCTGCAAACAAAAAGTAACTAGTTAGAATTTTTTAGGACCCAACTTTGATTGGATCCTTTCTTACTAGATTTAGAAACAACAGGCTTTGAAGATTTTGCTTTTACTTTACCTGTTGTAGAGTCAATCTTAGACTCTGATTTCACAAACTGTTTGTGACTTGGAGTTTCAGATTTCAAAGAATAATAGTCATAATACAGTTCATGATATTCTCTACACATGTAAATGGAATGAAGTAAACTACCACAATGATAACAAGCTTTCTGTGGTTTGTATTGAATTTTCTGAGTCTTGGGGAATCTGGACTCAGTTTTCCATGATGGTTTTTGATTGCAGTCTAGGGCCAAATGATTATGATTTCCACACTTATAGCATTTTTTCCTAGGTGCATCAGGTACATTCTTGTATTTATTCTCTTTGTTAATACCTTCTTTTCCATTCCTATTTCTTTTGATCTTGCTAGACTCTGAAAGACCATCTAATCTCTGTTTCAACTGAGACTTAGACAGAAACCCTACGTTTACATTCTTAGGTTTCTCTAACACTTTCTCATCTGAATTACTATTGTTAATCCTTTTGTGTACAACAGGGGTACCTTTTGAATCAACAAATTTAACATGATTAGGTTCAGAAACAATTTTCTTACCTTCAGATTTAGATGTGCTAGCTTCTACTTTACTATCATCATTGACAATAGCTACTTTTCCTTCTTGTCTAGCTTTATCAAAACCTAAACCATTAACCTTACCACGAATTCCACTTTCAAAGATTTCTAGAGTCTTTTTACCAGAATTGTTAATGGTTTTAATCACATCTCTCTCTTCCTCTAGTTCTTTTCTGACATAGTCATAAGACTCAAGAATAACACTATAATCATGCTTAGCTTTATCAGAACTTAAATTGTATTCTTCCATTTGAATTAACTCAGATTCAAGAAAATTATTTTTATCAACTAATTTATCATTCTTAACCTTAAGTTCATCTCTTTCACAAGTAAGAATTCTAAAATTAGTCATAAGATTCTTAAACTCAGCATGGATAGATCTAATTTCATCAGAATTTAAGCTATCAAATGAATCAAGAGAGTGAAGTGATACCTTAACAGAAGATGGAGAAGTTTTCTTTGGAGATCCAGGTTTGTCTAAAACATTTGCCATCAATGCAATGTTGTCATAATCCAATTCATCTTCAGAGTCACTGGAATCAGCCCAATCCTTCTGTGTGACCATAAGTGCATTACCCTTTCTTGAATTCCTAGGCTTCTTACACTCACTAGCAAAGTGTCCAAGCTCGCTGCAGTTAAAGCACTTGATCTTGGCCTTATCAAGCTTGACAATTGTACTTTTGCCTTTGTCACTCTTCTTCTCCTCCTTCTTTTGAAAAGGTCCTTTGCTAAATCTTCTCCTGTTGAATCTTCCTTTCTTGAAAGCTTTAGCAAACATAGCAAAGAGTTCTTGCATCTCAGATTCAGAATCACCGTTATCAGAGTCTATATCAGTAATCTTTGACTCAGAACTTTCTTTGCTTTTCTTCTTCCTTGAGTTCTTTTCAGCAGGCTCAACATGCTGTTCCTCTGGAAGCTTCTTTAATTCAGATTGAGCAGTAAGTGCCACAATCTTCATCTTTCCTTCACTCCTGCTCTTCTTCTGCTGCTTGTCAAGTTCATAAGCTCTCAGTTTTCCATACACTGCCTCTAATGATATCTCATCAAGATCATTAGCTTCCTTAATCGCAGATATCTTCTCATTGTAGAAATCAGGCAAAGCTTTCATGAACTTTGTATTCATATCCTCCAAGTCATAAAACTTACCATGCGTGGCCATCTCATTGATGAGTTTTGTAAACCTATCAAAGGTATCAATAAGTGACTCACCAAACTTGGATTCAAAGTACTCATACTGTTGTATAAGTAGTATCCTCATATTCTTCCTGACAGGCTTAGTTCCTTCACAGTGAACCTTAAGATTGTCCCATATATCCTTAGCATTTTTACAAGAGAGAACATAGTTAGTGAGAACAGAATTAAGACTGTTGAATAATATGTTTCTCACTTTAGCATCTTTAAGAACATTCTCCTTGTCCTTATCTGACCACTCAGATTTTGGCTTTTTTGCTGTATGTTCTGGAACAACTTGACCATCAACAGTTGCTTGTCCAACAACCTTCGTTGGGATAAAAGGTCCATCTCTGATTCTGTCAAGATAATCAGGATCTGTTGCATCTAGATGATGCAACATCTTTACTTCCCATAGAGTATAATCGTTTCTCTTGAGCAAAGGAATCTTAGTATTCCCATCCTTGTAACCAGACATGATTGCAGATCTTTATGATTATTCGAAATTAACCTGCTCTGATACCAATTGTTAACTTGAATAACTTGTAGAAGGGGGGGGGGGTTGAATACAAGTTATATAATCGTGTCTGATTTTTGCTTGATTAGATAAACAAGAATAAATGAATGAATTAAACTCTACCAAAGGTGTACAAATACCTTTAGCAGCTGCAGACAAAATAAATCTCTCTCTCTGTTTGTTTCGAACTCTCGAATACAAACCTTATACAGAGCTACGCATACAAAATCACGATTCCTCTCACGTAGTCTTTTTATAATGATATAGAGAGAGTATTTATAATGCTACCTATCAACTAATCACAGAAAGATAATCTATACATGACAATGTTCTGCCGTCCAGTTGATACTTTCCATCAATAGAAAATTCTTTCCTTCATAAAATCTTCTTTCTTGTTCCTCAAACAAAGATCCTGTTTTATAGCACTTGCCAGTTCTTGTAGCATCCATAATGACATCATCAGTAACACGACTGATATCAGGATTCCTTCTTGCATCAGGATCTGACCATTCCATCAGTACTTGATCAATATTTGACTTGACATATTAGGATTCAATCTCAGTTCCTGACATGTAGTACTCGATGTACTGTTCCTGACTTAATTCTACAAATTACTATTTTACACATATATCATATACAAAGTGCTAAATCCTTTATAAGATCAGGATATACAAGAAGTATAAGTAAAATTCTATTCTTAACATCACAACTCATGAATTATTCCTAACAAAGGCATAATTGTTTTCGAGGGTACAATGTGGTACTTGTGTTATGATTTGATATTGGCTTATAAGCGAGATATGAGATATATTAGTTATAAGCCAGATGTTGCTAAGACCCTTAGCGAAAGGGCATACGAATCTCATTTTTCGAATATAGACCGGGAATCGGTATTTCTTGATATATTACGAATATTTTCGAAGGAGAATATTTAACTAAATATTTCCCATTATTTTTTGGAATGAATATTGTATGGATATTCATTCGAGATTATTTACTTAATGAACATTACTTTACTATTCATTTAAGGATGAATTATTTACTGGATACTATTCCAAATATTTATTCGAGGATTTACTTATTTAAATAATAATTTCCATATACTCATTCGAAGGTTACCTTGAGCAATATTTTATATTAAGAATATCCTTTAATCATTTAGGAGTTAATAAATATTCTTTGAATATTTATTTCATTCTTTTAATTAGTTTTAAAAAGGCATTATTTTATTCAGATATTATCTTCGATCTTTAAATACTATGTAAATTATTCCTGAGTCTTATCATTATTACTTTTATCAAGGAAGGTTCTCAGAACTCTATTCTTCATTTGAATCTATCTTTTAAAATATAAGGGAACCTTACTTGAGAGCTGTTATTTCTTTGACTACCCGGTCATATACTTGTTAGACTACCTTTTCACTCGCATCTTGATTCTTTTCAAATATCGATATGAGTCTTGTTGGTTACCTCCTCAACACTCGAGGGGTAAAATTCATGGAACAAGTCTATATCTATTAACAAGCATCAGCTTGGGAAATATTGGTGAATTTTCCTTTCTGACTAGATACGACTACTTTGTGGAGTCTTATCAACAAGTATTATACTTGGGGAAAGGGGGACGAACTTTACGTTTCAGAGTCATGGATTTTATTCGAACTAGGAGTCGTGTAAGAGGCCGAGTCGCGCCGGTCCATCCCAAAGGCCCAACCGTTGGCCAGGGAGATCAAAAAGGGCGGTGGACAAGTAAATCTGTCAGTTCTTCCTTCTACCGGTAGTAAAACCAAATTGAGTTGTACAATCTGCGACTGATCATCGTAAAGATTGGAACAGCGGGCGTGGTGAATACTCCCGTATTAGTTCATCATCCAATTTGGATATTTCCTGCAACACGTATCGAAGAGACTTCTTTCAGGTTGACGGGTAGTTCCCGCGACACGTATCGAAGAGACTTCTTTCAGGTTGGCAGGGGTTTGAAATATGTTCAAAACTAGGATTGCAATATTTTCCTACAATTTCCTCGTTGTGATATATGATGATATCTGGCTCATATTTTGCATAGCATATATTCCTACGAAAGTTATAATTTGAGTTACCTTGTAACTTCATCCTTTATCTTATAATTGATGAATTTGTTGATACCTTACATAACATGAGTTGTGATAAGGAGGTTTTTAATATTGGATCACCTTCTAACTTCATCTTTTAAGTTATATGTTGAGATTCTGCTTATATTCTATATAGCAGATATTTTACGGAAAGGTTATATGGAACTATCTTAACTTCATCTTTTACGACATATTAGCACTATGTTCGTCAATGCATGGCATATAGTTTCAAAGATATTTTAGAACTGTTATTATATTGCTGAGGTACAGTATCTTGATCTATCAAGTGTTTTGGCGAAAATGATATACATTCATATATATATTTTCAAGCTTGAGAAGTATTGATTTGGTACCTTATAAATGGTTCGTTTCAAAAACCTTGACTCTCTTACTATCAGTTATCTCTGAGTCTTAAACTTATCAAGTGGTTAAAGAAGTTATATCCCATACAGAATATTGAACTGTAGGGTGTGGTGATAAAAATGTTATACTTATATGTATATACTTTCAGTCTTGTGAAATACTAAAAAGGGGATCTTTTTATGGTTGGGTTTCTGTTTGATGAAAACACTTGTAATAGCAGTATATTGCACTACCTATTTTGAAGAGTTTTTTTTAAAGGTTGTTGAGACTACAACTTATACCATTTTGCTAAGGTATGAAGTTTACTATGGTTATTATTATCTCAGGTTGTTCATTTGATGCTATTTCAAATGTTATACTTCCCTTATTGAAGTTCCATAGTTATAAATGTTTTAGAAATGATATTAAATATCGTTAAACATTGAATACCCTTGTGTGTATTGGTATATATATTGTTAAGTTCTATTATTAACTTGCTGAGCAATTCTTTCGCTCATTCTTGCTTGTTTCAAATATTAACCTTTCAGAGGAAGGTAGACGGTTGAGGCTTATATGCATGGCTCAGAAGAAGCAGGCAGTACGCCCTTATGAAGATGATATGATCCAAAAAAGCTATAGCTGGAATAAGTTATATGTAGGTGCATTGATGTGTAATATATATTACTTTGTACTGAGTAGTACTAGTTGCTGGTGTACTTCCCAACGAAGCTATACTAGTAGTACGTATAAGATTTGTAAGACATAGTGCGATGTAATTGAATGGATGTAATGAGAAATGTAAGTATTTTGAATTCTTTTTTCTAGCCCTATAATCTAAAAGATGCTTGGTGGTTGGGGTCTCAAATGTTGTAATTCAGTTATTAAGTGATTACAGGTGGTTAATGTTATTAACAGGTGAAATGACATTGAGGATTTCCGCGTGACGACCAAATCCTTAACCCCGGATTTGGGGGTGTTACAGAAATACATACGTCTTGGCTTGATTCTCTAAGCAATACAAAGATACGTAGGCATCTTGCAAGGACCGGTCAGTCTCGAAACGCAAGAACAACCATTAAAGCTCGAAACTCACAACCCTAGCACACGCACGAACCCTAGTTGCAATATACAACCCTGATTTTTATTCCACGACACTAATATTCCATTGTCTAACCAAAATAGTTATTTTGGTTAGTATTTTTAAAAGGGGGTATTTTGAGTAAATAAATATAAAAAATGAGGTAATTTAGTCAGTTTTTCTTAAAAATTATATTAATTACATAAAAATTTAATTATAATACAATAAAATAAATCTACAATGTTACCAATGGATGGATTATAAGTTAATATTTTTAAGGTTGTTGGTCGTATTTTGATTGTCTTGATGTAATTTGTTTTCCTCTTATTACATTTGGAGGTTGTCTCTATCCTAATTCATGGGCCATTGAAAAAATAAAAGAAAAAAATCTTCAAATAAATAAATCGTCTATCCTACTAAAATATCCTGGACCAGTTTAAAGCCATCTATAACAGTGAATTAACCATAAATAATGAAAACAATAAGCTCGCAAACCTAAATCTTTCAATAATAATTAAAATTAAAATTTAATTAATCGATAATGTTTTTTACCTAATTACCTTCATTTTTTATTTATTCTCAGTATCTTTAAATTTTGATCTATACTATTATAGTAAGGAAAATTATCAAAAATATCCATGTTTTCAAACTTTTTTGAAAAAATACGATAAAAATTGCATCTTTGGTTGCACAATAGGTTTCAAGCAGTTGTATTTCAGGTTGCAATAGTTGCATTTTGGATTGCATTTGAGGTTACACCGTATTTTTGGAAAAAATTTATGTAACTTGGGTATTTTTGAAAAAAGCCAAACAGTGAAATTTTGGGATTTGGGTTTTCGATTCTCAATCGATCATTCTATTAATTAAATGATAATATTATAATAACAAAAATTAATCAATTTCCTTTATGATGTAAAACATGTTACCTTTTCTATTTTTTTTAATAACCAATCATTTCCTTTTTCCAAGTAAAACACAATATCTTTTATATTTTATATAAAATTTATCTTTTTCTAAAAACACTACCAGCAATTCTACTTAATAAAATAAAATTTTATTATTATAATTACTAATTTCTAACCAATTATCTATTTCAACTAAATACGTCATCTTTTCCATTTTGTCTAACTAAAATATTCTTTTTTCCAAAATATAACGGTCGCTTCTATTTAATGAAATAAAAAAATAATATTGTAATTACTAGTAATTAATCGATTACCTTTTCAGCTAAACGTATCATATTTACTACACTCCCTCCATCCCAGTCATTTCTTTACAGTTTTTGTTCACTTGGCACGCATTTTAAGGTGTATATAAAGTATAATTCCATAACTTATTTTTAAAATTTTCTTTTCAAAAGAAAAAAAAATTAAAATTATTTATAGAACTATACCTTATATGAGTCTTAAAATGCGTGTCAAATCCTCTGTCCCAATGTGAAAAACCTTGTGGGATAGAGGGAGTATTTTCTAACTGAAATTCTTGTTAGGAAATTATGTTGAACTTGATGATATGCATAAAACACCTAAAAACATATTTGTATAAGTTAAGTTTATAATTCACCAACGGATAATTATTCACTCAGTATCCTTGATGAGGAAGCTTATCAATCGATAAGTGAGTATCATGTTAAGAAGTTTCCACATGTAGTTATCAATTGTAGTATTAGTTGATAGCATCCTAAGTCATGTTGACTATCAATGGATAAACATAATAGGTTAGCTAATTGTATATAGGTTGTGCTTTGTAATTCTGTTTAAGTGAAGTGGTACAGCAACGGATGAATGATCTACACCAACGGATAATGCTATCAATGGATAACATGCAACTCATTAATGGATAATCAGCTACAATGGATGTTCATCAATAATGTCTCAAAACTAGCAGTTGATAGTGACTTGACATAGCTGATAGATCACATGGGTTGGTGGGCTTTAAAATGGCATGGAAGCCAGTCTTTGGAAATAAAGAAGAAAAAGAAACATTCATTTTCTTAGAAAACATTTTGGATGATGAAATATAGAAATATATGTCCAAGAAAATCAGACAAAATTGTGCCACATGAAGAAAATGAGTGGTAGCAGACCTGCAAACATCTTTGACTTTGTAATATTTGTTTTGTTTGTAGGGTTATAATCTTGGGGTATATATAACCCAAGAGTGGCATTGCTTATGTATGAGAGCATACACATACAAGTAAAACAAGAAAAAACACAAAGCTCAAAGAGAGAGATAGTAAGGTTTTCTTTTGTATCAAAATCTTTGTAACCGCAGCTGTGTACTTTCTACACAGATTATTTCTTCGAAATATAAATCTCACGTGGATCAGAAAACCCACCTGAAGTTTTGTAAGTGTTGTGTGTTTGTTTTACTTTCCATACACTTGCATTAGTTATCTGTTTTTATCAAACTGTTGAGCCTCTCAGTTCGAAAATTTGTTGTTCAAGATTGTACTCAACCCCCTTCTACAATCTTGTGGTATTATTGGGACTTATCAATTGGTATTAAAGCAAGCTTCTAACAAACAAGAAGTTTAAAGATCAAACACTATGGGAAAGAAGGACCCAAGCGTGAAGATTCCAATGCTTGACAAAGACAATTACTTTCATTGGAAAGTAAAGATGCATCTTCATCTTTCAGCCATCGATGAAGGTTATGTAGACTGCATAGAGAAAGGACCACATGTTCCTATGAAAGCCAACTCTGGAGTTGGAGCAGATGCAGGCACTTCAGCGGCAGGAAGGTCAATACCAAAGACTCAGGCCGAATTCACAGAAAAGGACTTGGAAGAAATACATAAAGACAAGAAAACCATGAACATCCTGTTCAGTGGTATAGACCAAGTCATGTTTGATAATGTCATTAACCGTACCACTGCTAAGCAAGTGTGGGACATTATACAAACAATCTATGAAGGAACTGAGCAAGTCAGAGAAAATAAGATGCAACTTCTTATACAACATTATGAGAATTTTCACTTTGTTTTTGGTGAAAATCTCACTGATATCTTTAGTAGATTTTAGAAATTGTTAAATGGTTTAAAGTTGTATGGAAGAATTTACTTCGTCAAAGACTCCAATCTCAAATTTCTGAGATCTCTTCCTAAAGAATGGAAACCTGTAACAGTCTCGTTGAGGAACTCTCAAGAATATAAAGATTTTACCCTTGAGAGACTGTATGGTATCTTGAAGACTTATGAGCTCGAACTGCAACAAGATGAGGAGATCGAGAAAAGTCAGAAAAAGGGTGGAGCTGTAGCTTTGGTGACTAGTATTCCCAGTGGTCAAGATGGTGAAAAGATTGAGGATGTCAAGAACACACCAAGTACTAGTTCTGGTACTTGTGAAGGTGTAGGAAAGTTGAGCAAAGGCAAGAGCAAAATGGTTGAACAACTAAAAGCATCTAGTGGTGATGAAGACTTGGATGAGTACTTAGCCTTTTTGTCAAAAAGGTTCTCTAAGCTCAGATTCAAGAAGAACCCTGCAGCAGTAAAGCAATTCAGAAGAAGCTATCAACCTAACAAAGACATGGTTGAAAAGTCTAAGGTCAAATGCTTTAGCTATGGAATTGCTGGTCACTTTGCAAATGAGTGCAGAAAATCCAAGCTGAAGAGACAATTTGAATCTGTTGACTACAAGAAAAAATATTTTGATCTTCTCAAGCAAAAGGAAAAAGCATTCATGTCAAAGGACAATGACTGGGTTGCTGGAGGAGACACAGATGAAGAAGAGGAGTTTGTTAACCTATCTCTCATGGCCATGAGAATGAAGAAGAAGCCAGCTAAACAAGCAACCAGGTATACTCTACAAACTTAACTGAACTTTCTAAAGCTGAATGTGTTTGTATAATTGATGAAATGACTGTCGAATTGTAGAAGGATTAGAGATTTATATGAAAAGATAAGTGACATGAATGCTTTAATAGAAACTCAGTTGATTGAATTTGAAACATTGAGAAGAGGTTTCCAGGATGCTAAAAACGAATTGATTGAGGCTTTAAAAAGAGAAGAAATTCTAAAAGAACAGTTGAAAAAGGAACATGACTTGATAGTTAAGTGGAAAGGATCTAAGGCTATTACTAAAGAAATCTATAGTGTTCAAGGGACTGATTCTTTCTGCAAGCTAAAGGAAGCAAAGTTAGAGATTGATAGTGAAGTTGCTTCAGACAGTGATCAATTAACGGATATTGATCACCTGTTGAGGAACAACGAGTCAACGGAAGAGAAGTATCCGTTGAAGACCAAAACTGTCAACAAAGCAACTTTAGTTAAGTTGAGTAATCAATACGGACCCGTCAATAAGAACTTTGTAACAGGAGAATGCAGCAAGACAAAATTAGTTGAGAAAGGCAACATAGGTCGCTTGTCCTACAAGCAATTGAAGGACAAGTTAGAAAAGGTTGAAACCAAGGCTAAGGGGTAGGAAAAAGAAAAACATAACAATTACACACCTCATAAATATGCTCCTAGGAAAGTCTGTGTGAAATGTGGTAGTGAAATAATCATCTATCTGCTAGCTGTAAAATAGTGAAAGATGCTTCTATACCCAATATGCCAATGCCTATGCCTATGCCTACTATGAATGTTATGCCTAACATGTTTGTCCAATCTACTCATGCATCTAGTCAGTATGGTAACATGCCATTGATGCATAATCCATATTACAATGCTTTCAATATGCCATAGATGCCATGAATGTTGAATAACATGCCTGCACATACTATGCCTAACTCTACATTTAGCTATAATGCATATGAGCAAGTGTCAAACCCTATTTTTCAAAGACCTACACCTAGAGTTAAGGTTGATTTAACTCAATCTGAACTCTTGGGTGAAAAGGGTTTGAAGGGAAAGAAAACGGCTAACAAGATAGGACACGAGGAAACTTGGGTACCAAAATCAACTTGATTTGGTTTTGATGTGTGCAGGGAAACAGAAAGAGTCTTTGGTACCTGGATAGTGGTTGTTCTAGGCACATGACTAGAGATTCTACCCTGCTCACTAAGTTTGAGGAGAGAGCTGGCCCTAGCATTACCTTTGGAGACAACAATAAAGGATATACTAGAGGATATGGCTTGATTTCACAAGGAAATGTTGTCATTGAGGATGTAGCACTGGTTGATGGTCTTAAGCATAACTTGCTTAGTATCAGTCAACTGTGTGATTGAGGTCAAAATGTGTGGTTCACATCTGAAGCTTGTATTGTTTTCAAGAAAAATGACAACAAGGTGGTGATGACATGAAATAGAAAAGGAAATGTGTACATAGCTAACTTCAATTCAACAAGTGCAAACTCTGCTACATGTCTTTTCAGCAAGACAAATGTAGATGAAGGATGGCTTTGGCACAAGAGACTGTCACACATAAATTTTAAAGCTATGAATGAGTTGGTTAAGAAGGATTTGGTTAGAGGTATTCCAAAATTGGATTTTACCAAGGATGGATTGTGTGATGCATGCCAGAAAGGGAAGCAAAAGAAGGCCTCTTTCAAATGCAAGTCAATGTCATCAATTGATCAACCCTTACAACTAAGTGCATTAGTGAATAATGATTTCAACGAACCGTGGTTGTGATGAATGGATATTGCTTTGGATAATGATCCCGATGCATATTTGTATTTTCAGAATAGAGTAATTCAATGGTTGAGGACATATATAAGAATAATCTATCGTCCAGGAAATGAGCTAATGAACCCTAGGGGGGGAGATTAGAAATGAGTTAGTGTGACAACCCTAATTTATGGATTTGAGAGAAGTTTTCACTTTTTGATGAATAGTACTTTTCATACGTGAATAGTAATTTGTATGGATGAATAGTGATTTTGTAAGTTGGAAAACTTTTCACGCCACCCTATGTACGGGACGTGGTATGGATGTTTCGAAGTCATATTATTGATCTACGGAGCAAATAAGTGTATGTAAAGACAATCGAAATTCAGAAAATCCAAAGTTTATTTTTATGGAATATAGGACCGGGCAGTGAATCGTACATCAGTATTATCAAGAATGAGATATTAAAATTAAGGATTGGTGGATTTTATATTTTACTTCCTCCGTCCCGACCAATTCTTTACATTTGGTTTGGGCACGGAGACCAAGGATAATGGGTGTAATATTGTTAAAATAAATGAAGTAGTGGGTGTAATAGTAATTTTATTGTTAAAATAAGTGAAGTAGTGAGTGTAATAGTGTAAAGTGTTGAAAAGTAGAGTGAAGTAGTGGATGTAGTAATGTATTTTATTGTTAAAAGTTACTATTTTTAGTAATGTAAACAATTGATGGGACGACCCAAAAAGGAAAGTGTAAAGAAATGAGAGGGACAAAGGGAGTATAATTTTATGAAATGCGATTTGAGAATTTAGAACGAAAACCACTGAGATAGTGAAACGAGCGTTCTAGAAACTGCTGGAACTTTATAACGAGATTAGGTGATAAAGCGAACGAATCATGGATTATAAATTGAAGATATTAAATATTCGAAGTCCAAGGGAGGATATATTATGAGAGGAGAATGGAATTAAGAATAAAACCCTAGAGAAAAAGGAATAGAGAACATTTAAGAAACCGCGAGAACGTTTTCTGAGATAAAGAGAAAATGCAAAGGAAATTGGACACAACAATTGTTTGAGGTATTAGGCCACACTATTACAATGGAGTGCAACATATAAGTTGTAGCAAGTGGATTTAAATGAAACCAAAGTAGCATGCAAGCAAGTCAACTAAAAGATGGGTGGTGTATTTGCACTTTAACCAAAATGGAGTTACATGTTTTAGAGCCAACACTTGGCCAAGTAGAAGAGCAACAAGTGGCACCAATGGATTGCCAACAACACATTAGAAGCAAGATGCATCCAAAATGTGAGATATAATAGATGTATCAAGCCATAAGCATAACCAAAAACAAGAAGAAAGAAGTCTCTCCAAAACTGCCCAGCAGAAACTCATGCTAAAGAAAAATTCATAACTCCACTTCTACCCATTCATAAATCACCAAATTTTAACCAACGCTTCCTCAATGTATGTAGAAAATTAGTTCAAAATTTCATAGCCAACAAAGGAGTGTAGCCTAGTCAAATTCCTCCTCCAAGTTGGAGAACCAAATCTGTCCAGTTTCTGTCCAGCGGAAAGATGGGGCTCAAAACCCTAGCTAGGAAGCTTTAAATTTGATGATCTATAGCTCAAAAGAAAGCCCTTGAAGAGTATAAGGTGTGGTAAAAATTTTAGAACCAATCTCTTATTTTTCGATTTTATACAGATTTTACAAGACTGATGATGAATAGTAATGAATAGTGTTTTAAGGAGTTTCAATGTTTTGTTCATGACTTTTAGGCTTTGTTGAAGCTAACCAAGACCATAACAAGGTGTGACAAGCTCTTCTAGTATTCCTAGAGTTTCAAGGAAGGTAAAACCCTAACCCACCCTTTGAGTTTTTATGAGTTTTTGATATGGTTTTAGTGTTATGTAAAGATAAGTGCATATTAAGGAGTTTTATGAATGTTTGGTTGAATAAATTGTGTAAAATGATTGGGTATTGTATTTGAGCATGACCACTGACCTTAGAGGTGTATTATGGTTGTTTGTTGATGTTGGAGATGTATGGTATGCCCGTTGTGGCTTGGTTATTTTGTGACAAAGTGGAAACTTCCGAGTTATAGCCGTCGTAATGGCAAAATTTCGTTAACCCTTAAAAACAGTTAAGGCCCGAGACCATAGGACTATTGTCAGACTCACCAATGCCTATGGTTACAAAGATATGATTGTCTAGTTTGTTTTTCCAAAAGAATCGAGTTAAAAGAGTTTACGGTTTAGGAGTTATGCTAGTTTTAGTGAAAGTGGTTCAAAGGATTTTATCGCAGAAATGTAACTACTTTGATGCTAAGTTCCAGACCTTTACGAGTCGAATTAGAATGTGAAATTTGGTGATAAAATGTTAAAGACAGTTGTTAAGGTGTGTGCGAATATTTCAAGTTAAAAAGATTATTTTCCGATTTTATAAAAATGCGTAAGCCAAGGTTGCGCAATCGAAAACCCCTAGGAACGTGACTTTGAAATCAACTTTATAAGTGATTAAGTATAACTTGAATTCGAGGACCGGTTTCGAACCAAACTTATGACTTAATTATTTGTCGACCAACATGGACTTAGTATGAACCTAAAGCGAGCTAGTAATACCTTGGTTGTGTTTCGCTTGTGTCTTTAAGCGTTGATTTATAAGTGGATTATCCAGGGGATTAATCGTACGTTTTCTTTGACTTTGTCTAGATTGTCCGACATCGTCGCAAACCCCTAACACTTCTCGAGCATCAGGCAGGTTTTCTAAACTTTTACTTTTAAAGTATTGATTATAATACTGCTTTTGTCATGTATAAAGTTGTACAGTTTTGCGATATATCTTATTTCCTGTTGAAATAGAATTTGACCTTTGGATTATATATGATCTTCTGAGTTAAGCACATCTAAACCGGTATACCTTGTAGCTCTAGAGATAAGAGCATATTCATCATTTTCGACTCTAAACCGGGAGTTGGTATTTTGAGATAGAGAGAGTCGTGGATACCCGGAGAGATTCCAGCGGCAGATTATTAATTATTTTGAGGAATGTTATTTATAAACATTAATTATATTTCCATAAAGTATTAATTATTTGGAAATCATTCGAGGATTGTTATTTGAATATGATATCATTCGAGGAATTGTATTTGCTTACTATATCTTTCGAGTAATGTTATTTGAGTATTATCTCAGTCGAAAAATACTATATGAATATTATTTCTGTTATATATGATAGTGGAAGGCATAACTGTTTTCGAAAGTATATTGTGATACTTGTTTTACGAATTAATATTGGCTTCTAAGCTAGATATGAGATATATTGCTTATAAGCCGGATATTGATAAGACCATTGGTGAATGGCATATGAATCTCATTCTTCAAATATAGACCGGGAGTCAGTATTTATGAATATGTTGCAATTATTTTCTGAGGAAAATATTTAAGTAAATATTTTCCATTATTTCTTTAATGAATATTCATTTGGGGCTTATTTATTTAATGAATATTTTTCTAAATATTCATTTGAGAGTCATTTATTTAATAAATATTACCTTGAATATTTATTTAAGGTCTTATTTATTTATTGGATATTATTTTGAATATTTATTCGAGGAATTATTTATTTAATGAATATTTTTATATATTCATTCGAGGGTTAATTATGAGCAATATTTTATATTAAGAATATTATTTAAATACTTATGATTTAGTAAATATTCAAAGATATTTATTTGATACTTTTAAATTAAGTTTTCAAAATGATTATTTTATTCAAAAATTATCTTGATCTTCAAATATTATGTAAATTATTTCTGAGTCTTATTATTATTAATTTTATCAAGGAAGGTTCTCAAAACTCTATTTTTCATACGAATCTATCTTCCAAATTATAAGGGAACCTTACTTGAGAGCTGTTATTTATTTTGTGTGACTGCCCGGTCAAAAATCTTTTGAAACTATTCTTTTCACTCGCATCTTGATTCCTAAACATCAAAATGAGTCTTTTTGTTACTTCCTCAACACTCGAGGGGTAAAATTCATGGAACAAGTTTATATCCATTAACAAGCAACTGCTTGGGAAATATTGGTGAATTTTCCTTTCCAACTAGATATGACTACTTTGTGGAGTCCTATCAACAAGTATTATACTTGGGGAAAGGGGGACGAACTTTACGTTTCAGAGTCATGGATTTACTCGAACTAGGAGTATTTGTGTAAGAGGCTGTGGGACAGTCCGTCATTAAAAATGGTATAAGAGGCTGTGGGATAGTCCATCCTGGAAATAGGGTCTGAGTGGCGCCGGTCCCAACTATGCCCAACCGTTGGCTAGGGAGATCTGGCGTATGGTGGTGTCCATATGTTCTTCCTTCTACATGTAGAGAAACAAATCTTGAGATGCACAACCTACGACTGATCATCGTAAGGTGGTGTCGTCTGGCGCGACAATACTCCAGTATTAGTTCATCATACAAATTTGGATATTTCCTGCAACACGAATCGAAGAGACTTCTTTCAGGTTGACGGGTAGCTCCCGCAACACGTATTGAAGAGACTTCTTTCAGGTTGGCAGGGGTTTGAAAAGTGTTCAAAACTGACGTTACAATAAATCACCTTGTAACTTCATCTTTTATCTTATATTTTATGACTCTGTTGATACCTTACATAACATGAGTTGTGATAAGGAGGTTGTTGATATTGGATCACCTTATAACTTCATCTTTTAAGTTATATGTTGACATTCTGCTTATATTTTATATAGCAGATATTTTACGGAAAAGTTATATTGAATTACCTTATAACTTTGTCTTTTATATTGTACTAGAACTTTGTTCATAATATGAATAATAAAGTTTACAGAGATATTATGATAATGATATTAGAAGCACTATGATAATACCGATTTTGAATATATTCCGTTAAGGGAATAATTTCAGTATCAAGATATTTTGGACAATTATTGTTGTTGTGGAACAAAAAGTAGGGTGTATTTATTGTGTATTTAATGCTAGGGTTTGTGGGAGCTTCGAGCTTTAATGGTTGATCTTATGTTTCGTGACTTAGATCGGGTCCTCACAAGATGCCTACGTATCTTGCAATTATCAAGAATCAAGCCAAAAAAATGTAGTTCTGAATGTGATGGAGAAGGTCCTTATATAGGTGATGAAAACCCTAGAATTAGGGTTAAGTTAAGAGACTTGATGGGCAAGTCACAGCTTAGGCCCAATTCTAGAGCCTTCTAATAGATAAGAAGATAAGTATTGGAGATATGTGCCTTGGAGGCTACTCCTAATATGATTTAGTTTCCTTTCTGGACTCAATTTCGAAGTCTTTTATTTAGCTGATTTATCAGCTACGAATTTGCCATTTAATTAGGGTTTCGGGCCTCATTAATGGGCTTCGTATTTGGACCAAACTAGGTTTAATTAATACCACATTAAATGTATCTTTAGGGCTTACTTTTAGCCCATATCATTTGCCCCCCAACTTCTAGGAAAATTGATCAGGTTTTCCTTGAAGTTATAACGGCCTTATTCGAGACTTGGGTCAGGGTTCATTGCTCGTACGCGAGTATTTTCAACAATATCACCTTAATGTAAAGCGTGGAGCGACCGACGCATTTACGATGATGTTGAACGACACCAAGCGGTGTTAAACGGCACCACACAGTGCTAATCAGTCTTAAACAACGTTTAAACAGTGTCAAACGATGTTAAATGGCATAAAACGGCACTAAAGGCACTAATCGGCGCTAAACGGTGCTAATTGAAAATATTAAATTGTGCTTTGAGCATAAAATTATATTTCCATGTTCCTGGAATTTTCAAAAATTTTATCTCTGGAACGTAATTATTTTTTCATAATTTTCTGCAAATTTTTCGACCTGGATCGAGGTCGTCACGAAGTGCCCAGGTCGTGAGACTTCTGACCTCGTCTCACGACGTGAATCGAGCTCGTCCAAGGGCTGTAAAAGAGGCAGGTCGTGAGGTATACGACTTCATATTACGACCTGGTTCGAGGTCGTACAAGGGCACCAGATAGGGCAGGTCGTTCTGCTTTCGACCTCAATCCACGAGGTGGATTGAGTTCGTGTAAGGATGCCAGATATGGCAGCTCGTTGATTCTACGAGCTCGTTCCGCGATGTGGATCGAGGTCGTGTAAGGTCATTTAAAGAGGCACATCGCGACCTTTGCGATCTTAAATTTCGAACTACTTCGAGCTCGTGTATACTCCTAAAAATGACCTGGTCGCACAACTCACGACCTCTTATTTCGAGGTAATTTGAGGTCGTGTAAGGTTACCCGTATGGCCTGATCGTGAGATTTTCGACCTCAGTCTACGAACTGGAACGAGATCGTGTACAGCCTATGAATCAGCCAGGTCGTGTGAGACTTGACCTAAATCCACAAGGTGGACCCAGGTCGTGTAAGGGACACTTATTGGCCTCCTCGTGTTGTATACGAACTCAATTTATGAACTGAATTGAGTTCGTGTAAGGAACGATAATGGGCCTCCTCGTGGGTTTCTCGAACTCAACCTACGAACTGAATTGAGTTCGTGTAAGGTTTTTCAATTTAACTATTTATTTTTTATTATTTTCTCGATCCTTCTAGAATTCTCCTTTAGATTCTACAAGCTTCCACGAGCTTCTAGATCTTGGGCCTTTATTTGGGCCTATGGGCCTTAACTGGTTATAACCGGTTGCTTTAGCACCTTAACCGGCTGAATGACCGGCTATACCTTGTATAAAAGAGTGAGAAGTGAACTTCATTTTACTTCACTCAAATATTTCAATAAAGCTTCTCTCTAGAGCTCCTAGTTTCAAGTAATTTCCGGCAAGAAGTTTCCGGCCAAAGCTCTCCTTTCTGGGTGGTTTCTAGGTTTTCCTTTGAAGATCATTTTTGGAGCATTCATTCCAAGAGCATCAATGGCAGACGATAGAGAAGCGAGGAGACTCAGCAAAATGAGTGCATCATCGCGAGGTACCTCTTTCCCTCCTATCCGTTCAAAATATACTTCCTTGATTGACATGATTAACCAGAGAGGAGATGAATATCCCTCTGTTTCTGCATTAGATTCGTATAATCATCATTCGAAGTTCTTTGATGTTGAAAAAGTTAGAAAGTTTAATAAACTCTTCAACGTTCGTTCCCCTTTAAAATTAGTCCCAGCTGAACCAGGGGATCGTTCTTGTCATTGGAAACCCCATTCCCTTTGCATTTATAAGGATGCTATCATGGCTGGGCTTCGTTTCCCTTTTCATAATTTTATTCCCACTTTGCTAGCGGATGTTCAAATAAATCCCTCCCAGTTAGTTCCAAATGCTTGGAGAGCCATTCTTTGCTTCACGGTTCTCTGTTTAAAAAACAATTTCCCACTAACTGTCCCCCTCTTTAGGAAGATTTTTCAATTTAAGAATAGTGCAATCACTTATCCTGGCTGGGTATATATCAGCCTTCGTGCTACAATCCCCAATATTTACGATCCTTCTTCAATCCCTGATAATAACCCTAAATGGAAAGAAGAGTTTATGTACCTTATGTGGGAGGGGGGTGATTGGGGCACCCTCTTCCGTAGCTCTTTTGGGAAGGTAATCGATGGAAATCCAGATGATATCGAACTGGATGACGCCGAAAAAGCTGCTTTCGATACCCTTACTGCAGACAAAGGGGAAACTCACTTCTTCTCCCTTCTTGAGGAATTTTCCCTCAAGTCCGTGGGTCTTTCATCTGTCACTGATAAGGGTAAACCTCATCATTCTTTCACTTAAATTCTTATTCATTTTCATGTTAAATTTTATTGTCATTGACTTTGCCTTTGATTTTTCAGCTACTAAAGCCATAAACGAGCTTCAAGAGCATTTGGCTGGGGAGACTTCTCGCATGAAGAGAAAACGAGCTGCGAAGGACCCCAGGGGACAGCCCCCAGAACCTGCCTTTCTAAGGCCTCATGATGCTGTTGATGTAGAAGGTGGGGTTGCTTTCTCTGCCAAATCATCCGTTTTCCGGCCAGCTTGGGGCATCAGAAAACAAGACTCAGTGGTTGGGGATACCAAGCACTCGAAGGATTGGTCCTACCATTCGATCACCCCTGCTGACTATCGTGACCTCGTGGTATCCCGTGATTTGGAGGCAGTTGAGTCGCTGGGGACTCAAGCTATTGCTACCGTAAGTACTTTACTTTTTTTTGGTTTGAATGTTTTATTTTCCGTTCCCTAACACTTAAATTGTATTTTCAGAATAATACCTACTTCCAGGCTGCCATGCATCATGCCAAGTCTTGGCGAACTCAGGCCGGGACTCATAAGAAGGATCTTGATCAGACAAAGGTCCAAGTTGCAGGCCTGAAAGAGAAGTTGAAGGCTAAGGAAGAGGAGCTGGAGAAAGCTTATGGTAGCATTGCTGAGCTTCGCCAAGGCAAGGAGGATATCATTGATGATTACATGGATTCCGAGGACTTCCAGAAGCTTATGACTAAGCATGACGACCTTGCTTATCTGGCCAACTACTTTAGTGGCTGGAAAGGGGCCTTAGATGCTATGTCTGAGAGGCACCCTGGTTTGTTCCAGATTGGGGATTTCCCTTGCCCCGAGGCTCCTTTAGAGTTGGCAAAGCTGTTAGAGTCCCAGAGGATTTCTCCTATGGAAGAGGATGAGGAGGATGGTGAGGAAGATGAGGAGGGAGGTGATGTTACAGATAGGATCTTGGATCCTGAGCACTCCCCAATTCAGGCTGATGCTGAAGAGTCTACTACTGCCACCAGTACTGATAGAGATTCTCCAGTTAGGAGTACTGCCAAGGCTGCCAAGGGTGCCAAGACTACTCCTAAGGCTCCTTGAGTTTATCTTATGTCAGCCCTGCATGGCTTATCTTTTGTCATTTCGCTTTCTTGACTTATGAGCCGTAACTTATAGCCTCCGGGCTTTGTTTATTTATTTTAAGCATCCTTTGATTTTTCCTTTCACTTAGTTGTTTTGTCTTTTGTATTTTGGCTTACTTTAGCTAGCAATTTTTAAATATGCTTTGATACATAATAGACATAAGGAATAATAACCAAGAGAGGAGAAAATCAAATTGCATTAAAGCTTGAAATGGGTCCGGCCCTTACATAATACTCTACTTCCTACTCAGAGTTTAAGAACTCAAAAATGGTTTCGTCGACCTTATTTCTACTTTCCTAACACATGAATAAAAAGCTGAATCCTTACAAGGATAGCTCAAACATAATAAATCTTGAGGTTCAAGGCATGCCAAGTACGAGGCACCTCAACCCCGTCCAAGGTCTCCAACTTGTACGATCCACGACCTAGTGTTCCTTTGACACGATACGGACCTTCCCAGTTTGGTGCCAGCTTTCCCTTTTGTCCAACTCCGGATGCTTCGATTTTTCTTAGTACTAAGTCCCCCTGATGGAAGAACCTTTCTTTCACCCTCAGGTTGTAATAGAAGGAGGCCTTCTTCTGATGTTCAGCATTCCTAGCATGGGCTTCATCCCTTACTTCGTCAATCAAGTCAAGAGCTAACCTCATTCCTTCTTCATTAGCGTCAGGCTCAAAGGCCTCCACTCGAGGAGATGTATGCTTGATTTCTACGGGGACAACGGCCTCAGCTCCGTAAGCCAACATGAATGGAGTTGCCCCAGTGGTTACCTTGCAAGTGGTACGATATGCCCAAAGTATGGGCAACAATTCATCCACCCAAGTATTTCGGGAACGTTCCACCCTTTTCTTGAGTCCATCAAGGATGATCCGATTGGCGACCTCAGCTTGCCCATTAGCCTGAGGGTGGGCAACTGAAGTGAACCGAAGCTCGATTCCGTTCTCATCACAATAATCCTTAAATTCTTTGTTGTTGAATTGTAAGCCATTGTCTGTAACTAGGATCCGAGGTATTCCATACCTGCACATGACATTCTCCCAGAAGAACTGCATAACTTGCTTGGTTGTGATCTTAGCCAAAGGTTTGGCCTCAATCCACTTCGTGAAGTAATCAATAGCTACAATCAGGAACTTTCTTTGAGCTGTGGCCATTGGAAATGGCCCAAGTATATCCATCCCCCATATAGCAAAAGGAATGGGGGAACTGACGGACGTCAACATCTCTGGTGGTTGCCTGACCACTGGTGCATGTTTCTGGCACCGATCGCACTTTTTCACATATTCCTTGGCATCATCCATCATCTCAGGCCAATAAAATCCGAGTCTAACTATCTTGTGAGCTAGGGCCCTGCCCCCCAAGTGTTGCCCACAGATTCCTTCATGTACTTCTTCTAGTGCTGACTTAGCTTCTTCGGGCCTTAGGCACTTCAGGTACGGAATCACAAAGGATTTCTTATAGAGGATCCCTTCAATCAGAGCATACCTCAATGCCCTTACTGATAATCTTCGTGCCTCCATGGCATTAGTCGGGAGCCAACCAGTCTCAATATGCATCTTGATCGGGTCTATCCAACACTCTCTAGTTCCAATAGGTGCTACCAGCTTTGAATCAACAATGGGGGCTCTCAGAACTTGGAAATGGACAATACCAGAATAATTCTCGATCTCGGAAGAGGCAAACTTAGATAAGGCATCGGCCTTGACGTTTTCCTCCCTAGGAATGTGCTCGACGTAACATTCATTGAACTGGGTCATTACAGCCTTAACAACCCTCAAGTACTTAATCATAGTCTCATCTTTTGCCTCAAACTCTCCATTGACTTGGGCCACAACTAGCCTTGAATCTCCACAAACTTTTAGATTTTTGACCCTTAATGCTCCTGCCAAACCGAGCCCGGCTATCAGAGCCTCATATTCTGCCTCATTATTGGTTGTTGGGAAGTCCAGCTTCAGGGCGTATTCAATGGTGAATCCATCGGGACTTTGTAGGACCAGGCCTGCACCACTTGTTTTTGTTTTTGACGCTCCATCAAAATAGAGCATCCAGAATTCCTTCTCTTCTATCACCAGTTCCTTGTCTTCCCTATTGCCTTCCTGAGGTATCTCCTACCCCCCGACTTCTTGGTTGTCTATGGTACATTCAACCACGAAGTCAGCAAGTGCCTGAGCTTTTATGGCCGTCCTCGGCTTGTACTTGATATCAAATTCTCCCAACTCAATTGCCCACTTAATAAGCCTACCACTAGCTTTAGGGCTATGTAGGATGTTCCTCAATGGCTGCCCTGTAAGGACTTCAATCTTGTGTGCCTGAAAATAGGGACGTAGTTTCCTTGAGATAGTCACCAATGCTAAGGCAAACTTTTCAATGGTAGAATAGTTCAACTCTGCTCCATGTAGTACTTTGCTCACATAGTATACGGGTTTTTGAATTTTGTCTTCCTCTTTCACTAGCACCGCGCTCACAGCTTGAGCCGAAATGGCTAAGTAAAGATAGAGGATTTCTTCCATACTTGGCTTGGCCAACAGCGGGGCTTCGGCCATATACTTCTTCACCTGGTCAAAGGCCTCTTGACTTTCTTCTGTCCATTCGAAATTTTTTACTTTCTTCAAGGTTTTAAAGAACGGCAAACACTTATCTCCGGATTTGGAGACAAACCTCCCCAATGCAGCAATCCTTCCAGTCAGTTTCTGTACGTCCCTTATGGAACGAGGTGGTTCCATATCTAGGATAGCTTTGATCTTATCGGGATTAGCCTCAATTCCTCGTTTTGAGACCATAAGACCCAAGAACTTCCCTGACCCGACACCAAAGGCACATTTGGCTGGGTTCAACATCATCTTGTGGTGTCTCAACACTTCAAATGCCCCACGGAGGTGCTCAATGTGATCGGCTTTGCACAGGCTTTTCACCAGCATATCATCTACATAAACTTCCATAGTTTTTCCAATGAGATGAGAGAAAATCTTGTTTACCAACCTCTGATAAGTAGCTCCTGCGTTTTTCAATCCAAAGGCCATGACCAGGTAACAGTACACACCAAAGTCAGTGATGAATGATACCTTAGGAACATCATCCTTATGCATCTTGATTTAGTTGTAGCCGCTAAAACCATCCATGAAGCTTAGCATCTCGTGCCCAGCCGTGGCATCTATCAACATATCAATCCTTGGTAAGGGAAAGCAGTCCTTTGGGCATGCATCGTTCAGATCAGTGAAATCTATACACATTCTCCACTTTCCATTGGCTTTTTTGACCATTACAAGATTGGCCAACCATTCCGGGAATTGGATTTCTTCAATGAAGCCTGCCTCTAGGAGCTTGTCAACCTCCTATTTAATGGCTTCTTGTCCCTCAGGTGCAAAATTTCTCTTCTTTTGTTTCACCGCCTTCCTGTCTGGATCCACGTTCAGGTTGTGTGTTATCAGTTGGGGATCTATCCCTGGCATATTAGCTGCTGTCCATGCAAATACATCACTATTGTTCTACAAGAAGGTGATCAACTCACTTTTCAAGGGGTCTTTCAGAGTTGCCCCAATGTAAGTAACCTTTTCAGGATCTTCTAACTCCAAAGGTATGGAAACCAAGTCTTCCACCAGTTTTCCTCTCCGTTCTTCATCCTCACGAACATCCATATCCTCAATAGGGAGGACTTGCCCCCCGGTTCCATCTGGCCTCAGTGCAGCCACATAGCAACTCCTTGCCATCTTCTGGTCCCCTTTCTATTCTCCAACACCATTTCTGGTTGGGAACTTAACCTTCAAATGATAGGTAGAAGCAACTGCCTTAAAAGCATGAAGTCCCGTTCTTCCTAGGATAGCATTGTAGGTGGACGTGGCTTTAATAACCAAAAAATTTAACATCTGAGTGGCCTCCCGTGGCTCCTGCCCTATGGTCATGGGCAACTGAATGGTTCCTTCAACCTTAGACTCTACTCCGTAAAAACCATATATTGGCATGTTCGAGGGCGTCAACTGAGACTCGGTGTAACCCATCTTCAAAAAGGCATCATGGAACAGAATGTCCACCGAAGCTCCATTATCTATCAAGACTCTCTTCACTTGGGAGTTGCCGATCACTGGGGAGATTACCAATGGGTCATCATGGGGGAATTTCACCCCTTCAAGGTCCGAGTCATCGAATCCAATTGAGACCTCTGTCTTTGCACGCTTTGGTACTTCTCCAACAATGTGCATCACTTCTCGCGCATACGCCTTTCTGGAATTCCTACTTGTCCCGGCCGCTGTTGGGCCACCAAAAATCATGTTTATTACCGGCCCCCGGGGCTGTGGGTTGCGATTGCGATCATCATCCTTCCTATCATAATCTCGCCTCGGGTTTCCTTGATTCCCATCTTTGCAAAACTTATTTAACTTTCCTCTCCGGATTAGATACTCAATCTCATCCTTCAATTGCCTACAATCGTCAGTGTCGTGCCCCACATCTTTGTGGAATCGGCAGTACTGATTCTTATTTCTTTTATCAAGATCGGTCCTTAGTGGCTTCGGCCATCTCACTTCTCTATCCTTCTCTATGTCCATCAGGATTTGGCTCCTTGGTGCATTCAATCTTGAATATTCAGTAAATCTTTGTCCTGGATTCCCCCTTTTAGGAGCCGAATCTGAATCCTTGCCCGTACGCGGGTACTTGTCTTTGGCATCATATTCCTGATCCGACTTTCTCTTCCTAAAATCATTGTTATTCCCTCCATTACCCGCTGTGGCCTCCTTCTTTATGCTATCCTCTGCCTTGATATAATTATAAGCCCTTTGTTGAAGCTCAGCCATATTCTCGGGAGGATGCTTAGCCAATGACCTTTTAAAGTATAGGTCGGTGGTACCATGCTCCAAAGCTACCATTGCCACCTTATTCTTCAAATCAGTGATGTTTAAAGTCTCCTTAGTGAACCTCTTAAGGTAGTCTCTTAGATTTTCATTCTTTCCTTGTACCACATACATAAGAGATGCAGAGCTCTTCTCGTGCACTCTTCCACCGATAAACTGGCTAACAAAGGCATCACTTAACTCCTTGAAAGAGCCAATTGAGTTTGCAGGCAGTCGGCTGTACCATCTTTGAGCCATGCCCGATAGAGTTTGAGGGAATGCCCTGCACTTCAAAGCGTCGCTTGCAGGCTGCAATAGCAGTGCGTTTGAGAATGTCCTAACGTGGTTTGCGGGATCACCCGTTCCACCATAAACTTTAATTGTCGGCATCTTAAACTTCTTTGAGATACGAGCATTCATCACCTCCTCAGTAAACGGGGGTGTGGGATCATCAGGATCCCAAAGTGGAATCAGATCCTTGGGGTTGCTCTTGGGGGTTTCCACCCTCGTTATTTTTCCAGTTGGGGCATCAGTCCTTCTTTACCTTCTTGAAGGCCTCTCCAAGTCTATAAATGGAATCGGTCCTGATGTTGGAGGAGGTTGAGTCTGATTTGACCTGGCTTGTTCTCTTGCCATATCTTTCTTTAACCTTAAGATCTCGACTTCATAAGCCTTAATCCTCTCAGCAGATGTTGAAGGGAGTTCATCGTGAGTAGTTCGAGTTCTTCTTCGAGGTTTTTTACTTGCACGCCGCCTCCTTGGAGCTTCATCACGATCATAATCGTCGTCAGAGGATGAATCATCCGTATAAGGACCAGAAAAATCGCGATAATCTCGATCTCGGATATGCAGGGCATGACCACTTGATCCAGCTCCTTGAGTAGGAGGATAGTTAGGCAGCCCATACATCAGGTTGGTATTCACCGGGAGATCCATAGTGTGGATCTGGACCCCTTGTGGAGGGTTGTTGGGATCTACAATCAAGGGAGAAACCACCATCTGAAAGGGATTAGTCCCTGGATTTGTGTGGACGATCGGAGGTAACGTACTCTCAACATGGGAGGTCATCCCTAGGGGTTGAGAAACTTGAAGCGAAACGATCATCCCGGTCGTTGGGGGCACCGGATCTGTTGCTGGTGGAGCGGAGCTGAGTGGAATAGGATCGGTAGTTGCTGGTGTTGTTCTTCGTGTAGTTACCATGGTTGATGTCTCCTTCCCACAGACGGCGCCAAATGTTGTGGAACAAAAAGTAGGGTGTATTTAATGATAGGGTTTGTGGGAGCTTCGAGCTTTAATGGCTGATCTTATGTTTCGTGACTTAGATCGGGTCCTCACAAGATGCCTACGTATCTTGCAATTATCAAGAATCAAGCCAAAAAAACGTAGTTCTAAATGTGAAGGAGCAGGTCCTTATATAGGTGATGAAAACCCTAGAATTAGGGTTAAGTTAGGAGACTTGATGGGCAAGTCATAGCTTAGGCCCAATTCTAGAGCCTTCTAATAGATAAGAAGATAAGTATTGGAGATATGTGCCTTGGAGGCTACTCCTAATATGATTTAGTTTCCTTTCTGGACTCAATTTCGAAGTCTTTTATTTAGCTGATTTATCAGCTACGAATTTGCCATTTAATTGGGGTTTCGGGCCTCATTAATGGGCTTCGTATTTGGACCAAACTAGGTTTAATTAATACCACATTAAATGTGTCTTTAGGGCTTACTTTTAGCCCATATCAATTGTCTTATACCCGCTATTTATTCTAGGTTTAAATTAAAGCCAGAATTATGCCATGCTTTAATTACCTTGCTGAGCCATCGCTCAGTCTTGCTATTGTTTTATATATATTATATAGCAGCGAAGCAGAATGCCAATGGCACGTCACATACCCCGTAAGGCGTTTCCATAATCAGTTTCTAGCAGGGATCCCGAGAGTAGTACGAACCAGTCGAATCAGGCGGCAGCTTTTGGTATTCATCTTATGTATAGATATGAATGGTATGAGAGGATTGTGAGCATCAGAAGGCTAAGTTGGTAATGTAACATTATTTAGAAGTTGTATTAGTGATAGATTTAAAAGACATTTGGGTATTGTAATAAAAGTTATTTATTCCGCATTTATTGTATTATGTCATTTCTGAGACTCTAACCTGTGTATGTGTGTGTAATATATATTGTGGGGTCACAAACAGTTGAATTGTGTACATTGCAAGTAATACAGGTAAGGCAAGGAGTAAATGGATCGTGACTACTCCAAATCCCTGACCCCGGATTTGGGGGTGTTACAGAAATGGTATCAGAGAGTCAGGTTACAGTCCTCAGAAACGATAGGAGATCGAGTCTTATAATACCCTTAAGAATGATTACAATAATAAGAGTTCAAATCAAGTTCGTAGTCGGGTTAGAAGACATGACCCTGACTATTTGATATGAAGCCTGAGAGGGGACTTCTTCTGGGAAACCATACTTAGGACTTCATGGTTAGTAACCTCGATTTGTATGAGTTATAGATGGATGGTATTCTGAGATACCCGACCCCGAGGCCTTCGAGTAGGCATTTAATGATGCGTTCCTTGAGATGGACGGAGATCCGATAAAGGAGGATCCATAGGAGGATCTAGAGGAGGACCCCATGGTGGATCAAAGGAAGAATCTTGTAGAGAACGTGCCGATTGATAAAGAGGTGGTGTGTTACTTGAGGTCTTATAATAGGACCATACGAATCTTCAAAGGACAAATAAGTGACGAGAGTTTAGGATCGTTTATGATTTATTAGGAGATATGACGAAGAAGATGGAGTAGAGTCTCCAAAGCAGAAAAGGTAGAGGCAGTATAGCCAATACCGGCAGATTGATTCGACCTGAACGAGACCTATTATTCGTAGTCTATTGCAGTGCCTAGGGAGGCAGCATGTATAAGAACTGAGACGTTCGAACTTCGTGTATGATTAATGGTACTTAGTTACCTTAACTAATAGAGGCATTACCTTATATATGGGGTTTAAATCCCCACGACCAGCGATTCCACCAAGGACGGTGTTACTACAAAACGGAGGCATCTTATTACCTCGAGCAAGATTTTATATGTACATACTACGCAAAGTGTTATTGTAGCACGAGTGCACTAAGACGAGAGATATTTTAAGAACCAAGGCGGACTAAGAAAGTCTGGGAAAGACCGAGATAAGAAGGCTGTTATGCCACAAGTGTTAAGCTTATGTAGCACACGGGATTGATACGATAAAAGGAATGTTTGGTATGAAGACGGTTATAATTGTTATTGGATTTAAGCATGTAGTTTCTAACGACCTTCCGGAGTACCGCCTATTCGACATGTGGGATTCGTCGTTGCTACGGGCGATACCAGCATCGAAGTTTTCTTATAGAATAAAATGCTTGATTGAGATGATTGTGCCTAGTCGAATAGAATTCCCTACGATTGTAATGTCGATGGATGAATCCGTAGTGACTATTACAAGTTGACGATGACATAAGTATCGAGCACCTTAGGGTGTGTATGGAGAAGAAAAAGCTTTAGATTATCCGTCAGAGGAGCCGACATAAAAAGGCATCCGGAGAGACCTTGTCAATACCCTCCCCATTTGCAAATTTTGTTGATTACCTCCTCATGTTATAATCTATCTTGGCATCTCCTTAGAGAGAATTTCGATAAAAGATATACTCCTTCTTCGAAGTTGTTTTATAACACTTGTGTTAAACCATATTCAATTTCAATTGTGCCAGAGGCTGTCACAATACCTACTTTCGGGTTTTCGAAGCCCTGTCAAATGATGTTATTCCAGCTTTCACTTTTCTTCAAATAATGGATAATCCTATGGTGATACAGAACCACTTGTTTGTTGAATACCAGTATCTTTCTGGCTATCCTTTCTTTAGAAATCGAACATTTGGAACCTGTTCACTTTTAGTCCAAGGTGTTCATTTGAGAATTATTTGTCAAAAGAAGATAATTATTAACTCGACTTTGAATTGCTTTCATATTTCTCTACTCCCACTGAGACGAACAACCCTATTCTTATAGGGGCCACAAGGACTAACTGTCTGTGTGATAGAAGTCTGATGGGATGCCATCACTTGTGAGTTGTGAAATACAATAAGGCTAATTACCTTTAGTAATGTCTCAACTAAGACACGCAACGTGAGTTCTAATGATCATATTGATCTCTCGGTAAATTCTCTCATCTAAAATAAGGTAACCTTAAAACTCATAACCTTATAATCACCAGTGTGTGACGTTTTCCTTGATATGGAGGCTATCTTTTCAAAGCTCCATGATTCTTGTTATCTTTATTGAATCCCAAGGGGAGGCCAACCAGGTCGAATAAGTCAAAATTCGCTGATAGGAATTAGATTCGCAACGAAATCGCCTATGACAAAAGCGGATCCCTAAGACGAATAGAATATCAGTGACATATCAATGAATTAGTTTATTTTCTCTCTCAAGGATTTTATGATAGTGGAAAGTTGGTTAATTGATATATGTGGAAGGAATAGTGACGTGTCGTGAAACTCCAATGGTAAAGGTATCAGATAGAAACCCCCAGAATTCCATGGAACCACTGACCCAGTGGAGGCCAGAGCTTGGCTGGAAGAGATGGTGTTGTGACTTGTGAGAGATTTAGTTTGTTGTTTTAGAGAAATGTTTTCTGGAATATATGAAGATCCATATGGAAATAAAAATTTCTAGAGTTAAAACAAGGAACAATGAATGTGGCAGAATATGAGGCCAAGTTTTCTGAGTTATCAAGGTTTGTTCCGGAGTTGTAAATACAAATGTAAAGAGAGCCCATAGGTTTCAACCAGGGCTGAAACAATAGATCCAAAATCGCGTGGCGATGTTGGAATTAACAGATTAGGTTACATTAGTAAAAAAAGGCATCGATTGTGGAAGGCTTGGACACAAAACTAAGGAATGTCCATCTATGGGACCAGCAGACAACCCGTTACCAGGACCTTCAAATAGCAGATACCCTCATACTTAAACTCAGTTTGGATTAACTTTTTATTTGATCCAGAGCTGCTAAGTACCTTACATCTCCAGAATTTGCATGATGATTGTACCTTAAAGGTTGAACCTCTAAAAGATTAATTACAAGTAAAGATGATCGATCGAGAAATCTTCCCGAAAATTGGTGCGTCCAGGTTGTGAACTAGAAATATGAGGTCGACACTTTTAATAGATTTGATTCCTTTCAAGTTGGGTGAATTTAATATTATAATAAGGATGGATTGGTTGGCACTCAATGGAGCCAAATTGATTGTAAGGGAAAGAAAGTAATAATTGAGGGATGGAGACAGATTCAGAGATCCTTGAATGTAGTTCAGACTAAGAAATTATGACGCCAGGGATATGAGGCTTAATTAGCTCATATGGTTGACACCAAGAAAAGAGACACCAAGTGTAAATGAAATTACAATGGCGTTGGGAGGCTGTACAAGGTTTTAATGAGCTACCAAATATCGAATTTGAGGATATGAGAATGAATACCGAGTATTCAGAGTATAGTACTACATCTCCTATTAGCCCCAGTGGGAATGAAAGAATTAGCAACTCAATTACAAGAATTGTTGGGTAAGAGTATAATAAAACTCAGTGTTCCCCCGTGGAAAGCCAGTGTTGTTGTGAGAAAGAAAGATGTTAGCACAAGATTGTGCATCGAACCTTGAGAGTTGAATGAGTTCGACATTAAGAATGGGTACCTGTGTAGATAATTGTTTGATCAGAGGAACGTCGCTGTGTATTATGGTCCAAACTTATTTAAGAAATGAATATCACCACTTAGAAGATTAAACCCAAGGATATACCCAAGACTGCGATTCGCACTAGGTATAGACACTATGAAATTTTAATGATGTCATTTGGATTGACTAATGCCCCCGCAACCGTTATGGATTTAATGAAATGGCTTTGAGTTATCCGCGATAGTTTTCGCCCAAATTATAGTAAGACATCTTATATATGAAGGAAAAATGCGAGATCTAACCAGATCAGTGGAGCTTGAAATATAAATATTTATGCAGAAGGAACTGAGCATACGATAGGCCAGACAACATTCCCCACAAACAAATTCCCCAAGAGACTCGCCTTTCTTTCAGAGAAAGGAAAGATGAGATAATATAGACTGGACATAGGATTATGACTGTGAGATACACTACCATCCAGGGAAGGCCAATGTGGTGGCCGATGCCCTTAGTCAAAATGAGGAAGAGATGGATTCTGAATGTTCGGGAATTAAAAGGTGAGATTTTACACAAAGTCCAAGTTAGTCCAACAAACCAAAGAGACAAAAGATCTTGCCAGTAAGTGGCTAGCAACAGTCCAGGATAGATAGAGAGTATACGTATCAAGCCCGCAAAGATATAAATAGTACCGCTATTGATAAGCTAAATGGCATATTGATGAATGATAAGCAAGTTTATGTTGGTGTATTTATGTGCAAACAAGATAGAGAGTACGAGATTGGAGATTTGTAAATGAAGGGATGTTCAGCCCAAGATTTGTTGGGCCATCTGAGATTTCAAAACGCATCAGGAAGGTAGCCTACGATCCAGCCTTACACCCCTAAACTTATCGCCGGTTCATAATGTGTTTCAAGTGTCAATACCACGTCAGTATAGCGCAGATGCCCGACATGTGTTGGAATACAAGCAGTTAGATATATTATCTGATCTGACTTACGAAGAACAACCTGTGGAAATCACGGATAGAAAAGAGCATGTGTTAAGGGACAAGGTTGTGAAACTAGTTAGGAATTGTGGAAAAGAAAATCAAGAAGTGGAAGAATCCACCTGGAAGTTAAAGAGAACCAAGAGGAGGAATACCCCCCAGCTTTGGATAATGATCCCGATGCATATTTGTATTTTCAGAATAAAGTAATTCAATGGTTGAGGACATATATAAGAATAATCTATCGTCCAGGAAATGAGCTAATGAACCCTAGGGGGAGATGAGAAATGAGTTAGTGTGACAACCCTAATTTATGGATTTGAGAGAAGTTTTCACTTTTTGATGAATAGTACTTTTCATACGTGAATAGTAATTTGTATGGATAAATAGTGATTTTGTAAGTTGGAAAACTTTTCACGCCACCCTATGTACGGGACGTGGTATGGATGTTTCGAAGTCATATTAGTGATCTACAGAGAAAATAAGTGTATGTAAAGACAATCGGAATTCAGAAAATCCAAAGTTTATTTTTATGGAATATAGGACCGGGCAGTGAATCGTACATCAGTATTATCAAGAATGAGATATTAAAATTGAGGATTGGAGGATTTTATATTTTACTCCCTCCGTCCCGGCCAATTCTTTACATTTGTTTTGGACACGGAGACCAAGGATAATGGGTGTAATATTGTTAAAATAAATGAAGTAGTGGGTGTAATAGTAATTTTATTGTTAAAATAAGTGAAGTTGTGAGTGTAATATTGTAAAGTGTTGAAAAATAGAGTGAACTAGTGGATGTAGTAATGTATTTTATTGTTAAAAGTTACTATTTTTAGTAATGTAAACAATTGATGGGACGACCCAAAAAGCAAAGTGTAAAGAAATGAGAGGGACAGAGGGAGTATAATTTTATGAAATGCGATTTGAGAATTTAGAACGAAAACCACTGAGATAGTGAAACGAGCGTTCTAGAAACTGCTGGAACTTTATAACGAGATTAGGTGATAAAGCGAACGAATCATGGATTATAAATTGAAGATATTAAATATTCGAAGTCCAAGGGAGGATATATTATGAGAGGAGAATGGAATTAAGAATAAAACCCTAGAGAAAAAGGAATAGAGAACATTTGAGAAACCGCGATAAAGAGAAAATGCAAAGGAAATTGGACACAACAATTGTTTGAGGTATTAGGCCACACTATTACAATGGAGTGCAACATATAAGTTGTAGCAAGTGGATTTAAATGAAACCAAAGTACCATGGAAGCAAGTCAACTACAAGATGAGTGGTGTATTTGCACTTTAACCAAAATGGAGTTACATGTTTTAGAGCCAACACTTGGCCAGGTAGAAGAGCAACAAGTGGCACCAATGGATTGCCAACAACACATTAGAAGCAAGATGCATCCAAAATGTGAGATATAATAGATGTATCAAGCCATAAGCATAACCAAAAACAAGAAGAAAGAAGTCTCTCCAAAACTGCCCAGCAGAAACTCATGCTAAAGAAAAATTCATAACTCCTCTTCTACCCATTGATAAATCACCAAATTTTAACCAACGCTTCCTCAATGTATGTAGAACATTTGTTCAAAATTTCATAGCCAACAAAGGAGTGTAGCCTAGTCAAATTCCTCCTCCAAGTTGGAGAACCAAATCTGTCCAGTTTCTGTCCAGCGGAAAGATGGGGCTCATACCCTAGCTAGGAAGCTTTAAATTTGATGATCTATAGCTCAAAAGAAATCCCTTGAAGAGTATAAGGTGTGGTAAAAATTTTAGAACCAATCTCTTATTTTTTGATTTTATACAGATTTTACAAGATTGATGATGAACAGTAATGAATAGTGTTTTAAGTAGTTTCCATGTTTTGTTCATGGCTTTTAGGCCATACCAAGGTGTGACAAGCTCTTCTAGTGTTCCTAGAGTGTCAAGGAAGGTAAAACCATAACCCACACTTTGAGTTTTTATGAGTTTTTGATATGGTTTTAGTGTTATGTAAAGATAAGTGCATATTAAGGAGTTTTATGAATGTTTGGTTGTATAAATTGTGTAAAATGATTGGGTATTGTATTTGAGCATGACCACTGACCTTAGAGGTGTATTATGGTTGTTTGTTGATGTTGGAGATGTATGGTATGCCCGGTGTGGCTTGGTTATTTTGTGACAAAGTGGAAACTTCCGAGTTATAGCCGTCGTAATGGCGAAATTTCGTTAACCCTTAAAAACAGTTAAGGCCCGAGACCATAGGACTATTTTCAGACTCACCAATGCCTATGGTTACAAAGATATGATTGTCTAGTTTGTTTTTCCAAAAGAATCGAGTTAAAAGAGTTTACGGTTTAGGAGTTATGTTAGTTTTAGTGAAAGTGGTTCAAAGGATTTTATCGCAGAAATGTAACTACTTTAATGCTAAGTTCCAGACCTTTACGAGTCGAATTAGAATGTGAAATTTGGTGATAAAATGTTAAAGACAGTGGGTAAGGTGTGTGCGAATATGTCAAGTTAAAAAGATTATTTTCCGATTTTATAAAAATGCGTAAGCCAAGGTTGCGCAATCGAAAACCCCTAGGAACGTGACTTTGAAATCAACTTTATAAGTGATTAAGTATAACTTGAATTCGAGGACCGGTTTCGAACCAAACTTATGACTTAATTATTTTTCGACCAACATGGACTTAGTATGAGCCTAAAGCGAGCTAGTAATACCTTGGTTGTGTTTCTCTTGTGTCTTTAAGCATTGATTTATAAGTGGATTATCCAGGGGATTAATCGTACGTTTTCTTTGACTTTGTCTAGATTGTCCGACATCGTCGCGAACCCCAAACACTTCTCGAGCATCAGGCAGGTTTTCTAAACTTGTACTTTTAAAGTATTGATTATAATACTGCTTTTGTCATGTATAAAGTTGTACAGTTTTGCGATATATCTTATTTCCTGTTGAAATAGAATTTGACCTTTGGATTATATATGATCTTCTGAGTTAAGCACATCTAAACCGGTATACCTTGTAGCTCTAGAGATAAGAGCATATTCATCATTTTCGACTCTAAACCGGGAGTCGGTATTTTGAGATATAGAGAGTCGTGGATACCCGGAGAGATTCCAGTGGCAGATTATTAATTATTTTGAGGAATGTTATATATAAACATTAATTATATTTCCATAAAGTATTAATTATTTGGAAATCATTCGAGGATTGTTATTTGAATATGATATCATTCGAGGAATTGTATTTGCTTACTATATCTTTCGAGTAATATCTCAGTCGAAAAATACTATATGAATATTATTTCTGTTATATATGATAGTGGAAGGCATAACTGTTTTCGAAAGTATATTGTGATACTTGTTTTACGAATTAATATTGGCTTCTAAGCTAGATATGAGATATATTGCTTATAAGCCGGATATTGATAAGACCCTTGGTGAATGGCATATGAATCTCATTCTTCAAATATAGATCGGGAGTCAGTATTTATGAATATGTTGCAATTATTTTCTGAGGAAAATATTTAAGTAAATATTTTCCATTATTTCTTTAATGAATATTATTTTGAATATTCATTTGGGGCTTATTTATTTAATGAATATTTTTCTAAATATTCATTTGAGAGTCATTTATTTAATAAATATTATCTTGAATATTCATTTAAGGTCTTATTTATTTATTGGATATTATTTTGAATATTTATTCGAGGAATTATTTATTTAATGAATATTTTTATATATTCATTTGAGGGTTAATTATGAGCAATATTTTATATTAAGAATATTATTTAAATACTTATGATTTAGTAAATATTCAAAGATATTTATTTGATACTTTTAAACTAAGTTTTCAAAATGATTATTTTATTCAAAAATAATCTTGATCTTCAAATATTATGTAAATTATTTCTGAGTCTTATTATTATTAATTTTATCAAGGAAGGTTCTCAAAACTCTATTTTTCATTCGAATATATCTTCCAAATTATAAGGGAACCTTACTTGAGAGCTGTTATTTATTTTGTGTGACTGCCCGGTCATAAATCTTTTGAAACTATTCTTTTCACTCGCATCTTGATTCCTAAACATCAAAATGAGTCTTTTTGTTACTTCCTCAACACTCGAGGGGTAAAATTCATGGAACAAGTTTATATCCATTAACAAGCAACTGCTTGGGAAATATTGGTGAATTTTTCTTTCCAACTAGATATGACTACTTTATGGAGTCCTATCAACAAGTATTATACTTGGGGAAAGGGGTACGAACTTTACGTTTCAGAGTCATGGATTTACTCGAACTAGAAGTATTTGTGTAAGAGGCTGTGGGTCAGTCCGTCATTAAAACTGGTATAAGAGGCTGTGGGACAGTCCATCCTGGAAATAGGGTCCGAGTGGCGCCGGTCCCAACTATGCCCAACCGTTGGCTAGGGAGATCCGGCGTATGGTGGTGTCCATATGTTCTTCCTTCTACATGTAGAGAAACAAATCTTGAGATGCACAACCTACGACTGATCATCGTAAGGTGGTGTCGTCTGGCGCGACAATACTCTAGTATTAGTTCAACATCCAAATTTGGATATTTCCTGCAACACGTATCGAAGAGACTTCTTTCAGGTTGACGGGTAGCTCCAGCAACACGTATTGAAGAGACTTCTTTCAAGTTGGCAGGGGTTTGAAAAGTGTTCAAAACTGACGTTACAATAAATCACTTTGTAACTTCATCTTTTATCTTATATTTTATGACTCTGTTGATACCTTACATAACATGAGTTGTGATAAAGAGGTTGTTGATATTGGATCACCTTATAACTTCATCTTTTAAGTTATATGTTGACATTCTGCTTATATTTTATATAGCAAATATTTTACGGAAAGGTTATATTGAATTACCTTATAACTTTGTCTTTTATATTGTACTAGAACTTTGTTCATAATATGAATAATAAAGTTTGCAGAGATATTATGATAATGATATTAGAAGCACTATGATAGTACCGATTTTGAATATATTCCGTTAAGGGAATAATTTCAGTATCAAGATATTTTGGACAATTATTGTCTTATACCCGCTATTTATTCTGGGTTTAAATTAAAGCCAGAATTATGCCATGCTTTAATTACCTTGTTGAGCTATCGCTCACTCTTGCTATTGTTTTATATATATTATATAGCAGCGAAGCAAGATGCCAATGGGACGGCACATACCTCGTAAGGCGTTTCCATAATCAGTTTCTAGCAGGGATCCCGAGAGTAGTACGAACCAGTCGAATCAGGCGGCAGCTTTTGGTATTCATCTTATGTATAGATATGAATGGTATGAGAGGATTGTGAGCATCAGAAGGTTAAGTTGGTAATGTAACATTATTTAGAAGTTGTATTAGTGATAGATTCAAAAGACATTTGGGTATTGTAATAAAAGTTATTTATTCCGCATTTATTGTATTGTGTCGTTTCTAAGACTCTAACCTGTGTATGTGTGTGAATATATATTGTGGGGTCACAAACAGTTGAATTGTGTACATTGCAAGTAATACAGGTAAGACAAGGAGTAAATGGATCGTGACTACTCCAAATCCCTGACCCCGGATTTGGGGGTGTTACAGCTACTGCATATGGATTTATTTGGACTAGTCAATGTCTTGTACATTTCTAAGAAGAGATACTGTCTTATGATTGTTGATGATTTCTCAAAATTTACCTGGATATTCTTTCTGCACTCTAAAGATGAGGCAGGTGAAATCATTATCAATCACATCAAGATAACAACAATCCTACATTCAAAGCTAGAAGAATCAGAAGTGACAATGGAACTGAGTTCAAGAATTTTATGTTGAGAGAGTTTTATGAAGAAGAAGGAATTATTCAAGAATTCTCTGCACCAAGGACTCCTCAACAAAATGGTGTAGTAGAAAGGAAAAATAGAACTCTTATTGAAGCTGCAAGGACCATGCTTGAAGAATCAAAGTTGCCAACATATTTCTGGGCTGAAGTTATTAATACTGCTTGCTACACTTAGGATATTTCTTTGGTCAAACAAGCAAAAGGTATGACACCTTATTAACTATTCAAAGGGAAGAAGCCAACAATTAACTTCTTAGATGTCTTTGGGTGCAAATGTTTTGTACTAAGAAACCAAGGTGAAAACCTAGGAAAATTTGATACAAAGGCAGATGAAGCTATCTTTGTTAGATACTTAGCTGGGAAATCATATAGAGTCTACAACCTAAGACTTAACATTGTTATGGAATCCATACATGTTGTCTTTGATGATAAGAAGATTCAGGGATTCACTACGCCAAAACAGTTAATAAACATCACCCCTTTAACATCGTTTGCATTTTTAACCGATGTTAAAGGTGTGTTTTACATCGGTTTTACTATAAATGATGTTAAAGTAGGTTTTAGACATCAGTTATAGTTAAAACCGATGTCTCAACCTCTTTTTAAAAAATTAAAAAAACACGCAAAGAAACAATTCCCTCTAAACTTAGAAACATTTCCCCTTTAACATAATTTCCCCCCTTTTTTTTATTTCCCCCCTTTCTTTTTTCACTTCCTCCTTCGACAGTCGACGCACTCACAAACCCACATCCGATTCCCCCGTTTTCTCCCCCAAGAACCCTAACCCCCCTTTTCTCTCATTAGTAATTAACCCTAATTAGCTCTTAGAACTTGATGGTCAGCTTGTATATCAACTTGTGGTGTCCATTCTCAGCTTGTAAATCTCACCCCTCGCCTCTCTTCTTCCTCTCTCGAGTCTCGACTCTCTCACCCCTCTCACTCAAAGAACCCTAATTTCTAGTATGGGTTATGAAGCTGCTCTCTCTCACGATCTCACCTGCTGAATCTCTCTCTTACCTGCTGAATCTCGCTACAAAGCTACTCTGTCCCTCTCTCTACAAAGATATTCTCTCTTATTACAAAGCACGAAAGCTTGAAAGTCGTTCTCTTTCACTACAAAACTCGTATCTCTCTCACTACAAAGCATGAAAACTCGACTTGGTAACCGGGTAATCAACATTTGATTTTGAAATCGAAACCCTAATTTTTTTTAATTAATTACAAATTAGGGGTTTCTTTACATGCTATAAATTAGAGGTTTCGATATTAGAAATTGGGGGTTTTGATATTATTTGTACTCATTAATTTTTTATTTTATTTTTCTGCATTGTTCGAAGAGCATTATTTTTAATTTTAGTTATTTGCTCGATTTTATTTTACTGATTGTTATTGCTTCTGGATCTCCCTGCTCACAAGGTTACACCTTTACCTGGTATTCTGTTTTACAAAAAATCCTTGAGAAATTATGGAAATATAACTCCGGTATACAATGTTACTGATATGGTATTCTTTGCAGTGTCACTACGAACAAGCAATAAGTATTATC
Source organism: Kitagawia praeruptora (assembly GCA_037693485.1). Classification (NCBI taxonomy): domain Eukaryota; kingdom Viridiplantae; phylum Streptophyta; class Magnoliopsida; order Apiales; family Apiaceae; genus Kitagawia; species Kitagawia praeruptora. The sequence continues at coordinate 107,747,212 of CM075348.1, forward strand.
GGAAAAACCTTGGCATCTTGTGGAGATAGGCAGACACATACACACACTACCCTGCCAGGTCACCACTTCAAGCCCATGTTGTACAGGTTTAACTAATCCCTCTGCTTTTCGCTTTTAAGTTCATAGCATCTGTCAACTTAACATTCAATAACCAACTAATCTATCTGCTTTTTGTTTTTAAGTTCATAGCATCTGATCAACTTAATAATAATCCCTCTGTTTTTCGCTTGTAAGTTCATAGCATCGCAGTGTTTATAGAAATTACCATTTGCCACCATTAGTTTGAATGATCTTTACTTCTATAGAGAGTTACATTACAATAAAGCTTATAGTCTCACTTTACTAGAGAATAATGTAACCTTTAATTTTAATATACTAGATGTGGTTTTTGTTTACATGTATAACTTATGTAAATGCAAAAACAAAGTGCAGGGAGCTAGAGCTACCAGATGATAAACAGTGCAGGACAATTCCTTGGACTTGTGGGATTCCTTCTAATTCTTTGGACTAGATTTTGGCAATGGTATCTTTCTTTTAGCACAGATTCTGTATAAGAGCATATCAATATAGTAGTCGGACAATATATCTAACTATGTCAATATATCAACGCATGACCAAGATGTCTTCAGCTTTTATCAGGATAGATTTTGTAATGGATTTGAGGAATTATTGAGTCGTTACCAGGAAATTGTCCCTAGTCTTCGGCTTGCAGGTTAAGAGCCTTTTTAGCTACTGTCTGTTTGTTGTTTCACTGCTTAAGTTGAGGCATTCTCGGTAAACCTTGCATGTTATCATTGTAATCTGTAGGGTCAACGTCATTTCCTCCCATAATTGAAATGGCAGATGGACAGGTATGTATCGGTGTATATCAGATTTATTTTCATAGGGTTGTGATGGTTATCTCAACCAAACTTTGAGCCCCTGGAATAAATCTGAATAATTTTAGTTTATGTGTCTATGTCTATGTCGAAGTTTCATTACAGAATGAAGATAGAGAGGCCTTTTGTTTTGTTTCTATTGAATGTCTTTCTTTGATCCAGTAGACTAGTCTTTTCTTTTATTAGAATGATTCATGTTATAAATTTACAGGAGAAAACAAGTCATCAAATGCAGTCCTTATTGTTGGAGCTAAAATTGGTTCGCTAGTTTTCGTATTATTGATATGTGCTGATCTATATACTTTCGTTTTGAAGAAAAGAGTCAAGGAAGAAATCAAAAATAGCAGCCTTTTTGGTAAACAGATTTTAATGTACATTCAGTTCTGAGTTCTAAATGATTATGCCTAGTTGTGATTTTAGTAAACATCTTTACTCATTTGTATCTTGCATATGCAGCATCGATAACAGAAGTGGTGGTGTTCCTCAGCTACAAGGTGCTAAATGGATCTCTTTCGAAGAAATTAAGAAATGTACTAACAACTTTTCAGATGGGAGTGTTATTGGTTCTGGGGGATACGGAAAGGTTCTCTTTATCTCTCTTTCGTTACATTTGATCTATTTTTTTTATGTCATTGCATGTGCTTTCACCTTTCTATCAAGATTAAGATAATAATATTAAATTACATAAGAAATCTATCCCTCCACAACCTTCCACTTCTATAGATAGGTTGGAGACCTACTTTTCTCACACTTTATTTAAGTGCAAGTAATGCATTGTTCTTAAATTGTGACAAAAAAATTTTGGCCAATCCCATATTTAATTATTACATTGTTTGTCAAAACTTTATAGATTTAATTTTAGTTATCGGATATACATCCTTGAAGACAATGATTAGAGGTTAGCCTATCTCCAAGGAACTTCAAGAGAGGAGTACAACTCAGTTTGCGCTAAATTTAACTTTTTTTGCTAATAGATTTTTGTTGGAGCAGCATATAATATAATGCTTCTTAGGTTCTTACTGCACATGCAATCTGAGATTGCACATTGTGGACAATGTAGTAATTCTTAGGTTATTTTGCAGGTTTACAAAGGACAGTTAACCAGCGGAGAATTAGTAGCAATAAAAAGAGCTCAACATGGATCACTACAGGTTGCTCATGAATTCAAAACAGAAATTGAGTTATTATCAAGAATTCATCAAAAAAATGTTGTAAGCCTTTGTTGGTTTCTGTTATGAGCAAGGAGAACAGATTCTCATCTATGAGTTCATCTCAAATGGTACACTGAAGCAAAATCTTTCAGGTACTTCATTTCCATTTTTATTCTGATTATAGATGAGAGTTTTTAAGTGGTTATTTATCCATTCCTTGATATATATATTTCTAATGAGAATGGCATTACTCGCAAGATTGACATAGGCTTGTTGTTGCAGTATTAGCTCAAATTGCAGTGTTAGTCATCTCACTATAGTAATTCCTTGTTCTGTTTTATAACTTTCCAGATACTTTTGATGTGGTTTCAATGCGAGAAACCGTAGGGACCGGAGCAACCGATGATTATGCACTTGGAGGGATCATTGCGAGAGACTGCTAGTTTTAGTTTGGTTTTTCGGATAATGTAATGAAAGCTTGTTTTTTGTATATAGGCTCATGTAGAGTAGGCCAATTTAGTTTTACTCAATGATGTAAGAATGTTGTATTTCTTTTGTTAATGAAAAAATTAGTTTTACTTACTTTCTAGTGTGATTTAGTTTTGGTAATTGTAGTGTGTTACTTACTTTCTAGTGTGATTTAAATTTGGTAATTATTGTGTGCAAATTTATGGAGCTATTTGACATCGGTTAAGAACCGATGTGGTATACAATTTACAACATCAGTTTTTTATTTAAAATCGATGTGGTATACCATTTACAACATCGGTTGTCTATCTAAAACCGATGTAGTACAGGGGTTGAGACATCGGTTCTGATTTAAAAACTGATGTTGTTGACAACTATTCACATCGGTTAAAAACCGATGTAATAAGTACTTTTTAACATCGGCCCAGAACCGATGTAAAACACATAGACTTTTAACCTCACACAGCTAGACATCGGTTTTGAAAATTTTTAACATCGGTCCAGAACTGATGTCTATTGACTGATTTGGCATAGGGATTGGTAGATGAAGGCTTCCATGAAGCACTCTCATTTGGGAATGAGATACGTGGTGAAGACAGTGAGGATGATGAAGAAGCAGTGTCAACTGGTGTGAGAAGGTTACATGCTCAAGGTGATTCATCCGTTGAAGATCACCATCCGTCGATGCTGAGTACACTCCATTCGTTGGTAATCATTTTGAAGCATCCGTTGAGAACCAAAGGAAATATCCATTGATCACTCTGCTAGAACTCCACTTTTTGCAAATTCTGGAGCCACACACTCAGGGGGAGTATCACAGAGTCATCACTCAACATCTAATCAAAATGATCAACACAGGGAAAATGAAGCAACATCATCCAGGTCAAACCTGTCACCACAGAGGAAATGGACTAGAGATCACCCATTTGAACTCATTTTTGGGATTCAAATGCAAGAGTCCAAACTAGAAGAGCAACTCAAGAAGAATGCTTATACAATAATTTTCTATCTAAAGAAGAACCTAAGAAAGTCGAGGACGCTCTTCTAGATCCAGACTGGGTTGTAGCTATGCAAGAAGAGCTAAACCAGTTTGAAAGGAATGAAGTATGGAAGCTTGTGCCCAAACCTAAAGGTAAATCAGTGATTGACACTAAGTGGGTATTCAAGAACAAGATGGATGAGAATGGCATAGTCACAAGGAATAAAGCTAGGTTGGTTGAAAAAGGCTATTGTCAGGAAGAAAGAATTGACTTTGATGAAACCTTTGCACCTGTAGCAAGGTGGGAAGAAATCAGAATCTTTCTGGCCTATGCAGCTCATGCCAACTTCAAAGTCTATCATATGGATGCCAGGAGTGCATTTCTGAATGGCATTCTGGAAGAGAAGGTGTATGTTAGTCAACCTCATGGTTTTGAAGATCCAGATTTTCCAGAATATTTCTATTTTCTCCTCAAAGCACTCTATGGCCTGAAGCAAGCACCAAGAGCCTGGTATGACACACTCTCACAGTTCCTTATAGAGAATCACTTCACTAGAGGTACTGTCGATAAAACACTCTTTTATATAAATGTCATTGGCTCTATGATACTTGTTCAAATTTATGTAGATGATATAATATTTGGCTCTACTGATGAGAAGCTTTGCAAAATATTTGCCAAACTTATGCAAAGTAAATATGAAATGAGCATGATGGATGAATTAACTTACTTTCTTGGCTTACAAGTAAAGCAAGTTAATGATGGTATCTTTTTGAGCCAATCCAAATATGTTAATGATCTCTTCAAAAGATTTAACCTATTGGATTGTGCCTCTGCAAAAATACCCATGGCCACTGCCACTAAACTTGAATTGAATACTAAGGAGACGAAAATGGACATTTCAAGTTATTGAGGCATGGTTGGCTCACTTCTATATTTAATAGCAAGTAGGCCTGATATCATGTTCTCTACATGCATGTTTATGTGCTAGATTCCAAACTGATCCTATGTGCTAGATTCCAAGCTAATCCTAGGGAATCTCATTTCGTAGTTATTAAGAGGATTTTCAGATATCTTAAGGGAACAGCAAACCTTGGCATTTGGTATCCTAGAGGTTCTGGTTTTGATCGAATTGGCTATTCAGATGCAGATTATGCAGGTTGTAAAATTGATAGGAAAAGTACTACAGGTACCTGTCAATTCTTAGGGAACAAGCTGGTATCATGGTTTAGTAAGAAGCAGAATTCAGTTTCCACTTCTATTGCAGAAACTGAGTACATTGCAGCTGGAAGTTGTTGTGCCGTACAGATTTTATGGATGAAAAATCAACTGCTTGACTATGGTTTGAGGGTTGAGAAGATTCCAATCTTCTATGATAACACTAGTGCAATTTCCATGTCTAAGAACATGTGATGGAAGTCACTGTGGAACTGCACTTTGTTCCAAGTGAAAAACAACTTGCAGATATCTTTACCAATCCACTTGATGAATCAACTTTCACAAGGTTGGTATCACTACTAGAAAAAACCCCTATAGCATCAGTTTTTGGCCGATGTTAAAAGTATTTTACAACCGATGTCTTTGCAGGTGTAGACAAAGGTCAGGATCTATAACATTGGTTCCAGGCCGATATAAAAGATGGTCTATAACATCGGTTCTCTTAAAGAAAATGATGTCTTTCCTGTTCTTTAACATCTGTTTTTGTAGGAGAACTGATATTTAATACCAGCTTAGACATCAGCTGATTAAATAAACGATGTTTAATACAACCTTTAACATCAGTTTCTTAAAGAAACTGATGTCTTTGACTCATATTTAAAACAATATTGAAGTAGTACAGTTTGAACATTGCTTGTTCTATACACACAAATACCAAAAACAAACCAAGACAATCAAATATAAATAACCAAAATCTAGTTATATATTACCAAACAAATCAATTCAGTACACAATAATGGCAAAACCAATATTAAATTATCAAATCAAAGCTCATCCCTACTACATTACCAAAAGAACAAAATAAAAGTACTAGCTAGATGTGCAATTTGATGTTAAAAATCAGGTCTTCTTTGTGCATTTGGTCGAACTCTTTCTTGCTGTTGTTAGTCAGGTTGGTGCCCAAATCATAGGACGTAAGTTGGATGCCAAACTGTTTCCTGGTCCATCACCTATTTGGGAGAAATAGTAAAGTTTGTTAATTACTTAATTCTTAATACCTGATCACAGCTATGGGATTCAAACAAAATGAGTTATTACATATGTCCAACATTTATAGCGGTAAATAATAGCTAGATCATAGAACATGGCTGTAAGAACCCAGATTTTTGGGTAGAATTAAAACTTTTTATTATGTATTGATGTAAGAGTGAACAGTGGTTACAACTACAATGTAATACTGGTTTTAAGGAATGAATAATGAAAGGATATAGATTCCAAGGTTGTATGTCCTGAAGGATGCTATTGGGTGATAACTTAGATTAGAATAATCTATCTCCTAGAAAGTTAAGATAAGATTCCCTAGAGAGAAATAGATACCCTCATGTCATCCAGATCAATATCGATTACAAGTACAGAGGTTCCATGAAAGAGTTAAGGAACGCTCGAGGAAGCACAAAGATATTTTCTAAGTACCAGGACTAAAAAGAGAATAAGTGATGAATAGTGTTTTTGATAGAAATAAGAATATTATGAGACGACACTATATAGAAGTACCCGGAATGAATTTCTGAGTTCGTATTAGTGATCCGAGGGGAAAATAAGTGTATGTATAGACTGTCAGATTTTGAAAAACTGTACTTTTATTTTCTCCGAGTTTTTCCCTAGACACTGATAGATTAAGGATTTAATAATTAATATTTGAGGAATATTAATTGGAGGATTATAATGAAAGATGGAAATGGTGATAAAATTATTAAGAAGGTTTCCGGTAAAACCCTAACTAGGAATCCTTGAGATATTCCTCCGAACGATCAATCAAATTGAGCAATAACCGAACAAGGAAACAAGCAGGAATTCAAGGTGCATGCATGATCTAGTGGAAGGTGACATAATCACTTTATGCCAAGATATTATCCAGACATCTCATTAATGCTAGTAACTAGCATCTTTATAAACAAACCAAGTTAGTTAGTAAAGATGTGCACCATAAGACACCAACACTTGCTCACATGGTAACAAACCCTTGACCAAGCCTTAACCCATCAACCAAACCATGGTTTAACCATCAAATATCTAGCATTTTTGATCACTTTATACAAGATGAGATAAAAGATCAAGCCAAGCAAACTTCATCCTCTCCATTTCTCTTCCAAACCATTCGATTGGAATTTTTCCAAAACCAAACCCCACTTTCAACCATCAAACAATTACAAGATAAATCCTGAGAGTCTTATAAATCATAACAAAGATCTCCTAGAAATCTTAGCCTCAAAATCCATTCCTAGCCTAGCTAATAAAATCATCAAAGATGATGATGAATAGTAACCTCAAGAACAAAATTCTTGGATCTTGATTTTGGTTGATGATCCAAGCTTCATGGAGGCTATACAAGAGTTATACAAGGATTAGCAAGGTCTTTACCCACTCCATGGAAGGTATAACTTTTTTTTTTTGCTAATTAAAATTTTTATACCAATGGAAAAAGCTTACACTTCTAGGGGCATACCCCACGATTGAAAAACATTAACCAAACAGAACAACATAGCAGCCTAGGCAAACTAGGAAACAAAGGGAACTAGAACAAAGCAAATATTCAAGTCTACATAAGGGAAACTAGCTAAAAGCTAGTTTAAAAACATAAGCATAACTCTATGCCAAATTTATAAGATAAGTGCAACCACCAGGTTCACACCCAATACCCATCCAACCAGCATGAGCACCTCGATACCCAACATAGAGAACATACATTAAGCATAATTGCCTGACCGACTCTTCTTTCGCAAATTTCATTGAACCTGAAGCACTCAAACTGGACAATTTAGTTCCCGAGCAAGAAACCTCCCCTCCCCATTGCATTCGCACATCCAACTCTGTATCAACATCCACCTGGACACTAGTATCAGCATCGCCAATTTCAACCTCTATTGAATCCTTTAAATCAGGCTTGCTAGGTTGACACCAATTCACACATCTGCTTTTTTGATGCCACTTGTATCCAACAATGTTGATATCTGCATAGATAGTCCACATTTTGCTGACTTGCAGCCCATGACTGTTCTTCCAGCGACTCTTACACATAACGCCAATCGACTGTTCTTCCAGCGGTGTACCACACAAACCGACAGCAAGTTCTGTGTCCTCTGAAAAAACACAATTTGATGAAATAGAAGACCTCAGATCTCCCCTTACCATTATCACACTTTTAAGAAATCCATCTGTTCTTGAAATTCCAATCCCAACTCTATCCCATCTAGGAACAGGGGTAGAGTCCTGCACTTTCTCCTCTTCCACATTGCACATGGCCCAACCACCAACCATGGCCATATCCTGGACATTGAGATTAACATCCCCCTTGCCATCAATAGCAACCATAGACTTAATCAGGTCAGACTCCGTTAAATTGAGTTTGCCTCCCAGCATTTTAGCATCTTTTACCTTCATTGTCGAATCTACATTTACCTCAAAATCCCCATCTTTCTCATCAAGGTTCGAATTAACCTTCCCCCCCGAAGAACTCATAATAAATAAGTCACTAGGCAAAACATTATGCGTAGTGTTAACGCTCAAGCCCTCATTTCCTCCATCAGTAATAGTAACTATGGAATTAGTTAAATCAATAGGAAACTCCCCATTAAAACAACCATCATTTACCTTATTCCTATTAGAGTAGAAGAAATTACCTTCCACCAATTGAACATTCCGAGCACTGCGCATCCTTGCAGCAATCCCAGAAGAGCAATCAATAGACGACCAACTCTTTTTGCTTACCATTCTCCATTTGCTTGTAGCACTGCCAACCGGCCTATTGAGACCCTTCCTATCAACCTTGGCCATATCTTCATAAGGATCAGAATATCCCTTAGAGATATCCACTCTCAATCTTGAGACACACTTTCCAATACCACCTACATAACTCCTGGAACTGGATTTAGTCACAACACATCCAGCCTTCCTCTGAGACGACACCCCTCTAACATTGGGGATCATCGTAACCAACTTTTCCGCAAAGGACACCCTTTTAGGACTCATACTCGATGTCAAACCCTCCTAGGGCTTAGACACACCTCCTGAACGATCTATACTCAACCTATTGGTACCCACAAGAGGGTAAACAAAAGATCCCATATCGTCCGATGAAAAAGCCCCCGCGAAAGATCCCTCTTTGGGGTGGGTCCCCTCCGATGGTATCACCGACACCAGGTTCTCCGCAAAAGAAACCCTTTTCAGGCTCGTCATCGAAACCAACCCCTCATGGGCCTTCATCTCATGCTTTTTGATATCACTAATCAACTCAATGTTACCAACTAAAGCATCCTTATCCAGTTTCACCCTCTTTTGGGATCCATGGGCAACATTTACTCGATTTCCCCGCTCCGATGGTATCAACGTCACCAAATTCTTCGCGAAAGAAACCTTTTTCAGACTCGGGGTCGGAACCGGCCCCTCCCGAGTCTGCATTTCATACTTGCAGTCATCGTTCTTATCAGTGTTACCCACAAAGGGGCAGACACTCGATCTCTCGGATTCCAACAACGAGTCATCCAGAAAAGAAACCCTTTTCCGAGACATTTGAGCGAACAAAAAACAAAGAAGAGAAATTTAGGTGAGTAAAAAGAGAGAGATGGATTCAGGTAGGCTGGTTTAGATCTAGTGAAGAAAGTGTTTAGATTTTAGAGAGAGAGAGAAGAGAGAAGCTAGAAAGAAAATAGACCGACTCTAATTTTGGGTATATCCTTTAGGTATAACTTTTCAAAAACCCTAGCCTTTACTTTAAGAATATGTTTGTTCTTGATGGATTTAAGTAGTTATGGTGTTAACATGATTATAAGCATGATTAGTTAAGTGATTTAGTGATTTATGTAATATGATGCATATGGTAGTAAGGCATGGTATTCCTGGACTTTTTGAGATAAGAACCATGTGTGTAAGTGTTATGGATGCCCGGTGTGGCTTGGTTTGATTGTGGTAATTTAGAAAACGTTTGAATCATAGTCGTCGTAATGCCGAAATTTTGTCTACCCTTGAAATCCGTGCATATCAGTAGCCTTAACTTACTGTCCAGTGCCGAATCTTAACATAATAAGTTAGTTCATGTTATAATCTTCGTTTTGATATAAAGATCGTATGAAATGGACTTACGGTTTAGGAGTTATGATTAAATTCGTAAAAGTAGTTCGAAACCGTAAGTACGAGTTCGTAACTGAATTTGAACCCCCTTAAAGTGATTAATTCAGTGGCAAATCTTGGTAATTAAATATTGGAGATAAAAATGAAGGTGTGAGAGAAAACCTCATGTGAAATGGATCGTTTTCCGATTTTATAAGAATGTTTGAAGCAAGGTTAAGTGCAATCTGGAAAAATTTATCTTCTGAAAAATTTATCTTCAGAGATAGCACCATTCATTCGAATGCTCCTGCCCTGTTTTAGTAAAATCTGGAAAAATTTATCTTCTGACCAAAGTCAAATTTTGAGCTAGCCACATTATAAACATTCTCTAGAGTATGTACGCGAAAACGGTGCGTCATTTGAGTTAACGGTTACCGAGTTATGAACGTTTTAGTGAAAGAGGTGTGAATAGTAAAGATCCGTAGTTGACTGAACTTCGAAAATACATTTCACCTATCTAGACCCGTGGCTTCGAATTGGAAATTTTATGATAAATATGACAAATACCAAAGATGATTTTAGAAGTGGTTTCGTAATTAAATACATTTCCAGTGATTTATTAAAAGTGTTGAAGTACGAGTCACGGAATAGTAATTCTCAGAAAAGTCAACTCTAGGGGTACTACTTTGGCCACCCATTTTGGCTAGATTAAAAGAGGAATCTCGAGTCGACTAAAACATAAAACTTGTTAAGAATTATCAAGACGACATATTGCTGCAAAGAACGAGGCTATAAATGATTAAGTGAGAGGTACGAAAGATCCGACATTAAGGATGGATTCGAGAAGTGATTTGGACTAAATTTACGACTTAAGAGTTCGTTAATTAACATGGACTTCGTATGAGTCTAGGGAAACCCCGTAGTGCCTTGTTTGTTAATTGCTTTAGTGCTTAAGCATTAAGTATAAGTGCAATGACGTGCCTTGATAACGGACGAGTGTCGGATTATAACGGTATTAATAAGGGTTATGTTAGGGATTGCCTAACGGGATAATTTGAAAACATGTTTTAGCCTAAGTTAAATATATACTTAGCATTTCGAAGTGTTAAAGTGATTAACCTCGAATGTTGTGACTATTTATAGATCACCGGATTGAACCAAGGCACACTACACCCACAGGATTACCAGGCAAGTTTCAAATCCTTTCTAAAGGCTGTTGTTGTGATAATATATATATATATGATTGTTGTTATACATATGCCATAGCATACATGCCTACTTTCAAAGTCTATTGAAATACTTGTTCCCTGAATTGATATTGGCTTATAGACTAGATGGGGATTATCAGTTATAAGCCGGATTGTTTTGTAAGACCCTTAGTGAAGGGTATATAATATTCATTCTTTAAATATAGACCGGGAGTCGGTATTTTGAGATGTAGAGATAGTCGTGGAAACCCGGAGGGATTCCAGCGACAGATTAGTATTCCTTTTGAGGAATGTTATTATTAAACATTAATTATATTTCCACAAAGTATAAATTACTTGGAAATTTTTCGAGGAATGTTATTTGAGTATTATCTCAGTCGAGAAATTTTAAATGAATATTATTTTTGAATATTCATTAGAGTTTGATTATTAATGAATAATTACTTTGATATTCATTGGAATTTTATTCATTAAATGAATATCACTTTCGGATATTCATTTAAGTTTTATGTAATTGATAAATATTATTTCAAAAGTATTCTTTGGAAGTTCTAACTACTTGTTGTGGAACAAAAAGTAGGGTGTATTTATTGTGTATTTAATGCTAGGGTTTGTGGGAGCTTCGACCTTTAATGGCTGATCTTATGTTTCGTGACTTAGATCGGGTCCTCACAAGATGCCTACGTATCTTGCAATTATCAAGAATCAAGCCAAAAAAACGTAGTTCTGAATGTGAAGGAGCAGGTCCTTATATAGGTGATGAAAACCCTAGAATTAGGGTTAAGTTAGGAGACTTGATGGGCAAGTCACAGCTTAGGCCCAATTCTAGAGCCTTCTAATAGATAAGAAGATAAGTATTGGAGATATGTGCCTTGGAGGCTACTCCTAATATGATTTAGTTTCCTTTCTGGACTCAATTTCGAAGTCTTTTATTTAGCTGATTTATCAGCTACGAATTTGCCATTTAATTGGGGTTTCGGGCCTCATTAATGGGCTTCGTATTTGGACCAAACTAGGTTTAATTAATACCACATTAAATGTGTCTTTAGGGCTTACTTTTAGCCCATATCATTTGCCCCCCAACTTCTAGGAAAACTGATCAGGTTTTCCTTGGAGTTATAACGGCCTTATTCGAGACTTGGGTCAGGGTTCATTGCTCGTACGCGAGTATTTTCAACAATATCACCTTAATGTAAAGCGTGGAGCGACCGACGCATTTACGATGATGTTGAACGACACTAAGCGGTGTTAAATGGCACCACACAGCGCTAATCAGTCTTAAACAACGTTTAAACAGTGTCAAACGATGTTAAATGGCATAAAATGGCACTAAAGGCACTAATCGGCGCTAAACGGTGCTAATTGAAAATATTAAATTGTGCTTTGAGCATAAAATTATATTTCCATGTTCCTGGAATTTTCAGAATTTTTATCTCTGGAACATAATTATTTTTTCATAATTTTCTGCAAATTTTTCGACCTGGATCGAGGTCGTCACGAAGTGCCCAGGTCGTGAGACTTCCGACCTCGTCTCACGACGTGAATCGAGCTCGTCCAAGGGCTGTAAAAGAGGCAGGTCGTGAGGTATACGACTTCATATTACGACCTGGTTCGAGGTCATGCAAGGGCACCAGATAGGGCAGGTCGTTCTGCTTTCGACCTCAATCCACGAGGTGGATTGAGTTCGTGTAAAGATGCCAGATATGGCAGCTCGTTGATTCTACGAGCTCGTTCCGCGACGTGGATCGAGGTCATGTAAGGTCGTTTAAAGAGGCACATCGCGACCTTTGCGATCTTAAATTTCGAACTACTTCGAGCTCGTGTATACTCCTAAAAATGACCTGGTCGCACAACTCACGACCTCATATTTCGAGGTGATTTGAGGTCGTGTAAGGTTACCCGTATGGCCTGATCGTGAGATTTTCGACCTCAGTCTACGAACTGGAACGAGATCGTGTACAGCCTATGAATCAGCCAGGTCGTGTGAGACTTGACCTAAATCCACAAGGTGGACCCAGGTCGTGTAAGGGACACTTATTGGCCTCCTCGTGTTGTATACGAACTCAATTTACGAACTGAATTGAGTTCGTGTAAGGAACAATAATGGGCCTCCTCGTGGGTTTCTCGAACTCAACCTACGAACTGAATTGAGTTCGTGTAAGGTTTTTCAATTTAATTATTTATTTTTTATTATTTTCTCGATCCTTCTAGAATTCTCCTTTAGATTCTACAAGCTTCCACGAGCTTCTAGATCTTGGGCCTTTATTTGGGCCTATGGGCCTTAACTGGTTATAAACGGTTGCTTTAGCACCTTAACCGGCTGAATGATCGGCTATACCTTGTATAAAATAGTGAGAAGTGAACTTCATTTTTACTTCACTCAAATATTTCAATAAAGCTTCTCTCTAGAGCTCCTAGTTTTAAGTAATTTCCGGCAAGAAGTTTCCGGCCAAAGCTCTCCTTTCTGGGTGGTTTCTAGGTTTTCCTTTGAAGATCATTTTTGGAGCATTCATTCCAAGAGCATCAATGGCAGACGATAGAGAAGCGAGGAGACTCAGCAAAATGAGTGCATCATCGCGAGGTACCTCTTTCCCTCCTATCCGTTCAAAATATACTTCCTTGATTGACATGATTAACCAGAGAGGAGATGAATATCCCTCTGTTTCTGCATTAGATTCGTATAATCATCATTCGAAGTTCTTTGATGTTGAAAAAGTTAGAAAGTTTAATAAACTCTTCAACGTTCGTTCCCCTTTAAAATTAGTCCCAGCTGAACCAGGGGATCGTTCTTGTCATTGGAAACCCCATTCCCTTTGCATTTATAAGGATGCTATCATGGCTGGGCTTCGTTTCCCTTTTCATAATTTTATTCCCACTTTGCTAGCGGATGTTCAAATAAATCCCTGCCAGTTAGTTCCAAATGCTTGGAGAGCCATTCTTTGCTTCATGGTTCTCTGTTTAAAAAACAATTTCCCACTAACTGTCCCCCTCTTTAGGAATATTTTTCAATTTAAGAATAGTGCAATCACTTATAGCCTCCGGGCTTTGTTTATTTATTTTAAGCATCCTTTGATTTTTCCTTTCACTTAGTTGTTTTGTCTTTTGTATTTTGGCTTACTTTAGCTAGCAATTTTTAAATATGCTTTGATACATAATAGACATAATGAATAATAACCAAGAGAGGAGAAAATCAAATTGCATTAAAGCTTGAAATGGGTCCGGCCCTTACATAATACTCTACTTCCTACTCAGAGTTTAAGAACTCAAAAATGGTTTCGTCGACCTTATTTCTACTTTCCTAACACATGAATAAAAAGCTGAATCCTTACAAGGATAGCTCAAACATAATAAATCTTGAGGTTCAAGGCATGCCAAGTACGAGGCACCTCAACCCCGTCCAAGGTCTCCAACTTGTACGATCCACGACCTAGTGTTCCTTTGACATGATACGGACCTTCCCAGTTTGGTGCCAGCTTTCCCTTTTGTCCAACTCCGGATGCTTCGATTTTTCTTAGTACTAAGTCCCCCTGATGGAAGAACCTTTCTTTCACCCTCAGGTTGTAATTGAAGGAGGCCTTCTTCTGATGTTCAGCATTCCTAGCATGGGCTTCATCCCTTACTTTGTCAATCAAGTCAAGAGCTAACCTCATTCCTTCTTCATTAACGTCAGGCTCAAAGGCCTCCACTCGAGGAGATGTATGCATGATTTCTACGGGGACAACGGCCTCAGCTCCGTAAGCTAACATGAATGGAGTTGCCCCAGTGGTTACCTTGCAAGTGGTACGATATGCCCAAAGTATGGGCAACAATTCATCCACCCAAGTATTTCGGGAACGTTCCACCCTTTTCTTGAGTCCATCAAGGATGATCCGATTGGCGACCTCAGCTTGCCCATTAGCCTGAGGGTGGGCAACTGAAGTGAACTGAAGCTCGATTCCGTTCTCATCACAATAATCCTTAAATTCTTTGTTGTTGAATTGTAAGCCAATGTCTGTAACTAGGATCCGTGGTATTCCATACCTGCACATGACATTCTCCCAGAAGAACTACATAACTTGCTTGGTTGTGATCTTAGCCAAAGGTTTGGCCTCAATCCACTTCGTGAAGTAATCAATAGCTACAATCAGGAACTTTCTTTGAGCTGTGGCCATTGGAAATGGCCCAAGTATATCCATCCCCCACATAGCAAAAGGAATGGGGGAACTGACGGACGTCAATATCTCTGGTGGTTGCCTAACCACTGGTGCATGTTTCTGGCACCGATCGCACTTTTTCACATATTCCTTGGCATCAGCCATCATCTCAGGCCAATAAAATCCGAGTCTAACTATCTTGTGAGCTAGGGCCCTGCCCCCCAAGTGTTGCCCACAGATTCCTTCATGGACTTCTTCTAGTGCTGACTTAGCTTCTTCGGGCCTTAGGCACTTCAGGTACGGAATCACAAAGGATTTCTTATAGAGGATCCCTTCAATCAGAGCATACCTCAATGCCCTTACTATAATCTTTGTGCCTCCATGGCATTAGTCGGGAGCCAACCGGTCTCAATATGCATCTTGATCGGGTCTATCCAACACTCTCTAGTTCCAATAGGTGCTACCAGCTTTGAATCAACAGTGGGGGCTCTCAGAACTTGGAAATAGACACTACCAGAATAATTCTCTATCTCGGAAGAGGCAAACTTAGATAAGGCATCGGCCTTGACATTTTCCTCCCTAGGAATGTGCTCGACATAACATTCATCGAACTGGGTCATTACAGCCTTGACAACCCTCAAGTACTTAATCATAGTCTCATCTTTTGCTTTAAACTCTCCATTGACTTGGGCCACAACTAGCCTTGAATCTCCACAAACTTTTAGATTTTTGACCCTTAATGCTCCTGCCAAACCGAGCCCGGCTATCAGAGCCTTATATTCTGCCTCATTATTTGTTGTTGGGAAGTCCAGCTTCAGGGCGTATTCAATGGTGAATCCATCGAGACTTTGTAGGACCAGGCCTGCACCACTTGTTTTTGTTTTTGACGCTCTATCAAAATAGAGCATCCAGAATTCCTTCTCTTCTATCACAGGTTCCTTGTCTTCCCTATTGCCTTCCTGAGGTATCTCCTGCCCCCCGACTTCTTGGTTGTCAATGGTACATTCAACCACGAAGTCAGCAAGTGCCTGAACTTTTATGGCCGTCCTCGACTTGTACTTGATATCAAATTCTCCCAACTCAATTGCCCACTTAATAAGCCTACCACTAGCTTTAGGGCTATGTAGGCTGTTCCTCAATGGCTGCCCTGTAAGGACTTCAATCTTGTGTGCCTGAAAGTAGGGACGTAGTTTCCTTGAGGCAGTCACCAATGCTAAGGCAAACTTTTCAATGGTAGAATAGTTCAACTCTGCTCCATGTAGTACTTTGCCCACATAGTATACGGGTTTTTGAATTTTGTCTTCCTCTTTCACTAGCACCGCGCTCATAGCTTGAGCCGAAATGGCTAAGTAAAGATAAAGGATTTCTTCCAAACTTGGCTTGGCCAACAGCGGGGCTTCGGCCATATACTTCTTCACCTGATCAAAGGCCTCTTGACTTTCTTCTGTCCATTCGAAATTTTTTACTTTCTTCAAGGTTTTAAAGAACGGCAAACACTTATCTCCGGATTTGGAGACAAACCTCCCCAATGCAACAATCCTTCCAGTCAGTTTCTGTACGTCCCTTATGGAACGAGGTGGTTCCATATCTAGGATAGCTTTGATCTTATCGGGATTAGCCTCAATTCCTCGTTTTGAGACCATAAGACGCAAGAACTTCCTTGACCCGACACCAAAGGCACATTTGGTTGGGTTCAACATCATCTTGTGGTGTCTCAACACTTCAAATGCCCCACGGAGGTGCTCAATGTGATCGGCTTTGCACAGGCTTTTCACCAGCATATCATCTACATAAACTTCCATAGTTTTTCCAATGAGATGAGAGAAAATCTTGTTTACCAACCTCTAATAAGTAGCTCCTGCTTTTTTCAATCCAAAGGCCATGACCAGGTAACAGTACACACCAAAGTCAGTGATGAATGATACCTTAGGAACATCATCCTTATACATCTTGATTTGGTTGTAGCCGCTAAAACCATCCATGAAGCTTAGCATCTCGTGCCCAGTCGTGGCATCTATCAACATATCAATCCTTGGTAAGGGAAAGCAGTCCATTGGGCATGCATCGTTCAGATCAGTGAAATCTATATACATTCTCCACTTTCCATTGGCTTTTTTTACCATTACAGGATTGGCCAACCATTCCGGGAATTGGATTTCTTCAATGAACCCTGCCTCTAGGAGCTTGTCAACCTCCTGTTTAATGGCTTCTTGTTCTCAGGTGCAAAATTTCTCTTCTTTTGTTTCACCGCCTTCCTGTCTGGATCTACGTTCAGGTTGTGTGTTATCAGTTGGGGATCTATCCCTGGCATATCAGCTGCTGTCCATGCAAAGACATCGCTATTGTTCTGCAAGAAGGTGATCAACTCACTTTTCAAGGGGTCTTTCAGAGTTGCCCCAATGTAAGTAACCTTTTCAGGATCTTCTAACTCCAAAGGTATGGAAACCAAGTCTTCCACTGGTTTTCCTCTCCGTTCTTCGTCCTCACGAACATCCATATCCTCAATAGGGAGGACTTGCCCCCCGGTTCCATCTGGCCTCAGTGCAGCCACATAGCAACTCCTTGCCATCTTCTGGTCCCCTTTCTCTTCTCCAACACCATTTCTGGTTGGGAACTTAACCTTCAAATGATAGGTAGAAGCAACTGCCTTAAAAGCATGAAGTCTCGTTCTTCCTAGGATAGCATTGTAGGTGGACGTGGCTTTAATAACCAAAAAATTTAACATCTGAGTGGCCTCCCGTGGCTCCTACCCTATGGTCATGGGCAACTGAATGGTTCCTTCAACCTTAGACTCTACTTCGTTAAAACCATATATAGGCATGTTCGAGGGCGTCAACTGAGACTCGGTGTATCCCATCTTCAAAAAGGCATCATGGAACAGAATGTCCACTGAAGCTCCATTATCTATCAAGACTCTCTTCACTTGGGAGTTGCCGATCACTGGGGAGATTACCAATGGGTCATCATGGGGGAATTTCACCCCTTCAAGGTCCGAGTCATCGAATCCAATTGAGACCTCTGTCTTTGCACGCTTTGGTTCTAACTAAATCCTTCCTATTTTCACCTCCCTCTTCTCATCTCACACCTAAAACACCAAATTTCTTATATAATACATATATTTTATGATGGTTTTTCGGGTTTTTTACTCGGATTTATGTCCTGATGTTCGTTTAGGGGTTTCTCTCGAGACTCCTGGTGGAATTCCTCATCTATTTTATACAGATATTTATGCAGCAAAATGGGTTGCCTCATCTGACTCAATGTTGGATGTGAAATCTGCTGGTATCTTTTATGTTGACCTTGGTGACAAGGTTCTGGCAGGTCAAACGGGAGCAGTTGTTGCTCTCTCCGTAACCGCTAGGTTGGTTTTAGTTGATGGGTCGATGGGCTCGTTGGTTTTGTGGTACAGATGGCTTTCAATTAATGATGAGCGCAGACTGTTTGACGAAATTTCTGGAAATAGAAATTTTGTGGCTTTGCTGTTCAATTCGACTGTTCTATTTCAAGGGATGCGTACTGTTAAGTGCGGGGGGCTCGACTTAGTTTATTTTGAACAAGGTGGAGTCGTCATGGATGTGCGTACTGTATGAGTTAGCTTTCTTAAAGGACCATGGGTCTTTGTTGCTTGTGGAAACTACATAATGGTATTCAGTAGTATGTTGCCCGTGGAAGGAGCTGTGTATTGTTCTCGATGGTTTGTAGAACAAGATGGTATAATAACGGTAGGGAGTGTTAAGTCGATTGACGTAGCACTGGGAAGGAATTCTAAGAATGAAGTTACTGGCTATATGGTGTTTGATATAATGCTTCACCGTGTTTTTCTCGACCTCTTCAAGGGCTTTATCACTGGTGGACTGGAGCTCAGCTCTGGTATTAAGGAATGCTGGGCGCTTTTCAAAACAAGTGTTGTGCACGAAGTAACATGTGAATTCGTGTTGCGTAATGTTCGAACTGTGGGATATCCTACCCACATGGTGGAGGATGCACTGAATGGTTTGGACGGGAAACTACCGGCTCATCTTGTGGTTCGTCATTTTGTAAGTACTATGTTCATTGATTCTATCGGTTTTGAGATTGAGATTTGTTGCGATCTAGGTGATTGGTGCCTTGGTTTGCTTTTCTATAAGCTTAGTACCATACTTATCAAGTATGGCTTGATTGGTATAGAAACTATTGGTTTTGAAAATGGAAAGCAATCACGATTCTCACTGTTGGGATGCTATAAGTTTTTTACTTATGGTGACTTGCTGATTGAGGGATTCTATAAAGAAGGATTTAATCATGAGGAAGATAATGAGGATGAGACGAGTGTTCTCATATTTGTTCATGCTTCTTGTATAACAATTAGATGTATGTGGTTGGATGCGAACCTGGAGTTGTTTAGAGGTGTCATACAAAGGATGTGGTCTCAAGGTGTTGTTGAGTTGTCGCAACTGTTTATGCGTATTCTGGTTGATTTGCTGATGGCTGAAAGCCACTGTTTCGAACTGACAGACACCATGGTGGCATGGGGTCTTTTCTTTGCTCTGTATCTTGCTGAAGTGAATATTGTTGAGGTGGCCCGACCTATATGGATTCAGGAATCGGGAAACCATCATGAGGGCAAACTGTTTGATAGTGGTATTGTCATAGAAATGGAGGTTAACAGGGTATGTAAAATCCTTTTCAAATTGCAGTGTTGCTGGACTATGTGCAGCCCTCAAGCATGTAGAATGCGGTATTTAAAATGTGATTGGTCACGAATTTCATTTCGATATGGTTTGCTGGAGAACGGTATGTTGATAGGCCTGTGGTTCAGTAAGGCAGGAGTGTTGTTGAAGGGAGATGAGCGATGGGTGTTGGGTGAGGAATTTCATTGTAATGATGTTCCTATTGTAAGTAGATGGCTGGTAGTCTCGTGTGGGATTTTGCAGCTCCTACTCTTTTGGCGACTCTCTTTCTTGCAAAGAGTTTTCTGGTGCAGGACAACAGTTGTTCTAAACATTCAAACTGCTGTGACAAGGCTGTTTGCAGACATGATTGGGGCCTGGTTCGTTCTTATCGGTAGCTCTGCAGAGAATCAGATGGTTTATTATATGTGGTTTTTTATTTGGCCTGGTCTAGTCATGACGACTATGATGGTAAGGAGGAAAGTCATTGGTATTACTTGGATGGCTTATCCTAATGTTCCAGGATGCATTTATGCTGCCTGTGAGGTTGTTGAGGTCACTTTGTTGACTATGTTATCTGCTGTTTGCCAATGTCGAGTAGGAGACATTTGGAATCTCCGAAGGGGAGTTGTGTATTGGTATACTGTTCAGGTGGTGATCACTCCGGAGGGCATCTTTAATCAGCTGGAGGCTGGTTCTCCTTCAAAGGATAAGTTAGCCGATGAGGTGCTTTTCTGGAGGCCAACTCTCATGTTGAGAAGGGGGGTGTCGGTTGCTCCGTACCATGTCAGGAAGAGGTCTGCTGTTGGGATGCATTTGCGTCACTACATGGTTTATCTGCTGCGTACTATGGGCTTTGTGAGACATGTGCCTAGTCTCAATTTTAGGTTGTTTAAGGCGGCAGAATAATTTTTTAGTTTTCTTGTTGTTATGTTGACAGTAAGGTGACTTACTGATGTTATGACTTCTGTTATGGTTGATCGCGGGGTATGCCCCTAGATTTGTATAAGTTGTTCCTTTTTGGTATAAAATTTTAATTAGCAAAAAAAAAAAAAACAATGTGCATCACTTCTCGCGCATACGCCTTTCTAGAATTCCTACTTGTCCCGGCCGCTGTTGGGCCACCAAAAATCATGTTTATTACCGGCCCCCGGGGCTGTGGGTTGCGATTGCGATCATCATCCTTCCTATCATAATCTCGCCTCGGGTTTCCTTGATTCCCATCTTTGCAAAACTTATTCAACTTTCCTCTCCGGATTAGAAACTCAATCTCATCCTTCAATTGCCTACAATCGTCAGTGTCGTGCCCCACATATTTGTGGAATCGGCAGTATTGATTCTTATTGCTTTTCTCAGGATCGGTCCTTAGTGGCTTCGGCCATCTCACATCTCTATCCTTCTCTATGTCCATCAGGATTTGGCTCCTTGGTGCATTCAATCTTGAATATTCAGTAAATCTTTGTCCTGGATTCCCCCTTTTAGGAGCCGAATCTGAATCCTTGCCTGTACGCGGGTACTTATCTTTGGCATCATATTCCTGATCCGAATTCCTCTTCCTAAAATCATTGTTATTCCCTCCATTACCCGCTGTGGCCTCCTTCTTTATGCTATCCTCTGCCTTGATATACTTATCAGCCCTTCGTTGAAGCTCAACCATATTCTCGAGAGGATGCTTAGCCAATGACCTTTTAAAGTATAGGTCGGTGGTACCATGCTCCAAAGCTACCATTGCCACCTTATTCTCCAAATCAGTGATGTTTAAAGTCTCCTTAGTGAACCTCTTAAGGTAGTCTCTTAGATTTTCATTCTTTCCTTGTACCACATACATAAGAGATGTAGAGCTCTTCTCGTGCACTCTTCCACTGATAAACTGGCTAACAAAGGCAACACTTAACTCCTTGAAAGAGCCAATTGAGTTTGCAGGTAGTCGGTTGTACCATATTTGAGCCATGCCCAACAGAGTTTGAGGGAATGCCCTGCACTTCAAAGCGTCGCTTGCAGGCTGCAACAGTAGTGCGTTTGAGAATGTCCTAACGTGGTTTGCGGGATCACCCGTTCCATCATAAGCTTTAATTGTCGGCATCTTAAACTTCTTTGAGATACGAGCATTCATCACCTCCTCAGTAAACGGGGGTGTGGGATCATCAGGATCCCCAAGTGGCATCAGATCCTTGGGGTTGCTCTTGGGGGTTTCCACCCTCGTTGTTTTTCCAGTTGGGGCATCAGCCCTTCTTTACCTTCTTGAAGGCCTCTCCAAGTCTATAAAGGGAATCGGTCCTGATGTTGGAGGAGGTTGAGTCTGATTTGACCTGGCTTGTTATCTTGTCATATCTTCCTTTAATCTTAAGATCTCGGCTTCATAAGCCTTAATCCTCTCAGCAGATGTCGAAGGGAGTTCATCGTGAGTAGTTCGAGTTCTTCTTCGAGGTTCTTTACTTGCACGCCGCCTCCTTGGAGCTTCATCACGATCATAATCGTCATCAGAGGATGAATCATCCGTATAAGGACCAGAAAAATCGCGATAATCTCGATCTCGGATATGCAGGGCATGACCACTTGATCCAGCTCCTTGAGTAGGAGGATAGTTAGGCAGCCCATACATCGGGTTGGTATTCACGGGGAGATCCGTAGTGTGGATCTGGACCCCTTATGGAGGGTTGTTGGGATCTACAATCAAGGGAGAAACCACCATCTGAAAGGGATTAGTCCCTGGATTTGTGTGGACGATCGGAGGTAACGTACTCTCAACATGGGAGGTCATCCCTAGGGGTTGAGAAACTTGAAGCGGAACGATCGTCCCGGTCGTTGGGGGCACCAGATCTGTTGCTGGTGGAGCGGAGCTGAGTGGAATAGGATCGGTAGTTGCTGGTATTGTTCTTCGTGTAATTACCATGGTTGATGTCTCCTTCCCACAGACAGCGCCAAATGTTGTGGAACAAAAAGTAGGGTGTATTTATTGTGTATTTAATGCTAGGGTTTGTGGGAGCTTCGAGCTTTTATGGCTGATCTTATGTTTCGTGACTTAGATCGGGTCCTCACAAGATGCCTACGTATCTTGCAATTTTCAAGAATCAAGCCAAAAAACGTAGTTCTGAATGTGAAGGAGCAGGTCCTTATATAGGTGATGAAAACCCTAGAATTAGGGTTAAGTTAGGAGACTTGATGGGCAAGTCACAGCTTAGGCCCAATTCTAGAGCCTTCTAATAGATAAGTAGATAAGTATTGGAGATATGTGCCTTGGAGGCTACTCTTAATATGATTTAGTTTCCTTTCTGGACTCAATTTCGAAGTCTTTTATTTAGATGATTTATCAGCTACGAATTTGCCATTTAATTTGGGTTTCGGGCCTCATTAATGGGCTTCGTATTTGGACCAAACTAGGTTTAATTAATACCACATTAAATGTGTCTTTAGGGCTTACTTTTAGCCCATATCACTACTCAAGGAATATTATCTCGAATATTAAGGTTTTGATTACTAAATGAATATCATTTAGATATTTATTTAGAATATTATTTATTAAATGAATATTATTTGGATATTCATTTAGAATATTATTTGTTTAATGAATATCAATTGAATATTCATTTGGAATTTATTTATTTAGTGAATATTATTTTGAATATTCATTTAGGATTTTATGTACTTTGATGAATATTATTTTAAAATATTCATTTGAAGTTCTATTTACTTAAGGAATATTCCTTCGAATATTCCTTTAAAGTTTCGATTACGAAAAGAATATTATTTGGCTATTCATTTAGAATATTATTTATTAAATGAATATTATTTTCAAATATTCATTTAAGGTTTGATTTATTTAGTGAATATTATTTTAAATATTTATTTGAGTTTATTTAATTAATGAATATTATATTGAATATTCATTTAAAGAAGAGAGTTATTTAGTAAATGGTTATATATATTTATTCGAGGATTACTTACGAGCAATATTATGATTTAATCATATTCCTTAATTACTATTGATTTAATAAATATTCTTGGAATATTTATTTAAATTCTTTTAAGTTCTTTTTATAATAATTCATATTATTCATAGATTATCTTTCATCTTCAGATATGGTG
The DNA here is from genome assembly GCA_037693485.1 of Kitagawia praeruptora. Classification (NCBI taxonomy): domain Eukaryota; kingdom Viridiplantae; phylum Streptophyta; class Magnoliopsida; order Apiales; family Apiaceae; genus Kitagawia; species Kitagawia praeruptora. The sequence goes on from CM075348.1 coordinate 107,771,026, forward strand.
TAAAATATTTCAGAGTATTTTATGACTATTTTTATCAAGGGGAGGTTCCCAAACTTTATTTCCATTTAAATCTATCTTAAAGAAGATTTAACTACTCGCTCAACTTCCAAACATATATAAGGGGACCTCACTTGAGAGATGTTATTTATTGGGCTGCCCGGTCCTATACTTGCTAAACTATCTTGTCACTCATATCTTGATTCTTTCAAACATCGATATGAATCTGTTTGGTTACCTCCTCAACGCTCGAGGGGTAAGAATTGATGGAACAAGTTTATATCCATTAACAATCATCAGCTTGGGAAATATTGGTGAATTTTCCTTTCCAACTAGATACGACTACTTTGTGGAGTCCTATCAACAAGTAAAATACTTGGGGAAAGGGGGAGGAACTTTACGTTTCAAAGTTATGGATGTGAAATGAACTAGGAGATGCGTAAGTGACCCAGTGGCACCGGTCCAACAAATGGCCCAACCGTTGGCCGGGGGGTTCCAGAGGGCGGTAGACAAGTAAATCCGTCAGTGCTTTCTTCTACATGTAGAGAACAAGAGGTGGGGAGCATAACATGCGACTGATCATCGTGTAAATGCTATGTCTCCTGGCACGTCAAACTCCAGTATTAGTTCATCTCTCAATGTTGGAAATTTTCTGCAACATAATCATTGTTGGCAGGTTTGAAAAGTGTTTGAACTGGAATTGCAATATCCTTCCTGCAAGTTCCTCTATCATGAAAATTTGATAATATCTTGCTTATCTTTTACATAGCAGATATTTATTCGGAACAATTATATTTTGAGTTACATTGTAACTTCATCTCATACCTTATATTGGTACAACGTTCGTTAATGCATGGCATATGGTTTCAAAGATATTTCGGACTGTTATATATTATCAAGGTTCAATTATATTTTTGATGGGCAATTTCTCACCCTTGCTTTATTTATTTATATCACAACAATAGCTAGATCAGATGGCCGCACAAGGCGCACTCAGCGTAAGCAGGTGTTAGCCGTCAGAGGATTAACCGCTGAGGTCATAGTTACCATTGTTGAGGATGCAGCTACTGGTAGGCTAGATGTTAGCATTTGGGCATCAAATGTATTTATATTATGACATATACAAATGGATGGCAAAGAGTATGTACTGATTAATTGTAATTCTTTGGGTTGTAGGAACTCAAACTTGTGATTAATAATATTGATGGTTACTCTGATTTCATTTCTGGGACTATAACGGGTGTGTTTTATGTTGTTGTTTTGGGTCACAAGGTTGTAATTTAATTATGTTGGTTTTGTGGATGGATATTGAAACCGTAACGACCAGATCCCTGACCCCGGATCTGGGGGTGTTATAGAAATGGTATCAGAGAGAGCGTTATAAATCCCAGAGATGACGCGACGTTAAAACAATAAATTCATTAAGATAAAAGAACTCTTGCCAAGTTCATAGTCGGACTACATAATGTAGTATTGACATATAAAACCCTTATGGGAACCCTAAAGTATCATGATAGTAACTTAGCTCGTTCTTGTATCGACTAGTAAGGCGACATACCTTGGGGATTATGAGCAGTAACACAATGATGCTTGTTTTGATGCTGAAGATCTGATGGTGGATTCGATAGAGTACCCTACTGAGGACCCGGAAGAGGTTCCAGCAGAGGAGGAGAATATTGATAAGTATAAGGAGTTTACACTTAAAGAAATGAGGGCTATAGCTAGAGAGACTGTAAGAGTTAAGGTATAGTGCTCAGAAAAGTGAGCGTAAAGAACTGAGATATTATTAAGAGAACTAAAGATGCGTATTGGATTCATAGCTGGACTGCTAGATGAAGTACCAGTAGGTAAGATGGATTTGAGGAATTACTGGAGATCTTATATGGGGATAAATAAAAATCCTTAGAGACCTTTAGATTAATGAGAAAAGAGTAAGAATGATGCATGATTATCAAAGACATCGATATATGTTGGGAAGTAGAGTCCCAGGAACAATGGAGATAGAGGCAAGAAGTGTCATATTATTTGATAAATGGGTTAAGTTTGAATATTGTCAACAGTAATTCGCCATGAGAAGGTAGATTTCATAGGTTATAATTTATAAAACCAAATTAAGATTGATGAAGTGGTTTATCCAGTGAGATGTCCATTTCATGAATGGATTAGCTTAGAAAGTAAAGATAGTGGAAAGCAATGGCCTGAATGGATAAAGTTACATAAGGAAGTAGTAAGAGAGACAATGATCTCAGAACATACAAGAGGAAAAGACTAGTAAGTCAATGATAAACTCGTAACAAGACTACTATCAGAGACTAAGTATAAGGTTATTTTAACTCAGTGGAATGATGAACCAGAAACATTGGATGCATGTGATTCAGAGGAAGACTAAATTCTTTCTTTTCCTTGAATGGATTATAGTAGTTACATTAGTTTACTCCAACGCGAAATCTTAAATGGATCGAGTAACACTGTAACACCCCTAGATCCGGGGTCGGAGATCCAGGCTATCACTATATCCTTAATTCCCATTTTAATAAACATTACTCTCAATCTTCATTTTAGCATGCTATGACCCCTCAGTCAAACATAACATTTACAGATTATAGGCTCAGAAATGAAATTAAAACGTTACTAAGTTATTACAACCATCTTGAAATAGATATTACAAACCCAAATTGTCATAATCTTAAAGGTTCAACTTAAAAGGATTACCATCTAAGGCGACATCTACAGCCACAATACGGTTTGGTTTTCAGAAGCTTACACAAGTCATGCTTGTAAATAAACCTAACCAACCTAAGCTGTAATCCTATCCAACTTAGTCTGCTCACCTGTGGTAATGCTACTGGGTGCGGCCTCGGCACCTGCCTCGTAAATAGTCTCTTATACTGCTGATCGTTTAGCACGCTTTTGTGGGGGGTCTGCCTTGTTCTTGCCATGCTTATCTGTTGTTGTGTGGTGGTATATATAAAAGAAAAGCAAGAGTGAGCAATATAGCTCAGCCATATAATAATAGTTTTCAAAGTACTTTTGTTAACGTAAACCATATGACATATCATATACTGATATTGTATCATCATTAAACATTTTCATTCTTTATCCAGAAATATAACGAAGAATTTCTGAGGTACTTTGAATAGTTTATCATTTTGTCAACACTATCGGTAATTGAGCACCTAGGCTTTCATTACAGTGTTGCAGTACAATTCCAATTGGAAGAATGGGATTATGCTGGAGCCTCTTCCACGATATCTGGTGATCAACCAATATACCGTGCCTCTGCTTCTCTACTAGTAGAAGGACGACGTTCCCTTATCGGGTTACACCCTGACCGCATATGGGCCTTAATATTTGGACTACGCTCAAAGGCGATGTCCCCTCTTCCTCCAATCCCTTAGAGAATTCTATGCATCGTAGGAATAGAATTTAATTCAATTTCCCCCAAGCATAAAGCTTGACGACTGGTTTGATAATCATTACTAACTTTACTTCCATGAGTAATTGAGAAAGTAACTCTGATGTGTGGGTTGACTTTAGTCAACAGATTTCGATTACTAAGAATCGCTTCATCAAACATAACTTGGGAGTTGGTCGGAGTTTTGAGTGTTTAGTTAAACCTGAGCCCCTCCTTACTAGGTAGGGTGCATTTCTTGTTGGTAGCGAAGGGAGAAAATAATTAATACTAGCTCCCAAAACCTTGGGTTCCCGAGTTTTGATAAGTTTGAGCGAGGTAGTGATACTTTTCGATGAGTGAAGCTATAGTTAGTGAAGAAATGGGAACCCGTTCTATTTTTAAATACTTTTCCGACGATCAGAAAATATTTAGAATAATTTTTAAAGTTTTAAATAACTTTTAAAATAAATAATATGGTTTGTAAATCATCCTGGAATATTTAATAAATATTCAAATAATATTTATTAAATAAATAATCAGCTTAGAATATTTAATAAATATTTAAATACTATTTATTAAATAATAAACCTTCAGACTATTCTCAATATGAAAATAATATTCAAATTATTAATAAATATTCAAATAATATTTATTAATATCATCAAAGGAATTTTAATCCGAAAATATCCAATTTATATTTATTGGAATATTTTAAAAATATACGTCATATAACCCTTCCGGTGACTTCCGGGTTTTATGTCCTTATCCGGATGAAATATCTCCGACTCCCTTATTAAGAAAAGGTATTATCATACTCTACTGGAAACTTGTAACACATCATTGTATACATATATATATAAGAGTCTATGCATACGTACATACTTAACATGTTTATAAGTCCCTGTAAACAATCATATATCATATGTTGATTCGCAAAAAAAATACTAACAAACAGTTCATAGCATTTATACCACAACAACAACAGTTTGAAAATACTTGAAATACAAGTTTCGAAAACTTGCCTGATAGTGTCAGAATAGTCTGGGCTCTGTCTCTAGTGTGATGATCTATAACAACCAATAAGGTTCGGTTAGTTCATTAAACTATCCCGTCGAACCAACTATTCATATAAAGGCACAACTTCGTAACGATACCTCCTTACTACACGTTTGGCTTATTATAAACCCATGATATCCTTTAACCACTTTTGATAATTAATGGTCTCATAACGACTTTCGTTAAATGTCATTTTCAACGAAACTAAAGTTTGTCTTAACTCGTCCCCTAAAAGGGTTTTTCACTTGCGCAACTATGATTTGAAAAATTCTATAAAATTGAAAAATAAACTTTTTCATGAAATTCTTTTTCTCACTTCTTCTTAACTGTCCAGAGGATTTTTCATCCAAATTTCATAATTAAGAACATCTTTTTTTTTCTAGCTCAATTGTTGCTCTAAAAATAGCTTCTTTCTGCAGTGGTTTCTCATGCGCATTCTTGACTTAAACATTTCTATAAAATCGAAAACTTCGTATTTTGGCTCCAAATTTTTATGGAATCTTTACCATTGAGAAGATTACTCCTCATAAAATTTTCTTAAACATAGACCATTTTTAAATGGTTCGTTTGGCTTTGTAAAGTCAGTCCATCTTAACGATTCGTCCGTTTTAACCGGTTTCACTAAAACGAGCATATCTCATAAACCGTAAATCGTAATCACATGATCTTGGTCTCAAAACAAACTACAAAACAAGTCCTACTGGTTTATGGCCAAAAACTTTTCAAGAAAACATTTGTTGAATTCGGTATTAACTGCTCAAATGATCTTATGAAATTTTGACATTATAACGACTATAAACCGAACATTTTAAAATTCCATGAACTCCATCTAACCACTTAATTCAACCACACACCATCAAGATCATATAAACATCATCAAGGATCTATAATACCAGTGGTAACATCCATTTATCACTATCCAAAACTTTACCCATACTTATAAAGCTTAAAACATCACAATCTCCTTAAACATGTACATACTTGCATCAACCTTTCAAATTAACTTATAGCTCATAAAGTTTAAGGTGGGTGTGAGTGTTTTACCTTCCTTGGAGTCTTAACAACTTTAACCAAGCTTGAATTCCCTTAAAAACACCTTAGATAGCTTTAACAACCTTTAATCTTCAAGATCTAAACAACCAAGTTTAAAATTTTCAGAGTCAGCATTACCACTCTTGAAAGAACTGGAAACACGAGGGTCTTACCTTGATTTTATGGACGAGGCTTCTAAAGAGGAGTTGTAGAGCATATCAATAACTTTCCAAAAAGCTATAGAACACAAAATTTCATTGAGAAATGAGGGAGTTATGGCAGGTTGAAGTGGTTGCTCTGTTTTTGGCCGAAAATAGAGAAAATGGAGGGGGAGAGCTTTTGCTATCTTTTCTTATGTAATTGATAAAATGATATGTATAATTTATATATATCAATCATACTTCAGCACTTATCAATTACCCAAGGTAATCTCCAAAGTAATTTTGCAAAAGAAAGGTAATTGGCAATTTGTCCCAAAAGTGGTATACAATGCTTGATTGAATTATCATGACTTGACTTATTTGATTAGCATCCAATGCTCCTTGCCTTGCATGGCTTGCATGGATATTACATGATAAATTGCAGGTATATTACTCACCTAATAATCAACCAATGCTTACCATTTAATTCCATATGCAAGTTTGGAGATTTTCTTGTAAAAACGTTTCGTCGCGTAGAAATTTCTTTCATCGTTCTTGAACATTTGCCTTTGAAATTCTTATAATAAATTCCATAATTCCTTGCCTTGGTATTTAACTTAGCTTAGTGATTTTCTTAACCTCAAAATCCCATATTTAATAAAAGTGAAAATCTACGTAATCTGCACTACGCCATAGATGGCCTATAGCAACCCCCAAACTGTGTTACCATAGACCCCATTTTGAAGTTACCATAGGCCAAAATAGGGCTATGGTAACACTTCGGCTGTGTTAGGTTCTCAGCAGTAACTACAGGTATCTAAGGTAACATCAAAACACAGCCTAAGGTAACATAGCAAATGTGGTTACCAAAAACCTCTATAGCAACATCTTAAACACTCTATAGTAACATAGTTTGTGTGTTACAACAGATAATACAATTTTGCACAGGGACAAATGTGGGGCCCACATCTAGGTGGGGTCAACAATCTATTGTAACACCCTCTTTTACCAATTATAACACATTGTGTGTTACATAATTAAAATCATTTATAAATAATTTTTTAACAAAAAAATTGACATTTAAATATTACATTTTCAAGTAAAAGAAATCAAGAACGAAATTAATTACATTTTAATAACATCATCCAACATCATTCCAATAACATCATCTTGTATAAAACCAATCATCCAAAAATATCTACCAACACTAGCTAATGAACAAAACTTAAAACATACAAGTACTAGAGCTAATAACATGCATACTAGCTCAAATGGTACTATGCAATTTCTGTATTGCCTTCAAATCATGAGTAATAGTACTAGCATCTCCTTGAGTTGGCTTGCATTTTTGCATCTCCTTGTTGATGCAGGGTCAGACTCTTCAACAAAAGAGTGAGAAGAGTGAAGAGGACCATCTGGAGAAGAAACATGAAAATAACATTTGTCAAGTTTTTCCGAAAAATAAATAAATAAAGCATGACAACTTTTAAACTTATATATGATAATATCAACTAGTAACTATATAAGCAAATTTCAGATCATATAAGCAAGTAGACGTAAAGTGAGAAAATTTCAGATCATATAAGCAAGTAGACGCAAAAAAATACTCCTGATTTCCGTAGTGTGCTTGGCATTAAATTTCCTAAATATCTCCACACTTTCTTAAGTAATAATAAAACAAATTACTAAAAGATAGCAAAATACATCATTCCATTTGGACCAATGGATCATACTTTATAAAAGATAATTGTTTAGCATAAGTGCATAATTGCCTGATTTGTAACTGTGCCCCTAAATTGAAAGTCTCAGTCACATATAATAGCTCTATCTAGCACCAAACTTTGCTTCTCAATAATCAGTACTTTAAAAGAACTTCGTATTAATTAAAATTCTGCCTCCACAGGTATGCAGAAACAGCACAGCTACTAACCCATTCTAAAAAAAATAAAAAATAAAACATGTATGACAATAGTTTAATGTCTTGAAACTTTCACAATCCCACAATATAAACATCAGAATTTCCTTCGACAGATACTAAAAGATCCTATTTGTTAGATAATAGGAATTAAGGAAAAGAAGGATCTGGGAACATATATGTATTTACAGATATAAACACATATAAAGAAAATCAGGACCTGTCGCAATAACTTCAGGAGCAACAGAAAATAGTTTTGAAAATTAGTTTAAAAAAAAGATAAACAAGGTCACAACGAATGTTTTTTTAATCCTTGCAGCTAGAGAAAATAGTGCATCCATGTTTAAGACATTAAGAAAGGGTTCGACCTGGTAAGCATCAACCAGGCAAACACACTGCAACACCGCCACTGAACTGCCATCCCCCTCAACTCCCTCGATATTCCTCATTTTAGTCTCCAGCAACCAGGAATAGCAAACCGCTGACAACATAGAACTTGTACCTGCAAACATTTCCAAGTTCTGAAAACTAGTTCATGCACAGCTTGTTTTCCGTAAACTTCTACCAGAATACCACAAAGCTATTTGTACTCTCTATCCTAGACAAACAATGACAACATAACAAAAACGCAATCTTTATATTAGCTCATAGCTCAATCTTAAAAGACACATCACAAAACCCCGCCATTTTCTCTGTTTTTTTTCCTTTTTAGATAATAAATCTAACCTTGCCAGATATAATCTATAACATTCCATTACAATGTCCAGTCACATATAATCCGACACTTCCATTACAATAAGATCATAAATTGACCAGCAAGTTGACCTTAAAGAGAAGAATTCTTGCACCAACATGCTTGTTATCCCACCCAAATGTATTGTCACCTTCATTAGCTACTAAAGTTTGCCCACAATAACTCATCCTATGCATAAATTGTATACACCAACATTGAGCTCTAATAAATTATATATACCAATACCGTGCTCTCAACGATAATGAACACTAGAATATAAATCTTTAATCTTTTGGAAAGGGTGGTATTTTTTTACCTCATATCAAGAAAAATCACAGTAAAAGGGGCAAACCCATTTTCTCAATGTACTGTTGTACACACCTCTGTACTTATTAGCAAACGCAAAAACCTGTAACATAATTTTAATTTTGTTTAGCCTAGCGTGCATATGTTTCAACTTTCGATAGTACTTTCTACTTCTTAGAAGTTAAAGTAACTAATATCACAATTATTGAATGATTAGAACTTTAGAGATAACATATTAGTATATTACCCTCATTGCCCTTGTGGCAAGAAGCTTAGAATAAGTCCTGGTTTACTAGTTTGGTCCATATTCCTAGTAGAATGAACAATTCTCCACATCCCATCTGAAACTAATCTTTGGAGACTCATTATTTAATTCATCACCTGGAATTGATTTTAGTGTTGCCTTATTTCGAAAATGCAAAACCTGAAACATAAATGGAATTAATAAGCGAAGAACCTAAACCTTAAAACTTCGAACCAAGAAAAAAATAGGACTTCGTAATAATTGTAACTTGGTGTACCTTGCAACTTGTAAATTTCCATCTCATTTTAGTCTTGGCAGCAGCAACCCATCTCAAAATCTCCTTCATTTTAGACGATGCCTTTGTTAGCCTTAGCTTTCTGAGCACTTTTTTCGTAATTAAATAAAACACATCCAATATCTGAAGCATACAAACACAAATTAATAATACAAATCAAAAAGATTATTTGAAATGAGTACAATACCTAATTGAATCAAAACCAAGATGAAATAACAAGTCCAGTAGAAGTGAAACCCCACTTGAAAGCCCCACTTGAAGAAGCCGTAATTGAAGCGTGAAGCAACAACCCAATTCAAGAAATCATGACTAAAGAATCCTAAATCTATTTGTAAGAAACCTAAGCCCTAATTGAACTCGATATGTAAAACCAATTGAATGGAACCCCAATCGAAACCATAACTAAATAAGCCCACAAACCCCAAATCTTGAAAACCCTTTTTCTTGAAGAACCCATATGTTGACAGCGAGAGAAACATAGCCGCTACTTTCAAAGTGAGAGAGAGAGGGTTGTAAGGTTGTATGTGTTTGTGTGGTAGTCTAAATAATTGTCAATTTTGTTTAATAAAATTTCTTCAAAAACCAAGGCGGCAATTTTGCCGCTTCTACATTTTCACTCCCCGCCCCATCATCTCCACTCTCAAGCCTCCCTTTCATGTCAAATTTTCTTTTAATTTAATTTATTGCTTTCATAATATTTTGGTTGTTTTTTATATTTGTTAAAAATATTATACTTTAAAAATAATATCATAAGTCACTCCATAAATGAATTTTTAATTTTAGAAATTTAAAATAATTTTTTTAATATGCATTCATTTTTGTGTAAAATAAATTTTTATTTTTTTAAATAATTTATTATCTTTTAATAGTTGTATTTTTTTTCAAATTATTAAAACATGTATTATTTTTATTATAAAATCATAACTGGATCTATTAGCACAATGTTAATTTTTATAATTTTATTTCAATAATGCATACAAATTTTTTATATCAAACTTAACATTATTTCTCAAACTTTATTCATTTTATGGAAAATTAATTTTTTTTCCAAAAAAAATAATTTGTTACGTTTTTTTTAATAATTAAAATATAATTATTAAATCTACTGTTTTCATAATTTTATAATAATTCACAACTTATACGTAACTTAGTTTTCTTTATTAAACTTTTAATGAAATTAGTTAAAATTTAATAATGTTTGGATATTACATTATTTTAAAATCTTTTTATTTGAAATTTATAAACAAAATTTAAATATTTATGAAAAATCAATAATTTAATTATTTGATGGAATATTACGTGTTAAAATGATTATGTCAATGATTTTATTAAAATTAATTATTTTTAAAGTCAAATAATTATTAAATCATTAATTTTAAATGAAATAAAAATTTTGTTAATGAATACTCTATGGTAACACAGCTCATGGTGTTACCCACTGTTAACACCCTTTATGACTAAAGTAACATACTTTTATGCCTATGGTAACACCACAATCAAAAGGTTGCGATAGGTCAAAATTTTGATAGCTATGGTAACACCCTTAGTGGTAACACCCATGCCAAAAGGTTGCGATAGGCCATCTATGGCGTAGTGCTGACAGTTTCTACATTCCCTTTCATCTTGGTACAACGATACTTTATCCATAAAAGTATAAATACTTCTTCATTCATATAATATGATCTTAAAAACTTTACATAACCTTCACCAATCACCGTTTATGATCATTTTAGAAATATTACAAAAACCTGGGTTCTTACAACCTTCCCTCCTTAAAAGGATTCCGTCCCGGAATCATTTCTAGAATAGATGGGGGTACTTCTCTTGCATGGCGCTTTCCAATTCCCAGGTTGATTCCTCGACATTGTGATTAGTCCACAAAACTCTTACCAGGCTGATGGTCTTGTTTCTGAGTACTTGCTCTTTCTGGTCTATGATTTCCACCTATCACTCGACGTACGACAAATCTGGCTGTAAATCTACATGCTCATGTTCCACTATATGTTTGGCATCGCGGTTGTACTTCCTCAGCATAGACACATGGAAAACGTTATGTACTTGCTGCAGACTTGGAGGTAAGGCTAACTCGTAAGCCACCTTTCCAATCCGCCTTAAAATCTCGAAGGGTCCGATATACCTCGGGCTCAACTTTCCTTTCTTTCCAAACCTCATCAGTCCTTTCCAGGGGATACCTTTAGCAGCACAATATTCTTACTTCATATTCTCTATCCTTCCGAGCTAGGTCGGTGTACCTACGTTGTCTGTCTTGGGCTGCTGCCAGTCTTCCACTGATTAGAACTATCACATCTCTTGTCTGTTGTACAAGTTCAGGTCCTAATATCTTCCTTTCGCCAACTTCTTCCCAACATAAGGGAGAACTACATTTCCGGCCATAAAGGGCTTCATACGGGGGCATTCCGATACTTGAGTGATAACTGTTGTTATAAGCAAACTCAATCAATGGTAAGTGCTCTTCCCAACTTCCCTTGAAATCCATAACACACAGTCTCAGCATGTCCTCTAAGGTCTGAATTGTTCTTTCACTTTGTCCGTCAGCCTGGGGGTGGTATGCAGTACTCATATTTAGCTTGGTTCCCACACAGTCTTGAAAGCTGCTCCAGAACCTGGAGTTAAACCTTGGGTCTCTATCGGACACAATGGTCACGGGAACTCCATGTCGTACCACAATTTCTCTTATATAGATGTCTACAAATTTATCGACAGTGTACCTCTCGTTGATTGGGAGAAAGTGGGCGGACTTAGTCAACCTATCGACGATTACCCATATCGAATCGTGGTTAGTCTTGGTCCTTGGGAGTCCTACTACAAAATCCATGGCTAGGTGCTCCTACTTCCATTCTGGAATCTCTAGGGGTTTCAGTAGTCCACTCGGTCGCTGGTGTTCTGCCTTTACCCGTTGGCAGGTCAAACATCTATTTACCCATTCTATCACATCCTTCTTCATGTTGGGCCACCAATAGTATTCTTTCAAATCTCTATACATCTTCGTGGTACCTGGGTGCACAGAGTACCTTGAGTTATGTCCTTCATATAGGATTTCATCCTTTAGTTCCTGAACATTTAGGACCCAAATTCTCGTTGCATATCTCATGATTCCTCCTGCATCTCTTTCGCACTTAATTTCCTCCCCGGTCAATATCTCTTCCTCCGAGTTCTTTTCCTCTTCCATCTTTTGCTCTTGGCACATTCAAATCTTTTCCAATAACGGAGGTTGGATTTGAATTCCCATTAACACTTTTTTTTTTTTTGCTAATTAAAATTTTATACCACAAAGGGAACAACTTACAGAAATCTGGGGGCATACCCCTCCAAATTCCCATGAACACTTCTTGGCTACTTCTCGATGTCTTAACTTCGATTTCTAGCTTCTCCATTTCCTTTATCAATTCTTCTGCCGATGTCATCATCTTGAGCCTTTCCTTCCTGCTAAGGGCATCGGCCACCACATTGGCCTTTCCTGGATGATAACGAATCTCACAATCGTAATCCTTGATTAACTCTAGCCATCATCTCTGTCTCATATTCAATTCTTTCTGGGTAAAGATGTACTTGAGGCTTTTATGATCTTTGTAAATTTCACACTTTTCTCCATGTAGGTAATGCCTCCATATCTTTAATGCGAAGACTATCGCGGCTAGCTCTAAATCATGGGTAGGGTATCTTACTTCATACTCCTTTAACTGTCGGGAAGCATATGCAATCACCTTACCGTGCTGCATGAGCACGTAACCTAGTCCTTTATGCGATGCATCACTATAGATCACAAAGTCCCCCTTATCATCTGGTAGTGCTAGCACTGGGGCGGTCATTAATCTTTTCTTTAGCTCTTGAAAGCTCTCGTCACATTTCTGATTCCATACAAACTTTTCAATCTTTCTGGTGAGTCGGGTCAATGGGGCTGCCAGTTTGGCAAAGTCTTGCACAAACCTCCTACAATACCCGGCTAGTCCCACGAAACTTCTTACTTCGGTCAGGGTGGTCGGTCTTTCCCATTTTGATATTGCCTCTATTTTGGCAGGGTCAACCAGTACTCCTTCACTACTAACCATATGACCTAAGAATTTCACTTCTTTCAGCCAAAATTTGCATTTCAAAAATTTGGCATACAACTTTTCTTCCCTCAAGATTCCTAGGACTATCCTCAAGTGTTCTTCATGTTCTTCCTCCGTCTTAAAATAAATCAAGATATTGTCAATGAAAACTATGACGCACTTGTCTAAGTATTGTTTGAACACTCGGTTCATCAAGTCCATGAATGCCGCGAGGGCGTTAGTCAATCCAAAGGACATCACTAGAAACTCATAATGGCCGTACCTAGTGCGAAAAGCAGTCTTGGGTATATCTTTCGGTTTGATCTTTAACTGATGGTACCCCGTTCTCAGGTCTATCTTCGAAAAGTGAACTGCTCCCTTGAGTTGGTCAAAAAGGTCGTCAATCCTAGGCAAGGGGTACTTGTTTTTAATGGTTAACTTATTCAGCTCTCTATATTATATACATAGGCTCATACTACCATCCTTTTTCTTTACAAGCAACACTGGGGCACCCCACGAGGACACACTTGGTCTTATCATGCCCTTGTCCAATAGTTCTTGCAACTGAGTGGCCAGTTCTTTCATTTCAGCGGAGGCCAATCGAAAGGGGGCTTTAGAAACTGGTGCGGTTCCTGCTGCTAATTCTATCGCAAACTCGATTTCCCTATCGGGTGGTAATCCAGGAAGGTCTTCTGGAAACACATCTTCAAATTCCCTGACAACTGGAATGTCCTTCAGTTCAGGGTTTCTTTGCTTCGTGTCTAATACATAAGCTAAGTAGGCCTCGCTGCCCTTTTGTACTAACTTTTTGGCTTGAGCAACAGTCAAGAATTTTTTAGTCTGTCGTTGTCCTTTGAATATGACCTCTTTCTTTCCTGACACCTTTATCCTAACTTTCTTGCTCTTGCAATCAATCTGGGTACCATTACTTGCCAACCAATCCATTCCTAAGATGACATCGAATCCGCCTAACTTAAACGGAATTAGGTCTGCCCGAAAGTGGTGACCTCCTATTACTATATCGCAGTTAGGATATATCTGGCTTACAGGAACCACTTCGTGGTTAGCTATCTCTACCATTAGCCGTTCCTTTAACATTTCTGGTTTCAAGTTCAGTTTACATGCAAAATCTTGCGATATAAAAGATTTGGTAGCTCCAGAATCAAACAAAGTATTTGCACTCAAGGTGTTAAGGAAAAGGGTACCTGCGATGACATCCTCATCCCTTACTGCATCCTGCACTGTCATGTTGAAAGTCCTAGCGGTAGGTGGACAGTTGGATGCAGTACCGCTCATCCTTGATCCTGTTGGTTTCAGTTTAGGGAAGTCTTTCTTCCAGTGGTCCGTGCCTCCACACTGATAGCATTTCATGAGTGAGTTCCTCTGGGGGTAATTGTTGGAATAGTGTCCGGCCTATCCACACTTAAAACATGTCTTCGTACCCTGGAGACATACCCCTGAATGTTTCTTTCCACAAGTCTTACAGTTAGGTAGGGGAAGGCGCGACTGTCCTGATATGGGTGCCCTTGTTGGTCCACCTCCTTGGCCAACACTCTTGCATTCTGCCCTGTTAAACCCTGTACTTTTGGCTGGCTGCGACACCGCTCCTCTAACCAACTTACTAGGGAAATTCCCACTTGCAGCACCACCACTTCGACTTTCAAACTTCCTTTTCTTCATGATCTTGTCCTTCTGAGACTTCTCACTTCCTGCCTCTACAATCGATGCCTTCTGTACTAGAGTGGCATAATCCGTAATTTCTAACACCGCGATGCGGTTCTGAATCCACTGTTTCAATCCTTGTTGAAACCTCCTTGTCTTCTTAATTTCAGTGTTCACATACTTTGGCACAAACCTTGACAGCTCAGTGAACCTAGCCTCATATTCAGCTACAGTCATATTGTCTTGCTTAAGCTCCAGAAACTTGAGTTCCATCTGGGTCTCCATAAACCTCGGAAAGTACTTTTACAAGAATAACTCTGTGAATCTTTCCCATGTAACCACTCCAGTTGGTTCCATATTTTTCTTGGCCTCCCACCAGTAGTTGGCCTCTCCCTTAAGCAAGTATGTAGCAAAGATGGTTTTCTGGGCTTCCTTAGTGCCCATAATCTCAAAGGTCTTCTCCATCTCCTTCAACCAGGCCCTGGCCTCAACGGGGTCTACAGTCCCATGGAATTCTGGGGGTTTAAGTGACTTAAATGCCTTAAAGGCATTGGCTACTGCATTGTTGGGGCCGCGGGGTGGTGGTTATGGTCGTGGCTGGCGTTCCAGATTTGGCCTCATCAGACGCATAAATTGTTCCATAGGGTCCTCTTCTTCTTTCTCATAATTCTCATCATCAAACTCATTGTACTGATCTTCCTCGTCATCCGGTTATAGGTGACGACGTTCCTCTTCCCTGGGAGTATAGTCTCGCTCGTCTTTCCTCAGCTAGTTGAAACCTCAGCTCAGCTACTCGAGCCTCCGCTTCCACCAGATCGGTGGTCATACGAGTCACCATCCAGTCGTACTCATTGGTTCTAATAACCTGTATGGGAGGACTAACCGGCTCGCTCTCTGGGACAACCTCAGTCTCAGCATCCTCTGGTATAGGCTCCTCAGAGTCATCCTCTAAATCTGTGTCCCAATGATATCCATTAGGGGATGAATCCTCTATGAGGGAAGGGAAATGCATAGGGATATCATTCCACACCACCTCCTCATCCTCAGGCTCCTCTCTGGATGTGGGGTCAGCTGGAACATCGTCCATGGGGTCCTCCTCTGGGTCCTCCTCGGAATCACCCTGTGGCTCATCTAAGTCCACTGGGTCCTCTACATGCATAGGGTCATCAGCTCTAGGATCCTCCTCGGGATCCTCCTCCTGGACTATCTCTCTCTCTCCCTCCTACTGAGGGTCAACCTCTGACTCAGCATCAGGCTCCTCTACAGCTCTCAGAAGAGCATCATCATGTCGCTGATCGGAACTCTCAGGTAGCTCTACGTTCTCGGGTATCTATAAAAAGAGGAAAACAATGTTACTATCCTTGAGGTTCTGAAAAGTACTTCCCTTATTGGCTTAAGGTTGTTAGGGCTATGTCTATTAGCCCGACAATGTTTCGGTAAGGGTTTGAGTCTTTAAACCTTCCTATCATCTCTGAGATTATAACCTAATTCTCTGATACCATTTCTGTAACACCCCTAGATCCGGGGTCGGAGATCCAGGCTGTCACTACATCCTTAATTCCCATTTTAATAAACATTACTCTCAATCTTCATTTTAGCATGCTATGACCCCTCAGTCAAACATAACATTTACAGATTATAGGCTCAGAGACGAAATTAAAACGTTACTAAGTTATTACAACCATCTTGAAATAGATATTACAAACCCAAATTGTCATAATCTTAAAGGTTCAACTTAAAAGGATTACCATCTAAGGCGGCATCTACAGCCACAATACGGTTTGGTTTTCAGAAGCTTACACAAGTCATGCTTGTAAATAAACCTAACCAACCTAAGCTGTAATCCTATCCAACTTAGTCTGCTCACCTGTGGTAATGCTACTGGGTGCGGCCTCGGCACCTGCCTCGTAAATAGTCTCTTATACTGCTGACCGTTTAGCACACTTTTGTGGGGGGTCTCCCTTGTTCTTGCCATGCTTATCTGTTGTTGTGTGGTAGTATATATAAAAGAAAAGCAAGAGTGAGCAATATAGCTCAGCCATATAATAATAGTTTTCAAAGTACTTTTGTTAACGTAAACCATATGACATATCATATACTGATATTGTATCATCATTAAACATTTTCATTCTTTATCCAGAAATATAACGAAGAATTTCTGAGGTACTTTGAATAGTTCATCATTCTGTCAACACTATCGGTAATTGAGCACCTAGGCTTTCATTACAGTGTTGCAGTACAATTCCAATTGGAAGAATGGGATTATGCTGGAGCCTCTTCCACGATATCTGGTGATCAACCAATATACCGTGCCTCTGCTTCTCTACTAGTAGAAGGACGACGTTCCCTTATCGGGTTACACCCTGACCGCATATGGGCCTTAATATTTGGACTACGCTCAAAGGCGATGTCCCCTCTTCCTCCAATCCCTTAGAGAATTCTATGCATCGTAGGAACAGAATTTAATTCAGTTTCCCCCAAGCATAAAGCTTGACAACTGGTTTGATAATCATTACTAACTTTACTTCCATGAGTAATTGAGAAAGTAACTCTGATGTGTGGGTTGACTTTAGTCAACAGATTTCGATTACTAAGAATCGCTTCATCAAACATAACTTGGGAGTTGGTCGGAGTTTTGAGTGTTTAGTCAAACCTGAGCCCCTCCTTACTAGGTAGGGTGCATTTCTTGTTGGTAGCGAAGGGAGAAAATAATTAATACTAGCTCCCAAAACCTTGGGTTCCCGAGTTTTGATAAGTTTGAGCGAGGTAGCGATACTTTTCGATGAGTGAAGCTATAGTTAGTGAAGAAATGGGAACCCGTTCTATTTTTAAATACTTTTCCGACGATCAGAAAATATTTAAAATAATTTTTAAAGTTTTAAATAACTTTTAAAATAAATAATATGGTTTGTAAATCATCCTGGAATATTTAATAAATATTCAAATAATATTTATTAAATAAATAATCAGCTTAGAATATTTAATAAATATTTAAATACTATTTATTAAATAATAAACCTTCAGACTATTCTCAATATGAAAATAATATTCAAATTATTAATAAATATTCAAATAATATTTATTAATATCATCAAATGAATTTTAATCCGAAAATATCCAATTCATATTTATTGGAATATTTTAAAAATATACGTCATATAACCCTTCCGGTGACTTCCGGGTTTTATGTCCTTATCCGGACGAAATATCTCCGACTCCCTTATTAAGAAAAGGTATTATCATACTCTACTGGAAACTTGTAACACATCATCGTATACATATATATATAAGAGTCTATGCATACGTACATACTTAACAGGTTTATAAGTCCCTGTACACAACCATATATCATATGCTGATTCGCAAAAAAAAATACTAACAAACAGTTCATAGCATTTATACCACAACAACAATAGTTTGAAAATACTTGAAATACAAGTTTCGAAAACTTGCCTGATAGTGTCAGAATAGTCTGGGCTCTGTCTCTAGTGTGATGATCTATAACAACCAATAAGGTTCGGTTAGTTCATTAAACTATCCCGTCGAACCAACTATTCATATAAAGGCACAACTTCGTAACGATGCCTCCTTACTACACGTTTGGCTTATTATAAACCCATGATATCCTTTAACCACTTTTGATAAGTAATGGTCTCATAACGACTTTCGTTAAATGTCATTTTCAACGAAACTAAAGTTCGTCTTAACTCGTCCCCTAAAAGGGTTTTTCACTTGCGCAACTATGATTTGAAAAATTCTATAAAATTGAAAAATAAACTTTTTCATGAAATTCTTTTTCTCACTTCTTCTTAACTGTCCAGAGGATTTTTCATCCAAATTTTATAATTAAGAACATCTTTTTTTTCTAGCTCAATTGTTACTCTAAAAATAGCTTCTTTCTGCAGTGGTTTCTCATGCGCATTCTTGACTTAAACATTTCTATAAAATCGAAAACTTCGTATTTTGGCTCCAAATTTTTATGGAATCTTTACCATTGACCAGATTACTCCTCATAAAATTTTCATAAACACAGACCATTTTTAAAGGGTTCGTTTGGCTTTGTAAAGTCAGTTCATCTTAACGATTCGTCCGTTTTAACCGGTTTCACTAAAACGAGCATATCTCATAAACCGTAAATCATAATCACATGATCTTGCTGTCAAAACAAACTACAAAACAAGTCCTACTGGTTTATGGCCAAAAACTTTCCAAGAAAACACTTGTTGAATTCGGTATTAACTGCTCAAATGATCTTATGAAATTTCGACATTATAACGACTATAAACCGAACATTTCAAAATTCCATGAACTCCATCTAACCACTTAATTCAACCACACACCATCAAGATCATATAAACATCATCAAGGATCTATAAGACCAGTGGTAACATCCATTTATCACTATCCAAAACTTTACCCATACTAATAAAGCTTAAAACATCACAATCCCCTTAAACATGTACATACTTGCATCAACCTTTCAAATTAACTTATAGCTCATAAAGTTTAAGGTGGGGGTGAGTGTTTTACCTTTCTTGGAGTCTTAACAACCTTAACCAAGCTTGAATTCCCTTAAAAACACCTTAGATAGCTTTAACAACCTTTAATCTTCAAGATCTAAACAACCAAGTTTAAAATTTTCGGAGTCAGCATTACCACTCTTGAAAGAACTGGAAAACCGAGGGTCTTACCTTGATTTTCTGGACGAGGCCTCTAAAGAGGAGTTGTAGAGCATCTTAATACCTTTCCAAACAACTATAGAACACAAAATTTCATTGAGAAATGAGGGAGTTATGGCAGGTTGAAGTGGCTGCTCTGTTTTTGGCCGAAAATAGAGAAAATGGAGGGGGAGAGCTTTTGCTATCTTTTCTTATGTAATTGATAAAATGATATGTATAATTGATATATATCAATCATACTTCAGCACTTATCAATTACCCAAGGTAATCTCCAAAGTAATTTTGCAAAAGAAAGGTAATTGGCAATTTGTCCCAAAAGTGGTATACAATGCTTGATTGAATTATCATGACTTGACTTATTTGATTAGCATCCAATGCTCCTTGCCTTGCATGGCTTGCATGGATATTACATGATAAATTGCAGGTATATTACTCACCTAATAATCAACCAATGCTTACCATTTAATTCCATATGCAAGTTTGAAGATTTTCTTGTAAAAATGTTTCGTCGCGTAGAAATTTCTTTCATCGTTCTTGAACATTTGCCTTTGAAATTCTTATAATAAATTCCATAATTTTTTGCCTTGGTATTTAACTTAGCTTAGAGATTTTCTTAACCTCAATATCCCATATTTAATAAAAGTGAAAATCTACGTAATCTGACAGTTTCTACATTCCCTTTCATCTTGGTACAACGATACTTTATCCATAAAAGTATAAATACTTCTTCATTCATATAATATGATCTTAAAAACTTTACATAACCTCCACCAATCACCGTTTATGATCATTTTAGAAATATTGCAAAAACCTGGGGTTCTTACAATCACGATCAGTGGTTAGGGGGTAATGTAGAATGTTTTAAAAATGCGAGAAGATCTTTATGGAGCTAAAGATAAAGTTGGTGACGACCCAGTGTTGGCGTTGCCTAGTGGAAGAAGGAAACCTTGGGATATATTATGATGCAACTCATACAGGTATAGGTTCTGTGCTTATGCAGCACGATAGCGTAATTTTGAATACATTTGGACAACACGGTTCACCAGATTTGGATGGCCTTGGTAGTGCCAATTTTGTGCATTGACTAACTCCGACGGTAGTGTTCCTCTTGAAACTAGTTGTTCGGTAGTCTGGTATTCAGTAGTGTCGACTATTAGGACGAATATGTACCGGGAATATGTGGCATGTTATAGTTGGAAACTTTTAATTTCCCTTCTATGGAATATATATTTGGTTTCTTTCCAATGGTTAAACTCCCAACTTTATGTCAATCAATTTGATACTATAACTATTTATGGTTCAACCCGCTTGGATGTTCCTAGAAATACTCTTCGGGTATCGAAATGGATCTTCTTAGTGTTACCAGTGAGTGGATAGATTGACTAAAATTTCCCTGATCCTGAAGAGAACTTCAATAAATTTTGGCAAACCTTGTTTTTCTGATTATCAGAAGACGTCACTGAAGAGAGTGGAAACTGGAGTGAACCCTATGAATTGGGTAAGTTAGCCGCTATATGGGCTGATAGACAGACCCCGATTACTACGATTGATTATAGAGATAAAATTTGGAAGCTGAGATAAAAGGGAAATATAATTAAGAAATAAGCCGGACTAAGAAATTTCGGGATTGACTTAAATGAAAAGGTTGTTATGCCAGAAATGTTAAGCTTTTGTGGCACGTGAAATTGATAAGAGTAACTGAAAGAATAAAAGCAAAGGAAAGGTGACCGGAGACGGTACCGAGAAGTCGATTGAGACTTATATGGAGTAAAGTTTTGAAAAGATCAAAAGGTATCAAAGTAGAAGGCACTATGCCAGCAATTTCTAGAAAATTAATGCTATTAGCCGACCCCTAAACTCACATATTTTAGCATGGCCAGTTGGGGCCAAGTCACTAAGGATTATCAAGTGATTGAACTAGCAATGTAAGGACAAAGCGGGGTGCTTCTAATCAAGTGCCAACCGCGAGGGCTTTTGATATAAAAATGAATTGAAATGCAGGATGATGGATTTTATATATACCATAGACGTATTAGGATTGAAGATAGTGACCAAGAAAGAGTTACGAAGATTGTCAAAGATGGTGCAATATGATGCATTAATGTCATCTGAAACTTAGTGTCCTCAAAAGGAGCAATAGGTACCAAGAGATTCATGTTTAACATGACCAATATCTTCCAGAACATCCTTGCTACTATTACCAAGTTCTGTAAGAAAGAACAGATAGACATGTGTTGTCTTTTGGAAGGTCATATAGACTGACATTCGTTTGAAAGAAGAGGTTAGCATTAAGCTACCTATAGATTATCAAGATGGGAATGGTTGAAAAGAGACCCTTATTAAGGATATATGATTGGATTGCCAATTACAGGATGTAAGTATTCCTTGAAATTAGATGTTAGATATAATTGATGTGATTTAATGTCAGTGTTTAAGTGTTACAGGTAAAGAGAGTTTAACTTGTTATTGAAAGCAGTTGTAACAGAGTTTAAGTATACGCTGATAGCTGGAAGCGCAAACGCTGACAGAGGAAAGCGTAAACACTGTTAGCTGAACACATGGAAGCGCAAACACTGTTAGCTTGAAGAGAACAGAGTTTGCTAAAGTCTGTCTACTGGGAGCGTCTACAAGTCAACAGAGTTTGAAGATTAATTTAATATTAATATGGAAGCGATATCTTTGAAGATTGGATAGCTGTCAAAGAGATTGAGTTGACTTAGAAGACGTGTAGCAATCGTAATTGATATCAATTGTATAGCTTAATTTTAGGAGAATCAATTAACGATTGTACGTAGCTGTATATCTTATAAATACAGTTAGGTTAACCCTAGAAGGGTATCCATCGTGAACG
The DNA here is from genome assembly GCA_037693485.1 of Kitagawia praeruptora. Classification (NCBI taxonomy): domain Eukaryota; kingdom Viridiplantae; phylum Streptophyta; class Magnoliopsida; order Apiales; family Apiaceae; genus Kitagawia; species Kitagawia praeruptora. Next base: position 107,793,382 of record CM075348.1, read on the forward strand.
AATATCATTCTTGTAACCTAAGCAGCTCTCTGTGATACTTTACATCACCGAGAGAGGAATTATCAATTCCAAACAGTTTTAAGAGTTAAAACGTGTGTTCTTGTTACTTATTCATACAGTACTTGATTATATATTGTGTATTCGACCTAACAAGTGGTATCAGAGCCAAATCTGTTACTTTATTACAGTTAAAGATCCAAACACAATAGTAATCAATGGCAGAGATACCTCCACCATCTGAGAAAGCCCCTACTACTGTTAGTAGGTATGAAACAATTAGGGTTCCTATACTAAGGCCATTAGAGTATGCAATTTGGAAGGTGAAGATGACCATGTTTCTGGAGGCTACAGATCCAGAATATCTGGACAGAATTTATGAAGGTCCTCACAAACCTACAAAGTTATCTGTTGCTGCTGCTGGTGAGGAATCAAAAGTCATTCCAAAAGAGAAGAAAGATCTAACTGCTGAGGATCTTTCATCTATTGCAAAGGATGCGAAGGTAAGGCATTTACTTCACAATGCTTTAGACAATGTTATGTCTAATAAAGTGATAAACTGCACAACTGCAAAGGAGATATGGGATGCACTTGAGGTTAGATGTCAAGGAACTCCTGCAATTAAGAAGAACAGAAGGAACATACTCACTCAGGAGTATGAGCATTTTGAGGCAAAATCTGATGAAACCATGACATAAACATTTGATAGATTCTGTAAACTGCTCAATGATTTATCATTGGTGAACAAAGAGTATGATTTAGAAGATTCAAATCTCAAGTTTCTTCTCTCTCTACCTGAAAAGTGGGATGTGATGACAACCACTATAAGAGATAATTATGAACTTGGTGAAACAGAGATTGATGAAATTTATGGACTGCTCAAAACCCATGAATTGGAATTGGAGCAGAGAAACAAAAGATCTAGTAGAAAGTCAAAGTCTGTTGCTCTTAAGGTTGAGGAAAAACCATCAAAGAAGGAAGCATCAAGAAGAAAGGCAAAAGGAAAAGCTTTAATCATACACTCAGAAAGTGAGTCATCAAACACTGATGTTGACTCAAACACAGATGGATCATCTGATTCTGAAGATGATGAAGAGATGATGCAAATGGCTGCATTGATGGTAAAGACCTTCAAGAAGATGGGATACAAGAACTTCAAGAAGGGAAAAAGATTCTCCAAGGACTACTCAAAGTTTGACAAGAAGAATTTTAAGAAATCTGAGGGAAAGGACTTCAAATCTGGTAAGAAAGATAAGTCTGAGATTCAATGCTACAAGTGTAAGGAGATGGGTCATTATGCTCCTGAGTGCAAGAAGGGTAAAACTGAAAAGGCACTCTACACCAAAGGCAGAGATTGGGCAGACACTTCAGATTTAGATGAGGAAGTCAACTATGCTCTCATGGCTACTACTCAGACTGAAAATGATGATCTCAAGGTACCCCCAACTACCTATGCTTATAACACTGATAATATAACTGAACTGAGAATTTATCTTAAAGCATTGCATATCAGTTATAGGGATCAGACTTTAGAAAATGAGAGAATAAAGACTGAGTGCTCTCAACTCAAAGAAAGAAATAAACTTGTTGAGGAACAGCTAGAGAACATGAATAAAATTCAGAAAGAGAGAGATGATGCAGTGTTTATTGAACAGGAGTTGCTAGGTAAGTATAAGCAACTAGAATCAGAATTGGAGGATACTAAACACATCATTAAAACTTGGACACATTCTGGTAAAGATACTCAAGAAGTGTTTCAGTCAGATACAGTAGGTCTAGGTTACTCTGAGGGAGATGAACTTAGATTTGAAAATCAGGTAAAAGTTAGACCACATCGTTCATCTGAAGGTAATGTCATGGGAACAGGTGGACCTAAGACTGAAGCACAGAAAAAGGTAGTTAAAGAGTCATATGCTAAGACTTTTGTTAAAGAGGCTAACATTGGTTTAATGACAGATAAGCAACTTAAGCATAAGCTTAAAGAAATAAAGTCTGTCAACAAACAGAGAATGCCTAAGAAAAACAGAAATGGAAAGGTAGGCATAACCTCAGGAATTAAGCCAATGCTTGCTTCATTAGCTCCCAGAAAAACATGCTTTAATTGTGGTAGCACTAATCATCTTGCTAATTTCTGCAGTAAGAATAAAAACATTAATTCTTTGCCCTCTAAAACTGCAGTAAAGAGTGATTATGTGAGAACAAGACCACAGACTTTATGCAAACACTGTGGAAGTACTTGGCATTCTATTTACACTTGCAGAGATTATCATGCTATTTACTATAATTACTATGAACCCAAGCCAAATTTGAAATGGGTTAAAGTAAACTCTGCAAATGTAAATTCTGAAAAATTTAGCTTAAACTCTGTTAATGTGAATTCCGCTGCAAAAGCTAACAGAATTAAGAAAGCCAAAGGATCCAAGCAAGTCTGGATCCTTAAAACTAATAATCAGTGATTGTTTGTGATTGCAGGGCACCAGGGTCAGTACCCTAGTCGTGGACAGTGGATGTTCAGGACACATGACTGGAAATAAAGCCCTGCTATCAGAGTATGAGGAGAAGGCTGGCCCAGAAGTTTCTTATGGAGATGGCAACATAGGACATACTCTGGGATATGGCAATATTAATCTTGGGAATGTCATCATCACAAATGTAGCTCTGGTTCCAGGACTCAAACATGACTTGCTATCTGTGAGTCAAATCTGTGACAGAGGATATCATGTAGATTTTCAGCCTGAATATTGTCAAGTGATCAACAAATCTACAGGGAAAGTTGCTCTAGTTGGAAACAGACACAATAACATATATGAAATTAAATTGTCAACAAACACTGATGGCAAAGCAGTGTGTCTGTCAACAAGAATGTCCAGTGAAGAGATTTGGAAGTGGCACAAGAAACTCTCTCATTTGAATCTGAACAATATCAATGAGCTCATAAAGAATGATCTTGCAAGAGGACTACCAAAGTCATTGTTGAATGTAGAAGGCCTGTGTGATTCTTGTCAAAAGGCCAAACAGAGAAAAGCATCTTTCAAGAGCAAATCTGAGTCTTCAATTGTTGATCCTTATCATCTCCTACATGTTGATCTTTTTGGACCAGTAAATGTCATGTCACTTGGAAAGAAGAAATATGCTCTAGTCATTGTTGATGATTACACCAGATACACATGGGTGTATTTTCTAGCAAAGAAGGATGAAACTGCTTTAACACTGACAGAACATATAATACAACTGGAAAAAGGGTCAGAGAATCAAGTGAAGATAATCAGAAGTGACAATGGAACTGAGTTCAGGAATTCATCAATGGAAGAATATTGCAAGAGTAAAGGGATAAAACAAGAGTTTTCTGCACCTGGTACTCCACAACAAAATGGTGTAGTGGAGAGGAAGAACAGAACCTTGATAGAAGCTGCCAGAACCATGCTAGATGAAGCAAAGTTGCCAACATATTTCTGGGCAGAAGCAGTTCAAACTGCTTGTTTTACTCAAAATGCAACACTGATCAACAAGCATGGTAAAACACCATATGAAATGGTGAAGAAGAAGAAGCCAAATCTAAAATATTTTCATATATTTGGATGCAAATGCTTTGTGTTGAAGACTCATCCTGAACAGTTGACCAAATTTGACCTAAAGGCAGATGAAGGAATTTTTGTTGGCTATCCACTGTCAACTAAAGCATTCAGAGTTTATAATCTGAGAACTAGAGTGATCATGGAATCTATTCATGTGTCATTTGATGACAAGAAAATAACTGGACTTGAAGATGTTAATGAGCATGATCAACTGCACTTTGAAAATGAAGATTTATTAAACTCGGATAATACAGATCTGACAAACACTGTTGAGGTCAATTCTGAACCTCTACTGGTAAACACTGAAGAAACTTTTCAATCAGAAACAAGGGAAGAACCAGTTGAGGGGGAGCATGAAGAATCACATTAAAGTGATAATTCAAACACTGATAGTGACTCAGTTGATAACTCTGAATCAAACTCTGTTGATTCAAACTCTGAACATTCAAATTCTGAGCAGTCACATTCAGGGGGAGCATCAGAAAGTGAAGAAAGGCACCAAGAAAATCAGGAGAGCATGGATCAAGGGGGAGGATCACATGATGATAGAAGCAATCTGCCTTCTGCAAGAAAATGGACTAAGTCACATACACCTGATTTGATTATTGGTGATCCAGATGCAAGAGTAAGGACAAGAAGTGCAACAACAAATGAATGTCTGTTTCATGCATTCTTGTCACAAACTGAGCCAAAGAAAGTAGAAGAAGCTCTTAAAGATGCTGACTGGATAACAGCAATGCAAGAAGAGCTAAATGAATTTGAGAGAAATGAAGTGTGGACCCTTGTACCAAGGCCAAAGAACAGATCCATTGTTGGTACTAAATGGGTTTTCAGAAATAAAACTGACAGTGATGGTGTGATCACAAGGAACAAAGCAAGACTGGTAGCTAAAGGCTATTCACAGCAGGAAGGAATAGATTATGATGAGACTTTTGCACCAGTTGCCAGATTGGAGGCAATAAGGATGTTTCTTGCCTATGCTTCTCACAAGAAATTCAAGGTTTTTCAAATGGATGTGAAAAGTGCTTTTCTGAATGGAAAACTTGAAGAAGAAGTATTTGTTGAACAACCACCTGGTTTTGTAGATCCAAAATATCCAGATCATGTCTACAGGTTAGACAAAGCACTCTATGGACTCAAACAGGCACCTAGGGCATGGTATGAAACACTTGCTAAATTTCTACTAGAAAGTGGGTTTCACAGAGGTACTATTGACAAAACTCTGTTTTACTTTCAATCTGGTAATGACCTGCTCTTAGTACAGATATATGTAGATGATATCATTTTTGGATCTACTAATGATAAACTCTGTAAGAAATTTGCCAAGCTCATGCAGTCTAGATATCAAATGAGTATGATGGGAGAGCTAAGCTATTTTCTAGGCTTACAGGTGAAGCAAACAGATGATGGAATTTTCATTGATCAAGCAAAATATACCAGAAATCTTCTCAAGAAATTTGGCATGCTTGACTGTTCATCTGCAACAACTCCCATGGCAACTGCAACAAAACTGGACAAAGATACAGGGTCATCAGTGGATATGACAAGTTACAGAGGGATGATTGGTTCTCTACTCTATTTAACTGCTAATAGACCTGATATCATGTATGCCACCTGTCTGTGTGCAAGGTTTCAGGCAGATCCAAGAGAACCACATTTAACAGCTGTGAAGAGGATTTTCAAATATCTCAAGGGCACTATAACTTTAGGGCTGTGGTACCCAAGAGAATCAGATTTTAAGCTACTTGGTTACTCTGATGCAGATTTTGCTGGCTGTAAAATTGACAGAAAAAGCACAAGTGGAAGTTGTCAATTTCTTGGTGATAGACTTGTGTCTTGGTACAGTAAGAAACAAAAATCAATATCAACATCTACAGCTGAAGCAGAGTATATTGCTGCTGGTAGTTGCTGTGCACAGATTCTATGGATGAAGAATCAATTGCTGGATTATGGGTTGAGGTATAGTAAAATACCTATTTTCTGTGATAATCAAAGTGCTATTGCAATGACAGGTAATCCAGTACAACACTCAATGACCAAGCACATCAGCATAAGGTATCACTTTATCAGAGAGCATGTAGAGGAAGACAATATTGAGCTTCACTTTGTGCCTACAGATCAACAACTTGCAGATGTTTTCTGTAAGAACCCTGATTTTTGTAATATTTTTAAGAATATAATATCATATGACATTGGGAATTTGGGACCTTTTTAGTCACCCATGTTGTTTAATGGAATTGATTATCTAAGAAATTTATGTTGTTATATTCACCGTGTAAGAAAAAGGGAAGATTGTTGAAGGCAAGAGGCCTACTGCTATTAGGATTCATAAAAACTTGGGATTTGAGAGTTATTAGAGTATTAGGAGATTTTAAGAGACTATGACAAGGAGTTATGGATATTTAAGGAATTTACCCAATTATGTACTTAAAGAATTACAAGGGAAATCTCTACGCGACAAAATATTATTACGAGGAATTAATTATGATACGATATGAATTAAGGATTAAGTGACAACCATTGGTGGAGGAATAATAATACAAGGAAAGGATATTGCATGCAAGTGTCATGTAACTAGGCAATTAGGAAAGCAAACTAGAAAAAGCATAAAGTAACCAATGAATAGTGACTAGTTGGTGCATTATTCTAGGAGGCAAGTAGTACATATGACCATACCTATGCTAGTACTTTGCCTATACATACACATTATGTATCACCCAACACCTTTTAACACAATTATTCACCAAACAAACAAACGCAAAAAAATCAAAAACACTCTCCCCCTCCCTCTCTCCTTGAAGCTCTCGGCCAAGCTCTTCCAAGGGGGAAGAAGAAGATTTTTCTTCAACTCCCACCCACTCACAAATCACAATAAAATTCCTAGAGCCTCCTTGTATCATAGTGAATGTATGTTATCAATTTCATAGCTTTCTAACCATCCAATCTTGAGATATTAATTGTTGAAAGTTTGAGTGAATAGTAACCAAGGTTGGTTATCTTTTAGATCTTGAAGTTTAAGGCTTGTAAAGGCTCATCCAAGGTGTTCTTAAGGATCTTAAGGCTTACCCAAGGCTCCTAGATACTCAAGAAGGTATAAAACCCTAACCACTCTTAGTCATGGTTTGTTTATGCTTTATAATGTTAGATCCACAAGTATTAGTGCATATCTTGGTAGTATGAGTTATAGATGATGAGATCTTGAAGTTATGTGCTTGTTATGATGATTTTAAAACTTGTACTTAGAGTATGTAACCCCATGTATGTTGTAGAGATGAGCCTTGATGATTTTAATGGTAGATATGATGTATAAGTTGAGTTCTTGAAAGATTAAACAAAGAAGTATGCAGAATAAAAGTCTGGGAGTATGTTCTTCCTTGCAGTGGACTTTTGAACCCCTTACGCTTGTCTCCCGAGAGCCTAATTTATATGGATGGAAAGATAATTGAATGTAGTTTCTGGAAATATAAGGCTCACACCCAGGAGATGTGTAGATTTTGAGTTATGGCCGGATTAGTGCAGTGTGGTTCTGGAATTCGGACTGCACTTTGTTGTCCACTTGTGAACTGAGTTAGGACCCCTTAAAATTATGAAAAGGTTATGGAAATTTGAGGATATACAGATTAAACAAGTGGAAAGGCTGTCCAAAAAGAATTGGATTAAAATACGTATTTTTCAATTTTATAAAAATGTTGGAGCGAGGTGTGCGCAAGCGAAAAATCACTTAGGGGATTAGTTTAAAGTAGTTTTAAGAATGCTCACTTGAGTTTCGAGTTTGAGGAATAGATTTGAGTCGAATGGGTGACGAAAGTGATAATGTGACGACATGGTCATATGAGAGGGTTAGTGGTCACAAGTGGAGTCGTTAAGTTGGTCTTACGATTTTTAAAACCTTATGATTAAGTAGCGTTGTTAAGGTACTAACGTACAAATATTGATTATGTATAGATTTCCATTCCACTTCGCGAGCCGACCACCCCAACCTCACCAAGGCAAGTTTTCCAACCCTAAGTATTTATTTTCAAAAGATTATATTCTTGATTTTACCTATGCAAGTTTACTTTTCAAAACTTATATATAAGGATTTTCACTGTTGTGTTTATAGCTTCCAAACGTATTATATGCTTATGCTTTACGAGATTATGTTGAAGTTTGAGATATATGCATATGTGTTTGTACACCCTTGAACTTAGAATGAAAGTGTTTTCTTCGGACAACGACTCTAGCAATAGAGGTCGTAGCGGTCCAAATATACCATTGACCGGGGAGCGGTATATTGTTGTATCGTGATTAGATTGCGAAAACCCGAAGAGTCATTCGGGAAGTATCGTATACCTAAGTAATTATTATTTTTACGTTGTTAAAAATACTCAAAAATATCTATCTTGGATTAAAAGCTTACTTTAATTAAATAATTATTTTATTAATTGTTTATATTAAATCTCAAAATATTATTTATTAATTATCGTTCATTATTTTAAAGACAAAACTAATCCAAGATACCTTTAGCGTTTTCAAACTCGAACTCTTTCCCACCCAAAACATTTTCGAAAACCCCCGGTCAGGTTTTGCTTCTTGTAAGTTTTTCAAGAATTATCGGTCGACTGAGGTCGAACTTCAACTACTCGAATTTTCTATCAAAATGATTTTTGAAAAGAAAAGAAAAAGGGGACTCTGGCAGGTGTGGGAATCGTTGACGAACGATTCCCGGGATGTGTAAGCGGCCGTGAGCCAGGCGGTCCATCAATTATTATTCCGGCCCAGGTGTTGCCGAAGGATGATTACGGAAGTAGTTTTCATCGAGGGTGATTACGGATGTAGTTTTCACCCAAGGGTAGTTACGGATGTAGTTTCTATCCTTCTACTAGTAGAGAAGACCCGCGGATTATTGGACTTGGTTGTGGCGATTGATCATCGTCAATCCTTGTCAGGTTTTTATGTTTTCTTCCAGTCCCATCCTCCACTTTGGAAAAATACTTAAACACTGCTTCTTGGGCCTAAGTGCCAAGTTGCCGATAGTGTGGTTTTGATAAGAAAAATATTGACATCGTGCAGTATCTAGAACTGCAAGATTGTCTATAAAGATTGGCACGTGTTAGTGCACTCTTGCAATTATTCCAAAGAATGAAATGTTTTTGAATGAGAAACCTTCTAAGCTAATGGAAGGGAAGAGGTTTTGCAATAATGTATTCCCTGTACAGTATGTTAACCGTAGAGTGTTTTGCCGAAAATGAGATACTAATATGTATATATTTTCAAACCTGAGATATATTGAAATGGGAACCTTATAAAGGATTCATATGTTATTCATAAAGCTCCTTAGCGAGTATAAATGTTTTATTCAAACTCGGACATATATGTTGTCAAATTATGTTTTGAAATCTGAGATATATACCCATACAGTTGGGAACGTTTTCGAATTAAACCACATTATTATTTTTCAAAATGGCGAACTTGCTGAGCATTATGTAGCTCATTCTTGCTTTATAAAAACTTTTCAGAAAGAGAAGAATTTGGTCAGTTAACTCCGCACCAGCAGAAGAGGAGTAGAAGATTTACCCCGAGATGATTTAGTTCCGGATAAATACTACAGAGTAAGTCTGATAGGTTTTCAACTGTAATAGTAAGACTCGTCTTCAAGTGTAGTTGTATAGTGGAAGTGCGTAAGATTCCAGATTGTACAGATGAATTGTAATATTTAGTGTTACTTTTGATTATCGTTTCTGAGGCTCTAACTTGTATGTGCGTAAGATTGAGGTCTGGATTGATGTATTGTTGAGTTGTAAAGTTAATACAGGTAGGATATGGCTGGATGGTGATGTGACGACCTGAATCTCTGACCTCGGATTTGGGGGCGTCACAGAAATGTTATACGAGAATGTTATCATAAGACGAGCATGCTAGATAATTCCACGCATGATTCGGACGCTAGAGCATGGTAGTTCAACTTAGAGAACAAGCAAGTAGAATTAACAAAGGGACTCAAGTGAAGTTGAATAGGGTTACAACGAGCGATACGGTGATCTCAGAGTCTATCAAAAGAAAAGACCAGTGGGTCTAGAGTGGGATCCTTTGATAGAGATGTTATCAGGGACTACGTATATATGTATTGTAGACCTCAATATTTTTGGTATATGTTCACATGCACACACCCGCCACTGAACCTATGGACTGCACTGAGATCCCTGAGAGATCTCTTTGATCTGTTCCCAGGGGGAACTGGCCACTTGTGATTCATGTCGGAATGCATGAAGTAGGACCCTATGGACTTAGCAGGTGTCCCCGGAATGATGTGAAGCTTGGTCTTCAAGATAAAGCACGAAGATGATAGATATATTTGTGAAACCCTAACTCGATAATTGACTCTAAGATGAAGATTGAGAGACGCACTAGTTGGTGTCTTGTATTACGAAGACGAAGAGATGGAGTTACCCTCATAGTGGTGATAATGAGATGCACGAATGATTATTAACTCATTTTGGTAACTACCGGCTGGTGCACTACTTCATTTTAAACTTTTCATTAACCATGTTACCTCGATTAGTTTATATCAGGTAATCCTTCTAGCTTTCTACTTCAAACTTGTGGAATGACCACCAGTGATATACTTTCTCTAAACCGGGACTCATCCAAAGTATCTTATTTGATCCCCGAGTATTTTATTTGAAGTTTATAATTATTTCGTTCTGCTCAGGCCTATTTACACCTTCTTTCAATTATCCAAGGAATGTTCAACAATTGTTTCCTTAATTAATCAATGAATATTCCTAAACGAATATTGATATTTGACTACTTCTTTCATACTTGCACTCTTCAGTCGAGCCCATAAATATTTATCAACTTGTTGAGAACAGGGATGATATAACATCCAGACATCCTTCATGAATTCTTTTCTTCTATTCAAAATGAGATTGTACATCGTACATTGAAATCATAGTAAGGATATCATTTTGATATTGGTATTCTGAACAATATGAATGACTAGTGGATTGTTCTAACTAGTCAAAATTGTAATGTTGTGAAGAACACCTAGCTAATTGTCCTAGCTAGTGGTGATGTCTCAAACAAGTGAACTAGCAAATTTTGTCTAGCTAGTTGCTAGTGTTTCTTGAAAAGGACTAGTTATTGTTTCACTGGTCCAACTCCAAATTTAATTCATTCAGCAATTCCTCAATGCATTTTGCATGTGGTAAAGTATGACAATGAAAGTTTTGACGAATAACTTGATTGAGACCTAGTGAGGTCGCCCACTCAACTTGAATTCTACCCATCTTCGTATCAGACTTTATGTCACTTGAATATTCTGTTCTTTCATTCATATAATGAAGATTCATTTGAAACCATAGATTACTTGAATGATAAACTGCTTCATTTTTATTGTCATAGAGTAGAATTGCTTTCGATCGGTTGACCTTTATCAATGGGACTTTTCAGATCCTCTATTTTTCAAGAGGAAAAGTATTCACCAGATGTAAGAATTGTATAAAGACCGTCTTTATGACTTTTGTATCCAACAATCATTGCCCTCATGCAACATTCTCTATGATATCACATTACGAAATTATCAGGACATGAAGGAATAAACCTTGTTGTATTCTTTCTATCCATCCTTACATCTCCGAAAAATCGAAACTCCTAGTATTTGGAACCATCAACATTCTTGGAACATCCAATGTGGAATTCTTATTGAAATTATCTATTGGACCTTGTTATTTTGAAACCATTCCTTTCAAAAGTCATTACTCTAGGGTGAACGGGAGGTACAATTGTGAACCGTTGCACCAATATGAGATCAAAAACCAAATGTTGTAATTGTGTAGCCAGAGCGTTATGCCGAGTAATTATTTAAGGTAGGAATAACATGTCGGGGCATACCACAGGACCTTTAATATTAGTGTGAGGAAGGTTATAAGGAAATGATGAGGTGGTTGGGAGTACGCTCCTACCAACCGTTGTCAGGATGTGATATTAATGAATTCTGGAGTTACCAAGCCTTTTCCTGATCCGAGAAATGCAAATCCGATTGCGATGTAAGAGATATCCTTAGAGGAAACTAACATGGAAGTGAGATGGACAAGAAAGGAAGAAATATCGTGGCAAGAATGTGAAGCTTTACTTAGTTTAAAGGGATTGATGCATATAGAGAGACATAAAGTTTAAAAGGCCCCTAATAGCAAATGGATGCATGTATATATGCCAATGATCCTTCGAGATTACCACCTAATCAACTTTATTGGGAATCGCAGCAGCATGCATACCTCAGGCTGATTGGCGCCAGCTGTGAAAGAGGACGAGCGTATGACATCTTACATATACCATCGAGAATCGATACCCTAACCGGAGGTGTAGGAATTGTTGACCAGTTAAAACGTGTAGTTATTTTTTTATTTTTTTTTTAAAGATAAAGTTGTAATGCGGGTTTCACCAACTCAAGATCGATCTCTGTACTGCACCAAAGTCGGCATTTCACACTAATATAAACGTTATAAAATTGTGGTAGTATCGTTTGAGTGGACTAATGAGTCAGAAGCCTTTATGGATTAATGAACAAAGTTTTGGAATGAAATGAGATATTAGCAACAACCTCGTTGTTGGCTATACTTGATGATAAAAAGAGGACTTTGAGAGTCACGATGATGCGTCTTTCAAGAGTTTAAGAGGTGTGCTGATGCAGTAGAAAGGGGATGATAGCCTATACTTCTAAACAACATAAAGGTTACGGGATAGGATATACTAACCGTGAGTCGGGGATTAGTCATGATAGCGTTCACGCATAAAACTAAGATGTTAACCTTATGAGAAAAGTGTGAAATCTTTCCATAAGTGCCATAAGTATATCTTCATATTAGAACTAAACATAAGAAAGAGAAGGTGACGAAAGGGAGCAGGGAGTATAATGGAGAAATTTGTTATTACCCAAGAAAGGCCAGTGTGGTGGCCGATACTTATAGAAGGGATTATTCGAAATTGGAATTCAGTCAGTATTGACCAAGAAAATAGAGTAAATACAATAAAGAATAATGTTAGAGGAAAATGACTAAATTATGGGGAAAGACAAAGATGTATAGAGAATTAAGAGAATGTTTGGCAAACAGGTATGAAGAATGGCATTGGCAAACTATTAAGTACAAACGCGACATGTTGAAAGCAGAATGATAGAGATCTAGTGGATTAATTCCGCCTGTAGAAAATCTTGAACGTGGACAGAGTTATAATGAATTTCATGAGTAGGTCGCCGAAGACCGAGCCAAGAGATGGCCCTAGTTGATTTATAATTGCTGGACCAAGTGATTTACCTACGAGAGACTTTCCATTTAGAAGATTATCGATTTATATACGGAAGAAATGGTGGTGCAATATAAAACTTCTGCAGTGATTACGTCAGATAGAGACTTAAGGTTAGACTTCGAATATTGAAGGTGCTTTCAAGTGTACTTAATAAAGAGATTGAGCGTATGTACTAATTTGATCTGTGGCTGATGGACAAGGAAGAAGAATTGTCCAGACGATCGAATTTATAATTAGTGTCGTGCCTTAGATTTCACGGGGCAGTCGAGAATAAAAACTTATCCATGAAACGAATGTTGTTATCACGATCGGCACCATGCGGACGTAAGGACGTCTCTTGTAAAGCGTACTACGAAAGAAGAAGTTTCGCTTTTCTTGCGTTACGAAGAAGTCAATGAACGAGGGATATAGTAGCTGAACTGGTTCGACGTAAACCGAAGAATATATAGTATCCATAGCAAGTGGTAACGACTGACGGGAGGCAACACATGCGTGCTAATTAAGCCAAGGAATACGAGGAATACCGTGCGTATTGACAATGTCTCAGATTATAAAACACGACCACAAAGTATTCACGGGCCAACGATACAAGGACTCAACACAGATACTATGAACAAGGTAGAAGAGGAACGTATAAGTAGTGGGATAGAAATTTTCATTCATAGAACAACCAATAAGGAATACAGGTCGAGGAGAGCATGCGTTGAGAAACAACATTAAAGCGTTGGTGAGACCATCATATAGTCATCATAATAATGGAAATCTTTCTCCTGTTCCATGAATCCAATTTTCATTTCACCCGGGAAAAGCCATCTTTTTCTCAACAGTGTCTTTGCCATTTGATCCTGTAGCGTTCCGTTAGATAGGAAGAGATTTGATAAATACTGATAACTCTCGGATAGAGTAATAGAACGGAGAGATACATTCGATAATGAACTAGTGGTTCTAAACCATCTATGGCGATTAAAGGGTTGAACAAAAGGGTTGAAGTGTAAACCTGAGAGTTGGAAAGGGGAAGGTTGGAATTGTATCCACAACTATTTTCCTTAGGTTCTTAAGATAGAATCCTTTTAAGGAGAGGAGACTGCAATAACCCTAATTTTCGTGAATATTCGAAACCTAGATGAATAGTAATTTTATGGGCGGATGGTAAATTTTTGCAATCACGATATGTACGAATTATTAAATGAAGATTTCGAATGGGTATTACGCCTTTACGGTGCAGACGACTGTATGTAAAAGTCATTAGTTTTTACGAAACCCATTATTTCGAATGGTCAAATTTTATGAGATATCAAAGGAGTATGAGGTGGGAGACTTCGTGATGCTAAAGGTATCCCCCTGAAAAGGATTGATGCGGTTTGGTAAGAAAGGGAAGCTAAGTCTGAGGTTAATTGGACCTTCTGAGATTTTGAGGCGGATTGGAAAGTTAGCCTTGCCCCAAGCTTGTAGCAAATTCATAATGTGTTTCATGTGTCTATGTTACGACCCTACCACACCGACTATCGGCATGTGATAGAATACGACCAAGTGGACCTACAACCAGACTTGACCTATGTGGAGCAACCCGTGGAAATCATGGATAGAAAAGAACAAGTGCTGAGGAACAAGGTTGTCAAGCTAGTGAAAGTTTTGTGGAGAAACCAAAACGTCGAGGAATTAACATGGGAACTAGAAAGCGCTATCGTGAAAAGTACCCTCAACTGTTTTCAACCTGATTCCGGGACGGAATCCTTTTAAGGAGGGGAGGCTGTAAGAACCCTGATTTTTGTAATATTTTTAAGAATATAATATCATATGACATTGGGAATTTGGGACCTTTTTAGTCACCCATGTTGTTTAATGGAATTGATTATCTAAGAAATTTATGTTGTTATATTCACCGTGTAAGAAAAAGGGAAGATTGTTGAAGGCAAGAGGCCTACTGCTATTAGGATTCATAAAAACTTGGGATTTGAGAGTTATTAGAGTATTAGGAGATTTTAAGAGACTATGACAAGGAGTTATGGATATTTAAGGAATTTACCCAATTATGTACTTAAAGAATTACAAGGGAAATCTCTACGCGACAAAATATTATTACGAGGAATTAATTATGATACGATATGAATTAAGGATTAAGTGACAACCATTGGTGGAGGAATAATAATACAAGGAAAGGATATTGCATGCAAGTGTCATGTAACTAGGCAATTAGGAAAGCAAACTAGAAAAAGCATAAAGTAACCAATGAATAGTGACTAGTTGGTGCATTATTCTAGGAGGCAAGTAGTACATATGACCATACCTATGCTAGTACTTTGCCTATACATACACATTATGTATCACCCAACACCTTTTAACACAATTATTCACCAAACAAACAAACGCAAAAAAATCAAAAACACTCTCCCCCTCCCTCTCTCCTTGAAGCTCTCGGCCAAGCTCTTCCAAGGGGGAAGAAGAAGATTTTTCTTCAACTCCCACCCACTCACAAATCACAATAAAATTCCTAGAGCCTCCTTGTATCATAGTGAATGTATGTTATCAATTTCATAGCTTTCTAACCATCCAATCTTGAGATATTAATTGTTGAAAGTTTGAGTGAATAGTAACCAAGGTTGGTTATCTTTTAGATCTTGAAGTTTAAGGCTTGTAAAGGCTCATCCAAGGTGTTCTTAAGGATCTTAAGGCTTACCCAAGGCTCCTAGATACTCAAGAAGGTATAAAACCCTAACCACTCTTAGTCATGGTTTGTTTATGCTTTATAATGTTAGATCCACAAGTATTAGTGCATATCTTGGTAGTATGAGTTATAGATGATGAGATCTTGAAGTTATGTGCTTGTTATGATGATTTTAAAACTTGTACTTAGAGTATGTAACCCCATGTATGTTGTAGAGATGAGCCTTGATGATTTTAATGGTAGATATGATGTATAAGTTGAGTTCTTGAAAGATTAAACAAAGAAGTATGCAGAATAAAAGTCTGGGAGTATGTTCTTCCTTGCAGTGGACTTTTGAACCCCTTACGCTTGTCTCCCGAGAGCCTAATTTATATGGATGGAAAGATAATTGAATGTAGTTTCTGGAAATATAAGGCTCACACCCAGGAGATGTGTAGATTTTGAGTTATGGCCGGATTAGTGCAGTGTGGTTCTGGAATTCGGACTGCACTTTGTTGTCCACTTGTGAACTGAGTTAGGACCCCTTAAAATTATGAAAAGGTTATGGAAATTTGAGGATATACAGATTAAACAAGTGGAAAGGCTGTCCAAAAAGAATTGGATTAAAATACGTATTTTTCAATTTTATAAAAATGTTGGAGCGAGGTGTGCGCAAGCGAAAAATCACTTAGGGGATTAGTTTAAAGTAGTTTTAAGAATGCTCACTTGAGTTTCGAGTTTGAGGAATAGATTTGAGTCGAATGGGTGACGAAAGTGATAATGTGACGACATGGTCATATGAGAGGGTTAGTGGTCACAAGTGGAGTCGTTAAGTTGGTCTTACGATTTTTAAAACCTTATGATTAAGTAGCGTTGTTAAGGTACTAACGTACAAATATTGATTATGTATAGATTTCCATTCCACTTCGCGAGCCGACCACCCCAACCTCACCAAGGCAAGTTTTCCAACCCTAAGTATTTATTTTCAAAAGATTATATTCTTGATTTTACCTATGCAAGTTTACTTTTCAAAACTTATATATAAGGATTTTCACTGTTGTGTTTATAGCTTCCAAACGTATTATATGCTTATGCTTTACGAGATTATGTTGAAGTTTGAGATATATGCATATGTGTTTGTACACCCTTGAACTTAGAATGAAAGTGTTTTCTTCGGACAACGACTCTAGCAATAGAGGTCGTAGCGGTCCAAATATACCATTGACCGGGGAGCGGTATATTGTTGTATCGTGATTAGATTGCGAAAACCCGAAGAGTCATTCGGGAAGTATCGTATACCTAAGTAATTATTATTTTTACGTTGTTAAAAATACTCAAAAATATCTATCTTGGATTAAAAGCTTACTTTAATTAAATAATTATTTTATTAATTGTTTATATTAAATCTCAAAATATTATTTATTAATTATCGTTCATTATTTTAAAGACAAAACTAATCCAAGATACCTTTAGCGTTTTCAAACTCGAACTCTTTCCCACCCAAAACATTTTCGAAAACCCCCGGTCAGGTTTTGCTTCTTGTAAGTTTTTCAAGAATTATCGGTCGACTGAGGTCGAACTTCAACTACTCGAATTTTCTATCAAAATGATTTTTGAAAAGAAAAGAAAAAGGGGACTCTGGCAGGTGTGGGAATCGTTGACGAACGATTCCCGGGATGTGTAAGCGGCCGTGAGCCAGGCGGTCCATCAATTATTATTCCGGCCCAGGTGTTGCCGAAGGATGATTACGGAAGTAGTTTTCATCGAGGGTGATTACGGATGTAGTTTTCACCCAAGGGTAGTTACGGATGTAGTTTCTATCCTTCTACTAGTAGAGAAGACCCGCGGATTATTGGACTTGGTTGTGGCGATTGATCATCGTCAATCCTTGTCAGGTTTTTATGTTTTCTTCCAGTCCCATCCTCCACTTTGGAAAAATACTTAAACACTGCTTCTTGGGCCTAAGTGCCAAGTTGCCGATAGTGTGGTTTTGATAAGAAAAATATTGACATCGTGCAGTATCTAGAACTGCAAGATTGTCTATAAAGATTGGCACGTGTTAGTGCACTCTTGCAATTATTCCAAAGAATGAAATGTTTTTGAATGAGAAACCTTCTAAGCTAATGGAAGGGAAGAGGTTTTGCAATAATGTATTCCCTGTACAGTATGTTAACCGTAGAGTGTTTTGCCGAAAATGAGATACTAATATGTATATATTTTCAAACCTGAGATATATTGAAATGGGAACCTTATAAAGGATTCATATGTTATTCATAAAGCTCCTTAGCGAGTATAAATGTTTTATTCAAACTCGGACATATATGTTGTCAAATTATGTTTTGAAATCTGAGATATATACCCATACAGTTGGGAACGTTTTCGAATTAAACCACATTATTATTTTTCAAAATGGCGAACTTGCTGAGCATTATGTAGCTCATTCTTGCTTTATAAAAACTTTTCAGAAAGAGAAGAATTTGGTCAGTTAACTCCGCACCAGCAGAAGAGGAGTAGAAGATTTACCCCGAGATGATTTAGTTCCGGATAAATACTACAGAGTAAGTCTGATAGGTTTTCAACTGTAATAGTAAGACTCGTCTTCAAGTGTAGTTGTATAGTGGAAGTGCGTAAGATTCCAGATTGTACAGATGAATTGTAATATTTAGTGTTACTTTTGATTATCGTTTCTGAGGCTCTAACTTGTATGTGCGTAAGATTGAGGTCTGGATTGATGTATTATTGAGTTGTAAAGTTAATACAGGTAGGATATGGCTGGATGGTGATGTGACGACCTGAATCTCTGACCTCGGATTTGGGGGCGTCACATTTTCACAAAGCCTCTAAGTGAATCAACATTTACAAGACTGGTCAATGAACTAGGGATGGTATCTGGTTTTGACTAAACATGTTGGTTAGACTCAAACTTTTCTAATAAAATGTGTTGCTCATATTTCTTTAAATTGCTAAAGTGCTATGTGAACCTTGTTAATTAAACTCTGTCAGCATGATTATTGGTCATACACTGTTAATACGTTTGTTAAACTCTGTGAATTCTGAGTTGATTTTTGTCTGAATGAAAATACCAATGAAGAAAAATGTATGAAGCATGATTTTCAGTGAAAAATCAAGATTCTTTCTGAGTCACTGTAATCTAATCAGAAATTGCACAGTAAGTTAACACAGCATGATACTGTTTCATATTTAGAGCATCTCTTAGTTTATTTGATCCTAAACTCTGAATTTTTGAATACCGTATGCATTGCCTCTCATGAATAACTCTGATATTGATGAACTCTAAACTCTGATTAGTGACACTCTGTTTCCAAGCCAAACTTGATTCTTGATGTTTCTTTGTTTGCACTTATGAAAATTTTAAAACTTGAGATGTGTCATTGTTTAGTTTGGTGAGAAACAGTTCATGTCTGCACCCTGTGAGATTTTGAGCCGAATAAGTGATTGATACATTTTATATCAATCAGATTTTATTGCTGTGTGATGTTCATCAGTAAGTATGTTGCTCTAGAACTTGCATTAAACCATTTTGAGACTACATGATATATGTGTGCATGAAAATGATAAAGGCACTAGGATTAACCATCTTTCTTCAAACACTGTTCAAAACATCTTTGAACACTGATCATAAACACTGTTCATAAACACGACCCTTAGTAAACCCTTTTGAGCCTAATTAACTGCTCATTTTTCTTGAATACTGAAGTATTAAGAGCAGTTATATTCTTTTGATAAATCAAATTCAAGCAAGTGAGTATTTCTCAAGAAAAGAAATCTTACTCAGTATATATATATGTAAATAAAAAAAAAAAAAAGGAAGGTATATATACTGATCATCTTGTACAAATATGTACTAACAGTTTGACTGAACATTTTGATCTGATAAATTGTTCAGTTAGAAATTCTCATTCGAAAAACATCTCTTCTCATCTGTTTGATTTTACTCAATTCCAACCCTGAACAAAGTCCTTTTGATTTGTGCATATATGTAATCGAAGTGGTGTAGATTTGGTGGAAATTCAAGCTTATGGAAGTATCTGCTTTTACTGATTGAATTTGAGAGTAAACATTTCACCTAAACACTTGTGTGATATGAGAGTTTGTGAGAAAATTCTTGACATGTAACTCACTGAATGATGCCTTGATGTTTATCTCCTGATCTTTTTGTCTATAATGACTGTGTGCTTACTTGGATAATCATGAACATAAACTGGAACAGGGATATTCAGATTTCTGCAATTAAGGAACTACAGAGTTTAGCATTCATCATATACTCTGTGTTTAATATGAGAGTTTGTGCATTCAGTGTTTATTGTTTTGATTTATGGATTTTATGAAATATTAGATGCTATAAAAATTGATTTGGTAAACTCTGCTACTCACACACAAAAATCACGACTGTGCATTTTTGAAAGGGTTTTTGTGATAAAGATTGAAAATTTGGCAAACACTGATTGATTGTGTTATATACTCTAAGGTATATTTTCATTAAGATAATTTGAAAATTTTGGAGTAAATGGAGTAGTTGACAACAGTTAATTAGTGTATTTAGTGGTAAAGTGTCTTGATAAACGGAACGACAGCGGTAATAATGGCTTTTACTGCGTGTGTATTAAGTGAATCGTTGCATGTGTAACACGTGTCCCACTTTCACCCACTCACTCATCATTATGTCTCACTTTCACACTTTTCAAGGGAACAGTTGCGTGTTTTCAAGTAAAAACGTTTGAGTTTAATTTTTTTAATTACAACTCAAATTACTTTTTGTCACAATCACTTTCACCCACTCGTATTCACTTTATCAAAACAGAGAGAACATCTTTGTTTTCACTTTGACATTTTCACAAACAGCTTTCTTGCATATCATTTTCACAGCTGCTTTTTGCTTATTTCTTGATTCAATGGCAACAAAACCTTTCACTGTGTTTGGTCTACGTTTTGTGCCTAACAATTATGCAGCTTTACTTGAAAACGACCGTGCTCCAAAGGCGTTTCATCTAATGCAAAATTTTCTTCGAGATTCTGAGATTGGGCAAGCGCTGGTTGAACCGGCTACTCTATCTGCTTCTCAGGTTGTTAATTTCTGGCAAAACTCAAGATATATAGAAGGAGGAGAGAATGGAACTCCGTCTATCATCTTCTCTCATGAAGAACAAGAGTTTGTGATCACTCCACAAACTGTTCGCGACGCCATGGATTTTGACACACATACTTCGTATGCTATTGTCTCTGAGCAAAATCTGAGAGAAATGCTAACAGAGATTGGGTACATGGAATCACTTGCCAAGCTGGGCAGTGTGAGGAGGCCAAATTTAAGAAAAGAGTGGAATTTTTTCTTTGATTGTATCACCAGGACATTCCAGAAGAAGGTCACCAACTGGGATGCTATTCCAATGGACAGTCTGCAAATTGGGTATTCTCTACTCTATGGCAGTAATTTTGATTTTGGTAGATATGTTTTAATGAATTTGGGTGATAAGTTGTCAGAGTCTACTACAGTTTACTTTGCTAGATTTTGTCAACTTCTGTTCAATGCATGTGTTCCTGGGTTAATTGTTGATGAAGCTGATGAGATTCAACCTTTTCGAGTCACTAAGAGAATATTCTCTGATATGACTAACAAAGATGTTGGTAAGGACATACCTCCTTTTGTATTACCACTTGCCTTATAGAATTTTGTCAATCAGCCACAAGATTCTTCATCACCACAACCTGAACCACATCAACCACAACAACCAGAACCACAACTTATGCCTGAACCTTTAGCCACTGATCGTACAGAAAACATACCATCTCAACCTACTCAATCACCTGAGCCAACACCAACAACCACTGATCAACCCATATCACCTCAAACACAAACTGAACCTCAAAAACAACCTGACCAAATGAATACTGAACCAACAAACCCTGTCACTACCACTCATCCACAACCACCACCTAAGTCAAAAAGGAAGAAGCATACTGCAATCAACACCAAACATTCTAAGGCTAAACAGTCATCTCCAAAGGCTGTTTATTCTAGAAGATTCAAAGAAAGGGCAAATAGACCTTCAACACCATCAGCTGAGGACAGTTCTAGTCAAGATGAAGAGCTGATTCCAGTGCCTCAAGCTAAGAGGAGAAGGCTCATTCTTACTGATTCTGATGATGAGCATGAAGTTGAAGCTCCAGAGGTGGTTTCACAGCAAACACCTACTGTTGAGGTTGTAGAGAAGGTTGCTATATCTGCAGAGGTTGAAATGCCTGCAAAGGATGATGCTTCTGTAAACACTGATTTACCTGCAGAGG
This sequence comes from Kitagawia praeruptora, assembly GCA_037693485.1. Classification (NCBI taxonomy): domain Eukaryota; kingdom Viridiplantae; phylum Streptophyta; class Magnoliopsida; order Apiales; family Apiaceae; genus Kitagawia; species Kitagawia praeruptora. Next base: position 107,815,186 of record CM075348.1, read on the forward strand.
ATGACATGCCTGCAGAAGAGGGTCACAGAGATGGTTTTTCACCAGTGGATGATGTTCTTGATTCAGTTCTACCATTCTCTGATCCTATCTCATTTGCTGAAACTCCAATTTCTTTTAATGAGGTTACACATTCTATTGATACTGGTGTTGCTGATGGGCCTACTGTTGTTCTTGAAGACACTGAGGTTGCATCACACACTGAACTAAACTCTGATGCCCATCATGGTTCTGAGCATGGTGAGGAGATTGATAAACAAGAGAAGGTTATTTCTTCAGAGCAGATTCAAGCTGATAAAGGAAAACAGGTTGCTCAAGAACCTGTTGTTGCTCAAGATGAAGATATTGCTTCTGTTGCTCCTACTCATGAGTCTGTGAGTGATTCGATTGAAGACAACAGTACAGGAGCTGAAAATGAACAATTTCAAACTGATGGTCAGAAAACAGGAGACAAACCAGATTTTGCTGGACCTTCTGCTAATGAGGTTGATGATGATTATTTGAAAAAGCAAACTGCTGATTGGTACAAGTCAGATTGTACTTTCCTCCTGGAAGAGCAGCTAATTTTCTACAGTCATATTCCTCAAAGATTTCAAATCCTGATATCTTTACTTGTCTTCAAGGCACAGTGATTCAGATCAAGACTTTGAATCACAGATTTGATGAAAATAAGAAGGCAATTGTAGATCTTCGAACAGAGGTTGCTACTCATGAAGAGAAAGCTCAACTAGCTAATGCTAAGCTTTTCCAACAATTCTCCAAAGCTCAAGCAAATCTTAATGACAGACTGAGCACAGTTGAAAAAAATCAGATTTTACTGAATGAGAAGGTTGATTCCATTGCAAACTCTCTTGAGTTAATCACCTCCATTCTGATTCAAGATGGTGATGATGTCAAAAAGGGGGAGAGAATTGCTAAAACCAAGTGTAAGCAAACTCAAACTCTGTTAAAGAAAGATCATCTTGATGATGAAGGTACCAATGCTGAGAAGGGCTTAAGAAATGCAAATTCTAGACAAGGACATGATGAAGGTACCAATGCTGAGAAGGGCTTAAGAAATGCAAATTCTAGACAAGGACATGGGAGGTCTACAAGGTCAAAGCCGAACTTGGTGATAGATACAAATGCTCAGAGTACTTCTGGTTCAAAGCCAAAGGATTTGTCATTCTCTGACAATCCACAAACAGATGAAGAATTGGCTGCAAAACTATTTCGTGAAGAGAATGCTGAAGCTACACTTGAGGATATTCAAGCTGAAGAAAAGCTGTTGCAAAAAGAGCATTTAAAAACTCAAAAATCCAAGAAAGTGAAGAAAACTGTTAGAGCTTCAAAGCCTTCAAGGCCTGTAATGAAAGGAATTGAGATCAAAGAAAAACTATCTGGTATTCAAGAAGAAGAAGAAGAAGAAGATACTGGAAAGCTGGTTAGAAAGTCTTCTCTTGATGCCAAGTTAAAGTTAAAAGGGATAATTGGTGAAGAGAGCAAGGGCAAATGATAGTTACAACCTCTGTTGCTACACAAGTTGTACAGACTCAAAGTAAACCCTTACCTGGTTTTTCAAGGCCAAAGATTCCAGTGCAAGAAGAAGCAAGAGTGACTGGTGGATATCAACATAATGTTGCATGTTCAGGAAAGCCACCAGGCAGGAATACTTCTGGCTTAGGTTCAAGAAGAGATTTGAGGGTTAGTAACAGTCCAAGAGATCCCTCTGCACTTGTATCTCTTGGTTCTGGTATTACTCAAGAAAATCTAGACAAGTTGGAGTCAGTTCAGCTAGTTCGTCAAAGGAGCTTAGACATTCACTTTCTGCTATACTTTATGGCAGATGGGTCAGTGTATAGAGTGAATGAAGAAGCAATCAAGCTAAAATTATTTGAGGAACTTCAATATGTCTTGCATATCTTCAGAGTTAGAAATCATCGAACACAGCTTATTGCTAATTCTATAAGGGAGTATATGCAGAAAGCTAAAGTTGTTACAGGATCAAAGTCTGCTGAAAGATATATTCCGAAGTACAGAGACTGGAATGGAAATCTGATTGAAATGCAGAAGGGAACTACAAAGCTGAAGACTGATCTTGGGATTACTGTTCTGGATTTTAATGTAAAGTCTGAAGAAGTGAAGTTTATCAGGTTGGGAAATGAAATGAGAAGAAACAAGATCTATGATCTCAGAGCTGCTATTTTTCAAACTGATGAGAATGATTCAGATTTAAGAGAGATCAAGGAAGCTATGGAGATTGAACTTGAAAATGCTGAGAGGAGATTGTTGATTGATTATCTCAGAACAACTCCAGATCTTGAGGAGGTTAGGTAGACAGAATTTGTAAGTAATTCGAATTTTCTGTAAATTTTGCTAAGTCAAGTTTAAACTCTGATTATATGTTAAACACTGTGTTTTTATTTGTTAGTTTTGACATCATCAATTATTATGAACTTGTACATTTTTCTAATGAACAAGTTGGGGGAGATTGTTAGATATAATTGATGTGATTTAATGTCAGTGTTTAAGTGTTACAGGTAAAGAGAGTTTAACTTGTTATTGAAAGCAGTTGTAACAGAGTTTAAGTATACGCTGATAGCTGGAAGCGCAAACGCTGACAGAGGAAAGCGTAAACACTGTTAGCTGAACACATGGAAGCGCAAACACTGTTAGCTTGAAGAGAACAGAGTTTGCTAAAGTCTGTCTACTGGGAGCGTCTACAAGTCAACAGAGTTTGAAGATTAATTTAATATTAATATGGAAGCGATATCTTTGAAGATTGGATAGCTGTCAAAGAGATTGAGTTGACTTAGAAGACGTGTAGCAATCGTAATTGATATCAATTGTATAGCTTAATTTTAGGAGAATCAATTAACGATTGTACGTAGCTGTATATCTTATAAATACAGTTAGGTTAACCCTAGAAGGGTATCCATCGTGAACGAATATCATTCTTGTAACCTAAGCAGCTCTCTGTGATACTTTACATCACCGAGAGAGGAATTATCAATTCCAAACAGTTTTAAGAGTTAAAACGTGTGTTCTTGTTACTTATTCATACAGTACTTGATTATATATTGTGTATTCGACCTAACATTAGAATTGAGGATAGAATGTCCATATATTAAGACGAACCCTGGGGATGCACAAAAGATAGCATCACCCCTAATAAAGACATTGTGAATTCAGATGATATAAGTTGAATCGACTAAGGTATCAATAACCTGTAAGGATTTGTGGAAAGGAGACTCGAAAAGTACATAGACAGAATTGTTATAGAATTGATTAATGATGTTTGATATACCCTGTACCCAGAAAATATAGGAGGAATGATGAGGATGACCTAAGAAACCTTATAAGGGAAGAGGTAATATTCCGAACTTCAAAAGGGAAGTTTGGTAAGGAATGTATGACATAGTAACAATAAGGTTAGATGAAGCATGTGTGAAACCATGAGAAAGTATGGATTGAACCAATAAGGTTGAGATTATCCTAAAATAAGGAAGGACTAAGATAAGAAATATCCTAGGTATGATTGGGAGTAATCATGATGAAGTCCACACGGAAAGGTGGAAGCAATGACTTTTGGAAAAGACTGATATATGCTTTCTTTCATTCAGCTGAATTTAAGGGAGAATGCTTTCACCCTGAGTTGGAATAGATCCAGAAAACATTGATCTCAAGAAATTATTATAATCAGGAAAGGCCAACGAGGTGGCCGACACTTTAAGTATAGGGGAGTAAGTATAAATGCTCATACCAAAGAAATATAATGATAATGTAAGGACCTTGATGGTCATAATGTGGTAGAGGAAGTTACATTCCATCTAATGATTGTGCCAGGATCAACTATAAGAATAGTTTAAGTAAAGATTTGATTCCTGATGTTGCTAGTAGCACATTACCGACATTATGAGGCTCTACGACAGGCCAGACCAAATTCCCCAAGAGTCTCGCCTTTCCTTTGGAAAGAGAGGGGGGAGGTTAAGTAACAAGGAATTGGTAGTAGATGACCAGAAACAGAGATGGTACAAATACTGATAAGCTAAATGGCATGATGATGAATGACAAGCAAGTTTATGTTGGTGTATTTCTGCGCAAACAAGATAGAGTACATGAAGTTAAAGATTCGTGATGCTGAAAGGTATCCCTGTATTAAGGATTAAAGAGATTTGGAAAGTGATTAAGTAAGACGCTGAGCTTCCAGTCTTCAATTAGAGATGTACGATTAAAAATCTCCTCAACCTATCATAGCTGCGATGCTTGAAGCTTCTCTGTAATTTTATCTGCTTCATGTAATATCCACGTCAAGTTCAGTAAGTATTCCCTAGGGATAAGGGAATAGTGATTATTCTGTCTTCCTAGAGGATTTTGATCTGACAATTAGGAAACCCGTAGGATTAGCTGTTAAATCCCTACGTAAATGATAAACGATGATGATTTATCCATGGACCACATTAATGTAGTGGTGATTTTCTGCGGAATTAGATGATAACGACTGTGGAAGGGTCGGAATTGAATCTAAGTTAGAGAAATCATCCAGGTTTGTTTCGGATGGTTTAAATTTTGGAATGACATGATATTTGAAATACTGATTAGGATATGATGGTCCATAGAAAGATGGACAGAACATCGAGAATACGTTGACACACGAGATTACGATAAAATAGTATTTATTACGATTACGACTATTTTCTTCTTTGACAAACCTCTATAGTTCAGGGGTAAATTCTAAGTATGATATTTTGCAATCAAGAAAAAAATTTCTTCAAATATTTGAAATTCTTTTCTTTTCTTCTCACTTATTCATATTCTTCTGAATTGAGGAGAACAACCCTTTAAGGAGGGGAGGTACCGCTACGTGACGATCTGTCTGTGTGATAGAAGTCTAAGTGGAATGAAATTAATTGTTTAATTGCTTGTCAAGTACTAAAGGTTGGCCCCCTTCTGTACTAACTATGCAATATAACAAATGTTCATTGATCATAGAGATCTCTCAATAAATTTTTCCACTTCAATATATATAGATCCAGATTACGAAGGTAAAAGCGATCAGGAACGTAGTACGAGTAAGGTTATCTCCGAATTCGTAGCGCGATAGTGATACCGAAGTCACTGCACGTACCAATAAGGTTAATAGTATAAGACCGGACAAGAGCGTATCCCGGATAATGTGTTGTACGAAAGTATCAAAGAATTGGTAGAACGGATAAAGGGTGTATTGTAACACCAGTACGATGTGCTTTAGAAAGATTGGAATGTGTAAGGATCGACCAGAGAATTGGAAAGTGAAATAACCAACAAGTACCCAATTGTCTTCTACCTGATTCCGGGACGGAATCCTTTTAAGGAGGGGAGACTGTAAGAACCCAGATTTTTGGGTAGAATTAAAACTTTTTATTATGTATTGATGTAAGAGTGAACAGTGGTTACAACTACAATGTAATACTGGTTTTAAGGAATGAATAATGAAAGGATATAGATTCCAAGGTTGTATGTCCTAAAGGATGCTATTGGGTGATAACTTAGATTAGAATAATCTATCTCCTAGAAAGTTAAGATACGATTCCCTAGAGAGAAATAGATACCCTCATGTCATCCAGATCAATATCGGTTACAAGTACAGAGGTTCCATGAAAGAGTTAAGGAACGCTCGAGGAAGCACAAAGATATTTTCTAAGTACCAGGACTAAAAAGAGAATAAGTGATGAATAGTGTTTTTGATAGAAATAAGAATATTATGAGACGACACTATATAGAAGTACCCGGAATGAATTTCTGAGTTCGTATTAGTGATCCGAGGGGAAAATAAGTGTATGTATAGACTGTCAGATTTTGAAAAATAGTACTTTTATTTTCTCCGAGTTTTTCCCTAGACACTGATAGATTAAGGATTTAATAATTAATATTTGAAGAATATTAATTGGAGGATTCTAATGAAAGATGGAAATGGTGATAAAATTATTAAGAAGGTTTCCGGTAAAACCCTAACTAGGAATCCTTGAGATATTCCTCTGAACGATCAATCAAATTGAGCAATAACCGAACAAGGAAACAAGCAGGAATTCAAGGTGCATGCATGAGCTAGTGGAAGGTGACATAATCACTTTATGCCAAGATATTATCAAGACATCACATTAATGCTAGTAACTAGCATCTTTTATAAACAAACCAAGTTAGTTAGTAAAGATGTGCACCATAATACACCAACACTTGCTCACATGGTAACAAACCCTTAACCAAGCCTTAACCCATCAACCAAACCATGGTTTAACCATCAAATATCTAGCATTATTGATCACTTTATACAAGATGAGATAAAAGATCAAGCCAAGCAAACTTCATCCTCTCCATTTCTCTTCCAAACCATTCGGTTGGAATTTTTCCAAAACGAAACCCCACTTCCAACCATCAAACAATTACAAGATAAATCATGAGAGTCTTATAAATCATAAAAAAGATCTCCTAGAAATCTTAGCCTCAAAATCCATTCCTAGCCTAGCTAAAAAAATCATCAAAGATGATGATGAATAGTAACCTCAAGAACAAAATTCTTGGATCTTGATTTTGGTTGATGATCCAAGCTTCATGGAGGCTATACAAGAGTTATACAAGGCTTAGCAAGGTCTTTACCCACTACATGGAAGGTATAAATTTTCAAAAACCCTAGCCTTTACTTTAAGAATATGTTTGTTCTTGATGGATTTAAGTAGTTATGGTGTTAACATGATTATAAGCATGATTAGTTAAGTGATTTAGTGATTTATGTAATATGATGCATATGGTAGTAAGGCATGGTGTTCCTGGACTTTTTGAGATAAGAACCATGTGTATAAGTGTTATGGATGCCTGGTGTGGCTTGGTTTGATTGTGGTAATTTAGAAAACGTTCGAATCATAGCCGTCGTAATGCCGAAATTTCATCCACCCTTGAAATCCGTGCATAGAAGTAGCCTTAACTTACTGTCCAGTGCCGAATCTTAACATAATAAGTTAGTTCATGTTATAAGCTTCGTTTTGATATAAAGATCGTATGAAATGGACTTACGGTTTAGGAGTTATGATTAAATTCGTAAAAGTGGTTCGAAACCGTAAGTACGAGTTCGTAACTGAATTTGAACCCCCTTAAAGTGATTAATTCAGTAGAAAATCTTGGTAATTAAATATTGGAGATAAAAATTAAGGTGTGAGAGAAAATCTCATGTGAAATGGATCGTTTTCCGATTTTATAAAAATGTTTGAAGCAAGGTTAAGTGCGAAGAACCCCTTTTCAGAGATTGCACTATTCATTCGAATGCTCCTGCCCTGTTTTAGTAAAATCAGGAAAAATTTATCATCTGACCAAAGTCAAATTTTGAGCTAGCCACCTTATAAACATTATCTAGAGTATGTACGCGAAAATGGTGCGTCATTTGAGTTAACGGTTACCGAGTTATGAACATTTTAGTGAAAGAGGTGTGAATAGTAAAGATCCGTAGTTGACTGAACTTCGAAAATACATTTCACCTATCTAGACCCGTGGCTTCGAATTGGAAATTTTATGATAAATATTACAAATACCAAAGATGATTTTAGAAGTGGTTTCCTAATTAAATACGTTTCCAGTGATTTATTAAAAGTGTTGAAGTACGAGTCACGGAATAGTAATTCTCAGAAAAGTCAACTCTAGGGGTACTACTTTGGCCACCCATTTTGGCTAGATTAAAAGAGGAATCTCGAGTCGACTAAAACATAAAACTTATTAAGAATTATCAAGACGACATATTGCTGCAAAGAACGAGGCTATAAATGATTAAGTGAGAGGTACGAAAGATCCGACATTAAGGATGGATTCGAGAAGTGATTTGGACTAAATTTACGACTTAAGAGTTCGTTAATTAACATGGACTTCGTATGAGTCTAGGGAAACCCCGTAGTGCCTTGTTTGTTAATTGCTTTAGTGCTTAAGCATTAAGTATAAGTGCAATGACGTGCCTTGATAACGGACGAGTGTCGGATTATAACGGTATTAATAAGGGTTATGTTAGGGATTGTCTAACGGGATAATTTGAAAACGTGTTTTAGCCTAAGTTAAATATATACTTAGCATTTCGAAGTGTTAAAGTGTTTAACCTCGAATGTTGTGACTATTTATAGATCACCGGATTGAACCAAGGCACACTACACCCACAGGATTACCAGGCAAGTTTCAAATCCTTTCTAGAGGCTGTTGTTGTGATAATATATATATATATATATATATATATATATATATATATATATATATATATATATATATATATATATATATATATGATTGTTGTTATACATATGCCATAGCATGCATGCCTACTTTCAAAGTCTATTGAAATACTTGTTCCCTGAATTGATATTGGCTTATAGACTAGATGGGGATTATCAGTTATAAGCCGGATTGTTTTGTAAGACCCTTAGTGAAGGGTATATAATATTCATTCTTTAAATATAGACCGGGAGTCGGTATTTTGAGATAAAGAGATAGTCGTGGAAACCCGGAGGGATTCCAGCGACAGATTAGTATTCCTTTTGAGGAATGTTATTATTAAATATTAATTATATTTCCACAAAGTATAAATTACTTGGAAATTTTTTGAGGAATGTTTTTTGAGTATTATCTCAGTCGAGAAATATTAAATGAATATTATTTTTGAATATTCATTAGAGTTTGATTATTAATGAATAATTACTTTGATATTCATTGGAATTTTATTCATTAAATGAATATCACTTTCTGATATTCATTTAAGTTTTATGTAATTGATAAATATTATTTCAAAAGTATTCTTTGGAAGTTCTAATTACTCAAGGAATATTATCTCTAATATTAAGGTTTTGATTACTAAATGAATATCATTTAGATATTTATTTAGAATATTATTTATTAAAGGAATATTATTTGGATATTCATTTAGAATATTATTTGTTCAATGAATATCAATTGAATATTCATTTAGAATTTATTTACTTAGTGAATATTATTTTGAATATTCCTTTATGATTTTATGTACTTGATGAATATTATTTTAAAATATTCATTTGAAGTTCTATTTACTTAAGGAATATTGCTTCGAATATTCCTTTAAAGTTTCGATTACGAAAAGAATATTATTTGGTTATTCATTTAGAATATTATTTATTAAATGAATATTATTTTCAAATATTCATTTAAGGTTTGATTTATTTAGTGAATATTATTTTAAATATTTATTTGAGTTTATTTAATTAATGAATATTACATTGAATATTCATTTAAAGAAGAGAGTTATTTAGTAAATGGTTATATATATTTATTCAAGGATTACTTACGAGCAATATTATGATTTAATCATATTCCTTAATTACTATTGATTTAATAAATATTCTTGGAATATTTATTTAAATTCTTTTAAGTTCTTTTTATAATAATTCATATTATTCATAGATTATCTTTCATCTTCAGATATGGTGTAAAATATTTCGGAGTATTTTATGAATATTTTTATCAAGGGGAGGTTCCCAAACTTTATTTCCATTTAAATCTATCTTAAAGAAGATTTAACTACTCGCTCAACTTCCAAACATATATAAGGGGACCTCACTTGAGAGATGTTATTTATTGGGCTGCCCGGTCCTATACTTGCTAAACTATCTTGTCACTCATATCTTGATTCTTTCAAACATCGATATGAATTATTTTGGTTACCTCCTCAACGCTCGAGGGGTAAGAATTGATGGAACAAGTTTATATCCATTAAAAAGCATCAACTTGGGAAATATTGGTGAATTTTCCTTTCCAACTGGATACGACTACTTTGTGGAGTCCTATCAACAAGTAAAATACTTGGGGAAAGGGGGAGGAACTTTACGTTTCAAAGTTATGGATGTGAAATGAACTAGGAGATGCGTAAGTGACCCAGTGGCACCGGTCCAGCAAATGGCCCAACCGTTGGCCGGGGGGTTCCAGAGGGCGGTAGACAAGTAAATTCGTCGGTGCTTCCTTCTACATGTAGAGAACAAGAGGTGGGGAGCATAACATGCGACTGATCATCGTGTAAATGCTATGTTTCCTGGCACGTCAAACTCCAGTATTAGTTCATCTCTCAATGTTGGAAATTTTCTGCAATATTATCATTGTTGGCAGGTTTGAAAAGTGTTTTAACTGGAATTGCAATATCCTTCCTGCAAGTTCCTCTATTATGAAAATTTGATAATATCTTGCTTATCTTTGACATAGCAGATATTTCTTCGGAACAATTATATTTTGAGTTACATTGTAACTTCATCTCATACCTTATATTGGTACTACGTTCGTTAATGCATGGCATATGGTTTCAAAGATATTTCGGACTGTTATATATTATCACTGTTCAGTTATATTTTTGGTGGGCTATTGCTCACCCTTGCTTTATTTATTTATATCACAACAACAGCTAGATCAGATGGTCGCGCAAGGCGCACTCAGCGTAAGCAGGTGTCAGCCGTCAGAGGATTAACCGCTGAGGTCATAGTTACCATTGCTGAGGATGCAGCTACTGGTAGGCTAGATGTTAGCATTTGGGCATCAAATGTATTTATATTATGACATATACAAATGGATGGCAAAGAGTATGTACTGATTAATTGTAATTCTTTGGGTTGTAAGAACTTAAACTTGTGATTAATAATATTGATGGTTACTCTAATTTCATCTCTGGGACTATAACGGGTGTATTTTATGTTGTTGTTTTGGGTCACAAGGTTGTAATTTAATTATGTTGGTTTTGTAGATGGATATTGAAACCGTAACGACCAGATCCCTGACCCCGGATCTGGGGGTGTTACAATGGCCAAGAGAATACTAGTACAACAGGTGCATTTGTATAACAGGTGTGTGAAAATAATTAGCAAGTTTCAAGCACAACTAAAGCAATTTATCATATATCCATTATCAGTGATGCTAGATTGATAAAAAGATTAGGCAAAGTCGGTGTTATTCTCAGGAAAATCATGTAATTTAGCAACTCGTTCTTACACTTTGCTATCTGCATTCACCAAGTTCCAAGTTAGAATAACACCTAAAGTGGGTACTTATATAATTTTAAGTTTAAGTACAAAAATGAGATAAATAAAATAAATAAAATCTGGATTCAAACTATTTTACATAAAAGACCAATTCATTAAAAAACAAAAGCTACCTCTCCTGGAAGAATTTCAATTTTTCAGGCCATAACCAGCCGACTATAGGTTTACCAATTAACTTGGATATAAAATTGCAGGATTGTGACGCCCTCCCAATCTGGGGTCTAGATCGGGGAGTCACTGACACACTAGATACCAATAACCTAAAAATAAGTAAATATAGATATAGCATGCTGACTGACCCCAACAGTACTCACCTGGATCTTACACAGGTAATGGTATGAAACAAGCAAGCCAAACATCTAACTAAATTATTGTTACAAACCAAATCCAAATTGTCATTATTACATAACTTGTCTCAAAAGTTCTAAATACAAGTTCTCAAAACCGACTCTAAAACCTCCTCACTGAGCTGTTAGTGCATCTACCTCGGATGGCAACTCACAAGAAACCACAGTAGGGTTATAGGAAATGCGCTTCCTCGCAATCTGAATAGTATGTACCATGATCTCAAGCTACTGTCAAAAGGGTTAGAAACAAATAACAATGAGCCAACGCTCATCAAGTAACTGAATGGAATAACTGGCAATAGCAGAGATAATACTGGCTTCTAATAACAGCAAAATATCAAAAGAACGACAGGATAACAATAGATAATAGAATATGTGTAAAACAATTGACACTTCAAATGGTAAACCAATTTCATTTCACAGTAATTAATAATAAAGCATTCTTAAATTGATTGGAGGTTTTTACTCGACAACAGACAATACGGGTGATCAGCCATGTAAAGTCCCCATACTGGACACAAAGTCCCTCTAGACACTAAAGTTAGCTTGGATTCCCAAGCGGCACACGTTGGCCTATAAAAGTGTTGGACTGGTCCCACCAAAACTACAACATAAGGTAATAACAAAAAACTAGCTAGACCGGCATCACCCGATCTCTTACGCCTCTCCAATCTTTAGAAATCCATGGAAACCTGTTGACGGAGTCCTAACATTTTATAAAACATTCTTTTGAAAACAGTTAAGCTTAGAAAAGCTTTTAGTTTTGAAAACACTTTAACTTATAAAACATATTGATTTGCAATGATAAAAGTCAAAGGGTTTGACCAGGTTATTTAATATCAAAGGAATAAGGATTACAAGTCTGAATAAAGAAGATATAGACTCAAAGGTATTCAAAGCATTGATCAGGGTATATAAGGAATGAATTTCAAAGTCAAAGGTCAAAGATGTGTATTATGACTAGTTTAAAGGTAATTAATCAAGTTCACAAAGTTTGTGGGTCTCATGAATGATACATAAGTTCTTAGGACAATAATCAGGTTATAATTGTGTTTGATAAGATTTTAAGGTCAACATAGGATTATCTGGTTACGAACATAGGTTATGTAGAAGATTGGTTTATTCATCAGTCAATTAGGTTTGATCATGAAATTCTGAATGGCATATATGGTCAAGAAGCAATTAAAAAGAATTATGCTGTTTTAGGGTACATATGTGGTCAAGTAGGGCTTATCAATAATAGTTTAGGGTACATGCATGACAGAGTCAAGATAGGATTTATAGGCAACATGCAACAGGATAAACATACTTGAATCAACAGGGTATAACCGTTTCAAGAATATGAACTTCAAGAAAAGACATAGTTACTTGCCTCAGGTAGTATGCAACAGCTCAGTTCATAAAATCTCAACCTTAGCTTTTCCTCGATTGCTAGGGCCTACGTCTATCGTATCTACATAAACATAGTCACTACTTTAGTCTATTATACCTCTAATACATCCACTCCTATTCTACCCAGACGAATCCTATAATGCGTTATCACTTAACACATATAGTATATGTAAACTATTCTTACAACACAGTCCAGTACATTCAGATAAGCACGTAAGCACATAACATACAGTAATCATGTAAATCACTTAAACACTTAACAAGTATTGTCAACTTGGTTTACAACTAGTTACTAACTAGTTACTATACAATTAGGAATAAATTTTATTGAAAACCAGATAGCGTCTCCTTTATAAAATAGACTAGCCCATCGGAACATAACCGACTCAAACCAACAACCAAATCAATTCAATGAACTTTAAATCCGTAATCGAGTCCAAATCATAATACTTATTACTACTTGTAGTCAATATCAACGAATTATACTTAACAGGTATCTTTTACATCTCTATTCAATCCAGAATCACCAAACAAATGTCAATAATTAATAACTTAACTAATTATTGACTATAAATCACTAATCATATTTAATTGATCACAAAGATCAAGTCATACCCTTTATCTAAAATTCGAATCGTAACTTACATTAAATCTAAAAATCATTCTTACATGTTGATTAACTATTACATATCATATCATTATCAAAATTAATCTTTGATTACCATAATCAATTCATAAAATTTGTATAAATCATAATTATCCATAAAATTTCGAGTTATGCATATAAATTGCAAAGTATGAACATGCAACTTAATTAATTCAAGATTAACACCTAAAATCATCTAATAAGCATAATTCAAGAATTGTATATTCATATTATTCGAATAAAAATCATGTTATCATAATATCTTCAAATTTTCAAAGCTTCAATACATAAATATACATGTAAAGTCAAGAAATCATCAAGTACTAGCAATTCATTGAATTTAAAACAAGTTTAAATAACCTTCGGGTTTCCTGCCACAACCACTGCCCACACATGAATAACACTCTACATGACTCAGACAGCAAGAATCAGACCAAATAACTCAGAGAAATCATCAAAATCCGAAGTGGGTGTTCAAGTTTTCTTATAAAAACGACATGCAATGACAGCCACGGGTAGAGAGAAGGGAACCGGTCAAAAATCCGGTTTCAGATCATACAAAAGACCAAGAATCGAGCTAATATGGAAGAGAGAGAGAGACTCGAGCAAGGAGAGAGAGAACAACCTTCTCTCGGCAAGAACATGAAGAAGAAGCAGTATAAGTGAAATGAAAGGGGCGGTGGTGGTGATGTAAAGAGCTGAGGGCAAAAACGTCCTTTAACAATTCTGAAAATAATCCTTTTTTAAAAATTATTTTTAATCATTTTAAATCGAAATTAAACAGAAAATGGGGAGAAAAAATTATCTAAAATTTTTTTAAAAAAATTATAAAATTACGAACATCCCCATATTTTTAAAATAATTTTTAAGTAAAAAAAAATTATATGAATTTTCGAAGAATTTTCGAAATAAAAGACATTTAAATGAAGTAAAGCTTTTTAAATCATTGAAAATTACTTATGTTTGGCCGAATACACAGTTATAATCAAGTTCGTATGAGAGAATAACAAGTAAGACACGTTCAAACAATTAAAAACTGTTTGAAATTAAAAACTCCACTCTCAGTGATGTAAAATATCACAGAGAGTTGCTTAGGTTACAATGAATGATAATTCGTTTCACGATACCCTTCTAGGGTTAACTTAACTATATTTATAAAGATATACAGCTACTATACAATCGATAATTGATACTCCTATAAATCAGCTATACAAATGCTATCAATTATGATTGTTACACATCTTCCTAGTCAATACGATCTCTTTGACAGCTATCTAATCTTCAAAGATACCGCTTCCATAATTATCTTCAATTATTCTTCAAAGTCTGATGACCAGTAGACGCTTCCTCCTGACAGAGTTTAGCAAACTCTGTCGAGCTTCCAACCGTCAGAGTTTAATTAAACTCTGATCGCTTCCAGCTTCCAGTTAAACTCTGATGAATCACTGTAACACTTAAACACTGACATTATTCACATCAATTATATTTAACAATCTCCCCCAACTTGTTCATTAGCAAAAATGCACAAGTTAATAATATTAATTGATGATGTCAAAACAAACAGACAAATGCAGTGTTTAACAAATTATCAGAGTTTAAACTTCTACTTAGACAAAATTTAAAGAAAACAAGAAATACTCACAGAGCTTTAATTACTTAATTTCCTCAACATTTGGTGTTGATCTGAGATAGTCTATAAGCAATCTTCTTTCTGCATTCTCGAGTTCTCTCTGCATGATCTTCTTAATCTCTTTCAGTTTAGGATCATCTTCACCAGTCTGATAAATTGCAGATCTCAGAGATTATATTTTGTTCTTCCTCATATCATTACCCAGTCTGATAAAATGTGCTTTCTCTGACTCTGGATTAAAATCTAAAACAGTTATACCCATATCTGTCTTCAATCGAGCACAGTTTTTCTCCATCTCAACAATCTTCCCCTGATAATCTCTGTAATTTGGAATATATTCACCTGTATATTTTGCACCACGAATCGCCATGTTTTTCAACATCTTATTCCTTAGCACATTAGCAGCTTGTTGAGTCCTTTGATTTTTCACTTTGAAGATATATAAAACATATTCCAATTCTTTCCATATCTTCAAATTAATATCATCCTCACTGACTTTAAACACAGTTCCATCAGCCATAAAGTACAGCAGAAAATCTTTCTTCAGGCTCTTTTGATGAATCAACTGCACTGATTCCAGTCTGTCTAAACTCTCCTGAGTAACACCTTGACCTGGAACAGTCAGTGATGAAGGATCTCGAGGACCAGTATTCATTCTAACTTCTTTATAGGAGCCCAATCCAGATTTATCTCGACCTTGCTTACCCATTAAAGTTCTGCCTTGTAGAAAAGTAGTACTTCACGTCATCAGATTTGGATCATGAAGTGTTGGTTTTCCAAAAACCATTTGCATCTGGGTAGACAATGGTTTCTGTACAACTTGTGTAGCAACAGAGGTTGTATCCACTTTCTTCGAAACCTTTTCATCTTCACCAACTTTACCCTTCAGCTTCTGTTTAGCATCTTCTGTTTCTGTTGGTTTCCTAAACACTTGTAACTTTTGATCAGCACCAACATTTTCCTTGATAATAATGCCTTTAAGAACAGGCCTAGGAGCTTTCTTATCCTTCTTGAATTTTCCATACTTTAAAGCTTTTTGATGTTCTTCTTGTAAACTCTTTTCCTCAGCTTGAATGTCTTCAATTGTAGCTCCTTCTTCATTTTCTTCAAGAAACAATCTAGCAGCCAATTCTTCATTTGTTTGTGGATTATCAGTGAATAATAAACTCTAGGTCTTTGAAGTACCCTGAGCATCAGTATTTATTCCATCAGACTTTGAGTTAGAAGACTTGCCAGATCTTAGACTCATATCTTGATCAGTTCTTAATCTTTTTCCTCTGTCATTTGCTCCTCCATCTTCAGCATCATCCTTCTTAGTCAGAGTTTGAGATTGCCTGCATTTGGACTTAGCAACTCTCTCCCCCTTTTTGACATCATCAGGAATCAAGATAGATGTTATTAATTCCAATGAGGTAGCAATGGAGTCAATCTTACCAGACAATGCAGTTTGATTCTCTTCAACTTTGCTTAGCCTTGTAAGCAGAGTTGCTTGAGCTTTAGAGAAAGTCTGAAACTTCAGTTGATTATCTCTTTACATATTCATGTCTCTTGCAACAACTTCAGCTCTCAGATCAGTGATGGATTTTTTAGAATCATCAAACCTTTCATTCAGAGTCTTGACTTGAACAATAGTTGCTTTCAGACTTGAGAGAATATCTGGATTTGAAATTGTTGTAGCAATTCTATTCACAAACTTAGCTGCCCTTTTTCAACATTTTCAGTCGTAGCTTCAACATTTTCAGCAAAAGTCTCCTCAATATTCTCTGTAGTTTGCTCTCCAGCTTCAACAGACTTTGCAATTACAAGAACTTCATTCACAGGCTCAGAGATTACAGCCTTGATTGGTTGATCAATTTCTTCACCTTGTTCAACAACTCGATGAGCATCAGAGAATAATTCAGTGTGTGTTGCTACTGTGTCATCAAGTACCACAGTAGGTTGATCAGCTACACCAGTGGCTTCAGAGTTAGCAACAGGTGATGAGATAGGAACTTCAATGCCATCAGAGAATGGAATGAATGACTCAACAAAATCATCAATAGCAGCAGAACCATATCTGTTTTCTACAGTCATCTGTGCATCTTCAACTTCTTCTTCAGTATACACCTCAACAGTAGGTATCCCTATAGAAATCACCTCTAGAGCTTCAATATCAATCTCTTCATCAGACTCATCAACTATCAACCTTCTACTCTTTGATCTAGGCACCTCAGCTGCCACTTCTTCTTCAGCAGAATCTTCTTCTACAATAGATGGTGATGGAGGCCTGTTTGCTCTTTCCTTTCTAGGCTTTTTAACCCTTTTTACAGCTATGTGCTTGGTTCTACCTCTCTTCTTTGGTTTAGCCTATGTAGGTGGTGGATGTTGTTCAGAGGTTGCAATTTGCTCATTGATGTCAGGTTGAGTTTGAGCATGAGTAGGTGTTGGTGGAATTTGGTCAGTGTTTGGCTCAACATTTTCAGGTTGAGGTTGTGTTTCAGGTGGTGAAAGTGGAATCTCAGGTTGTTGTGGTTCTTGAGGTTGATTCAGGAAGTTTTGAAGAGCAAGAGGTAAAAACAAGTTAGGTACATCCTTGGTTGCATCCTTGTTGGTCAAGTCAGAGAATACCCACTTATTAACTCTAAAGGCCTGAATAATGTCTTCCTCAACAATTTCAACACCAGGCACACAAGTAGAGAATAGTAATTGACAAAATCTAGCAAAGTAAACAGTAGTACTAGACTCTGACAATCTTTCACCTAGATTCATCAAGACAAGTCTACCAAATCAAAATTACCTCCATAAAGAAGAGCATGCCCAATTTGAAGACTGTCAATAGGAATAGCATCCCAATTTGTGACTTTCTTTGAAAGCGCCCTTGTGATGCAATCGAAAAAGAAACTCCACTCCTTCCTCAACTGTGGCCTTTTTACTTGACTAAATTTATCTAAAGGACCTGAGTACCTTATTTGCTGCAACAGCCTTTTCAGATGTGCTTCACTAACAACACTGTATGAATTGTGTGTGTCAAAGCCAAAAGATTATCTGACTGTGGTGGGAGTAATGACATACTCTCTTTCCTCATAGGTGTAAATAATGGACGGAGTCCCATTCTCTTCTCCATTGTCATAAGTAGAGTTTTGCCAGAAAGTAGCAATCTGTGTGGCAGAGAGCATTGGTGGTTCGACTAGGGCTTGACCAATCTCCGAATCCCTCAAGAAATTTTGAATCAAATGAAACGTCTCAGGAACGTTCTCAGTATTCAATGGAGCTGAATAGTTGTTAGATAGAAACAATAACCCTCGTGTGTTAAAAGATTTGGTGGCCATATAATTAGATTTGAGAAGAAAATAGTAGATAAAATGATGTGATGCAAGGTGTTTGTCAAAATGCACAAGAGAGTGAACAAGATAACTGTGAGTGGTTGTGTGCAAAGAGATATTAACCATTTAAGTGAAATGATTAGATATGTAATTAAAAATTAAAACCCAATCGTTTTAACCTTAATACATGCAACCAATTACATGTATGAGTGGGACACGATCCTTGTGGAATGTGTGAGTGGGACACGTGTCACAAATTTAATGGAACAGCTTTGCACGCTCAGTAATTATAGCAATAATTACTGCTACTGTCTCTCTCCTATTTCCAATACACTTTAACTCTCTAATACTCATAAACAGTTGGTAGTTAACACTTTTTACCCCAAGTCTAGAAATTGTCTGAAATAAAATATTACCTTAGAGTACTAGACAAAATTCTTCAGAGTTTGTCAATTCTCCAACTTTATTACTGTAACCCTTTCAAAAATTGAACAGTTGTGAATATATGTGTGTGTATAGCAGAGTTTACTAATTCAATATTTAGAGCATCTAATATTTCATAAAATCCATAAAATAAATCGGTAAACACTGTTTGCACAAACTCTCATAGTAAACACCGAATGTATGATGAATGCTAAACTCTGTAGACAATTGATATACAGTAACTCTGAACTAACTTATACCCCCCTTCTAACTAATTTTTTTTTTTAGTAATCAGAGGTTGGATCTAGTCACCAAAAATCCTATAATTTTAGCCCTTATCAATTTGATAAGTTCCTGGGTCTTCTTAATCTTTGACTAGTCACCAAAAATCCTATAATTTTAGCCCTTATCAGTTTGATAAGTTCCTGGGTCTTCCTAGTATTTGACTAGTCACCAAAAATTAGAGAATTTTAGCCCTTATCTCTTTGATAAGTTCCTGGTTCTTCCTAGTCTTTGATTAGTCACCAAAAATTAGAGAATTTTAGCCCTTACTTTTTACCAGCAAGTTCCTGGGTCGTCCTAGACACAACATGATCTAACAGCCTATATAGAATTGCTTTGGAGGTTGACTAATTACAGTATCTAACTAAATAGAGTTTAGAAGTCATCAACATCAGAAGTTATTCATAAGAGGCAATGCACACAGTATTTATAGACTCAGAGTTTAGGATAGATAAACTAAGAGATGCTATAAATATGAAACAGTATCATGCTGTGTTAATTTTTTGCACAGTCTAAGATTAGATACAAATAACTTAGAAAGATTCATGATTAATTACTGAGAATCATGTTTCATACAGATTTCTTCATCGGTGTTCATATCAGACAATAACATTATCAGAGTTTATCAGAGTTTATCCAACATGTCAACAGTGTCTGATCTACAGAGTATTCTAACAGTGTTTAATAACAGAGTTTGCATAGCAGAGAACAAAATCACAGGAACATGAGCAACATATTATTTAAGAGAATTTTGAGTCTAACCAGTATCTCTAGTCAAAACCAGAGATCATTCTTAGTTCATTTACCAGCCTTGTAAATGTAGCTTCACTCAATGGCTTGGTGAAGATATCTGCAAGCTGTTGTTCTGTAGACACAAAATAAAGCTCAATATCTCTTTCCTCTACATGTTCTCTGATAAAATGGTACCTTATGCTGATGTGCTTGGTCATTGAATGCTGTACTGGATTACCTGTCATAGCAATAGCACTTTGATTATCACAGTAAATAGGAATTTTACTATACCTCAATCCATAATCCAGCAATTGATTCTTCATCCACAGAATCTGTGCACAATAGCTACCAGCTGCAATATACTCTGCTTCAGCTGTAGATGTAGAAATTGATTTCTGTTTCGTGCTATACCAAGAAACAAGTCTGTCACCCAGAAATTGACAACTTCCACTGGTGCTTTTTCTGTCTATCTTACAGCCTGCAAAGTCTGTATCAGAGTAACCAAGTAGCTTGAAATCCGATTCTCTGGGATACCACAGACCTAAGGTTATGGTGCCCTTGAGATACTTAAAAATTCTCTTCACAACTGTAAGATGTGGTTCTCTGGGGTTTGCCTGAAACCTTGCACAGAGACAGGTTGCATACATGATATCAGGTCTACTTGCTATTAGATAAAGAAGAGACCTTATCATGCCTCTGTAGCTTGTCATATCTACTGAAGCTCCTGTGTCTTTGTCCAACTTTGTTGTTGTTGCCATGGGAGTTGTTGCAGATGAACAATCAAGCATCCCAAATTTCTTGAGAAGATTTCTGGTATATTTTGCTTGATTTATGAAAATCCCATCATCTGTTTGCTTTACTTGTAAGCCTAGAAAATAACTAAGCTCTCCCATCATGCTCATTTGATACATGGACTACATGAGCTTGGCAAACTTCTTACAGAGTTTATCATTAGTAGACCCAAAAATTATGTCATCAACATATATCTGAACTAAAAGCAAGTCACTACCAGATTTAAAATAGAACAGGGTTTTATCAATTGTACCTCTGTGAAACCCACTTTCTAGAAGAAATTGAGCCAGAGTTTCATACCATGCTCTTGGTGCTTGCTTAAGTCCATATAGTGCCTTATCTAGCCTGTAGACATAATCTGGATATTTGGGATCCACAAATCCTGGTGGTTGTTCAACAAACACTTCTTCTTCAAGCTTCCCATTCAGAAAAGCACTTTTTACATCCATCTAAAATACCTTGAATTTCTTATGAGAGGCATATGCTAGAAAAATCCTTATTGCCTCCAATCTTGCAACTGGAGCAAAAGTTTCATCATAGTCTATTCCTTCCTATTGTGAATAGCCTTTTGCCACAAGTCTAGCCTTGTTCCTTGTAATAACTCCTTCACTATCAGTTTTATTTCTGAAAACCCATTTAGTACCAACAACAGATCTATTCTTTGGTCTTGGTACAAGGGTCCAAACTTCAATTCTTTCAAATTCATTTAACTCCTCCTGCATTGTTGTTATCCAGTCAGCATCTTGAAGAGCTTCTTCTACCTTCTTTGGTTCAGATTTAGGCCAAAATGCATGAAACAGACATTCATTTGTTGTAGCACTCCTTGTCCTTACTTTTGCATCTGGATCACCAATAATTAAATCAGGTGTATAAGATTTTGTCCATTTCCTAGCTGAAGGTAAATGATTTCTATCAGTATTTGATCCTCCCCCTTGATCCATGCTCTCCTGGTTTTCTTGTTGCCTTTCTTCATTCTCTGAGGCTCCCCTGAATTTGACTGCCCAGAGTTTGAACTGTCAGATTTTGAACTTTCAGAGTTTGAGTCATCAGAGTTTTTTCCAGATTTTTCAGCTGACTCACTTTCAGTATTTGAGTCATCACTTTGAAGTGATTCTTCATGATCCCCCTCAACTGGTTCTCCCCTTGGTTGTGGCTGAGAAATTTCTTCAGTGTTTACCAGTAGAGGTTCAGAGTTTGCTTCAACAGAGTTTGTCAGCTCAGCCTCATCAGAGATTAAATTTTCATTTTCAAAGTGCAGTTGATCATGTTCATCTACATCTTGAAGTCTAGTTATTTTCTTGTCATCAAATGACACATGAATTGACTCCATAATCACCTTGGTTCTGAGATTATAAACTCTGAATGCCTTAGTTGACAGCGGATAGCCAACAAAAATTCCTTCATCAGCTTTTAACTCAAATTTGGTCAACTGTTCGGGATGCGTTTTCAACAAAAAGCATTTGCACCCAAAAATATGAAAATATTTCAGGTTTGGCTTCTTTTCCTTCACCATCTCATAAGGTGTTTTTCCATGCTTGTTGATCAGAGTGGCATTTTGAGTAAAACAGGCAGTTTGGACTGCTTCTGCCCAGAAATAGGTTGGCAATTTTGCTTCATCAAGCATAGTTCTAGCAGCTTCTATCAAGGTTCTATTTTTCCTCACAACTACACCATATTGATGTGGTGTACCAGGTGCAGAAAACTCTTGCTTCACTCCTCTTTTCTTGCAGAAATCTTCCATTGTTGCATTCCTGAATTGAGTTCCATTATCACTCCTGATTATTTTGACTTTGTGTTTTGATCCTTTGTCCAGCAGCTTTACATGCTCCATCAGAGTTAATGCAGTTTCATCCTTCTTTGCTAGAAAATACACCCAAGTGTATCTGGTGTGTTCATCAACAATGACTAAAACATATTTCTTTTTTCCAATAGACAAGACATTCACTGGTCCAAACAGATCAACATGTAGAACATGATAAGGACCAACAATTAAAGATTCAGACTTGCTTTTGAAAGATGACTTCCTTGGTTTGGCCTTTTGACAGGAATCACACAGGCCATCAATATTTAATAAAGACTTTGGGAGTCCCCTTACAAGATTCTTTCTTATCAATTCATTGATGTTGTTCAGATTCAAACGAGAGAGTTTCTTATGCCACTTCCAACTCTCTTCACTAAACATTCTTGTTGACAGGCACACAGCTTTTCCATCAGAGTTTGTTGACAAGCTTATTTCATAGATATTATTGCGCCTGTGTCCAACTAGAACAACTTTACCTGTAGATTTACTAATAATTTCACAGTATTCAGGTTGAAAATCTACATGATAACCTCTATCACAAATTTGACTCACAGATAGCAGATCATGCTTGAGTCCTGGAACAAGAGCTACATTTGTAATGATGACACTTCCAAGATTGATATTGCCATATCCCAGAGTATGTCCTACGTTGCCATCTCCATAGGAAACTTTTGGGCCAGCCTTCTTCACATACTCTGATATCAAGGCTTTATTTCCAGTCATGTGTCCTGAACATCCACTGTCCACGACTAGGGTACTCTCCCTGATGCCATGTAATCACAAACATTTACTGAAGGTCAGATTTAAGGATCCAGACTTGCTTGGATCCTTTGGCTTTCTTAGACTTGTTAGCTTTAGCAGCGGAATTCTTATTACCAGAGTTTAAGCTAACATTTTCAGAGTTTACACTTGCAGAATTAACTTTAACCCATTTCAGATTGGGCTTCAGTTCATAATAATTATGATAAATAGCATGATAATCCCTGCAAGTATAAATAGAATGCCAAGTACTTCCACAATGTTTGCATAAAGTCTGTGGTCTTCTAACATAGTCTTTCTTTACTCCAGACTTGAAGGGTAAAGAATTAATGTTTTTATTCTTCTTGCAGAAACTAGCAAGATGATTAGTACTACCACAGTTATGACATGTCTTTCGTGGAACAAAAGTAGCAAGCATTGGATAATTGCCTTTTGTAATGCCTACTTTACCATTTCTATTCTTCCTGGACACATTCTGTTTATTAACAGATTTTAACTCCTTAAGCTTATGTTTAATTTATTTATCTGTCATTAAACCAATATTAACCTGTTTAACACAAGTTTTTACTGATTCTTCCTTAACAGCTTCTTTTTCAATTTCAGACTTAGGTTCACTTGTTCCAGTTACAAATTTTCTAGATAGAAGATGTGTTCTTATTTTGACTTGATTTTGAAACCTAAGTTCATCTTCCTCACAGTAACCTAAACCAACTTTGTCTGACTGAAAAACCTCTTGAGTGTCTTTTCCAGAATGAGTCCAAGTCTTAATTATGTGATTTGCCTTCTCCAATTCAGATTCTAATTGCTTATATCTTCCTAGCAACTCCTGTTCTAGATAAACAACATCATCTCTTTCTTTCTGAACTTGTTGCATGTTAACAAGTTTCTCTTCAACAATTTTATTTCTTTCTGTAAGTTCAGAATTCTCAGATTTGATTCTTTCATTCTCTAAAGTCTGATCCCTATAACTGATATGCAATGCCTTAAGATAAATTCTCAATTCAGATATATTATCAGTATTATAAGCATAGGTAGTTAAGGGTACTTTTTTTTCAGAATCATCAGATTCATTCTCAATAGAAGACATGAGAGCATAGTTGACATCCTCATCTGAGTCTGAAGTGTCTGCCCAATCTCAGCCTTTTGTGATGAGTGCTTTTTCAGTTTTACCCTTCTTGCACTCAAGAGCATAGTGACCCATCCCCTTACACTTGTAGCATTGAATCTCAGACTTGTCTTTATTCCCAGATTTGGTATCCTTTCTCTCAGACTTTCTGAAATTCTTCCTATCTGAATTTGAATCTTTAGAGAACCTGTTTCCCTTCTTGAAGTTCTTGAAACCCATCTTCTTGAAAGTCTTCACCATCAAGACAGCCATTTTCCTCATTTCTTCTTCATCATCCCCAGAGTCAGATGATTCATCAGTGTTTGAGTCAACATCAGATTTTGATGACTCACTTTCAGACTGTATGACTAAAGCTTTTCCTTTAGCTTTATTCCTTGATGCTACCTTCTTCAAGGGTTTTTCTTCAATCTTAAGAGCAACAAACTTTGTCTTCTTGCTTGATCTCCTATTTCTCTGCTCCATTTCCAGTTCATAAGTTTTGAGCAGCCCATAGATTTCATCAATCTCAGTATCAGCAAGATCATAATTGTCTCTAATAGTGGTTGTCTTCACATCTCACTTTTCAGGTAGAGCAAGAAGAAATTTGAGATTTGAGTCTTCTAGATCATACACTTTATTTACCAATGACAAATCATTGAGCAGCTTACAGAATCTGTCAAATGTTTCTGTCATCGTTTCTTCAGATTTAGCCTAAAAATGTTCATACTCCTGTGCGAGTATGTTCCTTCTATTCTTCTTGATAGTAGCAGTTCCTTGACATCTAACTTCAAGGGCATCCCAGTTTTCTTTGGCAGTTGTGTAATTAATCACCTTGTTAGACATAACATTATCTACGGCACTATGAAGTAGATGTCTAACCTTTGCATCCTTAGCAATAGCTGAAATATCCTCAGGAGTCAGATCTTTCTTCTTCTTTGGAACTGTTTTAGCTTCTTGACCAGCAGTAGCAACAGATAGCTTTGTAGGCTTTTGAGGACCTTCATAAATTTTGTCAAGATATTCTGGATCTATAGCCTCCAGAAACATAGTCATCTTCACCTTCCAGATTGCATAATCTGCTCGCCTGAGAATAGGAAGCCTAATTGTCTCAAAACGACTCACAGTAGTAGGTTGAGCCTTCTCAGTCATAGAACCTGATGGAGGAGGTATCTCTGTCATGATTATAGTTGTGTGTGGATTTAAAACTGTATAGAGTAACAGATCTGCTCTGATACCACTTGTTAGGCCAAATACACAATTATAATCAAGTTCGTATGAGAGAATAACAAGTAAGACACGCTCGAACAATTAAAAACTGTTTGGAATTAAAAACTCCTCTCTCAGTGATGTAAAATATCACAGAGAGCTGCTTAGGTTACAATGAATGATAATTCGTTTCACGATACCCTACTAGGGTTAACCTAACTGTATTTATAAAGATATACAGCTACTATACAATCGATAATTTATACTCCTATAAAATAGCTATACAAATGTTATCAGTTATTATTGTTACACGTCTTCCTAGTCAACACGATCTCTTTGACAACTATCCAATCTTTAAAGATACCGCTTCCATAATTATCTTCAATTATTCTTCAAAGTCTGATGACCAGTAGACGCTTCCTCCTGACAGAGTTTAGCAAACTCTGTCGAGCTTTCAACCGTCAGAGTTTAATTAAACTCTGATCGCTTCCAGCTTCCAGTTAAACTCTGATGAATCACTATAACACTTAAACACTGACATTATTCACATCAATTATATTTAACAACTTAAACACATAAACAAATACTCCCACCAATTTTAAAAACTAAATCATATCACAAAGATGATAATGCAAAAGATTTCATGATTTTAAACCATTCCAATGATTTTATAAAATTCTCAAAAGATTAAAAATGCATGTTTAAAATAGGTTTTGATGCTCAAAAATACAAATAAAATTACACGAGTACATACAATACTTATAAATCATCACATGATCATATAAACATGATTTCACTCCTACTTTAACTTTCACAAAAATATATCCACCTCATAAATCACATAATTTCCATTTAAAAGCTAATTAAACATTTAATTAAATACGCGTAAATTTCTAGGTTGTTATATCCTTCCACCCTTAAAAGGATTCTGTCCCTAGAATCTTACCTAAGTAAACAAATGAGGATACTTTGCGAGCATCTCGCTTTCAAGCTCCCAAGTTGACTCTTCAACTTTAGGATTCCTCCACAATACCTTAACTAAACTGACAATCTTATTCCCGAGCTTTCTATCTGTCCTATCTTGAATTTCTATAGGTTGCTCTTCGTATGATAAGTCCGGCTAAATCTCGATTGGTTCATACTTGATTATGTGACTCGCATCCGAATTGTACATCTTAAGCATAGATACATGAAAGACATTTTGAATATGATACGTGTGCGATGGTAGTGCCAAGTCGTAAGCAACCTTCCCGACTCGTCTTAAAATCTCAAACGGTCTAACATACCTCGGAATCAATTTTCTGATACTCCTATGGTTTTGATGATCACATTCAGCAAGCTATTTGCTTGTAGTTTGATATAAAACATTGTGTTATGGTTGTACTAACTTGGTTTTGCAGGGTATATTAAGTCTACTAATTGTTTACAGAGAATATATAAACAGCAAGCCATTTGGTGTTACAACAGAGACAGTTTGGCAAGCCATTTGCACTGACAGACACAAACAGCAAGCCATTTGCAAACTGCTAGAAATCCTGAAGATAAATATCAAGAAAAATTCTCATGGATTTATTTCAGGAAATATATTGTGAGGATTCTTTATTATATAATACGTACACAATATATTCTAGATCTCAAATCTTTTCAAATATCTTTCTTTAAAATATTTTATAAAACTTATAGGAGTTTCCTTATTTAAAAGATTTTCTTTCTTCAAAATCTCCTATACACGTTTTTATATCTATACAAATCAGAAGGTTAAGTTTTCATCGATCTCTTTCTCTCAAACCTTCTGTCTAACGTTCACAAGAACGTTTGTAAAATCTCAAACCAATTGAACGTTGGAAATTGATTTCAAATCGTTCGAATAATTGGTGATTGATTTTCTGAACATTGGTGTGAAGCTTTATAAACCTGATTCTTGTGTTCATTCGTTTCTAACAATCCAGAGAAAAACATTCAAGCACACAAGATTAAAAACAACTCGATTTTCATTGCTATATTCTTTTGATTCTCTTGAGCTCTTAATATATTTATACGTGATATATCTTAGAGAGTTCATAGTTTGAGTTGTATTCATCTATTGATTGTATTGTTCGAATTTTAAGGTTTAGTTGTTGGACAAGTTGGCTTGGGAACTAGGGTTTGGTGATCGTTGCTAGAGAAGTATACTTGGGAAGTATAGCTTAGAGAGCAAGTTCAGAAACAGGAGTTCAGCACGCCATTTGTCAACAGCTGGGTACTAAGGGAGATATATTATTGTATCTTGTAATTGGTTTTATTTCAGTGATCAATAATATATTCTCTTACTAAGTTGGTAAGGGACCAGGACGTAGACTGTAATAACCCTAACTTTAGTAATGCTACAGTGGTCACATGAATAGTAAATTTCGAGGATTTAAAGAAATGGTATATAAGTACTCTATAATGGAAACATAAAATGAATAAACAGAAACCATATTAGTGTTGTACAATGGAAATAAGTGACTCGAAATGACGTTAGATTTCAGAAATTCCTAAAACATGGATTTTGAGGATTTTGATTTCGAATAAGCTTCTATTGGATATTAAGGAGCATGGAAATATTATAAGAATTGTGTATTGAGGGATTAGTGAAAGTTAGATTAAACCAAGGGATTATCAAAGCAAGGAAATGCCAGGGGAAAATGAATTGTTAAATGGTTTCAAAACCACTGAGATAATGAGGTACATTCGGAACGAATCACAATTAGACGAATATGGAGATTAAGCAACCAAGATTAGTAATATAACAAGGATACATACCACATTATTAGTATCCAAGATTATTAACATTAAACTTAGAAAATCAAGAAATGGGATTTACTGGATCATCAAAATGACATCACTTTCCATTAATTTGTTTTAAGGGGCAAATTAGTACTTTTGCTTGGTTTTAACCACAAATATCTTTACAAGCTTCCAAGACAAGCTAGATTAAGAAGTAGTTAGCAAGATAAGATCAAAATCCAAGAGCAAAAACCTCTCCCCTTCTTCATTACTCCATTCGGCCCTTTCAAGAAAAAAAAAAATCCAAAACCCTAGCTAGGTTCAAGATCAATTCAAGAGAAAAATCATGGAGTTTCTTGGAGGTTAGGAAGGAGTGCTCACATGTAACACCCCCAAATCCAGGGTCAGGGATCTGGTCGTTACGGTCTCAATATCCAACCACAAAACCAACATAACTTAAATTACAACCTTGTGACCCAAAACAACAACATAAAACACACCCGTTATAGTCCCAGAGATGAAATCAGAGTAACCAACAATATTATTAATCACAAGTTTGAGTTCTTACAACCCAAAGAATTACAATTGTACAATTACATACTCTTTGCCATCCATTAATAGGTACCATAATATAAATACATTTGGGGCTCAATTGCTAACAACTAGCCTACCAGTAGTTGCATCCTCAACAAAGGCAGCCAAGACCTTAGCGGTAAACCTCTGACGGTTGACACCTGCTTACGCTGCGTGCGCCTTGCGCGGCCATCTGATCTAGCTGTTGTTGTGATATAAATAAATAAAGCAAGGGTGAGCAATAGCCCACCAGAATATAATTGAACAGTGATAATATATGACAGTCCAAAATATCTTTGAAACCATATGCCATGCGTTAACGATGTAGTACCAATATAAGGTATGAGATGAAGTTACAAGGTAACTCAAAAATATATTTGTTTTGAATAAATATCTGCTATGCAAAAGATAAGCAAGATATTCTCAATTATCATAAAAGAGGAACTTGCAGGAAAAATATTGCAATTCCGGTTTCAACACTTTTTCACCTTGCCAACACTAACAGTGTTGCAGAAATTTCTTACTTTTAGAAGATGAACTAATACGGGAGCATTGCCGCGCCAGATGCCCTGACGTTTACGATGATCAGTCGTATGTCATGCATCTCATCAGTCGTTCTCTACATGTAGAAGGTAGCTCCGACGGATTTACTTATCTACCGCCCTCTGGAACTCCTCAGCCAACGGTTGGGCTATTGCTGGACCGGCGCCACTCGGCCACTTACGCGTCTCCTAGTTCGAATATCATCCATGACTCTGAAACGTAAAGTTCGTTCCCCTTTTTCCCCAAGTGTAACACTTGTTGATAGGACTCCACAAAGTAGTCGTATCTAATTGGAAAGGAAAATTCACCAATATTTCCCAAGCTGATGCTTGTTAATGGATATAAACTTGTTACATCAATCATACCCCTCGAGCGTTGAGGAGGTAACCAAAAGACTCATATCGATGCTTGAAAGAATCAAGATGTGAGTGACAAGATAGTTTTAGCAAGTATAGGACCGGGCAGTCCAATAAATAACATCTCCAAGTGAGGCCCCCTTATATAATTTTTGGAAGTTGAGCGAGTATTTAAATCTTCTTATAAGATAGATTTAAACGAAAATAAAGTTTTGGGTGTCTCCCCTTGATAAAATAGTCATAAAAGACTTTGAAATATTTTACATAATATCTGAAGGTGAAGGATAACCTTTGAATAATATAAATCATTACAAAAATAATTCAAAAGAATTTTATTAAATATTCCAAGAATATTTATTAAGTCAATAATAATTACGGAATATTATTAAATCATAATATTGCTCGTAAGTAATCCTCGAATGAATATATAGAATTATTTATTAAATAAATCTCTTCTTAAATGAATATTTAAAATAATATTCATTGAATAAATAACTTAAATAAATATTTAAAATAATATTTACTGAATAAATCAAACCTTAAATGAATATTTGAAAATAATATTCATTTAACAAATAACATTCCAAATGAATATCCAAATAATATTCATTAAACAAATAATATTCTAACTGAATATCCCAAAATAATATTCATTTAACAATTAATATTCTAAATGAATATCCGAATAATGTTCATTTAGTAATCAAAACTTTAAAGAAATATTCAAAACAATATTCCATAAGTAATTAGAACTTCAACTGAATATTTTAAAATAATATTCATTAAGTAAATAAAACCTTAAATGAATATTCAAATAATATTCATTTAATAAATACTATTCTAAATGAATATCCAATTAATATTCATTTAGTAATCAATACTTCTCAAGGAATATTTGAAATAATGTTCCTTAAGTAATTAGAATTTCAAAGAAATATCTTAAAGTAATATTCATTGAATAGATAAAACCTTAAATGAATATTCGAAAGTAATATTCATTTAATAAACAATATTCTAAATGAATCTTGAAATAATATTCATGAAATAATCAAACTCTAAATGAATATTCGAAATAATATTCATTTAATATCTCTCGACTGAGATAATACTCAAATAACATTTCTCGAAAGATTTCCAAGTAAATAATACTTTATGGAAATATAATTAATGTTTAATAATAACATTCCTCAAACGGAATACTAATTTGTCGTTGGAATCCCTCCGGGTTTCCAAGACTACATCTATATCTCAAAATACCGACTCCCGGTCTACATTTAAAGAATGAATATCACACGCCCTTCACTAAGGGTCTTAACCAAAAGTCCGGCTTATACTGATATATCGTATCTAGTCTATAAGCCAATATCAATTCAGGGAACAAGTATTGCAATATAACTTGAAAGTAGACATGCATGCTATGGCATATGTATACAACAATCATCATATATATATTATCACAACAACAGTTCCAAGTATTGGAAACTTGCCTGAGAATCGAGTGCGGGTAGGGGTAATGTGTCCCGGGTCAGCTCGACAATCTATAAACAATCAGAATATTTAAGATTAACCACTTAACGCTTATTAAAAGGCTAAGTATAAACTCCACTTAAATCGAAACATGTGTTCGAGTTATCTCGTTACGTCTCTTTTAGTGTAACTCTTTTTATCACCGATACGATCCGACATTCGTTCGTTATCAAGACATGTCATCATGCTTATACTTAGTATATACTTAAGTCGTATAAGTTCTAAGGTTGGTCGTTTACGAATCAAGATTATTCCTCGAGTGTTATCGCCCGTTTTCTAAGTTATAACCAAAGTCATACCTTTAAGGGGTTCGTTCGCGTTTAACCTCGATTCAAACATTTTTATAAAATCGGAAAACGATCCATTCGACATGTGGTTTTCTCCCACACCTTCCTTTTTACCTCTAATATTTAATTAATAAGATTCGCCACTGATTAAACGACATTTAAGGGAATCAATTTCAATTACGAACTCTCGTTTACGATTCCGAACCACTTTTACGAATTTAATCATAACTCCTAAACCGTAAATCCATTTCATGCGATCTTTATATCAAAACGAAGCTTGTAACATCCTCTATCTTGTCATAGCAGAATAAGAACCTGGACCGTGAGTTAAAGCTACTGTCAATCTTGATTTCTTAAGGTTAACGAAAATCGGGCATTATAACGGCTATGAATCGGATGTTCTAAAAATCGTAACAACACAACCAAGCCACACCGGGCATCAACACAATTCATAAACATGATTCTCATGTTCACAAGTCCTAGGACCACTGGTCTTAACCTCAAAATCATCAAGGACTTGAATCATGACTAAATAACTACTAAGAACAACTACATGATCATGTAAACATGCTTATACTACATCATCATCAAATCTCATCTAAAACTCCATTAAAACTCAAAATAAAAACTTGGATTCTTGAAGCTTATACCTTCCTTGGAGTGTGAACTAGTTTTACCAGGCTTGGTATGGTCCTTGGATTGCCTTAAGCTTGCTAGATCAATCATAAGAAACATGAAAACCAAGATTAGTTCTTAAGAAACACTATTCACCCTCATCTTTCTTGATTTATTTGAAAATGGAAAACATGGAGATTGAAGCTAAGATTTCTAGGAGATCAGTTTTATGAAATATAGGACTCACCATAAAAATTTGGAGATCAAATGATGGTTGGAAGTGTGATTTTGGTCCTTGAATTAAGGCAAAAGCCGAATGGAGTTGTTCTTGATGGGGGAAGAGAATTGCTTTGATTTTCTTGATATTTTCTCTTCCAATCTCATCCACTTGTAACATAATATCTTGTATAAAGCTACTTTATTAAAGTAGTGAGGTGTTGGATGAGGAAATGGCAAGACATGTGTTGAAAATGTGGTGGTTTAGAGCTTAACTATGTAGTTGCTTGCTAAGTACTTAGTTGCATTCTCTAAGATGCTAGTTGCTCATGTAACTACTTGGTTACTTGCTCTTATCTACTAGCACATGGTTGCCCCTTGGCCCTCTGCTTGTTTCTTTGTCCGTTTATTGCTTAATTCGTTGATCGTTCGAGGGAATAACTCATTCGTTTCTAGTTAGGGTTTTACCGAAAACCTTCTTAATATTTCTAATACTATTCTTCATCTTTCTTAATACTTCTCGAATTTAAATTCCTTAATTCCCTTTTATAAATCCTTAAGTCTTGCAGTGTCCAGGGAAATCTCGGAGAAAATAAAAGTGCTCTTTTTCTGAATCCGACAGCTTTTACATACACTTATTTTCCCCCTGGATCACTAATACGAACTCAGAAATCCGTTCCGAATACCGGGTATAACATTATTATAATAATATTCCAAATTCCACCAAAATCACTATTCATCACTTATTTTTATTTAATTCCTATAATTAGGAAAATGAACCTGGTTCACCCTCGAGTGTTCCTTAACCTTTTTACGGAACCGCTGGGCTTATAATAGATATTGATTTGGATGACACAAGAATAATCTTACTTGGAGTAATCTTCTCATATTCTTAGGAGATAGATCATTCTTATCTATGTTGTCAACCAAAGGTATTCTGCATGACATATAATAATTGAATCCAAATCCATTCCATTCATTAAATAGACAGTCGTTACATCGCAGTCATAACCACTATTCATTCCCATATTATTACATAATAAAAAGTTTTAATTCTACCCAAAAATCTGGGTTCTTACAGTCTCCCCTCCTTAAAAGGATTCTGTCCCGGAATCAGGTAGAAGACAATTGGGTACTTGTTGGTTATTTCTCTTTCCAATTCTCTGGTCGATCCTTACACATTCCAATCTTTCTAAAGCACATCGTACTGGTGTTACAATACACCCTTTATCCGTTCTACCAATTCTTTGATACTTTCGCATGACACATTATCCGGTATACGCTCTTGTCTGGTCTTATACTATTAACCTTATTGGTACATGCAGTGACTTCGGTATCACTAAGGCGCTACGAATTCGGAGATAACCTCACTCGTAATTTTGCAATTCCTGATCGCTTTAACCTTCGCAATCTCGATGTATATAAATTTAGGTGGAAAAATTTATTGAGAGATCACTGTGATCAATGAACATTTGTTACATTGCATAGCTAGTACAGAAGGGGGCCAGCCTTTAGTACTTGACAAGCAATTAAACAATTAATGGCATTCCACTTAGACTCCTATCACACAGACAGAGAGTCACGTAGTATTACCTCCCCTCCTTAAAGGGTTGTTCTTCTCATTTTTGGAAGAAGATAAATAAGGGAGAAGAAAAGAACGAATTTCAAAGAATCATATATGAATGTTTTCATGATTGTCAAAATATCATACTTAGAATTTACCTCTGAACTATAGAGGTTTATTAGAGAAGATAAATAATCATATTCGTATCAAATTCCACTTTTTCGTAATCTCACATAACACATGTCCCTGCTATTCTGTCCATCATTCTGTGGACCTATACTCTTGTTCGATATTAGTATCAACTACTTTTGGAAAATCCTTCAACCTCTCAGGTTAAAATCATGGATTTCTCGCTTGACATTATTAATACTGGCATTTCATGCCACAACACTAGCCATTTCATATTCATAATTCTAACGCCATTAGGTTGTCATTCCGATAGCTCATTAGGAAAACCCATT
This sequence comes from Kitagawia praeruptora, assembly GCA_037693485.1. Lineage (NCBI taxonomy): Eukaryota > Viridiplantae > Streptophyta > Magnoliopsida > Apiales > Apiaceae > Kitagawia > Kitagawia praeruptora. The sequence goes on from CM075348.1 coordinate 107,849,529, forward strand.
CATCAATCCATTCATAACATTCCTTGCTTTGCTTCCGTAGTTATTCCCCAATCTTTTCCGTATTTCCTCGAATTTTCCAAACTTAAAAGGAGTCAATTTGTATGTCATTCATGCTCCTAATTCCAACTTTCCGCTTTGGCCAATACCCTTACCTTGCTAATTCCATACTCTTCTCGCTTCATTACTGGAGCTTCTCATGAGTCTGCCTATCTGACTCTCTTATTAATTCCCAATTCTATTTCCATCTCTATCAGTCTTTTGTCTTTATTTTTACTATAATCATTCTATGAACCATCATAACCTAATTCTTCATTTCAAATATCCCGTCGTTCCAGAAATTACACCATCCGAAATAAACCTGGATGATCTCTCTAACTTAGATTCAATTCGACATTTCCACAGTCGTTACCACCTAATTTCTCAGAAGGATCACCATCGCTTATCGTTTACGCAGTGATTGAATAACTAAACGTACAGGTTTCATAATTGTCAATTCAAGATCCTCTAGGAAAACAAAATAATCACTATTTCCTATCCATAAGGAACGCTTCCTGAACTTGACGTAGATATTACATGAAGCAGATAAAATTGCAGGAAAGCTTCCAGCATCGCAGCTGGAACAGGCTGGTGAGATTATTAATCATATGTCTCCGGTAGAAGACTAAAAGCTTATCGGTTTGCTTAATCGCTTGCCAACCTCATAATTCTCTATCTTGTTTGCACAGAATTACACCAACCTAAACTTGCTTGTCATTCATCATCGTGCCATTTGGCTTATCAGTATTTGTACCCTCTCTATTTCTGGTCATTTACTACCCATTCATGGTTACTTAACATCCCCTCTCTCTTTCCAAAGAAAAGGCGAGTCTCTTGGGGAATTTGGTCTGGTCTGTCGTAGAGCCTCCTAATGTCGGTAATGTGCTACTGGCAACATCAGGAATCGAATCTTTACTTAAACTATTCTTATAGTTGATCCTGGCAAAATCATTAGACGGAATGTAACTTTCTCTACCACATTATGACCATCAAGGTCCTTACATTATCATTCTATTTCTTTGGTCTGAGCATTTATACTTACTCCCCCATACTTAAAGTGTCGGCCACCTCGTTGGCCTTTCCTGATTATAATAATTTCTTGGGGTCAATGTTTTCTAGATCTATTCCAACTCAGGGTGGAAGCATTCTCCCTTAAATTCTGCTGAATGAGAGAAAGCATCTATCAGTCTTTTCCAAAAGTCATTGCTTCCACCTTTCTAGTGCGATCTTGACTACAGGTACTCCAAATCATACCTAGGATATTTCCTTACTTAACTCCCTTCTTGTTTTTAGGATAATCTCAACCTTATTGGTTCAATCCATACTTTTACATGGTTTCACACATGTTTCATCTGGCCTTATTGTTACTATGTCATACATTCCTTACCAAACTTCCCGTTTGAAGTTTAGAATATTAGCACTTCCCTTATAAGGTTCCTTAGGCCATCCTCATCATTCCTCCTGCATCTCCTGGTTACAGGGTATATCAAACATCATTAGTCAATTCTATAACATCTCTGTCTATGTACTTTTGGAGACTCCTTTCCACAAATCCTTACAGGTTATTGATACTTTGGTCGATTCAACTTATATCGTCTGAATTCACAATGTCTTTGTTAGGGGTGATGCTATCCTTTGTGCATCCTCCAGGGTTCGTCTTAATATATGGACATTCTATGCTCAATTCTAGTTTCAAGGAATACTTATATCCTGTACTTGGCAATTCAATCATATATCCTTAATAAGGGTCTCTTTTAATCATTTTCATCTTGATAATCTATTGGTAGCTTAACGCTAGCCTCTTCTTTCAAATGAATGTCAGTCTATGTGACTTTCCATAAGACAACACATGTCTATCCGCCCTTCCTTACAGAACTTGGTAATGGTAGCAAGGATGTTCTGGAAGATATTGGTCGTGTTCAACGTGAATCTCTTAATGCCTAATGCTCTTTTTGAGGACACTAAGCTTCAGATAACATTTATGCATCACAGTGCACTAACTTTGGTAATTTTCATAACTTTTCAGTGGCCACTACCCTCAATCCTGATACGTCCATGGTATATATAAAATCCATCATCCTGTATCTCAATTCAATTTATATCAAAAGCCCTCGCGGTTGGCACTTGATTAGAAGCACCCCGCTTTGTCCTTACGTTGCTGGTTCAGTCACTTGATAATCCTTAGTGACTTGGCCCCCATCTGGCCATGCTAAATACGTGAGCTTAGGGGTCGGCTAATAGCATTACTTTTCTAGCAATTGCTGGCATAGTGCCTTCTACTTTGATACCTTTTGATCTTTTCAAAATTTTACTCCATATAAGTCTCACTTGACTTCTCGGTACCGTCTCCGGTCACCTTTCCTTTATTTTTATCATTTCAACTTCTCTTATCAATTTCACGTACCACGTAAGCTTAACACTTCTAGCATAACAACCTTTTCATTTCAGTCAATCCCGGAATTTCTCAGTCCGGCTTGTTTCTTAATTACATTTCCCTTTTTCCTTCAAATCTCAACTCCATAATTTTATCCCTATAATCAGTCATAATAATCGGGGTCTGTCTACCAGCCTGCATAGCGGCTATCCTACCCAATCCATAGGGTTCGCTCCAGTTTCCATTCTCTTCGGTGACGTATTCAGATAATCAGAAAGACAAGGTTTGCCAGAATTCGTCGAATTCCTTTCCAGGATTAGGGTAATTTCAGTTAATCTATTCACCCACTAGTAACATGCCACATCTTCCCGGTACATTTTCGTCCTATTAGTCGATACTACCAAATACCAGTCTTCTTAACAACTAGTCTCAGAAGGAACACTACCGTCGGGGTTAGTCGTTCCTCAACATTGGCACTACCAAGGCCATCCGAATCCGATGAACTGCGCTGTCTAAATGTATTCGAAATTACGCTGTCGTGCTGCATAAGCGCAGACCTATACCTGTATGAGTTCCATCATAATATCTCCCAAAGTTTCCTTCTTCCATTAGGCAACGCCAACCCTGGTCATCACCAACTTTACCTTTAGCTCCAGGAAGATTTTCTCACTTTTATCTTGTCCATTCAAACTTTTATTCTTATAATAAGTCGTGTTACGGGACTACACTTTCTGTAAAGTCCTGAGCAAATCTTTGGTAATACCTTGTGAATTTTATGAAATTTCTCACCTTTGCCAGTGTGGTTGGCCAATCTCTATTTGCAACTGTCTTTAACTTGGTAGGGCCGACCAACACTACTCTTATTGATCATGTGTCCTATTGCTGGACTTCATTTTGCCAAAACTCTTATTTTAAGAACATGTCCTACGCCTGTTCTTTCAGGTTGCATCTAGAAGCATTCTCAATTACATCTCGACCACTGCTCGCCTTGCCTAATCCATTTATGATTCAGTGTCAGAATAAACTTAAGGTAACTACCATAATCCATTCAAGGAAAAGAAAGAATTTAATATTCTTCTGAATCACATGCAACTAATGTTTCTGGTTCATCATTTCACTGAGTTGAACTGAACTTATACTTGGTTTCTTGACGATAGCCTCATTACTAGTTTATCATAGACTCACTGGTCTTTTAGTCTTGTAGGTTCTGAGATCATTGTCTTGCTTACTACTTCCTTATGTAACTTTATTCATTCAGGCCATTGCTTTCCACTATCTTTACTTTCTTAGCTAATCCATTCATAAAATGGACCTCTCACTGGATAACCACTTCATCAATCTCAATTGACTTTATAAATTATAACCTAGGAAATCTGCCTTCTCACGGCGAATTATCATTAATAAGATTCACACTAATCCATTTATCTGAAGATATGGCACTTGCCACCTATGTCTTAACTGTTCCTAGGGACTCTGCTCCCCGTCCTATATCAATGTCTTTGATAATTATGCATCATTCTAATTCCTTTCTCATTAATCTGAAAGTCTCCAAGGATTCTTATCTATCCTTACATAAGATCTTGAGTAATTCCTCAAATCCATCTTACTTGCTGGCATTTCATTCGGTAGTCCGGCTATAGATCCAATATACCTCTTTAATTCTCTTCATAATATATCAGTTCTTTACGCTCACTTCTCTGAGCACTATATCTAGATTCTTACAGTCTCTCTGGCTGCAGCCCTCATCTCCTCAAGGTAAACTTCCCTGTCTCTAACAGGATTCTCCCCCTCTGCTGGAACCTCTTCCGGGTCCTCAGTAGGGTACTCTATCGCATTCACCATCCGATCGTCAGCATCAAAACAAGCATCATTATGTTACTGCTCGTAATCCCCAAGGTCTGTCGCCTTTCTAGTCGATACAAGAACGAGCTAAGTTACTATCATGATACTTTAGGGTTCCCATAAGGGTTTTATATGTCAATACTACATTATGTAGTCTGACTATGAACTTGGCAAGAGTTCTTATTATCTTAATGAATTTATTGTTTTAACGTCGCATCATCTCTGGGATATATAACGCTCTCTCTGATACCATTTCTGTAACACCCCCAAATCCAGGGTCAGGGATCTGGTCGTTACGGTCTCAATATCCAACCACAAAACCAACATAACTTAAATTACAACCTTGTGACCCAAAACAACAACATAAAACACACCCGTTATAGTCCCAGAGATGAAATCAGAGTAACCAACAATATTATTAATCACAAGTTTGAGTTCTTACAACCCAAAGAATTACAATTGTACAATTACATACTCTTTGCCATCCATTAATAGGTACCATAATATAAATACATTTGGGGCTCAATTGCTAACAACTAGCCTACCAGTAGTTGCATCCTCAACAAAGGCAGCCAAGACCTTAGCGGTAAACCTCTGACGGTTGACACCTGCTTACGCTGCGTGCGCCTTGCGCGGCCATCTGATCTAGCTGTTGTTGTGATATAAATAAATAAAGCAAGGGTGAGCAATAGCCCACCAGAATATAATTGAACAGTGATAATATATGACAGTCCAAAATATCTTTGAAACCATATGCCATGCGTTAACGATGTAGTACCAATATAAGGTATGAGATGAAGTTACAAGGTAACTCAAAAATATATTTGTTTTGAATAAATATCTGCTATGCAAAAGATAAGCAAGATATTCTCAATTATCATAAAAGAGGAACTTGCAGGAAAAATATTGCAATTCCGGTTTCAACACTTTTTCACCTTGCCAACACTAACAGTGTTGCAGAAATTTCTTACTTTTAGAAGATGAACTAATACGGGAGCATTGCCGCGCCAGATGCCCTGACGTTTACGATGATCAGTCGTATGTCATGCATCTCATCAGTCGTTCTCTACATGTAGAAGGTAGCTCCGACGGATTTACTTATCTACCGCCCTCTGGAACTCCTCAGCCAACGGTTGGGCTATTGCTGGACCGGCGCCACTCGGCCACTTACGCGTCTCCTAGTTCGAATATCATCCATGACTCTGAAACGTAAAGTTCGTTCCCCTTTTTCCCCAAGTGTAACACTTGTTGATAGGACTCCACAAAGTAGTCGTATCTAATTGGAAAGGAAAATTCACCAATATTTCCCAAGCTGATGCTTGTTAATGGATATAAACTTGTTACATCAATCATACCCCTCGAGCGTTGAGGAGGTAACCAAAAGACTCATATCGATGCTTGAAAGAATCAAGATGTGAGTGACAAGATAGTTTTAGCAAGTATAGGACCGGGCAGTCCAATAAATAACATCTCCAAGTGAGGCCCCCTTATATAATTTTTGGAAGTTGAGCGAGTATTTAAATCTTCTTATAAGATAGATTTAAACGAAAATAAAGTTTTGGGTGTCTCCCCTTGATAAAATAGTCATAAAAGACTTTGAAATATTTTACATAATATCTGAAGGTGAAGGATAACCTTTGAATAATATAAATCATTACAAAAATAATTCAAAAGAATTTTATTAAATATTCCAAGAATATTTATTAAGTCAATAATAATTACGGAATATTATTAAATCATAATATTGCTCGTAAGTAATCCTCGAATGAATATATAGAATTATTTATTAAATAAATCTCTTCTTAAATGAATATTTAAAATAATATTCATTGAATAAATAACTTAAATAAATATTTAAAATAATATTTACTGAATAAATCAAACCTTAAATGAATATTTGAAAATAATATTCATTTAACAAATAACATTCCAAATGAATATCCAAATAATATTCATTAAACAAATAATATTCTAACTGAATATCCCAAAATAATATTCATTTAACAATTAATATTCTAAATGAATATCCGAATAATGTTCATTTAGTAATCAAAACTTTAAAGAAATATTCAAAACAATATTCCATAAGTAATTAGAACTTCAACTGAATATTTTAAAATAATATTCATTAAGTAAATAAAACCTTAAATGAATATTCAAATAATATTCATTTAATAAATACTATTCTAAATGAATATCCAATTAATATTCATTTAGTAATCAATACTTCTCAAGGAATATTTGAAATAATGTTCCTTAAGTAATTAGAATTTCAAAGAAATATCTTAAAGTAATATTCATTGAATAGATAAAACCTTAAATGAATATTCGAAAGTAATATTCATTTAATAAACAATATTCTAAATGAATCTTGAAATAATATTCATGAAATAATCAAACTCTAAATGAATATTCGAAATAATATTCATTTAATATCTCTCGACTGAGATAATACTCAAATAACATTTCTCGAAAGATTTCCAAGTAAATAATACTTTAAGGAAATATAATTAATGTTTAATAATAACATTCCTCAAACGGAATACTAATTTGTCGTTGGAATCCCTCCGGGTTTCCAAGACTACATCTATATCTCAAAATACCGACTCCCGGTCTACATTTAAAGAATGAATATCACACGCCCTTCACTAAGGGTCTTAACCAAAAGTCCGGCTTATACTGATATATCGTATCTAGTCTATAAGCCAATATCAATTCAGGGAACAAGTATTGCAATATAACTTGAAAGTAGACATGCATGCTATGGCATATGTATACAACAATCATCATATATATATTATCACAACAACAGTTCCAAGTATTGGAAACTTGCCTGAGAATCGAGTGCGGGTAGGGGTAATGTGTCCCGGGTCAGCTCGACAATCTATAAACAATCAGAATATTTAAGATTAACCACTTAACGCTTATTAAAAGGCTAAGTATAAACTCCACTTAAATCGAAACATGTGTTCGAGTTATCTCGTTACGTCTCTTTTAGTGTAACTCTTTTTATCACCGATACGATCCGACATTCGTTCGTTATCAAGACATGTCATCATGCTTATACTTAGTATATACTTAAGTCGTATAAGTTCTAAGGTTGGTCGTTTACGAATCAAGATTATTCCTCGAGTGTTATCGCCCGTTTTCTAAGTTATAACCAAAGTCATACCTTTAAGGGGTTCGTTCGCGTTTAACCTCGATTCAAACATTTTTATAAAATCGGAAAACGATCCATTCGACATGTGGTTTTCTCCCACACCTTCCTTTTTACCTCTAATATTTAATTAATAAGATTCGCCACTGATTAAACGACATTTAAGGGAATCAATTTCAATTACGAACTCTCGTTTACGATTCCGAACCACTTTTACGAATTTAATCATAACTCCTAAACCGTAAATCCATTTCATGCGATCTTTATATCAAAACGAAGCTTGTAACATCCTCTATCTTGTCATAGCAGAATAAGAACCTGGACCGTGAGTTAAAGCTACTGTCAATCTTGATTTCTTAAGGTTAACGAAAATCGGGCATTATAACGGCTATGAATCGGATGTTCTAAAAATCGTAACAACACAACCAAGCCACACCGGGCATCAACACAATTCATAAACATGATTCTCATGTTCACAAGTCCTAGGACCACTGGTCTTAACCTCAAAATCATCAAGGACTTGAATCATGACTAAATAACTACTAAGAACAACTACATGATCATGTAAACATGCTTATACTACATCATCATCAAATCTCATCTAAAACTCCATTAAAACTCAAAATAAAAACTTGGATTCTTGAAGCTTATACCTTCCTTGGAGTGTGAACTAGTTTTACCAGGCTTGGTATGGTCCTTGGATTGCCTTAAGCTTGCTAGATCAATCATAAGAAACATGAAAACCAAGATTAGTTCTTAAGAAACACTATTCACCCTCATCTTTCTTGATTTATTTGAAAATGGAAAACATGGAGATTGAAGCTAAGATTTCTAGGAGATCAGTTTTATGAAATATAGGACTCACCATAAAAATTTGGAGATCAAATGATGGTTGGAAGTGTGATTTTGGTCCTTGAATTAAGGCAAAAGCCGAATGGAGTTGTTCTTGATGGGGGAAGAGAATTGCTTTGATTTTCTTGATATTTTCTCTTCCAATCTCATCCACTTGTAACATAATATCTTGTATAAAGCTACTTTATTAAAGTAGTGAGGTGTTGGATGAGGAAATGGCAAGACATGTGTTGAAAATGTGGTGGTTTAGAGCTTAACTATGTAGTTGCTTGCTAAGTACTTAGTTGCATTCTCTAAGATGCTAGTTGCTCATGTAACTACTTGGTTACTTGCTCTTATCTACTAGCACATGGTTGCCCCTTGGCCCTCTGCTTGTTTCTTTGTCCGTTTATTGCTTAATTCGTTGATCGTTCGAGGGAATAACTCATTCGTTTCTAGTTAGGGTTTTACCGAAAACCTTCTTAATATTTCTAATACTATTCTTCATCTTTCTTAATACTTCTCGAATTTAAATTCCTTAATTCCCTTTTATAAATCCTTAAGTCTTGCAGTGTCCAGGGAAATCTCGGAGAAAATAAAAGTGCTCTTTTTCTGAATCCGACAGCTTTTACATACACTTATTTTCCCCCTGGATCACTAATACGAACTCAGAAATCCGTTCCGAATACCGGGTATAACATTATTATAATAATATTCCAAATTCCACCAAAATCACTATTCATCACTTATTTTTATTTAATTCCTATAATTAGGAAAATGAACCTGGTTCACCCTCGAGTGTTCCTTAACCTTTTTACGGAACCGCTGGGCTTATAATAGATATTGATTTGGATGACACAAGAATAATCTTACTTGGAGTAATCTTCTCATATTCTTAGGAGATAGATCATTCTTATCTATGTTGTCAACCAAAGGTATTCTGCATGACATATAATAATTGAATCCAAATCCATTCCATTCATTAAATAGACAGTCGTTACATCGCAGTCATAACCACTATTCATTCCCATATTATTACATAATAAAAAGTTTTAATTCTACCCAAAAATCTGGGTTCTTACATCACAAATTTTCAAAGCCAACAAATATCATCTTCATAGGTAACAAAATTCTTAAAGATGATGATGAATAGTGAATGAATAGTGTTTTATAAGTTTTAACTTTGTTTTAATGATTTATTTAGTTAATACAAGCCATACTAAGGTTGTTCAAGGTGTGCCCAAGGATTATTAAGGATATTAAAAGCTTCAAGGAGGTATAACTATGCTTGCTTCTTTGTATTTATGGTAGAAATTTAATTGGTTAGTAGCAAGTGATGTTAATGTAATGTTTATGATGAATATGTGTTCTAAATGGTTTGGGTTGATATGAGTTTTGTGTTGTGAACTTGGAACCATGGCTGGAATGTAGTCCACATGGTGTAGGGTTTGGATTGAGTGTGGAATGATGGTTTTGGAGTGGGTAAAATATGGAAAGTATGAAAGTACATCGGTTATAATGCCCGATTTTCGTTAGGATGTAAATTGCCCTGTTTTGGATCCCTGTACCGGACGGTACCCTACTGTCTAAGTTACCAATTGACCATGAGATGATAGAGCTTGGTTCATAGATCATTTTGATATAAGGTGCGTTAAAATCTGATGAACGGTTTAGGAGAAAAGTCAGTTTTATTGAAAGACGTTCGATAACCGAGAAAACGTAATTGTATCAACTTGGAGGCTAAAGTTACCATACTTAGACATTTTTATAAGTCACGAAATTTTGGGATAGTGTAGTAGAGTGGTCAGAGGACCCTTGACAGCTGACCTTACATTAAAATTCGAAATTTAAAATTTATAAGAAATTTTACAGTCGAGTGTGGTTGTTAGGTGAAATGGTGACAAACACTGAAATTTCGATTGAGCTTATAAATGGTTAAGTTCTTGAACCTTTGGGGTAATAATGATACGTTAAGCATATATTGAAGTGTAAAGGGTCTTGTTATACAAGAGGGTAGTGAGTAAGAGATGTGGTATTCTAACGACGGTCCTTTTGTGTTTATAGAAACTCCGGAAGAGGGACCAGCCATACTGTCAGGATACAGAAACCGAGGCAAGATCTTTCTATCAGTACTTTGAAAATTATCTACCTTCAGAATAATAATGATATCATGGAATGTATATACATATATGTGATGCTATTATTACTATATTGCAAAGAATATATTTCCTTGATTTTGGGAAATTAAGGAGAGATGGATATGATTTATGAAATATGAATATGGGGATGATTACGAATGGAACGAATATGCTCTATGGTAAAAGAGATATGAAAGAGAATGGTATCAGTTGTTATCTAGGGTTATATGGTTTATAATACTATATTAAAAATATTCTTTTAGTGTTATTGGTTGAATAAATATTATTTGATTATTATTTACTACTCTTAAAATAGACGGAATGTTTTATGAATATAAAAGCATATTTGAATTCTTAAATATAAAAGAGATATCTGAATCATAATCAAAGTGTTATGTTATATATATTTTATAGAAATAATGTGCGAGAATGGAAATGATATACGGGAATGGAAATGTGAAATGGTGTTGATAAATTGAATAATGATTTTATAAAAAGGGGGATTAGCAACAAACTTGCATAAGAGGCTGTGTCAGGGCTGTGTGCGACATAGTCTAGCATTCATGATTCGGCACGAAGATGCCAAGGGAGGATGTTAGCAGGTGGCCTTCCTCCAGGGAGGATGTTAGCAGGTGGCCTTCCTCCAGGGATGATGTTAGTAGGTGGCCTTCATTCCTTCTACCGGTAGTAAAAAGGGACGGGTACGGAGGACGACTGATCATCGTGCCTCACGTATTCGGCAACAGTGAAAACCCCCACAATTTTTGAATAAAGAATCAACGATAAAGTCAGATTGGTATACTGAAAAGAGAAAATGATATGAAACGATGGAATTATTGTTGTAGACGAAGAGAAACTGATTTTATATTAATTTATAAAATTATTGCATAAGAAGGAAATGAGAAGATGATAGTGAGAGATTTAAGCCAGTATTCATATTATCTTGAAATATTACACTGAAAGGGTATATTGATTGTTATATTATTTAAGAAGAGAAACTGATACTATATTATCTTAGATTTCTTTCTTATAATAGTAAGTGGATGATGTATTATTAAATAAGAGTTTTATTCTTTCTTAAAGTTTATAATTGGTTACCGCTTACATATGTATATACATGTATACTTGGTTACATTTTAAATTCTAGTTTACCATATTATCTTGCTGAGCTATTATAGTTCACTCTTGCTACTTATCTATATACAGCTAGGTATGCCAATACTACGCAGAACGCCCCGCAAGAGGGTAAGAGGAAGGCGACCTTCTAAGGGCACGTTAGCATCGATTCCGGAGGTAGTGATGAGGCAAACGGGTTCTGAGGGCTTATGTATAATTAAGTATGAAGACATGTAATAAACTTTTGGTTGTTGAAACGCTTCATGTCGAAGTGTTATTCAACAATGTACTTAAGTATGATCCTGGTTTGTAATAACTCTTTTAACTTTCAACTCTAAACTTTTGTTATGGTAAATGTTGTTCTCTGAGCATATGACTGGTGTGTGTGTGTTTTAGTGTGGGGTCAACTGTTTAAGCATTAAATGATATAAAAAAAAAATACCCAAGGGATATTGATATTGAATGGAAATCGGTCCGTGATGGCCCAGATTTTGACCCCGGATTTGGGGCTGTCACAGTTTGGTATCAGAGCTAAGAGTCATAATGCTCAAGAACAAGAGTGATAATAATAAATGTATCAGTTATAATATAAATTGTGAACTTCCATCAAGTTCAGGGGTGGTATATCGCAGGTAGTATTTAATTTAAGCATTGAATATAATTTTATAGATCGTTACTAATAGAATTTTATGTTTTATTATAGGGAGCGGAGATGGGTGACCCGGGTCAGGACCCCCAGTGGCTAGGACTACCCGAGCAGGAGATTAGAGACTTGCTGCTGGTAGGTGTAGAGGTTCCAGAGTATGCTATCACTGACCTCAGGAGGAGAGTTCGCGCGGAGGCCATGGAGAGATACGAGATCAGAGTGAGACTTGAGGAGACAGAGGAGCGCATGCAGAGGGATGCTGTAGCCATAGTGCCATACACTGGTAGACCCTATGTAGGACCTGATGGGGCAGGTCCTTCTCGGGTGCGGTCGGATATTCCTGAGGAGGAGATGCCCTTGCGTAAGAGGCCTAGGTTATCTGTTATACCTGAGGAGCCGATTGAGTGGAGGGACATTCACATGACTCCTACTCCTGTCCCACCTGTCCCAGTGCCATCACCTATACCATCTCCTTTACCTAGCCCTGACCCTTTTGAGGACCCAGTTGAGCAGTTCACTCCACCGGGACACTTTATCTTGTCAGAGGATGAGTTGGAGGATGACCCTTCCGAGGATGCGGACACGGAGCCAGTTCCTCCATCCCCACCATTTGCACCACCACCACCTCCACCAGTAGATACACCTCCACTTGTAGATGTACCTCCCCCAGTTGCTATGCCACCTCAGGAGGCACCTATATTTCCAGCTGGTCAGTTGCCAGCTATTCTCTTGTCAGAGTACTTTGTCCTACAGGGACAGCTGGAGGAGTCCCGCCGGACTATAGATACACTTGTGCAGAGGTTAGACAGAGCGAGAGGAGGAGGAGGGGTGATACCAGATGGGTTGTCTTTGGGCATAGTTAGTATCGAGCTACGGGCACTCGGTGATATTAGGAGGATGTTGGGAGACAGAGGGGATCCAGTATGGAGGGCTCAGATAGTTGATGTAGTCACCACTATGGTAGTGCAGATCAGAGACGTTATCAGAGCGGCGTTACCATGATTAGGAGTAGTAGTCTTGGACACTAATCAGACTAGTCATCTTGTGGATGTCATTTTGGGGATTAGGTTAGTTGTTTACTGTCTTAATCCCAGTCTGATTAGAGGACAGCTAGTAGTGATTTTGTTATAGCGAGTTAGTATGTACGGTTATGCTTTTGGGGTTTCGAACCTTGTACTCTATGATGTATGTATTGACTGGTAGTGTAGGATGTTATCCACAAGTTGTAAAATATTTATGTAAATTAATGAAGTTTATGTACTTTGCCTAATTTTATCATATTTTGATATTAAATGTTGAGATTTAAAAATATTGATATATATATGAGGTGATTGACTTAAATGAAAATGTTATTGTGCTAAAGGTACTAAGCTTAATTGTCAAAGTTGTATTATAATTAAATATTACTTGTGTGGAGTTAAAAATACTGGGATGCATAAATAAGTTAACTAATGATATAGTTGTGAATATATGGAAATGATGTATGTTGTACCCTAAATTTGGGTGATTAATGAAGAATATTGTTATATACAGAATCATGCCGCCTAAGCGTAATAATAGAATGAATGCAAGGGAAAATGAGAGAGAGGAAGGAAGTCATAATAGGCAGGGTGAAAACGCTCATAATGAACAAGATCACGAGGAAGAAGAAGATGAATCAACTGGTCAACAGGGAAATCAGGGTGGTGACCCTTTTAACCAATTTATGGAACTATTGAGGCATAATTTAGTTAACCCACAGAATCCCCAACAACCACCTGTTCTTCCCAATCAAGCAGCTAACTCCTTTCGTGCCTTTAAGTCATTAAAACCCCCAGAGTTTGAGGGAACTGTTAACCCAGTAGTAGCCAGAGCCTGGTTAAAAGAGATGGAAAAAGCTTTTGAGATACTGAGGATAGAGGAAGACCAGAAAATAGTTTTTGCAGCCTATCTCTTAAAGGGAGAGGCAAATTACTGGTGGGAAACAAAAAAGAATCTAGAAGGAGCGGGAGTGATAACCTGGGAGCGTTTCACTAGGGTGTTCTTAGAAAAGTATTCCCCTAGGTACCTGGAGAACCAAATGGAAATAAAGTTTCTAGAGTTAAAACAGGAAAACCTATCAGTGGCAGAGTATGAAACTAAATTTACAGAACTGTCTAGGTTTGTTCCTGAATTTGTGCGTACTGAAGAACAAAGAGCAAAAAGGTTCCAACAAGGATTGAAACCATGGCTACGAACGAGAGTGGCACCATTTGAGTTGACTGATTATGATGCGGTGGTTCAGAAGGCATCTATTATCGAGGCCGAGAATGAACAAACCCAATTAGGTCGAGAGAACAAGAAAAGAAAATTTGAGGGTCCAAAGGGAGGTTCAAGTGAGGGAAGCTACTTTAACAAATTTGGTAAAGGACAAAAACCCCAGTTTGGAGGAAAGTCAGGGAATAATAAGGCTACCAGTGAGACTGTGAATCAGGGTGGTAGATCCACAGGAACCTTTCAGTCTAATCAATTGCGATCACCATTTCCAGATTGTAACACGTGTGGTAGGAAGCATACAGGAGTGTGTAGAGCGTTAGAAATAAATTGCTTTAACTGTGGACAGAAAGGACACTACCTTAGCCAGTGCCCATCGGCTAATACCAATCCTAAGAGGGACGTCAAGTGTTACCAGTGTGGGAAACTAGGACACATTGCCAGAGATTGCCGTTCTGGGGGATCATCCGCGCCAGAACAGAGTGTGACTGCTTCAAACAGTCCTACTGCTAGAGTGTATAACATGACTTTAGGAGAGGCATTGAGAAAGCCGGATACAGATGCAGGTGAACATTTTTTTTAGTATTTAAATCTTTAGTGTAAATGTTTAGTTAGGAATCAATATGGTCAATGAATGGTATAGGTAGGTTGACAATCTAGATAAGGAAAATCAGTATCTGTTAGGGGTTAGAAATTCTATGAAAAGGAGAATAATAGTATTTTGGGGGTAAACCACAGACTTGTTTACATACGAACAGGAAATATATATTATAGGTAGTATTTTCTTTCAATTGTTTCAAAGAATCTTATTCTAGTCGGATTTTTGGAAATTTTACAGAGACAAGATATAATAAGATCGAAGTATGTATATTTTATGTCATGATAGAGATCAACATAGGGATAAGTCATAAGTGAGATACACTACCATTCAGGGGAGGCCAATGTGGTGGCCGATACCCATAACCAAAAGAGGAATATTGATGAATGACAAGCAAGTTTATGTTGGTGTATTCTGTGCAAACAAGATAGAGATATTATGAAGGAAAAAGGATGGAGAGAGCGGTATAGAAGTTATAAGGTGTAAATGAAAAGGTATCTATGGACCTTTCTGACGTGATTCCGGGACGGAATCCTTTTAAGGGGGGAAAGATGTAATAACCCTAACTTTAGTAATGCTACAGTGGTCACATGAATAGTAAATTTCGAGGATTTAAAGAAATGGTATATAAGTACTCTATAATGGAAACATAAAATGAATAAACAGAAACCATATTAGTGTTGTACAATGGAAATAAGTGACTCGAAATGACGTTAGATTTCAGAAATTCCTAAAACATGGATTTTGAGGATTTTGATTTCGAATAAGCTTCTATTGGATATTAAGGAGCATGGAAATATTATAAGAATTGTGTATTGAGGGATTAGTGAAAGTTAGATTAAACCAAGGGATTATCAAAGCAAGGAAATGCCAGGGGAAAATGAATTGTTAAATGGTTTCAAAACCACTGAGATAATGAGGTACATTCGGAACGAATCACAATTAGACGAATATGGAGATTAAGCAACCAAGATTAGTAATATAACAAGGATACATACCATATTATTAGTATCCAAGATTATTAACATTATACTTAGAAAATCAAGAAATGGGATTTACTGGATCATCAAAATGACATCACTTTCCATTAATTTGTTTTAAGGGGCAAATTAGTACTTTTGCTTGGTTTTAACCACAAATATCTTTACAAGCTTCCAAGACAAGCTAGATTAAGAAGTAGTTAGCAAGATAAGATCAAAATCCAAGAGCAAAAACCTCTCCCCTTCTTCATTACTCCATTCGACCCTTTCAAGAAAAAAAAAATCCAAAACCCTAGCTAGCTTCAAGATCAATTCAAGAGAAAAATCATGGAGTTTCTTGGAGGTTAGGAAGGAGTACTCACAAAGTTTCAAAGGCAACCAATATCATCTTCATAGGTAACAAAATTCTTAAAGATGATGATGAATAGTGAATGAATAGTGTTTTATAAGTTTTAACTTTGTTTTAATGATTTATTTAGTTAATACAAGCCATACTAAGGTTGTTCAAGGTGTGCCCAAGGATTATTAAGGATATTAAAAGCTTCAAGGAGGTATAACTATGCTTGCTTCTTTGTATTTATGGTAGAAATTTAATTGGTTAGTAGTAAGTGATGTTAATGTAATGTTTATGATGAATATGTGTTCTAAATGATTTGGGTTGATATGAGTTTTGTGTTGTGAACTTGGAACCATGGCTGGAATGTAGTACACATGGTGTAGGGTTTGGATTGAGTGTGGAATGATGGTTTTGGAGTGGGTAAAATATGGAAAGTATGAAAGTACAGCGGTTATAATGCCCGATTTTCGTTAGGATGTAAATTGCCCTGTTTTGGATCCCTGTACCGGACGGTACCCTACTGTCTAAGTTACCAATTGACCATGAGATGATATAGCTTGGTTCATAGATCGTTTTGATATAAGGTGCGTTAAAATCTGATGAACGGTTTAGGAGAAAAGTCAGTTTTATTGAAAGACGTTCGATAACCGAGAAAACGTAATTGTATCAACTTGGAGGCTAAAGTTACCATACTTAGACATTTTTATAAGTCACGAAATTTTGGGATAGTGTAGTAGAGTGGTAAGAGGACCCTTGACAGCTGACCTTACATTAAAATTCGAAATTTAAAATTTATAAGAAATTTTACAGTCGAGTGTGGTCGTTAGGTGAAATGGTGACAAACACTGAAACTTCGATTGAGCTTATAAATGGTTAAGTTCTTGAACCTTTGCGGTAATAATTATACGTTAAGCATATATTGAAGTGTAAAGGGTCTTGTTATACAAGAGGGTAGTGAGTAAGAGATGTGGTATTCTAACGACGGTCCTTTTGTGTTTATAGAAACTCCGGAAGAGGGACCAGCCATACTGTCAGGATACAGAAACCGAGGCAAGATCTTTCTATCCCTACTTTGAAAATTATCTACCTTCAGAATAATAATGATATCATTGAATGTATATACATATATGTGATGCTATTATTACTATATTGCAAAGAATATATTTCCTTGATTTTGGGAAATTAAGGAGAGATGGATATGATTTATGAAATATGAATATAGGGATGATTACGAATGGAACGAATATGCTCTATGGTAAAAGAGATATGAAAGAGAATGGTATCAGTTGTTATCTAGGGTTATATGGTTTATAATACTATATTAAAAATATTCTTTTAGTGTTATTGGTTGAATAAATATTATTTGATTATTATTTACTACTCTTAAAATAGACGGAATGTTTTATGAATATAAAAGCATATTTGAATTCTTAAATATAAAAGAGATATCTGAATCATAATCAAAGTGTTATGTTATATATATTTTATAGAAATAATGTGCGAGAATGGAAATGATATACGGGAATGGAAATGTGAAATGGTGTTGATAAATTGAATAATGATTTTATAAAAAGGGGGATTAGCAACAAACTTGCATAAGAGGCTGTGTCAGGGCTGTGTGCGACATAGTCTAGCATTCATGATTCGGCACGAAGATGCCAAGGGAGGATGTTAGCAGGTGGCCTTCCTCCAGGGAGGATGTTAGCAGGTGGCCTTCCTCCAGGGATGATGTTAGTAGGTGGCCTTCATTCCTTCTACCGGTAGTAAAAAGGGACGGGTACGGAGGACGACTGATCATCGTGCCTCACGTATTCGGCAACAGTGAAAACCCCCACAATTTTTGAATAAAGAATCAACGATAAAGTCAGATTGGTATACTGAAAAGGGAAAATGATATGAAACGATGGAATTATTGTTGTAGACGAAGAGAAACTGATTTTATATTAATTTATAAAATTATTGCATAAGAAGGAAATGAGAAGATGATAGTGAGAGATTTAAGCCAGTATTCATATTATCTTGAAATATTACACTGAAAGGGTATATTGATTGTTATATTATTTAAGAAGAGAAACTGATACTATATTATCTTAGATTTCTTTCTTATAATAGTAAGTGGATGATGTATTATTAAATAAGAGTTTTATTCTTTCTTAAAGTTTATAATTGGTTACCGCTTACATATGTATATACATGTATACTTGGTTACATTTTAAATTCTAGTTTACCATATTATCTTGCTGAGCTATTATAGCTCACTCTTGCTACTTATCTATATACAGCTAGGTATGCCAATACTACGCAGAACGCCCCGCAAGAGGGTAAGGGGAAGGCGACCTTCTGAGGGCACGTTAGCATCGATTTCGGAGGTAGTGATGAGGCAAACGGGTTCTGAGGGCTTATGTATAATTAAGTATGAAGACATGTAATAAACTTTTGGTTGTTGAAACGCTTCATGTCGAAGTGTTATTCAACAATGTACTTAAGTATGATCCTGGTTTGTAATAACTCTTTTAACTTTCAACTCTAAACTTTTGTTATGGTAAATGTTGTTCTCTGAGCATATGACTGGTGTGTGTGTGTTTTAGTGTGGGGTCAACTGTTTAAGCATTAAATGATATAAAAAAAAAAAACCCAAGGGATATTGATATTGAATGGAAATTGGTCCGTGATGGCCCAGATTTTGACCCCGGATTTGGGGCTGTCACATAGACCATAGGGGTTAGGGGTCGAACCTGGCTAAAAGTCTATGTGTTCTTTATTTTCTGCTCTTTACTTACTGCTTGCATTTAGCTTACTGTTTCTGCACTTTACTGTACTTGTTATCTGTGCATTCAGCATACCATTTGTCTCTGCATAAAACGAAATCAGTAAGCTGTTTCTGGTAATTTTTAAAATCAGACTTAGTTAGATATAGTTAGCCATTTACACCTATTCACCCCCCTCTAGGTGTGCATTTTCATTTGGTATCAGAGCTTTGGTATACTAACAATTCTGTAACAGGAAAGTATTCGATCATAATGGCTGAAAACTATCCCGAAGGAAAATCTGATTTTAGGCATCCACTTCTTCATGGCACACACAACTACCACTGGTGGAAAAGCAGCATGGAAACTCACTTATCCAGAGATCCATTAGTTCTGAGAGTTGTGCAAAAAGGTCCATATGTCTTTCTTGATAAGGATGGAAAGCCAAAGGATGTTGATGATCTCACTCCGGATGAATTAATCAAACTTGGCTACAATGGAAAGGCAAGGAGTTCTCTTATGAATGGTTTGAACCAGGCTGAATATGATAAAGTATCTTCACTCAAATCTGCAAAAGAAATGTGGGATGCTTTGGAGACTTATCATGAAGGTTCGAAATCTCTAAAGAAGGTGAAACTTAGCAAACTAATGAATGATTTTGGAAACTTCAAGCTTAATGAAGGTGAAACTATCAAGGATAGTCAAGCACGGTTTCAATTTACTATAAACTCACTGAAGAGGCTTGGGAAATCTATACCACAAGACGAAATCAATATGAAGGTATTGAGTGCAGTACCATTTATCTACGAAGCCAAAGTTACTGCCTTGGAATCCTCACCACTTATTGATACTATGGATCACTTGGCTGTATTTGCTGAGCTAGAGCAATTTGAAAGCAAGATAAATGGAAATCAGGTGGGAAGTTCAAGTGTTAAAGCTCCAACAGAAATGATGAAGAATATGGCTCTCCATTCTAAAAACAGCAAGCCAATTGACTCTAATGGTGAATCTGATTCAGATGAGGAACTTGCACTTATTTCAAAGAAGATCAAGAGGCTGATAGAAAAGAAAAATATGATGAAAAGGGAAAGAGGTGGTTTCTACAACAACAAGAAAGGCTCAAAAGACTCTAAGGAGGAAACTTGTTTCGAATGTGGCAAGCCAGGGCATTATAAAAGGAACTGCTACAAACTAAAGTCAAAACAGCCTACTATTTTCAAGGACAAGAAGAAATCAAAGGCTCTACTGACTTGGAGTGATGATGATTCAGATTCCAGTAATGACTCAAGTGAAGAGATGGTGAACTTAGCACTTGTTGGAATGGAAGATGAATCTATTCTTTGAAATTCAGAAGGAGTGTTTGCTGAAACTGATTCTGAAGAGGATCAGAGTGAGGTAAACTCTTTTAATGATTATATTTCTTCAGATGATACTTTGTTAGATTCACTAACCATGCAGGAACAAAATAGTGTTACAGTTGAAGAACACATGGCACTAAAGGCTGAAATCGGCAAGCTGACTAATAAGAATGCCTATTTATCCAAAATGGTAAAAGATCTGTTGCCAAAAATGGAAGAATGGGATTCAACTTCATTCAGTAAAGCTACAGAGATCAAGGAACTAAATATTAAGAACAGACATTTAGAGGCTAATGTCAAGTTACTTGAAAAGAGAAACAAGACCTTGACTGAAGAAATCAAAGAGCTAAGGTCTGATGTCAAAACTAAAGCTAAAGCATTGGAATCATACAAAATGAAGGAATCTAGTCAAGCCGAATCCTCAAAAACTGCTGAAAAGAGAGTTCAGCAAGCTGAACTCATCAAACAGCAAGCTGAAGTGATCACCCTCCTAGAAACAGAAGTTAAAGATCTCAAGAAGGGCATGGAAACTTTTGTTCAAGGTGAAGACACTTTAAAAACAATGATGAAGAAAGCAAATGTACCTTTTGTAAGAACCCCAAATTTTCGGTAGAATTAATTTTTTTTTTTATATTGATGAAAGAAAGAACAGTGATTCCGACTACGAGGTATTAACAGTTCTAAGGAATGAATGTTGAATGGATATAGATTCAATGATTACATGTCAGGAAGAATGCAATGGGTTGACAACTTAGATTAGAATAATCTGTCTCCTAGGAATATAAGATATGGGAATTCCAAATAGGAGAGCTATCCTCATGTCATCCAGATCGGTATCTGTTATTAGTCCAGTGGTTCCGTAAAAAGGGTTAAGGAACGCCCGAAAGAGAACAAGGACATTTTGTAAACATAAGGAATAAAAAGAGAATAGGCCATGAATAGTGTTTTCGATGGAAATAAGAATATTATTAGACGACGCTATATAGAAGTATTCAGAACGGATCTCTGAGTTCGTATTGGTGATCAGTGGACGAAATAATTGTATGTAAACGATATCAGATTCAGAAAAATAACACTTTTATTTTCTCCGAGATTTCCCTGGGCACTGAAGGATTTAAGGATTTATTTAAAAGATTTGAGGGATTTAATTCAACAATTATAAAGGATGATTAAAGATATTAGTATAAATATTAAGAAGGTTTCCGGTAAAACCTTAACGAGAAATATTCAAGATAATCCTCCGAACGATTATTGAAATGGAGTAATAAACGGACAAAAGAGTAAGCAGGGAGACTAGATGCATGCATGTGTTAATAGAAAATATCTAGCAACCATATAGTTACAAGAGCAACTAGAGCACTTAGCAAGCAAACCAACTAGTTAGCTTATACACCTCATCCAACCAAAACAACCAATACTTATCTCTTGGAAATACATCATCCCTTGCATCATCACCTTAATAAAGCTACTTTAACACAAGATATTATCAAACACACATCACTTTATGCATTATTGTGCAAGAGAAGCCAAGCAAACTTCATTTTCTCTCCATTCTTCTAAACCGCACAACAAAACACCTCCAAGAAGAAAATTCATATCTCCATTTCTAGCCATGATAAAATCACCAAACTTTAACCACAGCTCCCTCATATCATGGAGAACATTCGCTCAAAATCTCATGGCCATCTAATGAGTATAGCCTAGTGAAATCACCTCCCCAAGTTGAAGAAACAAACTGTCCAGATTCATGACAGTTTCTGTGACAATTTTCAAATGGCCATATCTCGTTCATTTCTAAATGGAATTTCGTGTTCTTTATATGTTTGGAAAGCTGTGAAGATGCTCTACAACTATTCTTTAGAAGCCTCGTTCAGAAAAGGTCGGTAAGGGCCTCGTTTTTCATGTTCTTCCAACTGAGTTATAGCAGATCCGAAAATTCTAAGAATGTTCTTGATGTTTGTTGTTAGATTAAGCTTGGTTAAGGTTATACAAGGATTAATCAAGGCTTAGTAAGGTCTCTGCATCCTCCATGGAAGGTATAACCCTCATAAACCCTAGATCATACTTTGAGTTTTGTGATTGTTCTTAGTGATCTTAGATGCGATTTGATTATAATGATGATATAAGCATGATTGTGTAGTAGATTTAATTGATTTAAGAGATAGGATGTATATGGTGGTGAGATCAGTGGTATTATGGACTGGTTATGATGTATGAATTCCCGGTGTGGCTTGGTTGATGTTTGGTCGTGATTTAAAAATTTGGAAACGTCCGATTTATAGCCGTCGTAATGCCCGAATTTCGTTAACCTTAAGAAACCAAGCATCACAGTTGATAAAACTCACTGCCTAGCTTCGTAAACTGCCATGATAAGATAGATCATGTTACAAGCTTCGTTTTGATATAAAATTCGTATGAAATGGACTTACGGTTTAGGAGTTATGATTAAATTCGTAAAAATGGTTCGAAACCGTAAATGGAAGTTCGTAACTGAAATTGGATTCCTTTAATACTACTAAATCAGTGGCGAGTCTTGATAATTAAATATTAGAGGTAAAGAGGAAGGTGTGAGAGAAAACCACATGTCAAATGGATCGTTTTCCGATTTGATAAAAATGTTTGAATCAAGGTTAAACGCGAACGAACCCCTAGAAGCATACTTGGTTATGACTTTGGTAAATGACTTAGAAAACGGGCGATAAATCTTGAGGTATAATCTTGGTTCGTAAATTACCGACCTTAGAACTTACATGACTTAAGTATATACCAAGTGTAAGTATAGTGACATGCCTTAGTAGCGGACGAATGTCGGGTCATAAGTGATAATAAAAGAGAGTTACACTAAGAGGTGTATAACGAGATAACGTGACCACGTGTTTCGACTTAAGTTAAGTGTATACTTAGCCTTTTAAAAAGTGTTAAGTGATTGACCTCGGTTATTGTGACTATTTATAGATCACGGGAGTGACACGAGGCACACTACCCCTACAGGATTACCAGGCAAGTCTTCAAAACTTTGAAGCTGTTGTTTTGATAATATATATATATATATATGATTCTGTTTACGTATGCCATAGCATGCATGCTTGTTTTCAAAGTATATTGGAATACTTGTTCCCTGAGTTGATATTGGCCTATAGACTAGATATGAATTATCAGTTATAAGCCGGATTGTTGCATTAAGACCCTTAGTGAAGGGCGTATGATATTCATTCTTTAAATATAGACCGGGAGTCGGTATTTGAGATATAGAGATAGTCGTGGAAACCCGGAGGGATTCTGAGGACTGTTATTTATGAACATTATTTATATTTCCGTAAAGTATTAATTACTTGGAAATTATTCGAGGAATGTTATTTAAACATTATCTCAATCGGGAAGTACTATATGAATATTATTTTGAATATTCATTCGAGTTTATTTATTTACATAGTATTAATTTTTAATATTCATTTGAGCTTAAATTATTTAAATGAATATTAGTTTCGAATATTCATTTAGAGTTTGTTTATTTAATGAATAAGTACTTTGATATTCCTTGGAATTTTATTTATTAAATGAATATTACTTTCGAATATTCATTTAAGGTTTTATGTACTTGACGAATATTATTTTAAAATATTTATTGGAAGTTCTATTTACCTAAGGAATATTATTTCGAATATTCCTTTAAGGTTTTGATTACTAAATGAATATTATTTGGATATTCATTTAGAATATTAATTATTAAATGAATATTATTTTCAAATATTCATTTAAGATTTGAATTATTTATGGAATATTATTTCAAATAATTATTTGAGTTGTTTATCATTTTCGATATTCATTTGAGGATTTATTTATTTAAAGAATATTATTTTGAATATCCATTTAAGAAGAGATTTATTTGGTAAATAATTCTATATATTCATTCGAGGATTACTTACGAGCAATATTATGATTTATTAATATTCCTTAATTATTATTGGTTTAATAAATATTCTTGGAATATTTAATTAAATTCTTTTTACAATGATTTATATTATTCAAAGACTATCTTTCACCTTCAGATATTATGCAAAATATTTCTGAGATTTTTTATGATTATTTTATCAAGGAAAGGTTCTCAAAACCCTATTTTCCGTTTAAGTCTATCTTATAGGAAGACTTAAACACTCGCTCAAACTTCCAAATATAAGGGGACCTTACTTGAGAATTGTTATTTATTTTGTGTGACTGCCCGGTCATAAATCTTTTGATATTATCCTTTTCACTCGCAACTTGGTTGCTGTTCATTGATTGAATCCTTGTGTTACCTCCTCATCATTCGAGGAGTAAGATTGTTAGAACAAGTCGATATCCGTTAACGAGCATTGGCTCGGGAAATATTGGTGAATTTTCCTTTCCAATTAGATAAGACTACTTCGTGGAGTCTTATCAACAAGTATTATACTTGGGGAAAGGGGGACAAACTTTATGTTTCAGAGTTATGGACGTTAATTGAACTAGGAGACGCGTAAGTGGTCGAGTGGCACCGACCCAGCAATGGCCCAACCGTTGGCCGGGGGGTTCCAGAGGGCGGGCGATCCGTCGGTACTTCCTTCAACATGTAGAGAACAAATGATGGGGCGCATGACATGCGACTGATCATCGTAAATGTTGTGGCTCCTGGCGCGGCAATTCTCCCGTATTAGTTCATCTTTCAATATTGGAAATTTTCTGCAACACTATTTGTGTTGGCAGGGTTGAAAAGTGTTTAAAACTGGAATTGCAATATTTTCCTGCAAGTTCCTCTTTCATGAAAATGATGCTATCTTGCTTATCTTTGGCATAGCAAATATTTCCACAGAGAATATAATTTGAGTTACCTGGTAACTTCATCTTTTATACCATCCTGGCACTATGTTCGTTAATGCATGGCATATGGTTTTAAAGATACTTTTGAACTGTTATATATTATATTTCAGTTACATATTATCTTTGGTGGGCTATTGCTCACCCTTGCTTTATTTATTATATCACAACAACATTTAGGTCAGATGGCCGTACAAGGTGCACTTGGTACGAGCAGGTGACCGTCACCAGAGGATATTACTGGAGGTCCTAGCTGCCATTGCTGAGGAGAAGCTATTGGTAGGCTAGTTGTTAGATTTGTATAATAAAGGTATTTATTATATGACACATACATATGGATGGCAAAGAGCATGTAATAGTTATATTGTAATTCTTTGGGTTGTAAGAACTCAATCTTGTGATTAATAAAATTTGGTAGTTACTCTGATTTCATCTCTGGGACTATAACGGGTGTGTTGTGTTGTTGTTTGGGGTCACAAGGTTGTAATTTCAATTATATTGGTTTTGTGGATGGGAATTGAGACCGTAACGACCAGATCCCTGACCCCGGATCTGGGGATGTTACAGAAATGGTATCAGAGAGAGCGTTATAAATCCCAGAGATGACGTGACGTTAAAACAATAAATTCACTAAGATAATAAGAACTCTTGCCAAGTTCATAGTCGGACTACCTAATGTAGTGCTGACATATAAAACCCGTATGGGAACTATTAAGTATCATGATAGTAACTTAGTTCGTTTTCGTACCAACTAGTAAGGAGACAGACCTTGAGGCGTACGAGCAGCAGCGCGATGATACTTGATTATATGCTGACGATCGGATGGTGGATTCGATAGAGCACCCTACTAAGGACCTGGAAGAAGTTCAAACAGAAGAGGAGAATCCTGTTAAAGACAGGGAAGTTTACCCTCGACGATATGAGAGCTGCAGCCAGGGAGACAGTAAGAGTTAAGATTATAGTGCTCAGAGAAGTGAGCATAAAGAACTGAGATATTATTGATGAGGATTAAAGAGAAATATTGGATTCAAAACCGGACTGCCGTATGAATGCCAGCAAGTAAGACGAATTGGAAGGATCATCTGAGATCTTATATGGAGATATATAAAGATCCTTAGAGACCTTCAGACTAATAAGAAAAGAGTTAGAATGGCACATGATTATCAAAGACATCGATAGAGGATGGGGAGCGGAGTCTCCAAGAGCAGTTAAGATAAAGGCGATAAGTGCCATATCATTTGATAATGGGTTAAGTGTGAATATTGTCAATAATAATTTGACAGGAGAAGGCAGATTTCATAGGTTAAAAGTTAATGAAACCAAATTGAAATTGATGAGGTGGTTTTCTTCAGTGAGAAGTCCATTTTATGAATGGATCAGCTTAGAAATTAAAGACATTGGCAAGTGATGGCCTGAGTGGATAAAGTTACATATGGAAGTAGTAAGCAAGACAATGATCTCAGAACCTACAAGAGGACAAGACCTGTGAGTCAATGATAGAACCTGTAACAAGACTATCGTCAGAGGCCAAGAATAGGGTTATTTTAACTCAATGGAAAGATGAACCAGAAACATTAGATGCATGTGATTCAAAGGAATATTAATTCTTTCTTTTCCTTGAATGGATCATGGTAGTTACCTTAAGTTATTCCGACATTGAATCGTGAATGGATCAAGTAAGACACTCAGTGGCTAAGATGTAATTGAGAATGTGTTATAGATGAAATCTAAAGGAGCAAGTGTATACCAAGTTCTCGGAGTATGAGATCTGGCATAGTTTTAATGGAATATTAAAAATGAGGTTCAGTTATTAGGACATACGATCAATATTAAGCAGTGTTGGTTAACCTTGCCAAGTTAAAGACAGTTTCAAATGGAGAAAGGTCAACCACACCAACAGGAGTGGGAAGTTTCACAAGATTCACAAGGTATTACCCAAGATCTGTTCAGAACTTTACAAAGATGCAGTCCCGTAACCTAACTTATTTGTAAGATTAAAAAGTCTAAATGGACAGGAGAAATGTGAGAAAATCTTCCTGGAGCTAAAAGATAAAACCGGTAACGACCCAACATGGATGTTGCCTAATGATTGTGTGATATATTGTGATGCACCCCATACAGGTTTAGGTGGCATCAACTACTAGGACGAATATGTATCGGGAAGATGTGGCATGTTTCAGTTGAAACTTTGAATTCCCTCCTATGGAATATATATTAGGTTTCTTTTCAGTGGTTAAATTTCCAACTTTATGTCAATCATTTCGTTATTATAACTGTGTATGGTTCGGACCGCTTGGTTGTTCCTAGAAATATTCTTCGGGTATGGAAATGGACCTTCTTAGTATTACCAGTGGGTGGATAGATTGACTATAATTTCCCTAATTTTGGGAAGGAATTCGACACATTTTTGGCAAACTTTGTCTTTCTGATTATCAGAAGACGCCACTGAAAAGAGTGAGAACTAGAGCGAACCTTGTGATTGGGTAAGGTAGCTGTCGTATGGATTGAGGGACAGACCCCGATTATTACGATTGATTATAGAGATAAAAATTATGAAGTTGAGATTGGCGGAAAAAGGGAAGTGTAATTAAGGAACAAGTCGGACTAAGAAATTCCGGGATTGACTTAAATGAAAAGGCTGTTATGCCAGAAGTGTTAAGCTTTCGTGGCACATGGAATTTATAAGAGTAGTTGAAAAGATATATAAAAAACAGGTGACCGGAGATGGTACCGAGAAGTCGATTGAGACTTATATGGAGTAAGGTTTTGAAAAGATCAAAAGGTATCAAAGAAGAAGGCACCGTGCCGGAAATTGCTAGAAAAGTAATGCTATTCGCCAATCCCTAAACGCACATATTTTAGTGTGGCTAGTTGAGGCCAAGTCACAAAGGATTATCAAGTGACTAGATCAGCAATGAAAGGACAAAGCGGGGTTGCTTCTAACCAAGCGCCAACCGCGAGAACTTTTGATGTAAAACGAATTGAGATACATGATGATGGATTTTATAAATAACCTGGATGTATTAGGACTAAGAATGGTGACCAATAAATGTTATAAAGATTGTAAGAGATAGTGCAGTGTGAGGCATAAATGATATTTGAAGCTTAGTGCCTCAAGAAGAGCAATAGATAATAAGAGATTCACTTTGAACACGACCAATATCTTCCAGAACATCCTTGCTACCATTACCAAGTTCTCTAAGAACGAGCACTTAGACATATGTTGTCTTTTGGAAGATCATATAGACTGACATTCGTTTGAAAGAAAAGTTTAGCATTAAGCTACCTATAGCTTATTAAGATGAGAATGATTGAAAAGAAAACCTTATTAAGGATATATGATTTAATTGCCAATTTCAGGATGTAGTTATTCCTTGAAAATAGAATCGGGGATAGAATATCCGTAAATTAAGATGAACCCTGGGAATGCACAAAGGATGGCATTACCCCTAATAAAGACCGTGTGAAATTCAGATGATATAAGTTGAATTGACCAAGGTAACAATAACCTGTAAGGATTTGTGAAAGGAGTCTCGAAAAGTGCATAGACAGAATTGTTATAGAATTGATTGATGATGTTTGATATACCCTGTACCCAGAAGATACAGGAGGAATGATGAGGATGACCCAAGAAACCTTATAAGGGAAGAGGTAATGTTCTGAACTTCAAAAGGGAAGTTTGGTAAGGAATGTATGACATAGTAACAACAAGGCCAGATGAAGCATGTGTGAAACCATGAGAAAGTATGGATTGAACCAATAAGGTGGAGATTATCCTAAAATAAGAAAGGACTAAGATAAGAAATATCCTAGGTATGATTGGGAGTAACTGTAGTAAAGTTCACACATAAAAGTTGAAGCAATGACTTATGGAAAAAGAATGGAATATGTTTTCTCTCATTCAGTAGAGTTCAAGGGAGAATGCTTTCACCCTAAGTTGGAATAGGCCCAGAAAACCTTGATTGCAAGAAATAATTATTATCAAGAAAGGCCAATAAGGTGGCCGACACTTTAAGCATAAAGGAGCGCTATAAATGCTCATACCAAAGGAACAGAATGATAATGTAAAGGACCTTGAAGGTCATAATGTGGTAGAGGAAGCTACATTCCCTCTGATGATTCTGCGAGGATCAATTATAAGGATAGTTTAAGTAAAGATTCGATTCATGATGTTGCCGGTAGCACATTACCGATATTAGGAGGTTCTGCGATAGGTCAGACCAAATACCCCAAGAGACTCGCTTTCCTTTTAGGAAGAGAGAGGGGAGATTGGGTAATGAGGGATGATTGAATACAGGAGGTAGATCGACTTTCTATAAAGGGAATAAAAGGAAGGATTGGACCAACAAGGGGTTGATAGTAGATAACTAGAAACAAAGACGATACTGATATTGTTAAGCTAAAATGGCATATTGATGAATGACAAGCAAGTTTATGTTGGTGTATTTCTGTGCAAACAAGATAGAGAATAATAGGTTGGAGAGTCGTAATGCTGAAAAGAACCCCTGTGAAAAGAATCAAGGAGACTGGGAAAGTGATTATGTAAACAGTTAAGCTTCCAGTCTTCTACTGAAGACATATGATTAATAATCTTACCAACCTGTCATACCTGTGATGCTTGAAGCTCTTCTGCAATTTTATCTACTTCATGTGAAAATTACATCTAGTTTAGGAAGTATTCCTTATGGGTAAGGAATAGTGGTTATTTTGCCTTCCTGAGGGATGGTGATTTGGCAATTATGAAACCCGTAGGATTAGATACTAAAGCACTATGTAAATGAACACGATGGTGATTCAACCATGGACTACATTAACGTAGTGGTGATTCTTCTAAGAAATTAGATGATAACAACTGTGGAAATGTCGGAATGAAAGACAGATAGATTGTATTGAATCCAAGTTAAAGAAATCATCCAGGTTTATTTCGGATGGTTTAATTTTGGGAACGACATGATGCTTGAAATAAATGATAATGCCATGATAGTTCATAGAGTGATTATAGCATAAATGGAAACCAAGTGACTGGTAGAAATGAATATAGAACTGAGAATCAATAAAGAAGTAGATATGCGGACTCCTGAGAAACCCCAGAAATGAGGTTAGAAAAGTATAAGATTGACATTGGAGATATCGGTCATAATGGAAAGCAGAAATTTAAAGCATAAATGACATAAAGATTAACTCATGTTAAGTTTGGAAAAGTCGAGGAAATTTGGAATAGATGGATTGAGTAATAAAGAGACTCATGGAACGAGAAAGTGAAATCTAGATGGTTGAACCAAGGAAAGTTTGACCCCAAACGTGTTACGCATATTGAGTAAAGGTGACGAGTGTTCCACTAATAGGATGACTGTGGAGTTAAATAACAGAAGTGAATGAGAATCAGATGATAAGATGGATGTGATTGATAAAGAAAAGATAGGGAGATAATTATGAAATGTGAAGCAAGGGGTTCTATGAATGAATTGATGAATGGGTTTTTCTAGCAAACTCTCGGGATGACAACCTGATGGTGTTAGTATTATGAATATGAAAGAGCCAGTGGCATGGAATGCCAGTAACAATAATATCAAGCGAGAAATCCAAGATTTAACCTGAGAGGTTGAAGGATTTTCCAAAAGTAAGTGATGCTAAGATCGAATCAGGGAATAGGTCCATTGAATGATGGGCAGAGCAGCGAGGACATGTTGACATGTGAGATTACGCTAAAATAGTATTTAATGCGAATACGATTACTTCTTCTCCGATAAACCTCTATAGTTCAGAGGTAAAATTCTAAATATGATATTTAAAATTTTCTATAATTCTTTGAAATTCATTTCTTTTCTTTCCTTTTCTCTTATTTATCTTCTTCTACATTGAGAAGAACAACCCTTTAAGGAGGGGAGGTACTGCTACGTGACTACCTGTCTATGTGATAGGAGTCTAAGTGGAGTACCATAACTTGTCTAAATTGCTTGTCAAATACTAAAGGCTGGCCACCTTCTGTACTAACTATGCAATAGGACAAATGTTCATTGATCACAGCGATCTCTCAATAAATTCTTCTAAATTCTATATATTGATCGAGATTGCGAAGATTAAAACGATCAGGAAATGCGTAGTTACGAGTGATGTTATCTCCGAATTCACAGCGCGATAGTGATACCGAAGTCATTGCCGATACCAATAAGGAAAATAGTATATGACTGGGTAAGAGCATAACCCGGATAGTGTGTTGTACGAAAAGTAGCAGAGATTGAAGAAAAGGGTAAAGGATGTATTGTAGCACTAGTAAGATGTGCTGAAAAAGGATTGGGATTGATTAAGGATTGACTGGAGAATTGGAAAGTGAAATAACCAACAATACCCAATTGTCTTCTACCTGATTCCGGGACGGAATCCTTTTAAGGAGGGGTGACTGTAAGAACCCCAAATTTTCGGTAGAATTAATTTTTTTTTATATTGATGAAAGAAGGAACAGTGATTCCGACTACGAGGTATTAACAGTTCTAAGGAATGAATGTTGAATGGATATAGATTCAATGATTACATGTCAGGAAGAATGCAATGGGTTGACAACTTAGATTAGAATAATCTGTCTCCTAGGAATATAAGATATGGGAATTCCAAAATGGAGAGCTATCCTCATGTCATCCAGATCGGTATCTGTTATTAGTCCAGTGGTTCCGTAAAAAGGGTTAAGGAACGCCCGAAAGAGAACAAGGACATTTTGTAAACATAAGGAATAAAAAGAGAATAAGCCATGAATAGTGTTTTCGATGGAAATAAGAATATTATTAGATGACGCTATATAGAAGTATTCAGAACGGATCTCTGAGTTCGTATTGGTGATCAATGGACGAAATAATTGTATGTAAACGATATCAGATTCAGAAAAATAACACTTTTATTTTCTTCGAGATTTCCCTGGGCACTGAAGGATTTAAGGATTTATTTAAAAGATTTGAGGGATTTAATTCAACAATTATAAAGGATGATTAAAGATATTAGTATAAATATTAAGAAGGTTTCCGGTAAAACCTTAACGAGAAATATTCAAGATAATCCTCCGAACGATTATTGAAATGGAGTAATAAACGGACAAAAGAGTAAGCAGGGAGACTAGATGCATGCATGTGCTAATAGAAAATATCTAGCAACCATATAGTTACAAGAGCAACTAGAGCACTTAGCAAGCAAACCAACTAGTTAGCTTATACACCTCATCCAACCAAAACAACTAATACTTATCTCTTGGAAATACATCATCCCTTGCATCATCACTTTAATAAAGCTACTTTAACACAAGATATTATCAAACACACATCACTTTATGCATTATTGTGCAAGAGAAGCCAAGCAAACTTCATTTTCTCTCCATTCTTCTAAACTGCACAACAAAACACCTCCAAGAAGAAAAATCATATCTCCATTTCTAGCCATGATAAAATCACCAAACTTTAACCACAGCTCCCTCATATCATGGAGAACATTCGCTCAAAATCTCATGGCCATCTAATGAGTATAGCCTAGTGAAATCACCTCCCCAAGTTGAAGAAACAAACTGTCCAGATTCATGACAGTTTCTGTGACAATTTTCAAATGGCCATATCTCGTTCGTTTCTAAATGGAATTTCGTGTTCTTTATATGGTTGGAAAGCTGTGAAGATTCTCTACAACTATCCTTTAGAAGCCTCGTTCAGAAAAGGTCGGTAAGGGCCTCGTTTTTCATGTTCTTCCAACTGAGTTATAGCAGATCCGAAAATTCTAAGAATGTTCTTGATGTTTGTTGTTAGATTAAGCTTGGTTAAGGTTATACAAGTATTAATCAAGGCTTAGTAAGGTCTCTACATCCTCCATGGAAGGTATAACCCTCATAAACCCTAGATCATACTTTGAGTTTTGTGATTGTTCTTAGTGATCTTAGATGCGATTTGATTATAATGATGATATAAGCATGATTGTGTAGTAGATTTAATTGATTTAAGAGATAGGATGTATATGGTGGTGAGATCAGTGGTATTATGGACTGGTTATGATGTATGAATTCCCGGTGTGGCTTGGTTGATGTTTGGTCGTGATTTAAAAATTTGGAAACGTCCGATTTATAGCCGTCGTAATGCCCGAATTTCGTTAACCTTAAGAAACCAAGCATCACAGTTGATAAAACTCACTGCCTAGCTTCGTAAACTGCCATGATAAGATAGATCATGTTACAAGCTTCGTTTTGATATAAAATTCGTATGAAATGGACTTACGGTTTAGGAGTTATGATTAAATTCGTAAAAATGGTTCGAAACCGTAAATGGAAGTTCGTAACTGAAATTGGATTCCTTTAATACTACTAAATCAGTGGCGAGTCTTGATAATTAAATATTAGAGGTAAAGAGGAAGGTGTGAGAGAAAACCACATGTCAAATGGATCGTTTTCCGATTTGATAAAAATGTTTGAATCAAGGTTAAACGCGAACGAACCCCTAGAAGCATACTTGGTTATGACTTTGGTAAATGACTTAGAAAACGGGCGATAAATCTTGAGGTATAATCTTGGTTCGTAAATTACCGACCTTAGAACTTACATGACTTAAGTATATACCAAGTGTAAGTATAGTGACATGCCTTAGTAGCGGACGAATGTCGGGTCATAAGTGATAATAAAAGAGAGTTACACTAAGAGGTGTATAACGAGATAACGTGACCACATGTTTCGACTTAAGTTAAGTGTATACTTAGCCTTTTAAAAAGTGTTAAGTGATTGACCTCGGTTATTGTGACTATTTATAGATCACGGGAGTGACACGAGGCACACTACCCCTACAGGATTACCAGGCAAGTCTTCAAAACTTTGAAGCTGTTGTTGTGATAATATATATACATATATATATATATATATATATGATTCTGTTTACGTATGCCATAGCATGCATGCTTGTTTTCAAAGTATATTGGAATACTTGTTCCCTGAGTTGATATTGGCCTATAGACTAGATATGAATTATCAGTTATAAGCCGGATTGTTGCATTAAGACCCTTAGTGAAGGGCGTATGATATTCATTCTTTAAATATAGACCGGGAGTCGGTATTTGAGATATAGAGATAGTCGTGGAAACCCAGAGGGATTCTGAGGACTGTTATTTATGAACATTATTTATATTTCCGTAAAGTATTAATTACTTGGAAATTATTCGAGGAATGTTATTTAAACATTATCTCAATCGGGAAGTACTATATGAATATTATTTTGAATATTCATTCGAGTTTATTTATTTACATAGTATTAATTTTTAATATTCATTTGAGCTTAAATTATTTAAATGAATATTAGTTTCGAATATTCATTTAGAGTTTGTTTATTTAATGAATAAGTACTTTGATATTCCTTGGAATTTTATTTATTAACTGAATATTACTTTCGAATATTCATTTAAGGTTTTATGTACTTGACGAATATTATTTTAAAATATTTATTGGAAGTTCTATTTACCTAAGGAATATTATTTCGAATATTCCTTTAAGGTTTTGATTACTAAATGAATATTATTTGGATATTCATTTAGAATATTAATTATTAAATGAATATTATTTTCAAATATTCATTTAAGATTTGAATTATTTATGGAATATTATTTCAAATAATTATTTGAGTTGTTTATCATTTTGGATATTCATTTGAGGATTTATTTATTTAAAGAATATTATTTTGAATATCCATTTAAGAAGAGATTTATTTGGTAAATAATTCTATATATTCATTCGAGGATTACTTACGAGCAATATTATGATTTATTAATATTCCTTAATTATTATTGGTTTAATAAATATTCTTGGAATATTTAATTAAATTCTTTTTACAATGATTTATATTATTCAAAGACTATCTTTCACATTCAGATATTATGCAAAATATTTCTGAGATTTTTTATGATTATTTTATCAAGGAAAGGTTCTCAAAACCCTATTTTCCGTTTAAGTCTATCTTATAGGAAGACTTAAACACTCGCTCAAACTTCCAAATATAAGAGGACCTTACTTGAGAATTGTTATTTATTTTGTGTGACTGCCCGATCATAAATCGTTTGATATTATCCTTTTCACTCGCAACTTGGTTGCTGTTCATTGATTGAATCCTTGTGTTACCTCCTCATCATTCGAGGAGTAAGATTGTTAGAACAAGTCGATATCCGTTAACGAGCATTGGCTCGGGAAATATTGGTGAATTTTCCTTTCCAATTAGATAAGACTACTTCGTGGAGTCTTATCAACAAGTATTATACTTGGGGAAAGGGGGACAAACTTTATGTTTCAGAGTTATGGATGTTAATTGAACTAGGAGACGCGTAAGTGGTCGAGTGGCGCCGACCCAGCAATGGCCCAACCGTTGGCCGGGGGGTTCCAGAGGGCGGGCGATCCGTCGGTACTTCCTTCTACATGTAGAGAACAAATGATGGGGAGCATGACATGCGACTGATCATCGTAAATGTTGTGGCTCCTGGCGCGGCAATTCTCCCGTATTAGTTCATCTTTCAATATTGGAAATTTTCTACAACACTATTTGTGTTGGCAGGGTTGAAAAGTGTTTAAAACTGGAATTGCAATATTTTCCTGCAAGTTCCTCTTTCATGAAAATGATGCTATCTTGCTTATCTTTGGCATAGGAAATATTTCCACAGAGAATATAATTTGAGTTACTTGGTAACTTCATCTTTTATACCATCCTGGCACTATGTTCGTTAATGCATGGCATATGGTTTTAAAGATACTTTTGAACTGTTATATATTATATTTCAGTTACATATTATCTTTGGTGGACTATTGCTCACCCTTGCTTTATTTATTATATCACAACAACAGTTAAGTCAGATGGTCGTACAAGGTGCACTTGGTACGAGCAGGTGACCGTCACCAGAGGATATTACTGGAGGTCCTAGCTGCCATTGCTGAGGAGAAGCTATTGGTAGGCTAGTTGTTAGATTTGTATAATAAAGGTATTTATTATATGACACATACATATGGATGGCAAAGAGCATGTAATAGTTATATTGTAATTCTTTGGGTTGTAAGAACTCAATCTTGTGATTAATAAAATTTGGTAGTTACTCTGATTTCATCTCTGGGACTATAACGGGTGTGTTGTGTTGTTGTTTGGGGTCACAAGGTTGTAATTTCAATTATATTGGTTTTGTGGATGGGAATTGAGACCGTAACGACCAGATCCCTGACCCCGGATCTGGGGATGTTACACCTTTGGTCAGAGAAGGTGTTGGTCTAAACTTCAACCAGAAAGATAAGGTGCTCAAATATGATGGAAGGAATGGCATTCCCTACAATTATGCTATGCCTTGGAAGACATGCAACAAATGTGGTGGAAAAGGACATCTGGAAAAGAATTGTGTGGTTCAAGTATATCATAAGACGAAAACAGCATACCAGAATGGATCAGTCAGACAGAAAACAGCATACCAGAATGGACCAGACAGGAGACAAACAGCATACCAGAATGCTTCTGGCAGAAGACCAACAGCTTACCAACAGAATGATCAGTCCCCAAAAGTGGTCCAAATGTGGATCAAGAAATCTGATTTAAATGCATTATATATTCTTGCTACTAACCAACCTGGACCCAAACCTATATGGGTACCAAAACATTGAGTTATTTTTGTTTGTTTTGTAGATGTGCCTTGCTGCTAAGGTCAAGTCAAAGTAATGGATCTTGGACAGTGGATGCACAAGACATATGTGTGGAGACAAATCTCAGTTTATGAATCTCAAAATGAAAAAGGGTGGAAGAGTGACAATTGGAAATAGCAAAACTCTTCAAATCCTTGGTACCGGTTCTACTGGTAATAGTAATATTTCAATCGATAAAGTTCAATATGTCAAAGGTCTTTCTTATAATTTGCTGAGTGTTACTCAATTATTTGATGATGGACATCATGTTGAATTAGGCATTGATAAAGCTATTATTACTATTGGTACTAATAAATTCCCCCTAGTTGCTAGAAGGGAAGGAAATATATATGTATTAGACTTTGATATGCAGGAAACAGCATGCTGTTTGGCTGCAGTAGATAATGACCCATATATTTGGCATAGAAGATTGGGACATGCACACATGGATTTGCTCAGAAAGTTATCAAGCAAGAAGCTAGTGAGAGGGCTGCCCAAGCTAAAGTATGTCAAAACAGAAGTCTGTTCAGCTTGCCAATTGGGCAAACAACTTCGAAGTACTCACAAATCAAAGAAAATGGTATCTACTTCTAAACCCTTAGAGCTTCTGCATTTGGACTTATTTGGTCCAGAAGCTTACAAGAGTATTGGAGGTAAACAATATGGTTTTGTGATTGTAGATGATTATTCTAGATTCACATGGGTATTATTTCTTCGTTCTAAAGATTGTGCTTTTGATGAGTTTAAGAAGCTAATCAAATTACTTGAGAACAAGTTGAATACAAAGCTTGTAGGTATAAGGAGTGATAGAGGAGGTGAATTTCTCAACAAAGACTTCATTGATTATTGTGAAAAAAAAAAGGAATTACACATGAATTTTCTGCACCAAGGACTCCACAGCAAAACGGAGTGGTAGAAAGGAAGAACAGGTCACTACAAGAAACAGCAAGGACTCTATTGCAAGAAAGCAAGCTGCCTAGAAGTTTTTGGGCAGAAGCGTTGAATACAGCATGCTATGTGTTGAACAGAGTCATAATCAGGCCTATTTTGAACAAAACTCCGTATGAATTGTTGAGGAAAAAGAAGCCAAACATTAGTTACTTCAAAATCTTTGGCTCAAAGTGTTTTGTGCTCAAGACAATTGATAATGATGGTAAATTCGATGCTAAATCTTATGAAGCTATTTTTCTTGGCTATTCTTTAACTAGTAGAGCTTATAGAGTTTATAACTTAAATAAACATATAGTTGAAGAATCTATTGATGTTACTTTTCAAGAACCTAATAATGATCTGCCAAGAGATGAGGAAGAATTTGCAGGTGAAACTGATAACATACAACCTCAAGTTACTGGAAATCAGCAAGCCAACAATTCTGCTGAAACTGGAAGTCAGCAAGCCAACAACATTACTGAGAATGGAAAACAGCAAGCTGGAAATGCAAATCAGCAAGCTGAAGTGGTCAGATTAACTTCACATGAAGAAATTGCTCAACATTCTCTACCAAAGGCTATAAGGACAGTAAAGAATCATACTCCAGAACTTGTTATTGGAAATATTTCAGATGGAATCACAACAAGGAGAGGAAAAGCAAACTTTTGTGCTTATGCTGCCTTTTTAGCTCAAAAAGAACCCAAAAATATCAAAGAAGCATTAGAAGATGAAAATTGGATCATGGCAATGCAAGAGGAACTCAACCAATTTGAGAGATGTGATGTTTGGGAACTTGTAAAACCACCAGAAGATGCTTCTATCATAGGAACCAAATGGGTGTTCAAGAACAAAGTGGATGAATTTGGAACCGTTACTCGAAATAAGGCAAGGCTCGTGGCTCAAGGCTATAATCAACAAGAAGGAATTGATTTTGAAGAAACATATGCACCTGTAGCTCGTTTAGAATCAATCAGAATGCTTCTTGCCTATGCATGCTACAAGAAATTCAAGTTATATCAAATGGACGTAAAAAGTGCATTTCTAAATGGCGTGCTGGATGAGGAAGTCTATGTCAAACAGCCTCCTGGATTCGAACATGAGAAGTTTCATGACTATGTTTACAAGCTCAAGAAGGCATTATATGGTTTAAGGCAGGCCCCTAGAGCGTGGTATGAGAGGCTTAGTAAGTTTCTTCTCAAAAATGGATTCATTCGAGGTAATATCGATCCCACATTATTTACAAAGCAAAATGGTAAAGATATTCTTGTTGTACAAATATATGTGGATGATATTGTATTCGGTGCTACTAATGAATCTATGTGTGAGTGGTTTTCTAAGTGCATGTACAATGAATTTGACATGAGCATGATGGGGGAACTCAATTATTTCTTGGGTCTCCAAATCAAGCAAACCATTGATGGTATTTATGTGCATCAATCAAAGTATACAAAGAATCTGCTCAAAAGATTTAGTTATGAAGATGTCAAAGCAAAAACAACTCCTATGACTCAAAACAGCAAGCTGTTTGCAGATGAGAATGGTAAGGAGGTGGATGTCAAAAGGTATAGAGGTATGATTGGAAGTTTATTATATTTAACTGCCTCAAGACCTGATATCATGTATAGTTATGTGTTTGTGCAAGGTTTCAATCCAACCCTAAAGAGTCTCACTTAAATGCGGTTAAAATAATTTTTAAATACTTAAGTGGTACTATCAATCTTGGTTTGTTCTATCCTATCACAAATACTTTTGATCTCGTGGGGTATAGTGATGCAGATTATGCAGGGTCTCAAACTGATAGAAAGAGTACAAGTGGTGTTTGTACATTTCTTGGACAAAGCTTGGTTTCATGGCAAAGCAAAAAGCAAGCTTCTGTTGCTCTATCAACGGCCGAAGGAGAATATTTAGCAGCTGGTAGCTGTTGCTCTCAAATTTTATGGATGATTCAAACTCTAAGGGATTTTAATATCAAGTGTGGCAAGATTCCAATATATTGTGACAGCACGAGTGCTGTCAATATCTCCAAGAATCCTGTGAATCACTCAAGAACAAAGCATATCGACGTTCGTCATCATTTCTTGAGAGATAATGCAGCAAAGAGGAAGATTGAGTTGGTATTTGTCTCAACTGAAGTTCAACTGGCAGATATTTTCACAAAGCCATTGGCTGAAGAAAGATTTGCAGCCATACGAATGGAGCTTGGCATGTGTACTGTGTAGTCAGCAAGCTGACAAGCACAGAATGGGTAACATTGGCTTACCATTTGTATCTGAGCAGTTTATATGCCATTACCATGATTTGATTTTTTTTAATTTTATTTCTCTATGCTTATTCCAGACCTGGACTATTATTCTTTTTGTTGAATTTTTTGATGGATTAAGGGGGAGAAATTTAGGAGAACCGTTTGGTCAAGATATTCGATTTGGATATGATTGATTATGCTTGTTTATCTTGAATCTATTTTATATCAAAATGTACTAATATGCAGGGATTTAGGGGGAGCTTTCTTATTCTCCTAAATAGTGTGTAATCATCAAAAAGGGGGAGATTGATACTCCTATGGTTTTGATGATCACATTCAGCAAACTATTTGCTTGTAGTTTGATATAAAACAGTGTGTTATGGTTGTACTAACTTGGTTTTGTAGGGTATATTAAGTCTACTAATTGTTTACAGAGAATATATAAACAGCAAGCCATTTGGTGTTACAACAGAGACAGTTTGGCAAGCCATTTGCACTGACAGACACAAACAGCAAGCCATTTGCAAACAGCCAGAAATTCTGAAGATAAATATCAAGACAAATTCTCATGGATTTATTTCAGGAAATATATTGTGAGGATTATTTATTATATAATACGTACACAATATATTCTAGAGCTCAAATCTTTTCAAATATCTTTCTTTAAATTATTTTATAAAACTTATAGGAGTTTCCTTATTTAAAAGATTTTCTTTCTTCAAAATCTCCTATACATGTTTTTATTTATATACAAATCAGAAGGTTAAGTTTTCATCGATCTCTTTCTCTCAAACCTTCTGTCTAACGTTCACAAGAATGTTTATAAAATCTCTAACCAATTGAACGTTGGAAATTGATTTCAAATCGTTCGAATAATTGGTGATTGATTTTCTGAACGTTGGTGTGAAGCTTTATAAACCTGATTCTTGTGTTCATTCGTTTCTAACAATCCAGAGAAAAACATTCAAGCACACAAGATTAAAAACAACTCGGTTTTCATTGCTATATTCTTTTGATTCTCTTGAGCTCTTAATATATTCATACGTGCTATATCTTAGAGAGTTCATAGTTTGAGTTGTATTCATCTATTGATTGTATTGTTCGAATTGTAAGGTTTAGTTGTTGGACAAGTTGGCTTGGGAACTAGGGTTTGGTGATCGTTGCTAGAGAAGTATACTTGGGAAGTATAGCTTAGAGAGCAAGTTCAGAAACAGGAGTTCAGCATGCCATTTGTCAACAGCTGGGTATTAAGGGAGATATATTATTGTATCTTGTAATTGGTTTTATTTCAGTGATCAATAATATATTCTCTCACCAAGTTGGTAAGGGACCAGGACGTAGACCATAGGGGTTAGGGGTCGAACCTGGCTAAAAGTCTCTATGTTCTTTATTTTCTGCTCTTTACTTACTGCTTGCATTTAGCTTACTGTTTCTGCACTTTACTGTACTTGTTATCTGTGCATTCAGCATACCATTTGTCTCTGCATAAAACGAAATCAGTAAGCTGTTTCTGGTAATTTTTAAAATCAGACTTAGTTAAATATAGTTAGCCATTTACACCTATTCACCCCCCTCTAGGTGTGCATTTTCATTTTCTTTTCTTACCAAATCTCGTCACTCCTTTCCAAGGTGATACCTTCAACAACACTTGATCTCCCACATCAAAAACTTACATCCTTTCTATCCAAATCAGCATATTTCCTTTGTCGATCATGGGCGATGACTAATCTCTTTTGAATAATTTCAACTTTCTCCTTCGTTTGTTGAATTAGTTCCGGTCCTAAAATCTTCCTCTCACCAACCTCTTCCCAACACACCGGTGATCTACACTTCCTTCCGTACAAAGCTTCATATGGTGGCATTCCTATACTTGCATGATAACTGTTGTTATACGAAAACTCAAAAAGTGGTAAATGTTCATCCCAAATTCCTTTGAAATCCAAGGCACAAGCTCTAAGCATATCTTCTATTATCTGAATAGTACTTTC
This sequence comes from Kitagawia praeruptora, assembly GCA_037693485.1. Taxonomy (NCBI): domain Eukaryota; kingdom Viridiplantae; phylum Streptophyta; class Magnoliopsida; order Apiales; family Apiaceae; genus Kitagawia; species Kitagawia praeruptora. The sequence continues at coordinate 107,891,564 of CM075348.1, forward strand.
ACTCTGTCCATCTGTTTATGGATGGTAAGCTGTACTCATCTTGAGTTGGGTTCCTAAGCATTCTTGAAATTGTCGCCAAAATCTTGAATTGAATCGTGGATCTCGATCAGATACTATAGAAAAAGGAACTCCATGTCGTGATACTATTTCCTTTAGATACAAATGTACTAACTTATCCAACGAGAATCTTTCGTTGATCGGCAGAAAATGAGCAGACTTAGTCAATCGATCGATAATAACCCAAATCGCATCATGATTTGCTCTCGTTTTTGGTAATCCTACTATGAAATCCATGGCAAGGTGTTCCTACTTCCACTCAGGAATATCTAATGGTTGTAACAATCCACTTGGTTTCTAATGTTCCGCTTTGATTCTCTGATAGGTATAACACTTACTTATCCATTCAGCAATTTCTCGTTTCATATCTGGCCACCAAAAGTTTTCCTTCAGATCCCGATACATCTTCATGCTTCAAGGGTGAATCGAATATCTCGAACTATGAGCTTCACTTAAAATCTCATTCTTCAACTCCGAAATATTTGGAATCCATATTCTCCTAGAAAATCTTAAAATACCTTGGTCATCTTTCTGGGTACAAATCTCTTCACCAGTCAATGTATTCATCTCGTGATTCATAACTTCCTCTTGACATTTTCGAATATTCTCCAACAATTCTGGTTGAAAGGTCATCATGTTAAGAAACTCATCAGCATCCTTTGAATCATACATGTAATAACCCAAATTTTTTTACTTGAGAAAAATTTTCTTTTGAGGGATGAATAATGATTTACATGGATGAATAGTGAAAGTATGGATGAATAGTGATTTTTGAGGATTAAAAAAAAATTTATGTCACCTTATGTACGGGATAGGAAATGGATATTTCGAAGTTATATTAGTAATCTACGAGGTAAATAAGTATATGTAAACGCGATCGGAATTCAGAAATTCCAAACATTATTTTTATGGAATATTTGACCGGGCAGTGAAGAGCATTTCAATGCGACAAAGATAAGTGATATATTTAATTTGAGAATTTGAGGATTTTATATTTAATTATTTTATTTAAGGTGATTTAAGAATTTAGAACGAAAACCCCTGAGTTAGTATAACGAGCGTTCTAGGAATCGCTAGAACTTTACGACAAGATTAAGCGATCAAACAAACGAGTAACGAGCTTTAAACACAACACACACAGCCACATTACATGTAAGATCAGCCCATGCAAGAGTATAAGAGGATTAAGTGTTAAAGCAAGCAAGAACAAGTGGATTAGTGAGGTGTCTAATCAAGAACTAGCCAACAATGCACCTTGTCACCACTTTTCTTTTAAACCACACAAGCTTTAAAAGTGTATTAAGGAGATACAGAGCCTTGTAGACATCTGATTGCATATCAAAAATATCATAACATCAATTACCAACTAGCCAACAAGAGATTAAAAGAGAGAAAAAGAAAGAAAACCAAGAATACAAAATTCTGGGCAGTTTCTGACCAGCCTAAAGATGAACCACAAAATCCTAGCTAGGAAGCTTCAAATTTAGTGATCTATAGCTCAAAAGAAATCCCTTGAAGAGTAGAATGTGTGGTAAAAATTTGAGAACCAAACTCTTATTTTTCGATTTTATATAGATTTTACAAAGTGATGATGAATAGTAAGGAATAGTGTTTTAAGTTGTTTTTATGATTTGTTCATGGCTTTTTAGGCTTTGTTAAGGCTACCCAAGGCTATTCTAAGGTGTATCAAGCTTTGTTAGTGTTTTTAAAGCTTCAAGGAAGGTAAAACCCTAAACCATGCTTTGAGTTCTGGTGAGTTTTGATGGAGTTTTGATGTTAGTGTAAAGATAAGATTATGTTAAGTGATTTAGTGATTATTTGGTTTTGTAAAATATGAAAAATGATGGGTGATGGATTTTAGTCTCACCACTGGACTTAGATGTAAAATGGATGTTGGTTGATGTTAAGAATGAATGGGTTATTTTGGTTGGTTGTTTGGAGTGATCGTAAAAAGGAAATGTTCGGTTTATAGCCGTCGTAATGGCGAAATTTTGTTAACCCATAAAAACAGTAAGCCCCGAGACCATAAGATTATTTTTTAAAATCACCACTGCGTATGGTTGTATAGGTATGGTTAAGATTGTGACGACCCGGATTCCTGGTAAGGGATTAGGGGACGTTACAATACACTTCTAAACTTAACTTCTCAAACTCTCGCATCAACTCCTTTGGCATAGACATTACATTCAATCTCTCTTTCCTACTCAATGCATCAACCACTACATTTGCTTTACCGGGGTGATAACATATCGTGCAATCATAATCTTTAATCAACTCCAACCATCTCCTTTGCCTCATGTTCAACTCTTTCTCGGTAAATATATACTTTAAGCTCTTATGATCTATGAAAATCACACATTTCTCTCCGTACATATAATGTCTCCAAATCTTCAGTGCGAACACAATTGCAGTTAATTCCAAATCATGAGTCGTATACTTCTGCTCGTGTGGTTTAAGCTGTCTTGAAGCGTACGCGATAACGTTGCCGTGTTGCATCAAAACACATCCTAGCCCTTTATGTGAAGCATCACTATAGATAACAAAATTTCCTTGATTGTAAGGCAATACTAGCACTGGTTCTGAAACCAATCTCTTCTTCAATTCTTGAAAACTTTCTTCACAACTGTCACTCCAAATAAACTTCTCATTCTTCTGGGTCAACTTAGTTAATGGTGTAGCTGTCTTTGAGAAATCTTGAATAAATCTCCGGTAGTAACCGGCCAATCCTAGGAAACTCCTTACTTAAATAGGGGTTCTGGGTCTACTCCAATTCACTACCGCTTCTATCTTCGTAGGATCCACTCTGATTCCTTCTCGACTAATAACATGTCCCAAAAATTGAACTTCTTTCAACCAAAACTCAAACTTTGAAAACTTTGCATACAACCTCTCATTCCTCAGGGTTTTGTTAGTCACAAAGACATGCCTGTTTAACTCTAATAACAAGCCTAATTGTTTGTAATGCTTTACATTACTTACATGACCTCTTAACTGAGGGAACCTCTAGTTGTAGAATTTCTACTTGCTTTGTACTTGTAATAGGCATCAAGTCCTAGTTGTGTAACTGTACTTATATAGTCAAGAATAATGCTTGAAAGAAGTTCCAAGGTTCATGCCTCAAGCAAGAAGATGAAGACTGTCAAATAAATCACAGTTGGGATTTGAAGAAATGAAGAATTTGCCTAAGTACCAATTCGAGAAGTACTTTTGTCTATTCAAGAAGTCTAGCATTCGAGAAGTCAGGGATTCGATATCTCAAGACACTATTCGATATCTCTGAATACACTATTCGATATCTCGTTCGATATCTCAGAGATTCGATATGTCTACTGCTCTATTCGAGAACTCAAGAAGTCAACAAGTCAAAGTGGTATTCGAGTTCTCAAAGAGTCAACAAGTCAAAGTTCCATTCGATATCTCAAGGACTCAGAAAGCTATTCGATATCTCAGGGATTCAACATGTCAAATGCTCTATTCGACAACTCAAGGATTCCCAGAGAAAAGAGCTATTCGAGAAGTGATTCGATATGTCATATAACAGTATTCGAGAACTCAGAGTTATCGATCAAGTCAATCCTAGTTCTCGAATCACTTAGTTAGTCACTTCTCGAATACATTCTTAGAGACAAAATACTGAAGAAATTGCACAAGTCTGAAATCTGCAACAAGCCAATGCACTTTATGGACCACAATCTGTAATGTGCTCTGGAAAGCCTACAAGGAAGCTTGGAGAGATATAGAAGAGACAAAGGGCTAAAGAAGTGGATATGAACAGGCTTTGCCAAGTCAAATCTGTAACCGTTTGGACACTTACTCAAAAAGGATAGACAGACTAGAAAGTAATTTGTTCAGTTACCTTATTTGCAGTAAGTAGGTCGTATCCATGTTCTATAAGGATACAGCCTCACTTCCTTAGTTGTTAACTTTTGAGGAGTCAAGTTTTTCATACGTTGTAAGTCATATCTCTCTGAGAAAAACTGAAGCTGAGAATACTATCATTTGTATTCACAGATTGTAGCAACCTTTATCTAATACAATATTAGATTAAAGTGATATCGTGTCTTGTGTTGTTTTTATCCGCACTCATATATTTGCACACACAAACACCTATCTTGCTACATAGACTCAAGAACAAGAAAAGTTCAAGAATCCATTCACCCCCCCTCTGTATTCTTTTACTGTATTCAATACTCAACAAGTGGTATCAGAGCGGGCTGTTTAAATCTAAACAGGAAACGATCATGAGTTCAAATACACCAAAGACTACATGAACGGTGAAGGTCCCTAAGTTTAACAAAGAGAACTACAACCTCTGGAAGATCAAGATGTAGTTGTTCATCGAAGCCTCTCATCATTTGTATCATGAGATTCTCAAGAATGGTCCCTTTGTTCCCCAACAAGAGATTCCTGAAAAGACTGTTGGAACCACAACTATTCCAAGATCTTATGTGGCCAAGGAAGCATCCAAATGGACAGAATCAGAAAAGGAGAAGGTTGCCCTTGACAGTCATCTCATGTTGCTGATTATAGATTCCATGGACATGTCAATGTTTGCAAACATTGCATCATGCACATCTGTCAAAGAAATGTGGGATCACATTGAGGTGTTATGTAAAGGAACTGATGAGGTCAGGGAAAGCAAGAAACAGATACTGGTCACACAGTATGAAGCTTTCATGGCACAGCCCAAGGAAAGCATCACTGAGATGTTTGAGAGATTTCACAAGCTAGTTACTGAGTTGCTAATGAATGGCAAGGTTTACAGCACCAAAGAGTTGAACATGAAGTTTCTACTATCTTCACCAAATCATCTAGAGCAAAGGGTCATTTCTCTAAGGGAAAGAGATTTGAACAAAGTTACATATGATGTGCTCTATGGGGTTTTAAAAACTCATGAGCTTGAGTTGCTTCAGGAAAGGGCTATCCAAGCCAACCAAGGCAGGATGATAAACACATCATGTGCCTTGATTGTCAACAAATCTATTCAAGACCTAGAAGCATCTACAAGCCAGCTAAGGATAGAGAAGATAGTAGATGATGAAGAAACTGAAGCTGAGGTAAGTGAATCTGTTGAGGAGAAGGAGGAAGAAGACTTTTATACTCTTGAAGAGCTAGATGGAATGGAAAACACTTCATATGCTTTCATGGCCAGAAAATTTCCAAACATCAGATTCAAGAGGAACCAATCCTTCAAACCCAAAACCCAAAGCCATTCATTCAACAAGAGCAAGGCACCTGTGAAAGCAAACAAGAACAAATTTAAAACCAACTATGTGGATAGGTCATCTGTAAGGTGTTATAGATGCAATGACCTAGGGCATTTTTCCAGTGAATGCAAGAAGCCTAAAAAGAAGGTCATGTGGATTTTGGATAGTGGATGCTCAAATCATATGACTGGTGATATGGCCCTGCTATCACAGTATGAGGAGAAGGCTGGCCCAATGGTTGCTTTTGGAGATGACAGCATGGGTAACACATTGGGATATGGCAAATTGAAAGTTGGTAATGTCATCATTGAAGATGTAGCACTAGTCAAGGGACTCAAGCATAATCTGCTAAGTGTTGGTCAGTTTACTGATAGAGGATTCAAGGTGGATTTTGACAAAGATGAATGTTTTATCACCCACAAGAAGACTGGTGATTTTGCTCTATCTGGAGTAAGGAAAGGAAGCCTGTTTGTAGCCAATATGGACTCTGCAAACAAGGACAAAATTTGTTGCTTCTACTCAAAAGCATCAAATGAAGATTGTTGGCTGTGGCACAAGAAATTATCACACCTGAACTTCAAAGCCATTAATTCTCTGGTCAAAAGAAAGTTAGTGAGAGGCATGCCCACACTTGAATTCTTTCAAGAAGGAGTATGTGAGGCTTGTCAAAGAAGAAAAAATTAAAAGATCGAGCCACAAGTCAAAGACAGTGACATCAATAACCAAGCCCCTACAACTCATTCATATGGACTTGTTTGGGCCTATCAATATTATGTCACTAGGAAGAAAGAAGTATGCCTTAGTGATGGTTAATGACTTTACAAGGTATACATGGGTGGAATTTCTGGCATTAAAAGATGAGGCTCCACAAGTCATCATTGAGCACATAAAGAAAGTTGATAAGGAAGAAAAGGCCAACAATGCAAGCGTGATTCCATTGAGAAGTGATAATGGAACAAAGTTCAGAAATGCCATACTTGAAGCATTCTGCAAAGAGAATGGAATTTCTCAGCAATTCTCTGCTCAGAGGACTCCACAACAAAATGGAGTTGTTGACAGAAAGAATAGAACTCTAATTGAGGCTGCTAGAACAATGTTGCTTGATGCAAAGATGCCCACATGTTTTTGGGCTGAGGCTGTGAGCAATGCATGCTATATCCAGAAAAAAACCCTCATCAACAAAAACACTGGAAAGACACCTTACAATTTGATGACTGGAAAGAAGCCCACTCTTAAGTATGTTCATACTTTTGGAAGCAAATGCTTTGTATTGAAGGATAATTCAGAATATGTTGGAAAATTCGATGCAAAGGCATTTGAAGGAATTTTTCTTGGCTACTCTATGGAAAGAATTGCATACAAAGTTTATGTCATCAGTCAAAAGAAAATTATGGAAAGCACAGATGTGACATTTGATGACAGCAAACTACCTGGTTTAGAAGAAGCCAACGATGAAGATAAAGATCCATTAAGGTTTGACAATCTAGATGATTCTGATGAAGAGATTGAAACTGGAGTTGAAACTGAAGTTCAACAAACTCAAGTGAATGATGGAGCAAGAGAAGAATTTGTTCCAATCAACAGTGGAGAAACAAGCATCCAAGACACACCTATGAATAGTGGAAACTTCACAGGGGGAGGAAATGAGAATGATCATGACTTGGATGATGAAGCAACATCAAGAGTGAGAAATCAGACTGAGCATTCAAGGAAATAGGATAGATCACATATTGCAGACCAAATCATTGGAGATGCAAATACAGGAGTAAGAACTAGGAGAGCAACTCTAAATGACTGCCTCTATGGTTGCTTTCGATCTCAAGTTGAGCCTAAGAAACTTGATGATGCATTGATAGACCCCGACTGGATAATTGCTATGCAAGAGGAGCTGAATCAATTTGAAAGGAGCAAAGTATGGGAACTTGTGCCTGCACCAAAAAATAGAACCATTGTTGGAACAAAATGGGTTCTGAAGAATAAGATGGATGAAAATGGTGTAATCATAAGAAACAAAGCAAGGTTGGTTGCAAAAGGATACTCTCAACAGGAAGGCATTGATTATGATGAGACATTTGCCCATGTTTCTAGATTGGAAGCCATCAGAATCTTCTTGGCATTTGCTGCTCATTCAAACTTTAAAGTTTATCAAATGGATGTCAAGAGTGCATTTCTGAATGGAGAGTTGGAAGAAGAAGTTTATGTGCAACAACCACCTGGCTTTGAGGATCCACACTTCCCAGAATTTGTCTACAGATTGCTTAAGGCATTGTATGGACTTAAGCAGGCTCCAAGGGCATGGTATGATACTCTATCACAATTTCTTCTTGAAAATCAATTCACTAGAGGCACATTTGACAAAACACTGTTTTATAAGAAGCATGGTGATGATATTATCCTAGTTCAGATCTATCTGGATGATATCATATTTGGGTCTACAAATGAGAAGCTGTGTGAGAAATTCTCTAAACTCATGCAGAGCAGATACGAGATGAGTATGATGGGAGAGTTGACATTCTTTCTTGGGTTGCAAGTCAGTCAAAGGAAGGATGGTATCTTTATCAGTCAAACCAAGTACATCAAGGATTTATTGAAGAAGTTTGACTTAGAAGACTGCTCACCTGCAAAGACACCCATGGCCACTGCCACTAAATTAGATGAAGATGCTAAAGGCAAGAAAGTAGATATCTCAGTCTACAGAGGCATGGTTGGTTCTCTACTCTATCTCACTGTAAGTAGGCCAGACATCATGTTTGCTACATGTTTGTGTGCAAGGTTTCAATCAAATCCAAAAGAATCACATTTGATTGCTATAAAAAGGATCTTTAGATATCTGAAGGGCACTCCAAACTTGGGTTTATGGTATCCTAAGGACACAGGGTTCAATCTGGTTGGTTATTCTGATGCTGATTATGCTGGATGCAGAGTGGATAGGAAAAGCACCTCAGGTAGCTGCCAGTTTCTTGGACAAAGGTTAGTCTCTTGGTATAGCAAGAAACAACAATCTGTGTCAACTTCTACAGCTGAGGCTGAATACATAGCTGCTGGAAGTTGCTGTGCTCAAGTGCTTTGGATTAGAAACCAACTTAGAGATTATGGACTTGTGTTGGAAAGAATTCCAATCATGTGTGCCAACACAAGTGCAATCTCTATAGTTGTCAATCCTGTCAATCATTCTAGAACAAAGCACATTGACATCAGATATCATTTCATTAGGGACCATGCAACTAATGGAACCATTGAGTTGCATTATGTCTCTACAGAAAAACAACTAGCTGACATATTCACTAAGCCATTAGATGAAGCCACCTTCACAAGGTTGGTTAGTGAGATTGGAATGCTGAATTCTTCAGATTCTGGCTAAGTGAATATATCAACTAAGTTGTTGCAGCAGTAAACACTTACGTTATTTAAATGCTCAATATTTTTGAAGTAAGTGTTGGCTGAAATATATGATTTATAAATATTTCCAATCTGCTGCATATATCAGAAAATCATATTTTGTCAACTTGAAATTTCTGTGAAATTTTGAGAACATCACTATTTAATCTGTTGGAATATTCTTTATAGAATATGTCTGGTAGATTTTCAAAAGATAGTGAAAATTGAGTTTCTATGAGTAAAAAGAATAGTTCGATAAGTCAGACTTCTCGAATGGTTCATTTCATTGTTAGTGGTCGACTTCTCTAACAAGCCTATTCAGGACACTCTTGAGTTCTTGAATAGTGTCTTTTAGAGAACTCGAACAGAGACATGAGTGAGTTCTCGAATAAGGTATTTCAGTTCTCTATTGACAGAGTTCCCGAATAGCATGTTTGAGTTCTCGAATCATTTGAAAAGGTTGATTTCTCGCTGAATTTTAACCGATTTTGGATTTTTATTCAAAATTCAGAATTACTCATAAAAACATATCTTACCTAATTTAGAATTTATTCTAAGTTAGATAACTGCCAGCTGTGAGTTACAACATGCTTGAGTTATCGATTAAGCCTTTCTTGACTTATCGAATAGTTGTTTTCTACTTCTCGAATGCCTGACTTGTCGATACAAAACATATGTCTAATCGAAAATTCTAGTACTTCATACCTATACAATTCTACATCTATTCGATTCACTTCATTCGATTTCTCAAGCATCTAAACTCCCAAAACCTCTGAAAACCCTAACTACAAAAGCTTAATTTCTTCTTCAACCTTCATTCTCTTTTCTTCTATATACAAATGGCAAACACCCAACTCACCATACCCACTCAAACCAATTTCATCGCAATAACTAACGATGTGGAAGCACCTAATGCAAACTTCAAGTGCTTTATACGCTGGATGTCATAATCATACATCAAGAGTGCACTATCTAGACCTCCTAGAACAGTTTTGGAGAACTGCCATCGTGGAAGTCATTGCCCTCGAGAATGCTATAACCTCCTACGTAGTCTATTTCAAGATTCAAGGCCAGGATATTACTATTACTACAGCAGACATGAATCAAGCACTGGAATTACAACAAGATTCATATGACACATTGGCCACAAATACACAGTTGGAAGAATTCTTTGAATTCATCAAATACTCAGATGTGATCAATCTTGGGAAGCTAAACAGGAAGCATCTGCGGAAAGAGTGGAGTTATGTGTTTGCCACCATTCTTCAAGTCTTCACAGCCAGGAAGTCAAGCTTCGATCAGATTAATGCACCTGCACAGTAAATAGGCTATGCCTTGGCTTATGGGAGAAAGATAGATGTTGGTCAAATTATTCTACAGGAGCTATATGGAAGACTTGGCAAGAACACAGCCAAGAGAGGTACTGAAATTTTCTTCCCTCGCTTTATTCAATCTGTACTTAACTTTAAAAATGCTAAATTGATTGAATTGCCTGGAGTAGATAACAGTAGAATAGGCTACCCTAGGTCCATGACCAAACTTATTTTTGGTAATTTGGAGACTAGGAATGATATGGATGTAAGACTCAAAATAACTCCCCATATGGAGAGTCTATTTAGGACTTACCCCCACAACATGCCAACATTTGACTCAAAGTCACAGTTAGCACAGCCTAAGCAAGTACTAAAAGATACTAACCCAAGGCTTGCTAACCAACCCTCTCAACAAAACACTCTACCACACAGTGAACCAACTGCATCATCCTTTCAAAAGGGTGATGTTAGTAAAAAGAAGAGAAAGTAGGTAATGTCTACACCCTTGAACATATTATTTGAAGCAGCATTGGCTGTGGAATTAGGTATAGGTAGTGAGGAACCTGAGTCACCCTTACAGAGGCCAAAGAGGAAGAAATCTAGGACCACCTCTTCAGTCACACAAATGGTTGAAGTTGTAAAATCAGGGGCACACAGTTCACTAGATGTATCCTCTCAACAGGGTGCATCTATAGAATCAAGCATCCTCCCCAATGCACCTATTTGTACAGAGTCAGCACATGGGAGTGATAAGGCTGGCACAACACTGAGTGGAGAGCACATCACAATTGAGACTCCCTCTATCTCTCAGGGGAGTTGCCAAAATCTAATCTACAAAACACTTCTCTTCCAGTATCTACCACTCATATTTCTTTGGAGCCTGCAACTCAAACAATTGAGGAGCAAGGCATTGATCATCAAGAATTATCTTATCTTGATGAGCCAATGGATTCAAGTGACTTGGTGCATGACACCTTGCTCACCACCCAGGACCCACATTTAGATGGAGAGGGAATGCATGCTGGGGCATATCCTAATGACACCATCACAAACACAGAGGTTCCACTAGTTATCACTAGAGACTCTGTGTCTGTGTCAACTACTGGTGTAACTCATCCCACTTCTGTGGAGACACCAGTAGTAGAGTCAATCCATCCGATTGCAGAAGTTGCATCTGTAACTGAGGAGTCTAGCTTGCCTAGCTCTAGCTCTGACTTTATGTCACAATGGCTGAAGCCTGTGCAACATGATAGTGCTTCAGGATCAGGGTCTGTTCCACAACAATTGACGGTTGAAGCACTTCAAAGCTTAATTGTGGATCAGATCCCTGAGTTCACAAAGATTTCTCAGAACCTCCTCACTGCAAACCTGCCAAATCCTGACTATGAAGCTATTCTCTTATGCCACAGAGATGATGTGGAGCTACAGAAGGCAAAGATAATAGATGATACTGAGAGAGATGGAAATGTAGATGCCTGGCTACAAGGACAGATTGATATTCCTCTCTCAGACTGTCTTCAGTATCTCAGAGAAGAGTACATCACTTCACTGGGGTCCAATGCCAAATCTCTCACCCCTAGTGATGTGTATGAAGTAGTGAATGACAGCTACAAGGGCATTCTCAAGGCTGCACACTACCTTGGAAAGGGTCTAAAGACAGAAGTTAATGAAGTGTGTACAGCCACAACCAAGGAGGTGCATGAGATAAAGAGGACTTTTGATTCCAAATTCCCTCAATTAGAGACTGTAGTCAAGGATATTCTAGCCTGCAAGTCTACCTGCACTAAGATGGACAATGGTTTAGACATTCTCAAAGATGCTGTCACAGGCCTAGGGCACAAATTCCAAAATCTCACTGATCAGACAACTGAGGCCAATGCCATGCTTAGGACACTTTTTGCCAATCAGTATGGAGATAAGCTAATCACTGAAGTCCCGGTGCATGATATGACTATGTTTGAAGTGCAGAGACTTAAAGAACAATCCCTGTCTGGCTTTAAATCTACTCAATTGTTCAACAAGGTAGATGCACTTGAAAATGAGGTAGCCACTCTTACTCAGTCTAATGCTCATCTTACAGACAAGGTAGCAACTCTCACTGAGAAGCTGAAAACTCAAGCCACCACCACAGCTGATGTTCTCCTGCATCAACAGTCCATGTTGTCTGCAATGATGAAGCACATGGGTCTCCCTCTCCCTGAAGAATCTTCAAACCCTGTGGTCACTCATCAAGCCTCTATGCCTGACAACAAGCCTAAGGGGGAGAAGAGGACCTCAAGGAACTCAAATCCAAAGGGGGAGAAAACTCAAGCTAAAGGCATCAAGGTAAATGAGTGTGGTCACCAAAGAACTTCAAAATCCATATCCATACCCAATATGCCAGGCAAAGGAAAATCAAAAGTTGATGAGCCTCCATTGATAAGTGGAGTTTATATCCACTTGGAGCGTTCCATATCGGCTTAAATTGATTGTCTTGGACTCAAGTTTATGGTGGTTTTGATGTGTTTTGTTTAGTTGTGCAGATTTACGAGAATGTTGATTAAGGTTGATGCTTCTATCGTTTTTGGAGAATAAATTGATTAAAATTCGGATTTCTGAGACGGTTGCGCAGTCTACACTGTTTTGGACATATCTGGAGTTCTAGAAGTCCGTTTTCAGCGATCTTACTGCCCACACGAAGCTTGGGAGATTTTCTATAATATGGGTAAGGTGTTGAACGAGCAGGTTGCGCGTGGTGGGCGCAGGCTGCATGACAAACAGACTGATGGGCGCAGGTTGCACGAGCGCGGTGCTGAAAAATTACAATTTTTACTATTTTGGCCATATCTTGAGTTCTACAACTCTGTTTGAGGCCCGTAAGCAGTCCACGTGAAGATAATGGAATTCTCTATCATTCTATAGTGGTCCAGATGTCCAATTACTACTGGAACGGTCCAGAAATACTGAAGAAAAGTCAGCTATGAATTTTCCTTAAAAACAGAATCAGTTTAGGAAACGTATTTTGCAGAAATTCTATTTTAACTCTATTTTGGGTATTTTCTTGCTGGGCAAGAATTATAGAGCCTATATAAACACATCCAACCCTTGTAATTTGTATCATTAGGAGTAGAACCATTACATATCAATTACTTAGGTTTATTTGTATCTTTTCATACTTTGTTTTTATCATGGTTTCATCAGATCCCATGATGACGAGAGGTTCGATTATGAACTAATCGTTGTCATGGGATTCTAACGGAGTTATTTATGGAGCTTTAGTATCTTGATGCTTTACAGATCTGTGTGTGATGTATATCTGATATCCTTGTATGGTTGTGCTTTATGAATTTATATGCGTAGCTAACATCTAATTTGTTAATCTCTTGTGAAGCGAGAGTGGATCTTGAGATTTAGAACTTGTCATGCTAGCATAGGATAGGTTGATATTTTAACATCATGATTTGTGGCGTAAATAGAGATATTATGCTGCCCTATGTGATCTTTATGGATAACTTGTTCTTCAACCGTTATGTTTTCAAATCTTATAGAGATATAGGGTCTAAGCATAATTGGTGTCTATTCATCTTCTATCTCTTTTGTGGATGTATGTTTAGTTTGGTATTCGTATACTAAGAAGTAGCGTATACTTGTTTCGTGTTATCCGATTAGCTATCATAACCATTGCATATATTGATTAATGGCGTCAGATCTAAGCAAAGTATTTAATGAAGTTAGGATTCCATGGTTTCTCTTGTAGAAGTAATTCGATTCCAATTCTTGTTAGTTAGTTAATTCTTAGTGTTGTGGAATAAAAACTAGGTTATCGAATTGCGGCTAGGGTTTGTGTGTATTTAATATTAAGGGGTTGGTGAGCTTCGAGCTTTAATGGCTGTTTCCGTGTTCGGGACTAATCGGTCCTCACAGACTGCCTACGTATCTCGTTATTGAGAATCAAGCCAAGACGTAGTTCTAGGTGATGGTGCCCTCGAGGCTATGGCGGCGAGAGCTCACCTAGGACACAGTGACTTGTATGTCCTTATTCGAGGATTAAGCCAAAACGTAAGTGATGTATTGAGGTCTGCCCAAAAAACGTTTTTTTTATGAGAATGAGAGGTCAGGCCCTTTATATAGGCTTGGGAAGCCTTGGAGTTAGAGTAGGGTTTGGGAACTTGGTGGGCAAGTTACCCACTCTAGGCCCGATTCTAGATCCTTCCTGTAGGAATTAGTTTCCTTGTCTAATTTGGTGACTTGGGAGCTACTCATAAAGATATGTATCCTTATTTGGCTCTTACTGCTGAGCTGTTATTTATCCTTAAATATTAATTACGAAATTAATATTTAATTAGGATTTCGGGCCTCATTAATGGGCTTCGTACCTGGACCAAGCTAGGTCTAATTAATGCAACATTAATTGTGTCTTTAGGACTTATTTTTAGCCCATATCATTTGTCCCCCAACTTCTAGGAAAAGATCAGGTTTTCGTAGAAGTTATATTTACCTTAATCGAGACTCAGGGTCGTTTTTATCCCTTACCTGGGACTTCTTCATTTTCCTACCCTTATACAGGGTTTTTGGTTTACACTAGTGTTTCACATATATCGTATTTTTGTAAAGTGTGGAGCGACCTACACATTTACGACGATTTGTCTTATTCGAGGCTTTAACTTGTGCTTGCTTTTAGCAATTTCGGCACTTTTATAGAGTCTTTATGCATTATTAGCATAAATTATTGCTCAATTTGTCAAGAAAATATTTATATAATTTTCCTCATATTTTTTTGTACTTTTCCTAATATTTGGAGAATTTCCTTGTACCCACAGGTATTTATTTCAATTATTCCTAATATTTTAGGAATTTTCTTGCACCCACGGGTATTTTCCTTATTTTATTCCTAATAATTTAGGAATTTTTATATACCCACATGTATTTTTCTTAATTTTTCCTAATAATTTTAGGAATTTTTATGTACCCACAGGTATTTTTCTTAATTTTTCCTAATAGTTTAGGAATTTTTATGTACCAACAGGTATTTTCCGTAATTTTTCCTAATAATTTTAGGAATTTTTATGTACCCACAGGTATTTTTCTTAATTTTTCCTAATAATTTTAGGAATTTTTATGTATCCACATGTATTTTTCTTAATTTCTCCTAATAGTTTAGGAATTTTTATGTACCAACAGGTATTTTCCGTAATTTTTCCTAATAATTTTAGGAATTTTTATGTACCCACAGGCATTTTTCTTAATTTTTCCTAATAATTTTAGGAATTTTTTGTCAATTAACAAATTTCAGGGACAAATTTGTCAGTTTCAAAACTAGAGGGATCGATGTGTCAATTCTGCAAAGCTTGGGTGCTAAATAGCACTTCTTCCCGCCAACCTCGTACGTGACCAGGTCGCGAGTTGTTTTGAGGTCAACTCCGACCTCATTTGAGGTCGTCCAGCGCCTCCTTTTGGCTGAGCTCGTGGGTTTTCCGAGGTCGATTTGCGACCTCATTTGAGGTCGTGAAATATTTTTTTTTTTTTTGCACTTCATTTTTTAAAATATTATTATTAAATAATAATATTTCTTTTGTCCGAATCTTGGATAATTTCGATCCCCAAATCGGAGGTGTCCCACTCAGATAAAATTTCATTCGGATAAAGTTCGACCCGGATTTTATCATTATTTTTAATAATAATAATAATTTTTTATATATTATTGTAAATAATAATATATTTGTAATTTTAGAGGGGTCCTTAGCCCTAATATTTTCGTAATTTAGGATCGTATTTTTGGATTCCAACTCCTTTTGTAAAGTTTGCAGAACTTGGGGTACTAGATTGCATTTTTTCACGAGACCTCAATTGAGGTCGTCCATCACTGCACTTGGTCGGGACATTTTTCGAGGTCACATGCGACCTCATCTCAGGTCATCCAAGGTTCCATTTGGAGGCGGGTCGCACACTTTTCTAAGCTCAATTCGCGACCTTACTTGAGGTCGTGACCATTTCCCTTTTTTTTTTTTTTTAAAAAAATAATATTATTGAATAATATTATTTATGTTATTCAAATTTTGAATAACTTTTATACCCAAATTAGGGCTGTCCTACCCGGATAAAATTTTGCTTGATTAAATTTCGATCGGATTCTATTATTAAATAATAATAATTTTTTACAAATTATTATTAAATAATAATATTTTCTTGTAATTTTGTGTTGGGGTCCTAGCCCTGATAGACCTGAATTAAGATCTAACTAAGCCCTCAAATTGTCCAGGTCTGGGGTCTTCAGGACCTCAACCCTAAGGCCTGGTTTGAGGTCGCCACATGGCTTTCATTTATTCCAGGTCTTGAGGTTCTAGGACCTCAATTACGATCTAGATTGAGGTCTTGAAGTGCTTAGACCTCAATCCAAGAGCTGGATTGAGGTATTGGAACGCTTAGACCTCAATCCACGACCTGGATTGAGGTCGTGTAAGGCCTTCAACTTAGGCTGGTCGTGAGGCTTACGGCCTCAATCCACGATATGGATTCAGGTTGTGTAGAGACGCCATATGAGGCAGGTCGTAGAGGCTGCGACCTCACTCCACGAGGTGGATCGAGATCGTGTGAGGGTACCGTAACGAGGAGGTCGTGGAACCTGCGACCTCAATCTTCGAGGTGGATTGAGGTCGTGTAAGGTCATCAAATGAGGGAGGTCGTGACAATTTCGAGCTCAAATCACGAGCTAATTCGAGATCGTGTATGCTCTTCAGGACGCCCTGGTCGCTTGTACTTCGATCTCATCTCCCGACGTGGAATGAGTTCGTGAAAGGGCACCATACCGAGCAGGTCACAAACACTTTGACCTCAAATCACGATGTGGATTGAGATTGTGTAAGGATACCGTAATGAGGAGATCGTGATTATCTCGACCTCAAATTATGAGGTGAATTCAGGTCGTGTAAGGCCCTTATATTGGCCTCTTCGAGCTGATTATGACCTCAACCTTCGAGGTGACTTGAGGTCGTGTAAGGCCCATTTCTTCGAGTGTTCGCCAAGTCTACGAGCTCAATCCACGAGGTGGATCGAAGTCGTGTACGGGCCACAAATGAGCCCTGTCGTCTCATTTATCGAACTCGTTGTACGACCTAGACTGAGGTCTTGGAATGAGCTCGCCACAAGGCTTCATTTTTGGCTGGTCGTGGGACTTACGAGCTCCATCCACGACTTGGATTGAAGTCGTATAAAGGCCCCCTTTTTCACTGGTGCCGAGGTCTGTGACCTCATTCTAGGACCTAGATTGAAGTCGTATTTAAAGCCTCGTTTGTCCTAGGCCTTGGGTCATCACAACCTTTTCTTTGAGACCTAGAGGAGGTCAATCGTGACTTGAAATTCCAGCCCTTGAAGACATAGATTGAGGTCACATTTTTGTCCTATAACTTGATTATTAGGCCCGCTTATTCCATGAGTATTGAAAAATCCATATCTTTTTGCTCGGTCCTCTGATTTGAGCTTACAACATATCGAATCAAAGCTTGTTTCGAGCTCTAACTCCTTGCAATATTTTTTAACTTATTTCTCGCATTTTTTGAGCCTCCAAATGGATGGTACGTGGCCTTTTCGAGCCTTTGGTTGGACAAAACACGGCCTCTACGAGCCTTCATATGGACGGAGTGTGGCCTTCATGAGCCTTCAATCGGATGGAATGTGGCCTCTTCGAGCCTTTAGTTCCTTACAGCTAGCTTCCCTGCTTCCGTGGCATCGTTTGGCAACCAGCCATTCTCAAGGTGTGCTTTGATAGGATCTATCCAGCATCCTCCTATCCCGATAGGAGCAATAAGCTTAGAATCAATTGTAGGGGTTCTCAGATCTTGGAAGTAGACGCTCCCAGAATGGGTCTCGACCTCTGAAGAAGTATAGTGAGATAAGGCATCGACCTTTGTATTCTCCTCCATTGGGATATACTCAACGTGGCACTCGTCGAACTGGGCTATCGCAGCTTTCACAATCCTCAAGTATTTGGCCATATTCTTTTCTCTAGCCTCAAACTCTCCATTGAGTTGTGAAACTACCAGCTTTGAGTCTCCACAGACTTTCAGGTTCTTCACCCTCAGGGCTCTTGTCAATCCAAGGCCGACTATCAGAGCTTCATACTCTGCCTCGTTGTAGGTTGTTTGGAAGTCCAACTTCAAGGCATTTTCAACTTTGAACCCATGGCTTTGCAGGACTAAACCTGCACCACTGGTTTTTGTTTTTGATGCCCGATCAAAATAGAGCATCCAATACTCCTTCTCCTCTTCCTGGGGCTTCTCACCTTGCTGACCTTCCTGGTCTATTACCTCCTGCCCCCCGACTTCTTGGTTGTCAATGATATATTAAACCATGAAGTCAGCTAGAGCCTGGGCTTTGGTGGCCATCCTAGGCTTGTACTTAACGTCCAACGCTTCGGGTCTCCAAGACTTCGGGTCTCCAAGACTTGGAAGTAAGAACTTTTAACATAATTCTTCATCTCCGAGGAGGTAATCATAGATATGACATCAACCTTCACGTTTTCCTCCCTCGTAACACTCATTGAATTGAGTCAAGTTTCCAGCCCTGGCCTCGAACTCACCATTCACTTTTGGAGACTTTAAGGTTTTGACCCTCGGGGCTCCGGCCAAACCAAGTATGGCTATCACGGCTTTGTGTTCAGCCTCATTGTTTATTGTTGGGAGATCATGAACCCATTAGGGTATGTTCTCACTTAATTTTGCTTTTGATTCTCCATCAAAATTGATCCAATACTCCTTAAGTACCGCTTCTGGATTCTCCTTCTCTAATCCTTTGCCCTCCCGGGGTACTACCTCCTGCCCCCCGACTTCTTGGTTATCAATGGTGCATTCAACCACGAAGTCAGCGAGTGCATAGGGATTCATATCAACGAAGTCTATACACATCCTTTATTCTCCATCGACTTTCCTTACTCTGGGAAGCAAAGTTTCTTTTCTTCTGTTTCTTCATCTTCCTATTCGGGTGGACGTCTAATTTACGTAATCAAATGGGGATCGACCCCTTGGCATATCAGCTACTGTCCAGGCAAACACAATACCGTTCTCATGTAGAAACACACACAATTTTCCCTTCAAGGGTTCATTTAGCAATGCCCTACGTGGGTAACTTTTCAGGTTATTCAAAAACTAGGGGAGTGGAAACCAAGTCCTCAACGGGTTTTCCTCTTCGTTTATCATCTTCTTGGACATCCATGTCTGCAATCGGGAGGTCTTGCCCCCAACTCCATATGGCCTTAACGTGGCTGGGTAACCACTCTTTGTTATTGTTTGATCTCCCTTCTCTTCATCAACTCCATTCCATGTAGGAAATTTTATCATCAGGTCTTATCTTGAGGCAACCGCCTTAAAGGCAAGCAAGCCTGTCCTCCCAAGGATAACATTGTAAGATGTATTTAATTTAACCACAAAAAAGGTTCAACATCTTAGTGGCCTTCCTAGGCTCCCGTCCTATTATCATGGATAAACGAATAGTTTCTTTAACTCTTGACTCAACTCTATCAAACCCATAGACAGGCATGTTGGAGGGGGTCAATTTGAGAATCGTTGCATCCCATCTTCGAGAATGCATCATGAAACGAGATATTCACTGATGTTCCATTGTCTACAAAGACTCCTTTCACTTGCGAGTTGCCTATCACAGGTGTTATGACCAACGGGTCATCATGGAGGCACTTGACCCCTTCAGAATCATCGAAGACAAATGTCATTTTCAGTATTTGCTCGCTATGGAGCTTCTCCTATAATGTGCATAACTTCTTGAGTGTAAGCTTTATGAGAGCTCCTTGTATTCCCGATCGTTGTCGGGTCCTCAAAAATCATGCTTATCATCGGCCCCCTGGGGCTATGGATTGCGATCTTGATCGCCATCCTTCCTTTTTATAATCTTCTACTTCATAACACTGCCTTAGGTTACCCTATTGGCCATCCTTGGTGAACTTATACAACCTGGTTCTTTGGATCAGAAACTTGATCTTGTGTTTCAGCTGTCTACAATCGTGAGTATTATTCCCCAATGGATTATGGAACTGACCGTATTGATTCTTGTTTCTCTTTCCGGCATCAGCCCTTAGTGGCTTCGGCCATCAGAGATTCTTGTCATTATCTCTATTGCCTCTAGAAGGGGTTGAGGCTTCCCTTACACTTTCCTCTACCTTGATAGCCACTATATCATCCAGGTTCGGGACCTTCAAGGCTTCCTTGGTGATTCGCTTAATTTAATCCTTGAGGATTCATTCTTTCCTTGTTCCAAATCCATGGGGATGTAAAACATTTCTCATGAACTTTCTATCAATGAACGGGGCGTAAATGCCCTTCTTAGTTCTTTAAAAGAGCCGACTGAGTTCGGGGGCAACCGACTTTGGCATCGTTGTGTCATCCCCCCCAGGGTTTGAGGGAATGCCTTATACTTGATTGCGTCAATCACGGGTGAAAATTAGTAGTGCATTGGAGGATGTCCTCACAGGATTAGTGGGATCTCCAGCCCTATCACACACCTCGGTAGTGGGTGTCTTGAATTTCCTTGAGATATGAGCATTCACAAGATTGGATCGTCACGATCTCCTAGAGGCATCGAGTCATCGGGATCAGCCCTTTGTGAATCAACCCTTCTCCTCCTAGGGGTATCGCTCGAATTAATAACATGGGGGAACCTAGTCCTTGGGGGCTGCCTAGCCTATTGTGTTTCCGGATCTTTCTTTAATTTTCGAATATGCATTTCGTGAGCGATTATCCTCACTTCCGAGGCCTTGGGAGCCAGTCCTTTGGATCCTCGGGGCTGAGAAGGCCCTGACCCTCCTTCGAGCCCCTTGCCTGGTTCTCCATCTGAGATTGTTATCTTTATCAGTGGGTGATAAATCGTCAACAATATAGAGTCCGGAAAAATCATGACTCCTTTATTAGTGTTCTTGGCCTTGCATACTCAGTGAATCTGGGTCCTTGGTTGTTCGTAGGGGGAGAGTCAGAGTCTTCTATAGTTCGGGGATAATTATCCCTAGCATCATACTCTTGCTCCGCCCGTCTCTTCTTAGAGTTGTCATTGTTCCAATTACTAGTTACAGAAGTATCTTTCCTCATGATGTCTTCAGCCTTAACATACTTGCTTGCTCTAGGCTGGAGCTCAGTCATGTCCTCTGGGGATGCTTGGCTAAGGACATCTTAAAATAGACGTTGGTCATTCTATGCTGTAAGGTCACCATGGCTATCTTGTTCTCTAGATCAGAGATACCCAATGTCTCATTGGTGAATCTCTTGATGTAATCCTTCAAGTTTTTATTCTTCCCTTGCACTACATTCATAAGAGAAGCATAATTTTTCTCGTGGATTCCCCCACTAATGAACTGGCTGATGAAAGCGTCGCTTAGCTCCTCAAAAGAGCAGATAGAGTTTGGGGGAAGACGGCTGTACCAATGATGAGCCATCCCGGCTAAGGTTTGGAGAAAAGCCCTACGCTTAAGAGCATCACTTACTGGTAGCAGAAGAAGTGCATTTGAAAAAGTTCTCACGTGAATAGCGGGATCACCCGTTCCATCATAATCCATAATTGTAGGCATCTTAAACTTTCTTGTGATGTGAACTCTCATCACCTCCTCAGTAAACGGGGGTGTAGGATTCTTAGGTTTTCCGAGTAACACCAGGTCTGCAGCCCTTGGCCTAGGGGCAGCCATCCTTGGTGCTTTAGTTAGAGAGGGACCTCTATCCTCCTATCCCTCATCAGGGTTTCATCCAAATTCACCACAGGGATACTCTACCTTGTCTGTGGGCGTCCTTGCCTCTGCTGTTCTCTTGCGATGTCTTCTTTCAGCCTTTAATCTCAGCCTCAAAGGTTTGGATTCTTTCCAGGGCAGTGGTTGAGGGTCCATCGTGGATTCTTTGAGAACGCCTATGGGGTTCTCGGCTTGCTCGGCGCCTCCTCAGGGCTTCACCTCGATTTCTTTCTTCAGAGGAAGAATCAGAGTAAGGTCCGGAGTAATCTCTAAACCTTTGGTTGTGCCGAGAGCCTCTCACACAAGGGGGTCATATGTCTCATGAGCATGAAGTGGGGGTAGTTAGGTAGTCCAAACACAGGATTAGTATTCAACGGGAGCGTAGTAGTTGAGATCTGGGCTCCATGGGATAGCGGACGACCGCCTAAAAGGGCAATGGTAATCACCATATGAAGGGAGTTCGCTCCTTGTTCCTGAGGGCTCATCACTGAAGGCAGTGACCCTCGAGTTTGAGTTCCTGTCCCCTGAAGATTCGTCTCTTAGGGCTAAATAGGAGGGATTTTTGAACCTTCTCCTTGGGGTATCGACCCTTGTCCAGTGGCTGGTGGCACAGCTGTGCTAGCGTTAACCTCCTGACCCCATGGTTGAATCAAATCATTGGACTTAGCCATAAAGATCTCTGTCCTTGGGACCCCAATCCTTCTATGCATCTTTGAAGGCCTTTTCAAATTGACAAAGGTAATCTCTCCTATTTTTAACGTAGGAGGGCAATTTTACCTATGTTGTTCCTTCTTCAAGTCTTGTTTCAACTTTTGGATCTCGGCTTTATGAGCCTTAATCTTATCTTAAGTCGTTCTTGGCACTCTGCCCGAAGTTTCTCGAATACGCCCAACAGTGGGTTCCTTGTCTGCACGCCTCTTCCTCGGGGCTCGATCTCGATCATCCTTAGATGATGAATCCTCGGTATAGGGTTCAGAATAGTCCTCGTACCCTCCTTCATAGACAGGGCCTAAGCCTGTGATGCATGGGGGTTTATATGGCTTGTGCGCTCGATACGCATGACCACTTCCTCTAATGCCTCCTATGTTTGAGGGGTAGACGGGCAGCCCGTAGGCTATATTCGTTCTTGCGAGAGTCACAGTGCTAGAGGTCTGTGCTTCATGGGGGTAGGCCATATCCCAGAAGGGAAACAACCATTAAAAGGGATTCAACTCCTGGCCTTGGGAATTCATCCCTATGGGCTGCGATCCCTCGACATGTGTTTCAGTAATTTTGGAGATTCGTCCTTAGGGTTAAGAACTCGAAATCTGGGAATTTGTTTAAGGGGGTACAGACCCTTGTTCCGTAGTCACGGGTATAGAACTAACAGAAGTGCTAGTGGTGGTGTGTATAGTCACCAGTGTTCTCCATGTGTTCATCATGGTTGATGTTGTCTTCCCACAGACGACGCCAAATGTTGTGGAATAAAAACTAGGTTATCGAATTGCGGCTAGGGTTTGTGTGTATTTAATATTAAGGGGTTGGTGAGCTTCGAGCTTTAATGGATGTTTCCGTGTTCGGGACTAATCGGCCCTCACAGAGTGCCTACGTATCTCGTTATTGAGAATCAAGCCAAGACGTAGTTCTAGGTGATGGTGCCCTCGAGGCTATGGCGGCGAGAGCTCACCTAGGACACAGTGACTTGTATGTCCTTATTCGAGGATTAAGCCAAAACGTAAGTGATGTATTGAGGTCTGCCAAAAAAACGTTTTTTTTATGAGAATGAGAGGTCAGGCCCTTTATATAGGCTTGGAAGCCTTGGAGTTAGAGTAGGGTTTGGGAACTTGGTGGGCAAGTTACCCACTCTAGGCCCGATTCTAGATCCTTCCTGTAGGAATTAGTTTCCTTGTCTAATTTGGTGACTTGGGAGCTACTCATAAAGATATGTATCCTTATTTGGCTCTTACTGCTGAGCTGTTATTTATCCTTAAATATTAATTACGAAATTAATATTTAATTAGGATTTCGGGCCTCATTAATGGGCTTCGTACCTGGACCAAGCTAGGTCTAATTAATGCAACATTAATTGTGTCTTTAGGACTTATTTTTAGCCCATATCACTTAGTTTGTTAATTTGCTTTTTAGTTAGATTTAGTTAATTAAAACCCAATTTGTTATTTGTCTTAGCAGTGAATTAAAACCATACATTGTTGCATAGGTACAATACTGAATTAAAAACCAGATCTCTGTGGGAACGAACCTGACTTATATCTATATTACTTGTGACCACGTGCGCTTGCGTGATTTTGTGTTAACAAGTTTTTGGCGCCGCTGTCGGGGATCATCGTTGTTTTATTTTTGGTTTATGTGCTTGTCAATAGTGGTCGTTAGAGTTCACTGACTCGGATTGCTTTTTCTCATCTATTCTTGTATAGTTCGTTGGTGTTTCAGGTACTTGTCAGAGAGTGTTGATGTTGAAGATGGATTTTCTAACTTACTATGGAGTTCAGCAGGTGGCTAGTGTTTGTGAGATATGTGCGGGCGCACATGAGACGTATCAGTGCTGGAGCAACCAAGGTGGTATTCAACAGCCTCAGCAATGTGAGCAGTGTTTGGGCGTTCATGATCCCTCACAATATTGTTACTACGAAGGAGTTGATCCATATGTCAGTTATGAGGAACAACCATATTTTCAATACCATCCTCAACAGTACCAGCAAGATGTTCCAGATATGTCATATGTCTTTGGTAGTGAAGAGTTTCAACATCAGCAACCTATTCCTACATTTCAGTCAGATGAGGTTGATGATTTGAAGGAGATTAGGATGCTTGCAGAGAGTAATGAGAAGCTTATCAAATCTATGGAGACACTAATTGCTCAAGTTTGTAGTGCCTTGGAACAAGAGAAACATCAATTCATACTAGAGGCAATACCAGAGGATAACGGTGACTTGGAACAAGGTACTAGATGCTTAATTGAGGAAGACAAATTCCAAGGTGAGGTGAGCGTTCCCAAGCCATGTGAGGAATTTGATCATGCTAGGATGGTGGATGATCTGGAGAGGGCACTATTTGGGACAGACACTGCTGAGCTGCATAAATTTCGAGAATTGGTATGTGCGTACCAAGAGGCTGAAGAACATGGGAAAGATGCAGGTCTTCTACTGGTCTCAGAGTTTAAAGATGGAGGTAGCGCATTAGAGCCAATGGAGGAAGTTCTCTTTGAGGAACCAAAGGCTTCAGCAACTTACATTTACCCTCCTCCATTATATTCAAGCGAAGCCCGCGATTGTGTGTTGTTCTACAAATTGACAGATTTTGGGTCAATAGATGAAGGCATTGGAATAGGACAGAGTTGTTATACGAATAGGCCAATCGAGGAGAAGGGGTAGAAAGTGTGCCGCCGAGATGACGATGAAGTATCGCGAAGAGATGACCAGTAAAATTATTATCATCCTTAATGGATGCTTGGAAGTTACGTCAAGCTATTGACATTAAAGAAGCGCTTCGTGGGAGGCAACCCACGCTTTTTGGCATTTTTATTTAGGTATGTTTTCTACTTTCCCTTGTATTTATTTCCATTCAATGCGGACATTGAATATTTTAAGTTTGGGGGTGGTTTGAGGGATTAGTAGTTGTTGTTGTATTATGTGTTCATGTAGGATTTCATGCTTTGCATATTAGTAGTAGTAAATTATGCATTTATGTTCGTGTTATCTACGTTTGTTTCATATAGGACATTCTGTTTTTATGTTCGTATTTCATGTGAGTTCATAATAGTTTGCATTTGCACCCATGCTTGATAGGAATTTTGTGTTGTTTATGCTTTTGATTGAGAAGTGATATGCTTTGTTCTTGTGCACATACATACACTAGTAAGTTGAAGCTAGTAGACTTATTGAATGTTGTAAGTGATTAGAAGGACAAGAATATGTGCAAGATGATTTAGTTTGCATGCTTTGAATACAAGTTGGTGCGTTAGAGAGATTTTTGCTTGGGATTGAGTATGTTTTTCCACCAAGTGAGTTTTTGAGCCATATTGCATATGTGTTGCAATTTATTCGTTTGCTTGAGTGTCCACGGATTGTTTGCATTGCTAGCAGTTGTTTGAGATCTTTCTGGAAACGCATGACATTATTTGACGATTAAAATGATAAAGGCATTTAGGAATAACCGCATATTTACCCATATTACCACACCATATTTACATGATCAATTAGTTAACCCTTTGAGCTTAATCCTATTTTTTCGGTGACATACCACATTACTTGCCTAGACCTTTTTCTTGTATTGGCCTTACATTAATTTGAACCCGCATTGTCAAAGGCTAGTAGAGTGTTTAAGGGAGTAATAAGGTGTGCAAGGAGGGGTTATTGTTGGTTGTACTTTTGGGGGAAATATTGAAAATTGGGTTTGTTTACTTGATAGTCGGCATGTGTAATAAAATTGTGGGATCGTTGTTATTGTTTATATTATTGTTTTATTTAGCTCTCGAAGAAAAAGAAAAAAAATATATATTATGAGAGCATGTTTGTGTTTGTTGTGATCCTACTTTAGTCGACTAGTCGATTGTTTTTGTTGGAAGAAAAATAGAAAAATTATGTGGGGGGAAAATAGGGTGTTGTGTATGATTTATTATGGTACTTACTAGCTTTTGACACTACACCTGTTTTGGCTTATTTGACATACCTTGTCCCTAGCCCCGTTACAACCCAAATAAAGACCTTTTGATTATCGTCATTGATGTATGTTGTGTTAAGAGTTAGATTGATACCAAATGTCAAGCATGCTTATGATTTTGTTAGAATTGAGTGATACACTTACCCTTGTTCTTGAGAGAGTATTCTTTTGTGAGTGGATTGTGAGTGTTTACTTGTTTTTGCGTATGAGATCCCGAGTTTTGTCTCAAAAATGTACTCTTGTAGGCTTAGCATGTTTACTAACTTATTCTTACATTTGACATGGGCTTGTGAGAACTTATGCATGCTCATTGAGTAGACTATGTGAATGCTTGCACTTTCGACACCAAGACATTGCGTACTTACTTTGATTCTTAAGTTGATATGGCATGAGAGGATTTGAAGGTATGGTAGGATATTAGTAGTAGTCATTTGCATTTTCATATTAGTTGCATTCATGCATTGCATTGCATTGGATTTTGTGGGTACATTCGCTATAGGCCCTCACGAGACCTTACTCGTCCACTAGGGCTGCCTAGGGGTTTAAAGGGCTTGTTGCATATGCCAAATGCAACCGTGATCACCTACGGAAGTGGTACTAGTTAGTTAGTTAGTTAGTTGTAATTGTTTATGCTTGAGGACAAGCATCGGTTTAAGTTTGGGGGTGTGATAAGTGGAGTTTATATCCACTTGGAGCGTTCCATATCGGCTTAAACTGATTGTCTTGGACTCAAGTTTGTGGTGGTTTTGATGTGTTTTGTTTAGTTGTGCAGATTTACGAGAATGTTGATTAAGGTTGATGCTTCTATCGTTTTTGGAGAATAAATTGATTAAAATTCGGATTTCTGAGACGGTTGCGCAGTCTACACTGTTTTGGACATATATGGAGTTCTAGAAGTCCGTTTTCAGCGATCTTACTGCCCACGTGAAGCTTGGAAGATTTTCTATAATATGGGTAAGGTGTTGAACGAGCAGGTTGCGCATGGTGGGTGCAGGCTGCGCGACAAACAGACTGATGGGCGCAGGTTGCACGAGCGCGGTGCTGAAAAATTACAATTTTTACTATTTTGGCCATATCTTGAGTTCTACAACTCTGTTTGAGGCCCGTAAGCAGTCCACGCGAAGATAATAGAATTCTCTATCATTCTATAGTGGTCCAGATGTCCAATTACTACTGGAACGGTCCAGAAATACTGAAGAAAAGTTAGCTACGAATTTTCCTTAAAAACAGAATCAGTTTAGGAAACGTATTTTGCAGAAATTCTATTTTAACTCTATTTTGGGTATTTTCTTGCTGGGCAAGAATTATAGAGCCTATATAAACACATCCAACCCTTGTTATTTGTATCATTAGGAGTAGAACCATTACATATCAATTACTTAGGTTTATTTGTATCTTTTCATACTTTGTTTTTATCATGGTTTCATCAGATCTCATGATGACGAGAGGTTCGATTATGAACTAATCGTTGTCATGGGATTCTAACGGAGTTATTTATGGAACTTTAGTATCTTGATGCTTTACAGATCTGTGTGTGATGTATATCTGATATCCTTGTATGGTTGTGCTTTATGAATTTATATGCGTAGCTAACATCTAATTTGTTAATCTCTTGTGAAGCGAGAGTGGATCTTGAGATTTAGAACTTGCCATGCTAGCATAGGATAGGTTGATGTTTTACAATCATGATTTGTGGCGTAAATAGAGATATTATGCTGCCCTATGTGATCTTTATGGATAACTTGTTCTTCAACCGTTATGTTTTCAAATCTTATAGAGATATAGGGTCTAAGCATAATTTGTGTCTATTCATCTTCTATCTCTTTTGTGGATGTATGTTTAGTTTGGTATTCGTATACTGAGAAGTAGCGTATACTTGTTTCGTGTTATCCGATTAGCTATCATAACCATTGCATATAGTGATTAAAGGCGTCAGATCTAAGCAAAGTATTTAATGAAGTTAGGATTCCATGGTTTCTCTTGTAGAAGTAATTCGATTCCAATTCTTGTTAGTTAGTTAATTCTTAGTTTGTTAATTTGCTTTTTAGTTAGATTTAGTTAATTAAAACCCAATTTGTTATTTGTCTTAGCAGTGAATTAAAACCATACATTGTTGCATAGGTACAATATTGAATTAAAAACCAGATCTTTGTGGGAACGAACCTGACTTATATCTATATTACTTGTGACCACGTGCGCTTGCGTGATTTTGTGTTAACATCCATCTTCTCTGCCAGTTGTCACTCTACCAACTGTGCACATCACCACTCCTGATGGTCAGAAGCAATCTATCACAACCACAGTGATTGTAGGGAGTATGCCATCTGATAACTCTCCATCTACCAAAGTTGAAAGTGTCAAACCTGTAGAAGTAAAAGTGGTTACTTAGGCCAAGCTACAAGAAGTTGCAAACTCTAATGTCTCCATGATGATGCATTCTTGAAGTTTCTGAAAGTCTCAAGGGAACATGCTGATGACACTCAAATATATCTAAGGAGGCTGAGGGATAAGATTAATTACTTCACTGTGATACCTTGGAGAGTCAATGGCTTATGGCTCAAGGAGGTGATGATGGTGGCAAAATCCAGTATCTGGCATCTAACCTACAACACTCTACAAACATTGAAACATTCAGAGATAGATGCACTGATCAGGCTTATTGAGAAGAGGGATGCAAATGAAAACAATAAAAGTCTATATGATGACCTGAGGAATGGCCAACCTTGTAGGCTCCCAGAAGTGTTTAAGAAGCCATGGACAATTGTCTATCAGGTTGGCACCAGAATTGAAGACATTAAACAACTGGTGATTCCTCATGATCTCACACCTCAAAATCACAAACTTATTATTGCAATCATTGATCAACTACAGAAGAAGGGTGGAACCAGAAATGCTGAAGAACTAGAGGCACTGCAAATCCTCAGATCCTTTATTGCAACTGGTGTAATTCCAGAAATTGCCAAGCCTAGGAGAAATAAGGATGACAAAGATGAGGATAAAAGTGATGGGTGGAGAAGACATCACAGGAGTGATAAGGGAGATGAAGACAAGAAAAAGAAGAGGGATGACAAAGAGAAGAAAGATGGTAATGACCAAGGGAAAGTGTATGAGAGGACAAGTGTGAAACAGCAAGCCATAGGCATTGGTGACAGTAACCTCACCACAACACAAGACTCTAAGTCTAAGGTGAATACTGTTAGTAGTGACCTACAAAACTCAAATTCCATGGCCTCTGCAAATGTTTTACTACCTCAAGAAGAGAAGGAGATTCAAGCCAAGAAACCATGTGTATGTTTCAAAAAGCAAACTGCTAATGGAATACTACTATGGTCTTCCAACAAAGGTCAAAAATTTCAGCCAAGCAATCAAGTAAAAAGATCTAATTTCAAGCATACTGCTAAGAGAGTAAAGCCATCCAGGTCAAGAGCCCTAACAATCATTCCAGGATTGAAACTCCAACCACTAGATGAAGATTTTGATGAAGACCAACTGCTATTTCTGAGAGCTCAAAGAATCTACTCTGCTGCAATTGTGAATGACTTCCTTGAGATCAAGTATACTGATGGGAGACAGAGAAAATTCAAACAAGGGGGTTGTCAAAGTTGGGGCAAGTTATATGAGATAGAAAGAATTATTGCATTGTTGGATTCTGAAGACAAGGTGGAGAAAGTATGGAAGCTGGAGTTGATTGACTTTGTGAGAATGAAGAGAAATCATGCTGAAGCAATAAGGAAGGGGTGCCTTGAGAAATGGTTAGATAGAGATAAAGAAATTGATAGATTGGAGATTGAGGCAGAAAAGCTAAGGGCTAAGGGATTGTGTAGAGTTCAGTTTGATCCCTCTGTGGTGAAGTATAGGAGAAGAAATGGAGACAATGTCAATATCAGAATGAACCTACTCAATCATTATCCTGCAAATATACTAAAACCAGTACTTGAAGATTTCAAAAACTCTATCCTGCTTGAAGAATTAGATGCTATGGCAGAAATCATAAGAGCTATGGATGAGAATGCAAGGAGGGAACAAGAAAGAAAACAGAAAGCATATGATGATCTACAAGCCAAAGCAATGAAAATGGAATCAAAAGGGAATGGCTAGTATTTCATCATATTGTAAGAATACTCAACTTGTAATTCAACTCATGCTCTCAATCAAATCTCATACCTGTACTTTTTAAAGTTTTATCTTTATGTATGTTAGGCTTGTTATCAGACATGAAATTGTGACTAAGGGTCTTACTCACAATTTGGGGGAGATTGTTAGTCACAGAGACATGCCTGTTTAACTCTAATAACAAGCCTAATTGTTTGTAATGCTTTGCATTACTTACATGACCTCTTAACTGAGGGAACCTCTAGTTGTAGAGTTTCTACTTGCTTTGTACTTTTAATAGGCATCAAGTCCTAGTTGTGTAACTGTACTTATATAGTCAAGAATAATGCTTGAAAGAAGTTCCAAGGTTCATGCCTCAAGCAAGAAGATGAAGACTGTCAAATAAATCACAGTTGGGATTTGAAAAAATGAAGAATTTGCCTAAGTACCAATTCGAGAAGTACTTTTGTCTATTCGAGAAGTCTAGCATTCGAGAAGTCAGGGATTCGATATCTCAAGACACTATTCGATATCTCTGAATACACTGTTCGATATCTCATTCGATATCTCAGAGATTCGATATGTCTACTGCTCTATTCGATAACTCAAGAAGTCAACAAGTCAAAATGGTATTCGAGTTCTCAAAGAGTCAACAAGTCAAAGTTCCATTCGATATCTCAAGGACTCAGAAAGCTATTCGATATCTCAGGGATTCGACATGTCAAAATGCTCTATTCGACAACTCAAGGATTCCCAGATAAAAGAGCTATTCGAGAAGTGATTCGATATGTCATATAACAGTATTCGAGAACTCAAAGTTATTGATCAAGTCAATCCTAGTTCTCGAATCACTTACTTAGTCACTTCTCGAATACATTCTTAGAGATAAAATACTGAAGAAATTGTACAAGTCTGAAACCTGCAACAAGCCAATGCACTTAATGACCACAATCTGTAATGTGCTCTGGAAAGACTACAAGGAAGCTTGGAGAGATATAGAAGAGACAAAGGGCTAATGAAGTGGATCTGAACAGGCTTTGCAAAGTCAAATCTGTAACCGTTTGGACACTTTTTTTTTTTTTTTTGCTAATTAATATTTATACCACAAGCAAAAGATTACAATTCTAGGGGCATACCCCGCGATTAGTAACAATCTGCCTAGCGGAACATCAAAGAAAAAACATCAAACACAAGTAAGTCACCTTACCGTCAACAAAACAACGAAAATAAGCTAAAAATTATTCTGGCGCCTTAAACACCCTAAACTTGAGACTAGGCACATGTCTCACAAAGCCCATAGAAAGTAGCAGATAAACCATGCAGTGATACAACCGCAAATCGGCAAAACCATACATATGGCATCCATCCACCTGAGAGTTGGCCTTCAAAAAAGCACCACCGGCTAACTTTTTATTAGAAGAACCAGCCCCCAGCTGATTAAAAAAGCCCATATGAAGTACAACCTCCTTAAAATCAAACAGTTGAGGGTCCACAGTCCCAACTACACTGCAATAACCGTTTGGACACTTACTCAAAAAGGATAGACAGACTAGAAAGTAATTTGTTCAGCTACCTTATTTGCAGTAAGTAGGTAGTATCCATGTTCTATAAGGATACAGCCTCACTTCCTTAGTTGTTAACTTTTGAGGAGTCAAGTTTTTCATACATTGTAAGTCATATCTCTCTGAGAAAAACTGAAGCTGAGAATACTATCATTTGTATTCACAGATTGTAGCAACCTTTATCTAATACAATATTAGATTAAAGTGATATCGTGTCTTGTGTTGTTTTTATCCGCACTCATATATTTGCACACACAAACACCTATCTTGCTACATAGACTCAAGAACAAGAAAAGTTCAAGAATCCATTCACCCCCCCCTCTGTATTCTTTTACTGTATTCAATACTCAACAGGTTTCTAATGCGATCCTTAAGTGCTCGACATGTTCTTCGGGGGTTCTCGAGTATATTAATATGTCATCAATAAATACAATTATAAACTTATCCATATCCCTTGAATACACGATTCATCAAATCCATAAACACAGCTGGCGCATTCGTCAATCCAAAAGCCATCACTAGAAACTAATAATGTCCATATCTCATGCGAAAAGCAGTCTTCGGAATATCCTCGGGCTTGATCTTCAACTGATGGTAACCTGATCTCAAATCAATCTTGGAAAAGTAGCAGCATCTTTTAATTGGTCAAATAAATCATCAATCCTGGGCAGTGGATACTTATTCTTGATGGTTAACTTGTTAAGCTCTCTATAGTCAATACATAGCCTAATACTTCCATCCTTCTTCTTAACAAATAACACTGGTGCTCCCCACGGGGACACACTCGGCCTTATAACTCCTTTATCCAATAAATCTTGCAATTGAGTAGCTAACTCCTTCATCTCAGCAGGTGCCATTCGATAAGGTGCTTTAGAAACAGGCTCGGTTCCGGGTGCTAAATCAATCGGAAATTCCACTTCTCTGTTTGGAGATAAACCGGACAACTCGTCAGGAAATACATCGAGAAACTCATTTACAACTGGTATATCTTCCTTCCTGGGGACTTGTTTCTCCACATCAACTACGTGTGCTAAATAAGCTTCGCAACCTTGTCGTAATAACCGCTTCTCTTTCATGAACGTTAGAAACTTCTTATCTTGCCTCTGCCCTTGAAATATCACTTCACTACCATCCTCTATATGCAATTTTACTTGTTTCTTTCTACACTTAATCTGTGCATCACACTCGGTCAACCAATCCATTCCTAAGATCAAAATCAAATTCTCCTAACTTAAAAGGTAATAGATCCTCGTAGAAAAGATATCCTCCGATCTCAATACTACAATTAGGACACACCCGATCTACAGAAATCTTATCCTGGTTAGCGACTTCTACCACTAATGCCCTTTCTAACGGTTGAAACTCACAGTGCAACTTATCAAGAAATCTTTCAGATATAAATGACTTAGTAGATCCAGAATCAATTAAAATCTTAGCTTTCTTCCACAAATCTTACAGTCTGGTAGTATGGGTCTTGCTAAAGCTTTCTTCCACAAATCTTGCAGTCTGGTAGTATGGGTCTTGCTAAAGCTTTCTTCCACAAATCTTAGCTTTCTTCCACAAATCTTGCAGTCTTGCTATGTGTCCCACTTTACCGCATTCGTAGCAGGTCATTCCTTCAGGTTTAACTCCTGGACACTCGTGCGCGTAATGCCCTTTCTTGTTACACTTAAAACAGACAATGATGGGCTTGTTGCAAATACCCGGGTGCTTTCTTCCACAAATCTTGTAGTCTGGTAGTATGGGTCTTGCTAAAGCTTGAGGTTTCACACCTTGAAGTCTACGGTCTTGTCCTCCATAACCACTTCTGAATCTCTGAAAAATCCTAATCCCTCATTGTTGGTTTCCAAATCTCCTTCTGTTTGGATGACTTCCTTGTCCTTCCGTCTCCTGATTCCTTTCCACTTTCTTAAACTTCCTCTTCTTTCCAGCCTTCTCTTTTTGATTCAACTCACTTTCTCCCTCGATAATCATAGCCTTCTGAACAACAGCCGCATAGGTCTTTAACTCAAAAGCAGCCACTCTACCTCTCAACCAAGGCTTTAATCCATGTTGAAACTTCTTAGCCTTACTAGCCTCATTTCCCACATATTGGGGTGCAAATCTCGATAACTCGGTAAACTTGGCTTCATACTCAGCCACACTCAAACCTTCTTGCTTTAACTCTAAAAATTGAACTTCTAACTGATCCTGTAGATATCCTGGTAAATACTTCTCATTAAACAGCTCCACAAACCTAGGCCATGTAATCCCTTCTCCTTTAGCAGCCTTCACAGACTCCCACCAAAAGTTGGCCTTTGACCTCAAATAAAAACTAGCGAACTCCGCTTTCTGGCCCTCTTCAAACCTAACCAAAGTAAAGGCCTTCTCTATATCCATTAGCCAAGTCTTAGCTTCTATGGGGTTACCCTTAAATTCAGGTGGGTGCACAGCTTGAAAAGTTTTGAAAGTAACATCAGGTTGCGCAGCTAGGTTTTGTTGTTGTTGAAGGAAAGCAGCAGTTTGCTGTTGAAACAGTTGGAAGATTTGGGCCATTGTTGGGTTGTCGGGCTTCTGGTTTTCTGGAATAGTATTTTGACGGGTTCTTCTGGGAGGAAATGTTCTGATAAGAAAATAAATAGAAGTAAACAACATGCAGATGTATATACAGAAAAGACAGGGTTCCTCCGTCTAGTACCAGTAGATGATCGGTTCAGTTGAATCAATATAATATGGGTGTAGTTAAAAATAATGCAACAAGGTTAATATATGAACAGGTTAGTAGGTATGGAAAGACGGTTTGTAAAATGGTATGTAAATCTGTTAACACATGGGTATAATAATACACACGTCACTAGGAACGAAAACGTTCAAACATCACAAGTTAAGGGTATTCCACCGTTCTATAAACCGGAGCTGAGAAAGAATAGAAAAGTCTAAACAACATGCTATCCATCTACTAGCAGTAGGAAAACAGGAAAAACATCCTAAGCTAGTAGTATCAACAATTAACACTAGTGGGCTCTACCAGATGTCCCACTCCCAACCGGTATCACAATAGCTGATCTCTAGTCACGAGAACCTCGAGTCGCACGGAGCTCTGTCAACACCCAACTCACCAGACTGGATAGCCTACAGGCTTCCGTCAATGCATCATGAGTAACAGGTCCCAGTGCAAACAGTTCCTAACTACATCCTCAAGCATCCTAATACGGCCCCTCCAATCAATGGTAGTCAAGTCCACTCGAAGTTGAGCCTCTACTTTCATTTTCTCGATTAACTCCTTGAGCTATGTGTTCTGTCCCTCCAAATTCTCGCAATCGCGGACTACATCGGCATAGGTACGCTCAAGTACGGGCTCTGGAACCAAGTAAGATCCGACAGAAGACTGGCTTTGCTCGGTGACAATAGGGGTCATGACTGGTACTAGAACAAGTGCAAGCACGGTCTCAGTAGTAGGGACAGGGGTGTTAGTACGGGCTGGTGGACTCTCAATCTCGTCCTCGGACATCATCTCCGGGTCAGACTCAACATCAGCATCAGACATCATCTCAAAGGGTCAGACTCCTCGGATGAACTATCGGAAGAAGGGTTAAGGGGTGCATCATCGTCCATCTCCATCTCCTGTGATAACCATATATATATATATATATATATATATATATATATAGGGTTAAGTTGTATGGAGACCAACATTTTTAGTGGAGACCGGAGACCAATATCAATCAAAACATTACAAAAACTTATTTATTGAAAATCATGTTCTACGAAAATCATTATACCATCTATTTTATTGAAAATCTTGAAGATCATATATGTTTTACATGCAAATTTTATTAAAAATCTTGAAAATTATGTATGTTCTGCAAACAAAATATTGCAGAACGTATTGTTCTCCAAAACATGTTCTGCTTGCAAATCATATATGATTTTTAAGATTTTGAATGAAATAATAATGTTAATTTAACATTCTTTGCAAATATATATGTTTTGCAATGTTTTGAGTGCATAATGTATATGGTCTCCACTCAAATGGTGGTCTCCATATAACTTAGTTCTATATATATATATATCATATATATATATATATATATATACCTGTAGTCACTCCCTAATACCTATTATTCCTAAACCCTAATTGTTTCTACTTCTTTTATTAGTGATACCTAATCCTGGCTAGCTTGTTTCAGAGACCAAAACACGTAGCTCTGATACCAACATGTGACGCCCTCCCAATATGGGGTCTAGATCGGGGAGTCACTGACACACTACATACCAACAACCTAAAAATAAGTAAATATAGATATAGCATGCTAACTAACCCCAACACTACTCACCTGGATCTTACACAGGTAATGGTATGAAACAAGCAAGCCAAACATCTAACTAAATTATTGTTACAAACCAAATCCAAATTGTCATTATAACACAACTTGTCTCAAAAGTTCTAACTACATGTTCTCAAAACCAACTCTAAAACCCCCTCACTGAGCTGTTAGTGCATCTACCTCGGATGGCAACTCGAAAGAAACCACAGTTGGGTTATAGGAAGTGCGCTTCCTCGTAGTCTGAATAGTACGTACCATGATCTCAAGCTACTGTCAAAAGGGTTAGAAACAAATAACAATGAGCCAACGCTCAACAAGTAACTGAATGGAATCAGTTGGTTTTTTGTGATTGAGGTATGCCTCTCTTAAGCTTGTAATTGTCTCCTTGAGCAATAAATTTTTTTTTATTTAGCAAAAAAAAATAACTGGCAAAAGCAGAGATAACACTGGCTTCTGATAACAGCAGAATATCAAAAGAACGACAGGATAACAATAGATAACAGAATATGTGTAAATCAATTGACATTTCAAATGGTAAACCAATTTCATTTCACAGTAATTAATAATAAAGCATTCTTAAATTGATTAGTTGTTTTTTCTCGACAATAGACAATACGGATGATCAGCCACGTAAAGTCCCCATAACGGACACGAAGTCCCTCTGGACATTAAAGTTAGCTTGGGTTCCCAAGAGGCACACGTTGGCCTATAAAAGTGCTAGACTGGTCCCACCAGAACTATAGCAAAAGGTAATTATAGCAAACTAGCTGGACCAGCGTCACCCGATCTCATACGCCTCTCCAATCTTTAGAAATCCGTGGAAACCAGTTGACGGAGTCCTAAGATTTTATAAAACATTCTTTTGAAAATAGTTAAGCTTAGAAAAGCTTTTAGTTTTGAAAACACTTTAACTTATAAAACATATTGATTTGTAATGATAAAAGTCAAAGGGTTTGACCATGTTATCTGATATCAAAGGAATAAGGATTACAAGTCTGAATCAAGAAGATATAGACTCAAAGGTATTGAAAGCATTGATCAGGGTATAAGGAATGAATTTCAAAGTCAAAGGTCAAAGATGTGTATTATGACTAGTTTAAAGGTAATTAATCAAGTTCACAAAGTTTATGGGTCTCATGAAAGATACATAAGTTCTTAGGACAATAATCAGGTTATAATTGTGTTTGATAAGATTTTAAGGTCAACATAGGTTTATCTGGTTGCGAACATAGGTTATGTAGAAGATTGGTTTATCCGTCAGTCAATTAGATTTGATCAAGAAAGTCTGTATGGCATATATGGTCAAAAGCAATTAAAAAGAATTATGCTGTTTTAGGGTACATATGTGGTCAAGTAGGGCTTATTAATAATAGTTTAGGGTACATGCATGACAGAGTCAAGATAGGATTTATAGGCAACATGCAACAGGATAAACATACTTGAATCAACAGGGTATAACAATTTCAAGAATATGAACTTCAAGAAAAAACAGAGTTACTTGCCTCAGGTAGTATGCAACAACTCAGTTCACTGAATCTCAACCTTAGCTTTTCCTCGATTGCTAGGGCCTACGTCTTTCGTTTCTACATAAACATAGTCACTACTTTAGTCTATTATACTTCTAATACATCCACTCCTATTCTACCCAGACGAATCCTATAATGTGTTATCACTTAACACATATAGTATATGTAAACTAGTCTTACAACACAGTCCAGTACATTCAGATAAGCACGTAAGCACATAACATACAGTAATCATGCAAATCACTTAAACACTTAACAGGTATTCTCAACTTGGTTTACAACTAGTTACTATACAATTAGGAATATAATTTTATTGAAAACCGGACAACGTCTCCTTTATAAAATAGGCTAGCCCGTCGGAATATAACCGACTCAAACCAATAACCAAATCAATTCAATGAACTTTAAATCCGTAATCGAGTCAAAATCATACTACTTATTACTACTTGCATTCAATATCAACAAATTATACTTAACAGGTATCTTTTACATCTCTATTCAATCCAGAATCACCAAACAAATGTCAATAATTAATAACTTAACTAATTTGTTTTTTATACTAAATAATAACTTAACTAATTATTGACTATAAATCACTAATCATATTTAATTGGTCACAAAGGTCAAGTCATACCCTTAATCTAAAATTCAAATTGTAAATTACATTAAATCTAAATATCATTCTTATGTGTTGATTAACTATTACATATCATATCATTATCAAAATTAATCTTTAATTACCATAATCAGTTCATAAAATTCGTATAAATCATAATTATCCATAAAATTTCGAATTATGCATATAAATTGCAAAGTATGAACATGCAACTTAATTAATTCAAGATTAACACCTAAAATCATCTAACAAGCATAATTCAAGAATTGTAAATTCATATTATTCGAATAAAAATCATGTTATCATAATATCTTAAGATTTTTGAAATTTGAATACATAAATATACATGTAAAATCAAGAAATCATCAAGTAATAGCAATTCATTGAATTTATAACCAGTTTAAGGCTCAGTAAATACATCATAGCCCTTCTGTCGGCTCATCGGAGCTCATGGCCGACGGGGTAGTAGTCGGAGGTGCCCAAAACCTTCGGGTTTCCTACCACAACCATTGCCCACACATGAATAACACTCTACACGGCTAAGACAGCAAGAATCAGACCAAATAACTCAGAGAAATCATCAAAACCCGAAGTGGGTTTCAAGTTTTCTTATAAAAACGACATGCAATGACAGCCACGGGTAGAGAGAAGGGAATCGGTTAAAAATCCGGTTTCAGATCATACAAAAGACCAAGAATCGAGCTAATATGGAAGAGAGAGAGAGAGAGAGAGAGAGAGAGAGAGAGAGAGAGAGAGACTCGAGCAAGGAGAGAGGGAACAACCTGCTCTCGACAACAACACGAAGAAGAAGCAGTATAAGTGAAATGAAAGGGGCGATGGTGGTTATGTAAAGAGTTGAGGGCAAAAACGTCCTTTAAAAATTTTAAAAATAATCCTTTTTTAAAAACTGATTTTAATCATTTTGAATCGAAACTAAATAGAAAATGGGGAGAAAATGTTATCTAAAATTTTTAAAATAAAAGACATTTAAATGAAATAAAGCTTTTTAAATCATTTAAAAAAAACTTAAACACATAAACAAATACTCCTACCAATTTTAAAAACTAAATCATATCACAAAGATGATAATGCAAAATATTTCATGATTTAAAACAATTCCAATGATTTTATAAAATTCTTAGAAAATTAAAAATGCATGTTAAAAATAGGTTTTCATGCTCAAAAATACAAATAAAATTACACGAGTACATACGATACTTATAAATTATCACATAATCATATAAACATGATTTCACACATACTTTAACTTTCACAAAAATGTATCCACCTCTTAAATCACATAATATCCATTTAAAAGCTAATTAAACACTTAATTTAATACGCGTAAATTTCTATGTAGTTATAAGGATGATGCTCCAGCTGTGGCATTAAAAACAACTAAGAAAATTCCTTTTATAACACCAAAGAGTGCTCTAGCTAACAACGACATGAAAATGGTCCCCGAAATCATAAATGTTTGCATAAATATGTAAGTGGTGCAGTAACCCAGAATAAACTTTGCTGGATAATTATTTGCATACATTGCCAAATGCTCTATGCACAAAATATTCAGAATAGTCTTCACCAATTCCAACGTAGACAAAAGATGTAATGAAAAAAAGGAACTAACATGCTTAAGATAATAAACATGTTGCGTACCCCTGCATAACCAAATAACAGATATTCACAGGACAAAGGTCACCAAGCAATGATTAAATCAACATTAGACATGATACATACACACTCCTATTTTCTCAAACACCAAAAGAAAGACAAAACTGGACGAATTATAAATATCAGTTAAGTACTTTATATGAATTGCTATTAGCCTATTAAACAAAAGATTCAACAAATCATAATGCACTGCCATCTACAGTCTCATATAACCACTACTTACATTATAATTTGTCAACACAATTATTTATAGTACTCACCAGCTCAAAACTGAACTTTTTGAGTTCCAACAACATACATTGTCAATGACTCAAAAGCAAAGCAGAATCAAACAGAGTCAAGTAAACAACCTTGATCCTTATATTTCTCATACACCTTTGCCAACTTAGTGTAATTTGAATTGGTTAAGCCACTACAAGAAATAACAAAAGGTCCATTGTTGTACTCAAATTAACATTATAATGTACTATTTAACGGATACTTGTCATTTGATATATAGATCATAAGTGAAATCATGATCATCTCTGCATTTATAACAGAAGCCTCTGCAAAATTACCATTGAGATGCAACATTGACGATCAACAAAACCTTTCCCTTGTACTGGCTAAGGTTAACATCGTTCCCTTTAGCATCCTGTAGTGCAAACAACTTCGTAAATAAATCTGAACACTATACTACAAACTTCAAGCCCCTTAACCCAAAACAGCATCTTCATTAAAAATACCAATGATTCCTTTTTTCAGAATCATGGTAAACTCTATGGCAAATAAATTATTAACTATATTTGTTTACGTCTTCGGTTGCTCACAAGTTAATCAAATTATACAAAGCTCAAAGCAAATTTAACAATAAAATGCTAGTCCCAAAACATTTAGCAAATGGTGACATGGTGTACAGATTGATCAGGTGACAGTGGATCATGTATACTTAATTATTATCTCATCAAAGGTTAAAATTACTACGAGTCGGTAAAACAAATGTTTTGGATGAAATATTTAAGACTTGGCTTCAATTTAAACAATTAAATATCCTGCAACACAAAAGATTCAAATCCCAGAACAAATACATACCAATATTTACAAGTACTTGAAAAATCGAAAATTTCAAAAAATAATAGGATGAAGGAAAGAATAGACCTTGACAGTGAAATCATGGACAGACTGGGGCTTGTCGGATGAAGTGGTCATTGATAATTAGAACTTAATCTGAAAACGCACCCAACTACCTCAATTGAACATCTGAACAATAAAATCAAAAATTAAAAGCCTTGAGATTGTCTTATAAAAACCTTAAAAAATTACTATTGCATAAAAACCCCTAAAATACAAAGCTCAAGAAACATTGATATATGTATATATATATATATATATATATATATATATATATATATAAACAAATGCGTACACATACGTGAAGGCTCATGAACAGTACTAATTAGGGTTACTCCACCTTTGTCATATATTCCATACATCACACTAGATAAATATCATATTCATGGAATACGATTCACTTTTAGGATGCCTTGGTGGTGAAATGGTAGACACGTTTTGTCTTACCGTGAAGAAAGCTCCGGATCTGTGAAGAAAAGTACTAAATCAAACTATAGTAAAACCTCTATAAATTAATACTCGATAAATTAATAACCTCGATAAAATTAATAATTTGTCCAGTCCCAACTTGAGACCAGTATAAAATTGAACCGCAATCGATAAAATAATAAGATAATAACTTTTTTGAAAATCCCGATATATATATATATATATATATATTGGTCCCAACGAAACTATAAATTAATAATTAC
Source organism: Kitagawia praeruptora (assembly GCA_037693485.1). NCBI lineage: Eukaryota > Viridiplantae > Streptophyta > Magnoliopsida > Apiales > Apiaceae > Kitagawia > Kitagawia praeruptora. Next base: position 107,933,452 of record CM075348.1, read on the forward strand.
TAAAAGATTTCAAATTCTAAGATTGTCTAGTAAAAAATGAATATATAGTCACTTGTTTTTTGTTGAACTTCAAATCTATATTGAGTTCATCTTTAAATCTCCTTATTGCAAGTAAGAGTTGGGGCATTGTCTTCTCGTATTGCAACAAAAAGTTTGCTTTTGTTAAACTTCAAATCTATATTGAGTTCATCTTTTAATCTTCTCATTGCACTTAAGAGTTGGGGTAATAGGCATTGTCTTTTCGTATTACAACAAAAAGTTACGAAGAGTTGTTGCTGCTTGCAGAGTTGTTGCTGCTTGCAATGCTTCTTTCCGAGTGACCGATTCCAAAGCTATCAAATCATCTTCAAATTCAATTAGTTTGTGAATGTACATTCATAGAATGTGCATTGGAACTTATTTTTGTAATTTATTTTTCATCTCTAACTAATATACATTGTAACTAGTACATTGGACTTGAAAATTTAAAGGTCATATGTAAAACCTCTTTAAATTAATTAATTATTAATTTATCGATATAATAATATCTCACTAAATTAATAAAATATCCCGGTCCTAACATTATTAATTTATAGAGGTTTTACTGTATATATATCACACAAACATACACAGGTTAGAGTCTCAGAAATGACATAATACAACAACTGTGGAATAAATAATTTTTATTACAATACCCAAATGTCTTTTGAATCTGTCAATGATACAACTTCTAAGTAATGTTAAATTACTAACTTAGCCTTCTGATACTCACAATCTTCTCATACCATTCATATCTATACATAAGATGAATACCAAAAGCTACAGCCCGATTGGACTGGTTCGTACTACTCTCGGAATCACTTTTAGACACTGTTTATGGAAACGCCTTGCGGGGTATGTGTCGTCTCGTTGGCATCCTGCTTTGCTGCTATATAATATATATAAAACTAGCAAGAGTGAACGATAGCTCAGCAAGGTAATGAAACTATGGCATAATTCTGCCTTTAATTTAAACCCAGAATAAAGCGAGTATAAGACAATAATTGTCAAAATATCTTTTTACCGAAAGTATTTCCTTATCGAAATATATAAAAAAACAGTACCACTGTAGTACTTCAAATATCATTTTCATAATATCTCTGCAAACTTTTATTATTCATACTATGAACAAAGTTCTAGTATAATATAAAAGATGAAGTTATAAGGTAGTTCAATATAACCTTTCCGTAAAATATCTGCTATATAAAATATAAGCAAAATATCAAAATATAACTTAAAAGATGAAGTTATAAGGTGATCAAATATCAAAAACCTCCTTATCACAACTCATGTTATGTAAGGTATCAACAGAGTCATAAAATATAAGATAAAAGATGAAGTTACAAGGTGATTTATTGTAACGTCAGTTTTGAACACTTTTCAAACCCTGCCAACACTTATCGGTCACCCAGCCGTAGCTTTCCGATCGGGGTGCTCTCGATAATGTTGCAGAAAATATCCAAATTTGGATGATGAACTAATACTGGAGTATTCACCGCGCCCGCTGTTCCAATCCTTACGATGATCAGTCGCAGATTGTACAGCTCAAATTTGGTTTTACTACCGGTAGAAGGAAGAACTGACGGATTTACTTGTCTACCGCCCTTTTAGATCTCCCTGGCCAACGGTTGGGTCTTTGGGATGGACCGGCGCTACTCGGCCTCTTACACGACTCCTAGTTCGAATAGAATCCATGACTCTAAAACGTAAAGCTCATCCTCCTTTCCCCAAGTATAATACTTGTTGATAAGACTCCACAAAGTAGTCTTATCTAATTGGAAAGAAAAATTCACCAATATTTCCCAAGCTGTTGCTTGTTAATGGATATCGACTTGTTCCATCAATCTTACCCCTCGAGTGTTGAGAAAGTAACAAAAAGACTCATTTTGATGTTTAAAAATCAAGATGCGAGTGAAAATAATACTTTCAAAAATCTATGACCGGGCAGTCAATCATAAATAACAGTTCTCAAGTAAGGTTCCCTTGTATTTTGGAAGTTTTGAGCGAGCATTTAAATCTTCCTATAAGATAGATTTAAATGGAAAAATAAAGTTTTGGGAACCTCTACTTGATAAAATAATCATAATAAAGCTTAGAAATATTTTACATAATATTTGAGGGTCAAAGATAATTTTGAATAAGAGAAATCATCTTTAAAACTAGTTAAATTATTAAATAAATATTCAAATAATATTTATTAAATCGTAAGTAATTAAAGAATATTTTTAATCAAATATATTGCTCTTAAATAATCCTCGAATGAGTATATAAAAATATTCACTAAATAAATGAATCCATGAATGAATATTCAAAATAATATTCATTAAATAAATCAAATCCTTAAATGAATATTCAAAATAATATTCATTTAATAAATAAAACTCTAAATGAATATTTGAAATAATATTCCTTAACGAAGTAAGGAAAAACATTTATCTAATATTTTCCTCAGGAAATAATCACAAGATATACAGAAATACTGACTCCCGGTCTATATTTAAAGAATGAAAATCATATGCCCTTCACTAAGGATCTTAGCGAACATCCGGCTTATAAATAATATAATTCATATCTAGCTCATAACCAATATCAATTCGTAAAACAAGTATCACAATATACTTTTGAAAACAGATATGCCTTCCAATAGCATATTTAACAGAAATAATATCCATATAGTATTTCTCGACTGAGATAATACTCGAATAACATTCCTCGAAAGATATAGTAAGCAAATACAATTCCTCGAATGATATCATATTAAAATGACAATTCTTGAATGGTTTCCAAGTAATTAATACTTTATGGAAATATAATTAATGTTTATAAATAACATTCCTCAAAAGAAATAATAATCTGTCGCTGGAATCCCTTCGGGTTTCCACGACTATCTCTATATCACAAAATACCGACTCCCGGTTTAGAGTCGAAAACAATGAATATGCTCTTATCTCTAGAGCTACAAGGTATACCGATTTATATATATACTTAACTCAGAAGATCATATATAATCCAAAGGTCAAATTTTATTTCAACAGGAAATAAGATATATCGCAAGACTGTACAACTTTATACATGGCAAAGCAGTATTATATAATCAATACTTCAAAGTATAGATTTAGAAAACTTGCCTGATGCTCGAGAAGTGATAGGGCTCGTGACGATGTCGGACAATCTAGACAAAGTCAAAAACATATGGTTAATCCCCTAGACGATCCACTTATAACTCAATGCTTAAACACGTAAGCGAATCACAATCAAAGCACTTAGTGGCTTAATCTAGACTCATACTAAGTCCATGTTACTCGTCAAATACTTAAATCACAAGTTTGGTTCGAAAACGATCCTCGAATTCAAGTTATATTTAATCGCTTATAAAGATGGTTTCAAAGTTCCGTACTTAGGGGTTTTCACTTGCGCAACCTCGGCTTACGCGTTTTTATAAAATCGGAAAATAATCTTTTTGACACGAAACCTTTGCACTTACTTTTCTAACTGTCCTTAGCAATTTATCACCAAGTTTCACATTTTAGTTCAACTCCTAAGGGTCTCTAACTTAGCATCAAAGTGGTTACATTTCTACGACAAAATCTCTCGAACCACTTTTACGAAAACTAGCATAACTCTTAAACCGTAAACTCTTTTAATGCAATTCTTTCGGAAACATAAACTAGACAACCATATCTTTGTAACCATAGGAATTGGTGAGTCTAAAAACGGATTTATGGTCTCAGGTCTTAACTGTTTTCAAGGGTTAACGAGATTTCGTCATTACGGCGGCTATAACTCGGACATTTCCATTTTGTCATATCATAACTAAGCCACACCGGACATACCATACATCCACAACCTCAAAAAGCAACCTTTTAATTCTCTAAAATCAATGGTATGGCTACAATCCAACACCCACCATTTTACATAATTTACAACACCAAATAATCACTAAAACACTTAACATGATCTTAACTTTATATCATCTCTAAAACTTATCATAAACTCAAAATAACAAAAGGTAAGGTTGAGGTTTATACCTTCCTTGATGCTCTAATAACACTAAAAAAGCTTGATAATCCTTCAATAAGCCTCAGATAGTCCTTAGGAAGCTAAATCTTGATCATCAAAACAAGAACACAACTTAATAATTTCGGAGTTACTATTCACCTCTTCAAAGAACTACAAAAACGAGGGCCTTACCTTACTTTTTTGGATGAGGCTCCTGAAGAAGAGTTGTATATCATCTAAATACCTTTCCAACAAGCTAGAGAACTCAGGATTTCATTGAGTAATGAGGGAGATATGGCCGTTTGAAAATCGGGGCAGAAACTGTCAAGAACGGGGCAGTTTGGCTTCTTCAACTTGGGGAAGGTATTTGACTAGGCTACACTCCTTTTTTGGCCATGAAATTTTGAACGAATGTTACCCATGGAGTGTAGAAGCTATGGTTAAAATTTGGTGATTTAATCATGGGTAGAAGTGGAGATATGAATTTTCTTTGAGTGGTGTTTCTGCTGGGCAGTTTGTGTGGCTTTGTGTTTTGTTTTCTTTTCTCTCTTGGATAATGACTTGTTCAACTACTTTTTGATCTAATATCTAGATATTATCATATGGGTTTGATCCTCTTGGGAGTTGTGCAAAGAGTCTTGGATAAGCTTGCTTGATTTGTTTTGTTTTTGGAATTGATTTAAGTGATTAAATCACTTAATTCATAATGTTTTTGGTTTAATCCTTTTGTTTAAATCCTTAAATTCACTTGATATAATTCTCTTGATGATCATGTAGGATATTTAATCTTGTCATAACCTCAATCCTTAATCCAAAATTCGTTCTCTTGATCACTTAAAATCGTTGTAAAGTTTCAGCGGTTTCTAGAACGTTCATTTCACTGTCTCAGTGGTTTTCGTTCCAAATCCTCAAATCAAATATAATAAAATTCTAAAATATTAAATCCTCAAATCCTCAATTTAATATCACATTTCTTGAATATAATAATATATAATTCACTGCTCGATCAAATATTCCATAAAAATAAACTTTGGATTTTCTGAATTCTGATCGTCTTTACATACACTTATTTACTCCATAGATCACTAATATGACTTCGAAATCTCCATAGCATGTCCCGTACATAGGGTGGCATGAAAATTTTCTTAGTCTACAAAATCACTATTCATCCATGAAAAAACACTATTCATGTCCCGTACATAGGGTGGCATGAAAAGTTTCTTAGTCTACAAAATCACTATTCATCCATGAAAAAATACTATTCACGCATGATAAACACTATTCATTGATGTACTTAATCATAATAAGAAAAGTTTTAATTCTATCAAAAATTCGGGTTCTTAAAGTCTCCCCTCCTTAAAAAGATTCCGTCCCGGAATCAGTTTAGGAATAACTAGGGTACTTCTCTCCTATTGCACTTTTTAACTCCTAGGTGGATTCTTCCACTTCTTGATTTTCCAGAAATCTCTTATTAGCTTGACAACCTTGTCTCTTAGCACTTGCTCTTTTTTTTCAATGATTTCCACAGGTTGTTCTTCGTAAGACAGATCAGGTTGTACATCTACCTGCTCGCGCTCTTTCACATGTCGGCATCTGCTCTATACTTGGACACGTCTTAGAATCTCAAATGGCCCAATGAATCTCGGGCTCAACTTCCCCTTCTTTCCAAATCTCATTAATTCTTTTCACAGGGATAATTTTAGCATCACGAATCCCCAGCCTAATATTCTCTATCTTGTTTGCGCAAAAATACATCAACATAAACTTGCTTGTCATTCATCAATATGCCATTTAGCTTATCAATAGCAGCACTATCTCTATCCTTGCGGGCTTGGTCCGTATACTTTCTCTCGCCCACCTCCTCTCAACACAAGGGAGAGCGGCAATTCCTTTCATACCGGGCCTCGTAAGGTGGTAACCCTATACTGGTAGGGTAATTGTTGATATAAGCAATCTCAATTAATGGTAAGTGGTCATCCCAACTTCCTTTTTCATGGTTGGCCACCGATAGCATTCTCTTGAATCTCTATACTTTTTGGTGTCGCCTAGTGCATAGAATATCTCGACTATGGGTCTCGTGTAAAATCTCATCCTGTAATTCCTGACCATTCAGAATCCATTCCTCTCTTTTTGACTAAGGGCATCGGCCACCACATTGGCCTTCCCTGGATGGTAGTGTGTCTCACAATCATAATCCTATATCAATTCTTGCCATTTTCTCTATCTCATGTTTAGCTCCTTCTGGGTGGATATATATATATATATATATATATATATCTCCAGCTCTTGCGATCAATATAGATCTCACACTTTTCTCCATATATAGGACGTCTCGATATACTTAGGGTGGAAACTATCGTGGCTAACTCTAAACCAATTCATTAAATCCATAAAAGTTGTGGGTGCATTATTCAACCCAAAATGACCTCACTGAAAACTCGGAGTGTCTATACTTAGTGTGAATCGCAGTTTTGGCATATCCTCTGGTTTTCTTCCAACTGGTATTATCCAGTTCTTGAATAAATTTGAAAAAATACAGAGCGTCCTTCAGCTGATCAAACAATCATCTATAATCTGCAAAGGGTACCTATTCTCAATGTTGAACTCGTTCAACCCTCGATGTTCGATGTACAATCTCGTGCTAATATCTTTCTCTCTTATAACAACACAAGGGCTCTCTATGGTGGTATATTGAGTTTTATCATACTCTTGCCCAACAATTCTTGTAACTGAGTTGCTAATTTTTTTCATTCCCACTGGTTCCCACTGGGGCTAACAGGAGATGTAGGACTATACTCTGAATACTCGGTATTCATTCTCATATCCTCAAATTCGATATCTGGTAGCTCATTAAAACCTTGTACAACCTCCCAAGGCCATTGTATTTAGTGATTATTTGCTAAGTGTTATTTATTGATTATTTGCTCAGTGTTGCTAAGTGATAATAAGGATTTAAAGGTTAACTGTGATGATTATTTGCTAAGTGTTATTTAGTGATTATGTTGGTGACTGTTAAGTACTAGTTAATGATGTGATTGTTATTATCGGACGTAAGTAATATGTTTATGAGTTGTTATGAAATATAGAAATCCATTAGGAAGAGTAGGTGGATCTTAAATCCATCAAAATTATTTGAATGTGATTTGAGTCGGATATTTTCCGACGGGATAGTCCTATTTACAGAGGAAACTCCGCCCGATTTTCGTTAGAGTTATACGTTATAAATTCTATAATATATTCTTATAAATTAATTAGAAGTCAAGTGTCCTTGTGTAAGTAACCAGTGTGAAGTACATGCATTATATGCTTTATGTGCTTAAGTGATTTCATTAAATTGAATCGTAAGTCTGGTCAAGTATGTGTTATATGTGCTAAGCATCATTGCGTTATAGGAATCGTATGGGTGGAATAGAGTTAGATGATTGAGAGTATAGTACATTGAAGTAGTATTTTCTTTATATAGGTATCAGTAGGAGGCCTATAAGAGCCAGTACGTGTGTAATTGGAATCTTGGAAGTGAGATGTTATCGGAGTTATCAAGCATTTTGGTTCACGACTTATGGAGGAAGGATAGACGTATAGTCGATTAGAGATCAACATATAAAGAAGTAGAGACTGACGCAAAGTGAGTAAGGAATTGATGTGTTGGAAATAGAACTACGTATATTGAGGCAAGTGTTTCTATCCTTCACTTATTGTTCAAGTGAAGCAAATCTGCTCCTGTTATTTATCATATGTTGCATTCAAATCAATGTGCATGCAAGTAACTCTGTCTTTACTTGCAGTTTCTAGTCCTCATTGATATATCCTGTTGAGCATGCCTTTCTTATACCATGTTGAACACAAATCCTATGTAGCCTGATTCTTTTAAATTGCTTATTGACCATATATGTCATAGTGCTTTCCAAAGTCAAATTTAATTGACTGACGGATAAACTACTATTTTAAATAACCTATGACCGGTGTCAGTCAAACCCATATTGACCCTGAAACTGATGAAATTCTTTATGACCTAACTGCTGATTTAAGAACTTAAAATACCTTTAATCTTATTCTTAAAACTTGAAATCCTGATCAATTGCCTTAATACCTTGAGTCTATATCTTCTTGATCCAGACTTGTATCTTTGATCCTTTAATGTTAGAAAACCCAGTCAAACCCTTTGACTTTTATCATTGCAAATCAAAATGAGTTTTTTTTAAAACTACCTTGAAGCTACCTAGACTGGGCTGATTTGTTATCAGAGAGTCGAAAGTACTTCGAGGCAGGGGTTTTAAAAAGGTTAAGAGTTGAAATGTTTTACGAAGATAAACTAAGTTTTATAAAGTGGAATGATTTTAAAATGAAACTTTCTTTTTATATAAATTATTAGGAACTCCGTTAAAATGGTTTCTACGGATTCCTGACGATTGGAGAGACGGAACAACGGGTAATGCCGGTTCCGTCAGTTTTCAAGGTGTATTATTGTGTAGTTCTGGTCTGTCCAGTTCGACACCCTTATAGGCCAATGTGTTGCCTCTTGGGAACCCAAGCTATCCTAATGAAAGGAAATGATGACCAGAGGGACATTGTGTCCGGTATGGGGACTTTATTGGCTGATCACCCGTATTGTCTGTTATAGTGAAATAATTAAATCTCCAATCAATTTTCTTAAAGTAATGATTACTTTTAAATTACTGTGAAATGAAATTGGTTTACCGCTTGAAATGTTATTGCTTTACGCAATTTTGAATTATCTATTTATATCCTAATTACCAAATGATGCCCCGTCATTATCAAATGCCAGTACTGCTTTTAATATTCCCATCAGATCTATTTCTATCTTGTTGTCAATTGATCCCCTGTCATATTCAGGTGTCAGTATCATTTATGTTTTGAAGAATAAAAAGTTTAATCCTCTAGTGGAAGTTGAGGTACTCTCTTCATTTAAATTGATCATTGATATTATTCATCAATGAATTATAGGGATATTATTGTTTCACTTTATTAATAGCTTGCTGAGCATTGTTGGCTCATTCTTGCTTTATTTTCCTCCCCTTTCAGTTAGGATTACGGATTAGCTATCTTCGAATGACAATTCGATTGAGAGCGATGAGGTGATCTCTAAAGAATAGATTACAGAGTCAGCATGGACCGCGCTTCAGATAAGAAGGTATAATAGTTGTTGTGATTTAGATTCTTGTTTCATACTATAAACTGAGATCGATCCTTGTTGAGGGGACGTCTGTATAATTAAGTTATACTTAATTGTATTGGTTGTGGCACCAAATCCTGACCCCGGATTTGGGGGCGTCACAGGTTGGTATCAGAGCAACAAGTTATGCTCACTGAAATAAGTTAGGATAATCAGGAATAAGTATTTAAGTTAGACGTTAGGTAGAAAGATTTAAGATAAGGTTTGTCTTAGGATTTTAAGATGAGAGTTGCGACTTTATTTAGTATTTCGACATATCGTGCGAGTAGGAGATCGATTCATCCGAAGGACCGACTATGGACGAGGCAACTAATTCGGAGCTACAAGATTGGAAGACGTCATCTGAAGACCCTCGTATACTTTCTAAGATTCTTTCTGTGACTTTAGCTACATCGCGAATGTTATAGAGATAGTACGAGAAGAACTATAAACATGATGCGAACACGAATACCGATATTTGTTTGAAGTAAGGCGTAACTATTCCCTATTAGCCATTGCTTTCATTAATTCATTTTCTGAGAAAATTTGTTTTAAAAAGGAATCGATTCTTATTATCATTTTGAATTGTTGTAACTAATTCACGGGTTATATTGTCGCTGAAGCATTTGTAGCACAGTGATGATTAAAAATCGAGAATGAATTGAGATCTTCTTAATTATTCAACTCATGATTGTCAGGCCGGTTTTGGCAACTAGGTGTATTAGCGCTTAGTCGATAAGAGTGAGATTTTGAGTAATTATGAATTTCTTAAATGTTTGTTTAATCAATAGTTGATGCATCCGTGTGATGATCAATTATACTTCGATTTTTGAAAAGCTTTGTATATCAGATATACTTAAAAACAATCCTATTCTTTCCGAAATATCCCTATTTTTCAGAGGATACTTGATCCCACCTTATATACGAAAATTTTGTGATTCTTGAACTCTTTTCATTTTTCCATGCATATTCAATTTTCTTTATTCAAACTGGGATGAACAACCCTGTATATATAGGGGATTCAGGGACATCTTATCTTTGTGATAGAAGTCTATTGGGATGCCACTGATTGTGTTTGTCATGAAAGTACTAAAGACTGGCCATCTTTTTGTACTAGGGCAGTTGACCTAATTGACAAATGCAACCTGATAAAAGTTCAGTGATCATATTTGATCTCTCGGTTAAATTCTTTTCCAAAAATTCTTTTTAAACAAAATTTAGCCTATATTCAAACATGTTGATATCTACTCATTTTATTAATTCGTTTCGCTAGAAACCCTTACGATTCTTGAAGCTATCCTTGATTGGAAGTAGAAAAGGTAGACACAACGACATTCTAAGTGATCAAGGTTACATATACGTCAATGGAGAAGTGGTTAAGCAAGTTTGAGAGGATGACATTGCAATAGGGATTGAATGTTAAGTTGGTTTGCTTATTGGATTCACAATACATATACAAGAATTAAAATTACTGAGGACTGAGTAAAGATAAGGAACAAGTAACAAGGGTATCAAAGTATTATTTTTGTGAAGGTCGAGAGTTAAATAATGGTGGAGATATTTGGTAAATGGTAGTTGTTATCGATGAAGGATTATTTATGAACATCTGATTATTATATGTTTTATTTTGGATAAAGTAGAAGGAATATCAAAAGATTTGGGTTGTTTTTAGACCAACTGTTGAATAAAAATTTTAGAATCAAAACATGATAGCTTGAGGGAAGCAGAGCAAAGTTAGACAGTTTGTTTCTAAGAAATTTCAACAGGAAGTGAAGTTTTGGATAAAGAGTAAAGTGACTGGGTTGGAGTTAACACTTTATGTGAGTATAATTTAAAGAGACGTGATTATTGGTAATAAATGAGATTTGACTAAGATGGTAAGATAAAGAAGGCAGAAAATCAAGAAATTTTCAGAATCGCTCTGACAGAAGACATGAAGATGAGTTAAAAAGGAATGTAGGATTTGTAAGAACTGGAATAGTAAGGCAAGGTAGCCACCCATAGGATATGAATTATCAGAGAACGACAAGACCTCCATTGTCAGAAGAAAGAAGTTCAAGAAGAAGCATATTGGGATTTGTACTAAGGTAAAAAAAATTGAGAAGTGCCAAGATGATTTGGCTGAAGCAGAATGTGAATGAGTTGATTGTAGAAGAAAGGAATAGTTAAAAGGAGATGAGTGGTGGAAGTGTATTTTATTTTGTTTATTCAGTTATTGGCAAATGTTGGAGTTATTCTGTGCAGAGTAATGTTTCCGAAGTTGATTCTTGGGAAATTGATACAGTAAAGTTTAAATAAATTTCGGAAAGGTGGTAAGTTAAAAATTGGTGAAGTTTATTTGGGTTTACGTATGCTAAGTCAAGTTTTGATATTAGTGGATATTGGAATTTTTGGAGCTTAATTGATGTTGAGTCTGATATTGGAGGTCTATGACCCCGGGATAGTTTGTATTACAAATAAGATATATATATATATATATATATATATATATATATATATATATATATATATATATATATATATATATATATATATATATATGTTTTTCAAGGTAATTGGTGCCTCAGTAAAACAATGGGATTAAGGATAGATAGAAGATTCTCAGCTATTCCCTTCTCGATCGACATTGTACGTTGAAAGTGGAGTAAGAATGATTGGGAAATTCCTTGATATTATTTTCTCAAAGCTTTATTTGAGGGAGTATGGCTATGAGTAGGAGTGTGGATTTTATTAAAGACTTATTTAATTATTTTCATGTTTACTGCAAGTCGAGGCAGGTTTCGTTTGGTATTATATATACATACGAATTGTTATGAAAGAAGCTATTAAGGATGCGGATTAGATGGTTGATTATGATGTGAAGATTGAGACATAAAAAGAAATAGGTTAAATTAAGAATTAAAAATGATAAGGAAGATTAAGTTTAAGGATAAAAGCAAGATAAGAAATTCGACGTTCATGAGAAATCAAGACGATTACTTCGACAAGGCTTCAGAGATAAAGGAGTTAATTATGTAATTACGAGATCTTTTGGATAAAGGAGTTATAAGGCCTATTGTGTCCCCGTGGGGAGCACTCGTGTTGTTTGTTAAGAAAAAGGAATCAAAGTGGATCCTGTGAAGATTAAAGCTCTAGTGAATTGAAGTAGACCTAGAACCCCTACGGAAGTGAGAAGTTTCTTAGGATTGGCTGGATATTATCGGAGATTTGTTCAAGACTTTTTGAAGATAGCTATGTCATTGACTAAGTTGACCAGGAAGAATGAAAAGTTTATTTGGAGTGATAAGTATGAAGAAAGTTTCCAAGAGTTATGGAAGAGATTAGTTTCCGCGCTAGTGCTAGTATTGCCAGATGATAAGGGAGATTTCGTTATCTACAGTGATGCTTCGCACAAAGGATTAGGATACATTTTGATGCAACATGGGAATGTTATTGCGTACGCTTCGAGACAACTTAAGCCGCACGAGCAAAAGTATCCGATGCACAATTTGGTGCTAGCTGCGATTGTGTTTGCGCTGAAGATTTGGAGACATTATTTGTAAGGAGAGAAGTGTAAAATTTTCACCGATCATAAGAGTTTGAAGTATATCTTTACCTAGAAGGAGTTGAACATGAGACAAAGAATATGGTTGGAGTAGATTAAAGATTATGATTGCACGATAGTTACCATCCCGGAAAGCCGAATGCCGTGGCAGATGCGTTGAGCAGAAAGGAGAGATTAAACACGTTGACAATGCCTAAGGAGTTATTTCAAGAATTTGAGAAGCTAAGTCTAGAAGTTTATGAGTCGAAGGATGCTGATGAGATTTTGAATACGATAACGTTTCAACCAGAGTTGTTAGAAAAGATTCAGAGATATCAAGAAGAAGTTATGAGTTGTGAGATGAATACATTGACTGGAGAGGAAACTTGCACACAAAAAGATGATCAAGGTATCTTAAGATTTGGAAAGAGAATATGGATTCCCAATGTGGAAGAGTTGAAGAATGAGATTTTGAGTGATGCCCATAGTTCGAGATATTCTATTCACCCTGGAAGTACAAAGATGTACCGAGATTTGAAGGAGAATTTTTGGTGGCCAGATATGAAGCAAGAGATTGCTGAGTGGATAAGCAAGTGTTATACATGTTAGAAAATTAAAGATGAACATCAGAAGCCGAGCGGATTATTACAACCGTTGGACATTCCCGAATGGAAGTGGGAGCACCTTGCCATGGATTTCGTAGTAGGATTGCCGAAGACTAGGGCGAATCATGATGCGATTTGGGTTATAATTGACCTATTGATGAAGTTTGCACATTTCTTACCAATTAACGAAAGATTTTCATTAGACAAGTTAGTGCATTTGTATTTGAAGGAAATAGTGTCACGTCATGGAGTTCCTGTTTCGATAGTGTCTGATCGAGACCCGCGATTTAATTCGAGATTTTGGAAGCAATTTCGAGAATGTCTAGGAACCCAATTGAAGATGAGTACAGCGTACCATCCCCAGACAGACGGACAGAGTGAAAGGACAATTCAGACGATAGAAGATATGTTAAGAGCTTGTGCATTGGATTTCATAGGAAGTTGGGATGAGCATTTACCATTGGTTGAGTTTTCATATAATAGTAGTTATCACGCGAGTATTGGGATGCACCCGTATGAAGCATTATATGGAAGAAAGTGTAGATCGCCAGTGTATTGGGAAGAAGTTGGAGAAAGGAAGATTTTAGGACCGGAGCTGCTCCAGCAGACAAAGGAGAAGGTTAAAGTTATTCAAAAGAGATTAATTACCGCCCAGGATCGTCAGAGAAAGTATGCTGATTTGAAAAGGAAGGATGTGAGTTTTGAAATAGGAGATCAAGTGTTATTGAAAGTGTCGCCATGGAAAGGAGTTATGAGATTTGGTAAGAAAGGAAAGTTGAGTCCTGGGTATATAGGACCATCTGAGATTTTGAAGCAAGTTGGAAAGGATGCTTACGAGTTAGCATTGTCGCCACACATGCACCATATTCATAATGTGTTCCACGTGTCTATGCTTAAGAAGAACAATCCTGATGCGAGTCACGTAATCGAGTATGAACCTATCGAGATTCAGCCAGATTTGTCTTACGAAGAGCAACCGGTAGAGATTCAGGATAGAAGTGATAGAAAGCTCAGGAATAAAGTTGTTAGATTGGTAAAGGTTTTGTGGAAGAATCCTAGAGTCGAAGAGTCGACTTGGGAACTTGAAAGCTAGATGCTTGCCAAGTATCCTCATTTGTTTACTTAGGTGAGATTCTGGGGACAAAATCCTTTTAAGGGGGGAAGGCTATAACGACCTAGAATTTTTCGTGATTTATAAATGCTTATTTAATTGTTAAATGTGGAAATTATGTGAATTATGTGATAGATAATTTTTGTGAAATCAAGATATGTGTGAAATCATGTTTATATGATTACATGATGATTGGTATGTGTCGTATATGTCTGTGGAATTTTATTTATATTTTTGGAGCATTAAAAGTATTTTTAAAGTGCATTTTTAATTTTTCAAAAATCATATAAAATCATTGGAGTTATTTTAAATCATGAAATCTTTTGCATTATCATCTTTGAGATATGATTTAGTTTGTAAAATTAGTGTGGAGATTTAATTGTGTGTTTTGATATTTTAAAATGATTTAAAAAGCTTTATTTCTTTTAAAGAGCCTTTATTTCGAAAATTCATATAAATTCATTTTTGAGCCTAAAATTATTTTAAAAATATGGGGAGCCTTGTAATTTCATAAACTTTATTTTAGAATTTTAAAAATTATTTTTATCTAAATTTTCCATTTTATATTGATTTTAAAATGATTAAAAGCAGTTTTTAGTAAATAAGTAGATTTTTTAGCATTGTATAATTACGCTTCTACCCCTGGCTGTGTATATCAGCTACCACCGCCCACTATCTTCTCCCTTGCTCCTGCTCTTCATCTCTCTCTCGGTACTCTCTTGTTTCTTCATCTTTTTCTTTCATTTTAATTTTTTTAAATAGCTATTAATCATGTTTTAATCCTCCATTAATAATTCTTATGTTGATGGAGTGTTGTGATGAGTTTTAATAAGAGTTTGAGTGTATATATTCGTATGTATAGTTTCAAAAATTTGCATGCAAGCTACATAGGTTACCGATTTGATGATTATTGGACTCGGTGATGTTTATTATATGCAGAAATTGAGTTTTTGTGAAGTTTGAAGCTTGTCCGAGTCCAATTTGATTATTGGACTCGGTGATGTTTATTATATTTCTTGAATTTGAAATTGGACTCGGTGATGTTTATTATATGCAGAAATATTTGGTGATATTTGCTAATGGGATTGAGTTCCAGCGAGGTTTGACCGGTGGTGGTGGGTAGTTGATTGTACAGTCCTTATAATTGATTTAGAGTGTATATAGGTGAATAGATTTGATTGCATGTAAAGATTTTCCTTTATTTTGAATTTCTTTCGAATTATTTATAAATATTAATTGAAGTTTTCGAATTAGTAACTTGATAATCTTTGAGTCTAAATGATGATCCTGATTGTTGATGTTAATTAGAGATTTAAATATGTGAGATATGGATATGTGAAGATGCATGTATAATTTTGTGATTTAATTGTATTTATTTTGAATTATTCGAATTAATGGCTAAATAGATAATTTTAATAATTGTTATATGTTTAATTTTTTGAGACTAAAAATGTGAGTGATGTTAATCAGTTGATAATTAGCATGCATGTATGATTTTCCAGGTTTATATGGATTTAAATCAAATTGTTATTCATTAATTATGAATTATTCGAAATTTTATAAATTAATATATGTTCGCTCTTGCTAATTAAAGATGAAATCATGATTAAGATATTATTTAGTTGCTAACTAGAATTTGTATGGAGTTTTCAGATTATTAAATATTTGATTCGAATTTTTAAGAATTGATATGTGTTATTCGAGTTTTATGAATTATTAATAAGGATTTAAAGGTTAATTGTGATGATTATTTGCTAAGTGTTATTTAGTGATTATGTTGGTGACGTTAAGTACTAGTTAATGATGTGATTGTTATTATCGGACGCAAGTAATATGTTTATAAGTTGTTATGAAATATAGAAATCCATTGGGAAGTGTAGGTGGATCTTAAATTCATCGGATTATTTGAATGTGATTTGAGTCGGATATTTTCCGACGGGATAGTCCTATTTACAGAGGAAACTCTGCCCGATTTTCGTTAGAATTATACGTTACAAATTCTATAATATATTCTTATAAATTAATTAGAAGTCAAGTGTCCTTGTGTGTTAAATGTTAAGTAACCAGTGTGAAGTACATGCTTTATATGCTTTATGTGCATATGTGATTTCATTAAGTTGAATCGTAAGTCTGGTCAAATATGTGTTATATGTGCTAAGCATCATTGCGTTATAGGAATCGTATGGGTAGAATAGAGTTAGATGATTGAGAGTATAGTACATTGAAGTAGTATTTTCTTTTATATAGGTGTCAGTAGGAGGCCGATAAGAACCAGTACGTGTGTAATTGGAATCATAGAAGTGAGATGTTATCGGAGTTATCAAGCATTTTGGTTCACGACTTATGGAGGAAGGATAGACGTATAGTCGATTAGAGATCAACATATAAAGAAGTAGAGACTGATGCAAAGTGAGTAACGAATTGATGTGTTAGAAACAGAACTACATATATTGAGGCAAGTGTTTCTATCCTTCAATTGTTGTTCAAGTGAAGCAAATCTGCTCCTGTTATTTATCATATGTTGCATTCAAATCAATGTGCATGCAAGTAACTCTGTCTTTACTTGCAGTTTCTATTCCTCATTGATATATCCTGTTGAGCATGCCTTTCTTATACCATGTTGAACACAAATCCTATGTAGCCTGATTCTTTTAAATTGCTTCTTCACCATATATGTCATAGTGCTTTCCAGAGTCAAATTTAATTGACTGACGGATAAACTACTATTTTAAATAACCTATGTCCGGTGTCAGTCAAACCCATGTTGACCCTGAAACTGAAGAAATTCTTTATGACCTAACTGCTGATTCAAGAACTTAAAATACCTTTAATCTTATTCTTAAAACTTGAAATCCTGATCAATTGCCTTAATGCCTTGAGTCTATATCTTCTTGATCCATACTTGTATCTTTGATCCTTTAATGTTAGAAAACCCAGTCAAACCCTTTGACTTTTATCATTGCAAATCAAAATGAGTTGTTTTCTTAAAACTACCTTGAAGCTACCTAGACTGGGCTGATTTGTTATCAGAGAGTCGAAAGTACTTCGAGGCAGGGGTTTTGAAAAGGTTAAGAGTTAAAATGTTTTACGAAGATAAACTAAGTTTTATAAAGTGGAATGATTTTAAACTTCATCCTTTATATTAAACTGGCACTATTTTCGCAAATGAATGGCATATGATTTCGAAATATATCTATGAACTGTCATATATATTACTGCACAGTTATATTATTGTTGGTGGGCTATTGCTCACCCTTGCTTATTTATTATGTCACAACAACAGCTAGATCAGACGGTCCGTGCAAGGCGCACTCGGCGCAAGCAGGTGTTGGCTGTCAGAGGTTTACCGCTGAGGTTATAACTACCATTGCTGAAGAGGAAGCTATTGGTAGGGTAGCAGTTAGCATCTGAGTGTTTTATGTATTTATTATATGACACATACAAATGGATGGCAAAGAGTATGTAATGGTTAATTGTAAACTTTTTGGGTTGTAAGAACTCAACCTTGCGATTAATAATATTTGGTAATTACTCTGATTTCATCTCTGGGACTATAACTGTGTGTGTGTGAGTGGATATTATTCTGGGGGTGTTACAGAAATGGTATCAGAGAGAGCGTTATAAATCCCAGAGATGACGCGACGTTAAAACAATAAATTCATTAAGATAATAAGAACTCTTGCCAAGTTCATAGTCGGACTACATAATGTAGTACAGACATATAAAACCCTTATGGGAACCCTAAAGTATCATGATAGTAACTTAGCTCGTTCTTGTATCGACTAGTAAGGCGACAGACCTTGGGGATTACGAGCAGTAACACAATGATGCTTGTTCTGATGCTGAAAATCGGATGATGGATTCGATAGAGTACCCTAATGAGGACCCGGAAGAGGTTCCAGTAAAGGAGGAGAATCCTGATAAGGATAAGGAGTTTACCCTTAAGGAAATGAGGGCTACATCCAGAGAGACTGTAAGAGTTAAGGTACAGTACTCAGAAAAGAGTTAAGGTATAGCTGGACTGCTAGATGAAGTACCAACAAGTAAGATGGATTTGATGGAATTACTTGAGATCTTATATGGGTATAGATAAAAATCATTAGAGACCTTTAGATTAATGAGAAAAGAGTTAGAGTGGTACATGAATATCAAAGACAACAATAGAGGACAAGGAGCAGAGTCTCCAGGAGTAGTTGAGATAGAGGCAGCAAGTGTCATATCATGTGATAACTGGATTAATGTGAATATTGTTAATGGTAATTCACCATGAGAAGGCAGATTTCATAAGTTATAAATTATAAAGTCAGACTGAGATTAATGAGGTGGTTTGGCTCAAGGAAATGTCCATTTTATGAATGGATCAACTTAGAAAATAAAGACATTGGGAGGTGATGGCATGATTGGATAAAGAATATAAGGAAGTAGTAAGCGAGACAATGATCTCAGAACCTACAAGAGGAGAAGACCAGTGAGTCTGTGATAAACTAGTAATAAGGCTATCGTCAGGAACCAAGTATAAGTCTAGTTCAATTCAGTGGAATGATGAACCAGAAACATTAGATGCATGTGATTCAAAGGAATATTAAATTCCTTCTTTTCCTTGAATGGATTATGGTATTTACCTTAAGTTTATCCTGACACTGAATCTTAAATGGATTAGGTAAGGCGAGCAGTGGTTGAGATGTAATTAAGGATACTTTTAGATAAAACTTGAAGGAACAGGTGTAGACCAAGTTCTCAAGGTAAGAGTTTGGCAAAATGAAGTCCAGATAATAGGACATATGAGCAATAGGAAGTAGTGATTGATCGACCCCACCAAGTTAAAGATAGTTTCAAATGGAGATTGGCCAACCACACCGGCAAAGGTGAGAAATGTAATAAGATTCAGGAGGTATCACCCAAGATTTGCTCAGGACTTTACAAAGAGTGTAGTCCCATAACCCGACTTAATGGTAAGGCTAGAAGTCTGAATGTACAAGATAAATGGGGAGAAATCTCCATGGAACTAAAGATAAAATTGGTAACGACCCAGCATTGGCGTTATCTAATGGAGGAAGGAAAAATTTTGGAAATTTATTAGGATGCACCTCGTGCAGGTTTAGGTGCTGTGCTTGTGCAACACGGTAGGGTGATTGCGGATGTATACGGACAGCACGGTTCACCAGATTCGGATATCCTTGATAGTGCCAATTTTATGTAATGACTAATTTCGACGGTAATGTTCCTTCTGAGACTAGTTGTTAGGTAGACTGGCATTTAGAAGCATCGACTATTAGGACGAATATGTACCGGGAAAATGTGGCCTGTATCAGTTTGGGAATTTTGATTTCCCTTCTAGGGGAGGTATATATATTTGGTTTCTTTTCAATGATTAAACTCCCAAGTTAATCTCAATCATTTCGTTAATATAACTATTTTGGTTCCACCCGCTTGGATGTTCCTAGAAATATTCTTCGGGTATCGAAATGGATCTTCTTAGTATCATTAGTGGGTGGATAGATTGACCGAAATTCCCCTGATTCTAGAAATAACTTCAACAAATTTGGCAAACCTTGTCTTTCTGATTATCTGAATACGTTACCGAAGAGAATAGAAACTAGGGCGAACCCTATGGATTGGGTAAGGTAGCCGATATACGGGCTGGTGGACAGACCCCAATTATTACGATTGATTATAGAGACAAAATTATGAAGTTGAGATTGGACGGAAAAAGGGAAATGTAGTTAAGAAACCAGCCAGACTAAGAAATTTTGGGATTGACTTAAATGAAAAGGTTGTTATGCCAGAAATGTTAAGCTTTTGTGGCACGTGAAATTGGTAAGAGTAACTGAAAGAATAAAAGCAAAGGAAAGGTGACCGGAGACGGTACCAAGAAATCGATTGAGACATATATGGAGTAAAGTTTTGAAAAGATCAAAAGGTATCAAAGTAGAAGGCACTATGCCAGCAATTGTTAGAAAAGTAATGCTATTAGCCGACCCCTAAACTCACATATTTTAGCATGGCCAGTTGGGGCCAAGTCACTAAGAATTATCAAGTGACTGAACCAGCAATGTAAGGACAAAGCGGGGTGCTTCTGATCAAGTGCCAACCGCAAAGGCTTTTGATATAAAATGAATTGAAATGCAGGATGATGGATACCATTGACGCATTAGGATTGAGGATAGTGACCAATGAAGAGTTACGAAGATTGTCAAAGGTGGTGCAGTATGATGCATAAATGTTATCTGAAACTTAGTGTCCTCAAAAGGAGCATAAGGCACTAAGAGATTCACGTTGAACACGACCAATATCTTCCAGAACATCCTTACTACCATTACCAAGTCCTGTAAGAAAGAGCAGATAGACATATTTTGTCTTTTGGAAGGTCATGTAGACCGACATTCATAAGAAGAGGTTAGCATTAAGCTACCTATAGATGATTAAGATGAGAGTGATTGCCAATTACAGGATATAAGTGTTCCTTGAAGATAGAATTGAGGATAGAATGTCCATAGATTAAAATGAACCCTGGGGGATGCACAAAGGATAGCATCACCCCTAATAAAGACATTGTGAAATCAGACGATATAAGTTGAATCGACCAAGGTATCAATAACCTATAAGGATTTGTCGAAAGGAGTCTCGAAAAGTACATAGACAGAATTGTTATAAGATCGATTAATAATGTTTGATATACCCTATAACCAGAAGATACAGGAAGAATGATGAGGATGGCCTAAGAAACCTTATAAGGGAAGTGGTAATATTCTAAATTTCAAAAGGGAAGTTTGGTAAGGAATGTATAACATAGTAACAATGAGGCCAGATGAAGCACGTGTAAAACCATGAGGAAGTATGGATTGAACCAATAAGGTTAAGATTATCTCATAGGTATGATTGGGTGTACCTGTAGTAATGTTCACACTAGAAAGGTGGAAGCAATGACTTTTGGAAAAGACTGGAATATGTTTACTCTCATTTAGCAGAGTTCAAGGGAGGATGCTTCCATCCTAAGTTGGAATAGATCCGAAAAACATTGATCTCAAGAAATTATTGTATTCAGGAAAGGCCAATGAGGTGGCCGATACTTTCAGTACAAGAGAGTAAGGATACATGCTCATACTAAAGAAATAGCGTGAAAATGAGAAGGGCCTTGAAGGTCAGAATGTGATGGAAGAATTTACGTTCCCCTGATGATTGTACAAGGGGTAACTATAAGGATAGTTGAAGTGAACATTTGATTCCTGATTTTATCTGCTTCATGTAATATCTACGTCAAGTTCAGGAAGCGTTCCTTATGGAAAGGGAATAGTGATTATTTTGTTTTCCTAGAGGATATTAAATTGACAACTATAAAATCCGTATGTTTAGCTATTAAAGCACTGCGTAAACGATAAACGATGGTGATCCTTCTGAGAAATTATGTGATAACGACTATGGAAACGTCGAATTAAGTCTAAGTTAGAGAAATCGACCACGTTTATTTCGGATGGTTTAATTTTGGAACAACGAGATATTTGAAATAAATGATTAGTCTATGATGGTTCATAGAGGGATTATAGGAGAAATGGAAACAAGTGACTGATAGAGATGAATATAGAGTTGAGGATCAATAAGGGAGTAGATCTGCGGACTCCTGAGAAGCCCTAGTAATGAAGCAAGAAAAGTATGGAATTGTCATGGCAAAGCTGTTGCCCATAACAGAAAGTTGGAATTAGAAGCATAAATGACATACAAATTGACCCCTTTAAGTTGGGGGAAGTCGAGAAAATTTGGAATAAGTTAATCAAGTAATAAAGGGACTCATGGAATGAGAAAGTGAAAATCTAGATGGTTGAACCAAGGAAAGTTTGATCCAATCATGCGACACGTATTGAATAAAGGTGACGAGTGTCTCAACACTGAGATGTCGGTGGAGTTAAACAACAGAAGTAAATGCGAATTAGATAATAAGAAGGATGTGATTGATAAAGAAAAGTTTGGGAAATAATTATGGAATGTGAAGCAAGGAATGTTATGAATGGACTTTCTAACGAACTCTCGGAATGACAACC
Source organism: Kitagawia praeruptora (assembly GCA_037693485.1). Classification (NCBI taxonomy): domain Eukaryota; kingdom Viridiplantae; phylum Streptophyta; class Magnoliopsida; order Apiales; family Apiaceae; genus Kitagawia; species Kitagawia praeruptora. The sequence continues at coordinate 107,955,917 of CM075348.1, forward strand.
TGATAGTGTTAGTATTATGAATATGAAAGAGCCAGTGTCGTGGCATGGAATTTCAGTAATAATAATGTCAAGCGAGAAATCCAAGATTTAACCTGAGAGGTTGAAGGATTTTTCCCAAAAGTAAGTGATGTTAAGATCGAACAAGAATATAGGTTCATGGAATGATGGACAGAGCAGCGAGGACCTGTGACGCGTGAGGATACGATAAAGTAGTAATTGATACGGATACAATTATTTTCTTCTCTAATAAACCTCTATAGTTCAGAGGTAAATTCTAAGTATGATATTTTTGACAATCATGAAGATTTTTATAATTCTTTGAAATTCTTTTCTTTTCTTCTTACTTATTTATCTTCTTCTAAATTGAGAAGAACAACCCTTTAAGGAAGGGAGGTACTGCTACGTGACTACCTGTCTATGTGATAGGAGTCTAAGTGGAATACCATAGCTTGTCTAAATTGCTTGTCAAGTACTAAAGGCTGGCCACCTTCTGTACTAACTATGCAATAGGACAAATGTTCATTGATCATAGTGATCTCTCAATAAATTCTTCTAATTCTATATATTGATCGAGATTGCGAAGATTAAAATGATCAAGAATTGCATAATTACGAATGAGATTATCGTCAAAATTCGTAGCGCGATAGTGATACCAAAATCACTACCGATACCAACAAGGCAAGTAGTAAATGACTGAGTAAGAGCATAACCCGGATAGTGTGTTGTACGAAAAATAGCAAAGTTGATGAAAAAGGATAACGAATATATTATAGCACTAGTGAGGTGTGCTGTAAGAGTATTGGAACGATTAAGGATTGACCGGGGAACTGGAAAGTGGAATGACCAGCAAGTACCCCATTTGTCTTCTACCTGATTCCGGGACGGAATCCTTTTAAGGAGGGGAGACTATAAGAACCCGAATTTTTGGTAGAATTAAAACTTTTTATATATTGATGAAAGAATGAACAGTGACTCCGACTACAAAGGTATTAATAGTTCTAATGAATGAATGGGATAGATTTAGATTCAAATATTTATATGTCATGAAGAATGCCTTTGGTTGACAGCATAGATAAGAATGATCTATCTCTTAGGAATATAAGTTATATTATTCCAAGAAAGATTATTCTTGTGTCATCCAAATCAATATCTGTTATTAGTCCAGTGGTTCCGTAAAAGGTTAAGGAATGCCCGAAAGAGGACCAGGGCAGTTTTAATAAATATAAGGAATAAAAGAAATAATAAAGTGTGAATAGTGATTTTGGTGGAGATGGGAATATTATTGGACGACGCTATATAGAAGTATTCAGAACGGATTTCTGAGTTCGTATTCATGATCCAGGAGGAAATTAAGTATATGTAAAAGTTGTCGGATTCAGAAAAATAGAACTTTTATTTTCTCCGAGAATTCCCTGGACACTACAAGACTTAAGGAATTATTAAAGGGAATTAAGGAAATTAAATTCGAGAAGTATTAAGAAAGATGGAGAATGCTATTATAAATATTAAGAAGGTTTTCGGTAAAACCCTAACTAGAAACGAATGAGTTATTCCCTCGAATGATCAACGAATTAAGCAATAACCGGACAAAAGGAGCAAGCAGGAAAGCAAGGTGCATGAATGTGGTATTAGAAAATATCTAAGTAATCAAGTGATGACTCAAGCAACTAGCATACTTAGGAATCAAACTAGTACTTAGAAATCAAACCAATGCTTAGCTTATAACCATCCAATGATCAACACATGGCTTGCAAAATACATCATTCCTTGCATCATCACTTTATTAAAGCAATACAAGATGAGATATTATCTAAAACTCATCCACTTTATGCATTATTCAAGACCAAACAAGCAACAAACATCAAACTCTCTCCTTTATACTACCATTCGGCTTTTAGCCTAATTCAAGGATCCAAATCCAACTTCCAACCATTTGTTGATCTTGAAACTTTTATGGTGAGTCTTACATTTCATAAAAATGATCTCCTCAAAATCTTAGCATCAAACTCATCTTTTTCCATTTTCAAAAAATTGATTTAAGAGGAGGGTGAATAGTGTTTTCATGAACTAATCTTGATTTTTCTTGATTTCTTTGGTTGATCTAGCAAGCTTAAGCACTCCTAAGGACCATACCAAGCTTTGTAAGGCTAGTACATACTCTCAAGAAGGTATAACAACTTGAAACCCTAGATCGATCTTACTTTGAGATTATGCTTGTTCTTGATGATTTTAGAGATTCTTAATGATGTTATAAGCATGATTAGTTAAGTGGTTTAGTGATTTAAGTAGCATGATGTTTATTATAGTGAAGCATGATATTCTTGGACTTTTTGAGATGAGAATCATGTATAAATGATGTATGGATGCCCGGTGTGGCTTGGTTTGATTGTTGTGATTTTTAGAACGTTCGATTTATAGCAGTCGTAATGCCCGATTTTCGTTAAACCTTGAAAACCGTGAATCACAGTAGGCTTAACTCACTGCATAGCTTAGTAATCTGCCATGTTAAGATATATTATATTATAAGCTTCATTTTGATATAAAGTTCGTATGAAATGGACTTACGGTTTAGGAGTTATGATTAAATTTGTAAAAGTGGTTCGAAACCGTACACGGAAGTTCGTAACTGAAATTGGATTCCCTTAACACTACGAAATCAGTGGCGAATCTTGATAATTAAATAATAGAGGTAAAAAGGAAGGTGTGGGAGAAAACCACATGTCGAATAGATCATTTTCCAATTTTATAAAAATGTTCGAATCAAGGTTAAACGCGAACGAACCCCTAAAAGCATACTTAGTTATGACTTTGGTAAACAACTTAGAAAACGGGCGATAAAACTCGTAGCACAACCTTGATTCATAAATGATCGATCTTAAAACTTATATGACTTAAGTATGTATCAAGTGTGGGTATGATGATGTGGCATAATAGCGAACATATGTCGAACCGCATCGGTGATAAAAAGAGTTACACTAAGAGGTGTAATGCGAGATAATTCGAAAACGTGTTTCGACTTAAGTGAAGTTTATATTTAACCTTATAAAGTGTTAAGTGATTAATCCCGAATGCCTTGGCTATTTATAGATCACCAGGCTGACCCCGGACACGCTACCACTACCCCTACTCGCACTCGATTCCCAGGCAAGTTCAAATCCTTCTTTAAGGCTGTTGTTGTGAATATATATATGTTTTCTGTTACAGTACATATGCCATAGCATGCATGCCTACTTTCAAAGTCATATTGATATACTTGTTCCCTGAATTATTGTTGGCTTATAAGCTAGATAGTTATTATATCAGTTATAAGCCGAAAATTTCTAAGACCCTTAAGCGAAGGGCAGTTGAATCTCATTCTTTGATTATAAACCGGGAGTCGTTATTTCTTGATATACTGATATTATTTTCAGAGGAAAATATTTAATTAAATATTTTCCATTTATTATTTGGCGAATAATATTGGAATATCCTTGGAGATTATTGGATAAATATTATTCGGATTATTCATCAGATATTTATTTACTCGATGAACATTATCTTTAATATTCATCTAAGGTCGATTTAATATTCGAATACTATTTCGAACTCTCAGTTAAGTTATTTACTTGAAGAATATTCATTCTTATTTATTCAATAGATATTATTTTGAATATTCATTCGAGTTTATTTATTTAATGAATATTATTTTAATATTCATTCGAGCCTTATTTATGTAAATGAATATTATTTCGAATATTCATTCAATCTCTATTTATTTTATAAATATTAGTTTAACATTGATTTGAACTCCAGTTATTCGATAAATATTATTTTGAATATTCCCTTGAGACGATAAATATTATCTTCGACATTGATTTAAAGTCGATTCAATTATTGAACCTTATTTCAAATATTCATCCGATAGTCATTTCTTCTATAAATATTATTAATTGAATACTCATTGTTTATTCAATGAATATTGTCTCGGATATCCAGTCGATAATTATTTCATCAATAAGTATCATCCTTAAGTTAAATATTCATTATTGATTCAATGAATATTATCTCAAATATCCATTTGACGATTATTTCATCAATAAATATTATGATCAGTTTGAATATTCATTATTCGTTCAATGAATATTATTCTAAATATCTATTCAAAGATTATTCCGAGAAACCCTTTTCCAATATCTGTGACTTAATAAATATTCTTGGAATATTTATAACTCGTTTCAAAACTGATTTACTTCATTCACATAGTATGATAGCCCTTCGAACATTATATAAATTATTTTATAGTCTTATTATTATTGTTATATTATCAAGGAAGGTTCTCAAACTCTATTCTTCGTTCTATCCTGTCTCACAAATAATAAGGGAACCTTACATGAGAAATGTTATTTATCTCGTGACTGCCCGGTCATAAATTATTCATTTCATTCGCAACTTGGTTGCTATTATTCATGGAAATGTGTGTACCCAATCATTATTCGAGGGGTAAGTATGTTGGAACAAGTGGTATCCATTAACAAGCAGTAGCTTGGGAAATATTGGTGAATTTTCCTTTCCAATTAGATACGACTGCTTTGTGGAGTCTTATCAACAAGTATTGTACTTGGGGAAAGGGAGACGAACTTTACGTTTCAAGGTTATGGATGTGAAATGAACTAGGAGATGCGTAAGTGACCCAGTGGCGCCGGTCCAGCAAATGGCCCAGCCGTTGGCCGAGGGGGTTCCAGAGGGCGGTAGACAAGTAAATCCGTCGGTGCTTCCTTCTACATGTAGTAAACAAGAGGTGGGGAGCATAACATGCGACTGATCATCGTGAAAATGCTATGTCTCCTGGCGCGTCAAACTCCAGAATTAGTTCATCACTAAATGTTGGAAATTTTCTGCAACATCATCATGGTTGGCAGAGTTGAAAAGTATTTCAAACTGGAATTGCAATATCTTTCTTGCAAGTTCCTATTTTTATAAAAATGATGCTATCCTGCTTATTTTGGCATAGCATATGCTTCTACGAAATATATATCTGTTGAGTTACCTTGTAATTTCATCCTTTATATTAAACTGGCACTATTTTCGCAAATGAATGGCATATGATTTCGAAATATATCTATGAACTGTCATATATATTACTGCACAGTTATATTGTTGGTGGGCTATTGCTCACCCTTGCTTATTTATTATGTCACAACAACAGCTAGATCAGACGGTCCGTGCAAGGTGCACTCGGCGCAAGCAGGTGTTGGCTGTCAGAGGTTTACCGCTGAGGTTATAACTACCATTGCTGAAGAGGAAGCTATTGGTAGGCTAGCAGTTAGCATCTGAGTGTTTTATGTATTTATTATATGACACATACAAATGGATGGTAAAGAGTATGTAATGGTTAATTGTAAACTTTTTGGGTTGTAAGAACTCAACCTTGCGATTAATAATATTTGGTAATTACTCTGATTTCATCTCTGGGACTATAATTGTGTGTGTGTGAGTGGATATTATTCTGGGGGTGTTACAAGAACTGACGGATTTACTTTTCTACCACCCTTTTAGATCTCCCTTGCCAATGGTTGGGCCTTTGGGATGGACCGGCGCTACTCGGCCTCTTACACGACTCCTAGTTCGAATAGAATCCATGCCTCTGAAACGTAAAGCTCATCCTCCTTTCCCCAAGTATAATACTTGTTGATAAGACTCCACAAAGTAGTCTTATCTAATTGGAAAGGAAAATTCACCAATATTTCCCAAGTTGTTGTTTGTTAATGGATATCGACTTGTTCCATCAATCTTACCCCTCGAGTGTTGAGAAAGTAACAAAAGTCTCATTTTGATGTTTAGAAATCAAGATGCGAGTGAAAATAATACTTTCAAAAATCTATGACCGGGCAGTCAATCATAAATAACAGTTCTCAAGTATGGTTCCCTTGTATTTTGGAAGTTTTGAGCGAGCATTTAAATCTTCCTATAAGAAGATTTAAATGGAAAAAGAAATTTTTGGGAACCTCCACTTGATAAAATAATCATAATAAAGCTCAGAAATATTTTACATAATATTTGAGGGTCAAAGATAATTTTGAATAAGAGAAATCATATTTAAAACTAGTAAAAAGTATTAAATAAATATTCAAATAATATTTATTAAATCGTAAATAATTAAAGAATATTTTTAATCAAATATATTGCTCTTAAATAATCCTCGAATGAGTATATAAAAATATTCACTAAATAAATGAATCCATGAATGAATATTCAAAATAATATTCATTAAATAAATCAAATCCTTAAATGAATATTCAAAATAATATTCATTTAATAAATAAAACTCTAAATGAATATTCGAAATAATATTCCTTAAAGAAATAAGGAAAAACATTTATCTAATATTTTCCTCAGGAAATAATCACAAGATATACAAAAATATTGACTCCCGGTCTATATTTAAAGAATGAAAATCATATGCCCTTCACTAAGGGTCTTAGCGAACATCCGGCTTATAACTAATATAATTCATATCTAGCTCATAAACCAATATCAATTCGTAAAACAAGTATCACAATATACTGTCGAAAACAGTTATGCCTTCCAATAGCATATTTAACAGAAATAATATCCATATAGTATTTCTCGACTGAGATAATACTCGAATAACATTCCTCGAAATATATCGTAAGCTAATACAATTCCTCGAATGATATCATATTAAAATAACAATCCTTGAATGGTTTCCAAGTAATTAATACTTTATGGAAATATAATTAATGTTTCTAAATAACATTCCTCAAAAGAAATAATAATTTGTCGCTGGAATCCCTCCGGAGTTCCACGACTATCTCTATATCACAAAATACCGACTCCCGGTTTAGAGTCGAAAACAATGAATATGCTCTTATGTAACGCCCCCAAATCCCTTACCAGGAATCTGGATCGTCACAACCTTAACCATACTGATACATACCTTTGCGGAATATTCTACCACCTGCTCACAATATAATCTACAACAATATTCATAATACACTGCATAATCTACTCCACGGGTTATAGTCTTAGAACAAGAACTTACTAATCTAAAAGTGTTTACACATCAGAGTATCCTCCATAATCTTATTACAACTTCAAAGCACTAGAGCTATTACAATACTTAACAGTTAATCCCATATATCACAATATAATTCTTAATACTTCTTCCACCTTATTCTCATATCCGGAACCTTTCTTCTAGCATGCTACGTCTGTCGCAGGACCTTTCCTCTTATCACGGTTCGCCGTACTAGTGCCAACTATGATCGCCGCTGTTTAATAATATTTAAATAGCAAGAATGAGCCAAAGAATGCACAGCAAGTTTTATACACCAGAATCATATATATTTATACTCAAAGATATGAATTGTACTTCAACAATGTACTATCAAAATCATTTCAAAAATATATTCCTCTTTTGATTAACAATAAACAATTGAACCCTTAAACTCTCCCACTTTGGATATTACTTATATATATATACTACAAACTTCTTCGAGAAAAGACTCCCCATAATTTTCTCATCATACTGAAATTTACCCACAAAAACTGAGTAAGAATATAATATTCATACTGCAATTAATACCCGCCTGTGGTATTAATTACACTGCTGATGGACTATATTCAGGAGATTCTTATCCACTGGGCTGTAATGGATGATCAGGCCATACATCTTACAATTTACTACCGGTAGAAGGATGATCCGCCTATCACACCCTAAGCCGCATCCGGGCTTTTATACACCTTTGCTGGGCTGGCCGCCGTACCAGTCTCTTACACTATCTCCAGTCTAGAACCTGGGGTACTAGAGTATCCCTGGGCACCTTTAACACTTATCACCTTAGATGTCACGTATAATTCCACGTGCACCTCAATATACTCCTTATCTTAGATGACACGTATAATTCCACGTGCACCTCAATATACTCTTTATCTTAGATGACACGTATAATTCCACGTGCACCTCAACTTATAATAATTATCATCGTTCGGAACAACGAACGATTACTACTTCCAATAAATCACTCTCCTCTCGAAATATAAGAGGACAAATATGAATGACTGCTTTGATCATGGATTCGAATAAAATGATCCAGATCAAATATCTCATCACCTCCAATAATTAACAAGATAGTTTTTCAAAACATTTATCTCCCTCCGAGTACGAACAATGTACCTCGATACTTGTCCCAATCATATGGACCAATAACTCTTATACATACTACTATACTTATAAACTATCCAGATAACATTCACAACAATAATATATATACATGCATTCAATTGCATCAATATCCGGTATTTGAGTAACGAGATAAAATACTTGCAACTTGTAAATAAAACATTTGAAATGGCATACTCCATACGTTGAAACATATATACTCTGAACAATAGAGTAGGGTTAAGTATACTTGCCTAGTACTCCGAATGTAGTAGGGGCTCGTAGCGGGATCCGACAATCTAATCAAAGTCAAGAAAATACACGATTAATCCCCTATACGATCCAGTTATAACTCAATGATCATACACTTAATCCAATCACAAACAATGCACTAAGGGGTCCCTCTAGACTCGTACTAAGTCCATGTTAATCGACAAACACCTTAGTCATAAGTTTAGTCTGGAATCGATCCTCGAATTCATGCTTATACATAACAATTTATAACCTCGACCTATACACCAATATGTTGCCTTGATAATCCTTAACAAGTTTCGTGTTTTAGTCGACTCGAAATTCCTCTTTTAACTTAGCCAAAATGGATGGTCAAAGTAGCACCTCTAGAGTTGACTTTCCTGAGAATTACTATTCCTTGACTCGCACTCCAACACTTTTAATAAATCACTGGAAACTTATTTAAATACGAAACCACTTCTAAAATTATCTTTGGTATTTGTAATATTTATCATAAAAATCATGATTCGAAAACACGGGTCTAGATAGGTGAAATGTATTTTCAAAGTTGGGTCAACTGCGGATTCTTACTATTTGCACCACTTTTACTAAAACCGTCATAACTCGATAACCGTTAACTCAAATGACGCACCGTTTTCGCGTGCACGATCTAGAGAATATCTAGAAGATAACAAACTTAAGATTTAGATCTAGTCAGAGGACTCATTTTTCGGAATTTTACAAAACAGGGCAGTGGGTGGTTTTGGTGAATAGTGTCGTTCCTTTAAGGGCTTTTCACTCGCGCAACCTTGCCTAACGCATTTTTATAAAATTGAAAACTAATCCTTTGGACTCGAAACCTTCACTCATACTTTTATAAATGACCGTATTATTTATTCTCAAAATATCATACTCTAATTCCATTGTTAAGGGTCTCAAACTTAACCACAAAGTTGGTACATTTCTGCGACATCATTCTTCGAACAACTTTCACTAAAATGGTCATATCTCCTAAACCGTAAACTCTTTTGATACGATTCTTGTGGCCACATAAACTAGACAACAATATCTACACAATATGGTCAGTGGTTACAATTTAAACATGATTAAGGTCTCGGATGGCTACTGTCAACATGGTACGAAAAATTTGGGCATTAGGACGGCTCTAAATCAAGCATTTCCATTTTGTAACTCCTCTAATGAGCCACACAAAGCAACCCATACTTTAATATTACAAACCAACCATCATACTAAACCTCTAGGGCCAGTGGTAAGGTCCTTTGACCACCACTCATCATAAACATCTCAAAACAAGGCTTAACAATCATATAAACTCTTAACATGAACTCATCTTTCCACTAACATCAAAACTCCACCAAAACTCATATAAATAAAAGGTAAAGTTGAGGTTTATACCTTCCTTGATACTCTCACAACACTAACAAAGCTTTGTACACCTTATAATAGCCTTGGGTAGTCTTAACAAAGCCTAAAAGCCATGAACAAAACATGAAAACAACTTAAAACACTATTCATCATCAACTTTGTAAAATCTATATAAAATCGAAAAATTAGAGATTGGTTCTCAAATGTTTACCACACCTTCTACTCTTCAAGGGCTTTCTTTTGAGCTATAGATCACAAGATTTGGTGCTCAGTTGCTAGGGTTTTCTGGCCCCTTCTTGCTACTGGGCAGAAATTGAAAAAAAAGAGTGGTCTTGCTTTTTCTTTCTCTTCCACCAATCTTGACTTTGTCAACTCAATTTTTATGAAATATCTAGGTAGGATCAGATGTTATGGCTGTGTATTGATCTCCTAGGTTCTTGTGCAAAGAGTATGCAAGAAGCTTGGTTGATATTTGTTTGATTTTTGGTTGATTTAAATCACTTAAATCCTAAATTATTTTGTTTTAATCCTTGAATTAAATCTTTTAATCCACTTGATATTATGCACTTGATGATCATGTATGGTATCTAATCTCGTTATGAGCTCAATCCATAATCCATAATTCGTTCGTTTAATCGCTTAATCTCGTTATAAAGTTCTAGCGATTCCTAGAACGTTCGTTATACTAACTCAGGGTTTTCGTTCTAAATCCTTAAATCACCTTAAATAAAATAATAAAATATAAAATTCTCAAATCCTCAATTTTAATATCTCACTCCCTTGATGATACTGATATATACTTTACTGCCCGGTCAAATATTCCATAAAAATAAACTTTGGATTTTCTGAATTCTGATCGTATTTACATACACTCATTTATTCTGTGGATCACTAATACGGCTTCGAAACATCCAAACCATGTCACGTACATAGGTTGGCAGGAAAATTTTCCTAGTCCTCAAAATCACTATTCATCCAAAATTTTACTATTCATCCATGAAAATCACTATTCATCCCTAAAATAAAAAAATTTCTCAAGTACAGAAATTAGGGTTATTACATCTTTTCTCTAGAGCTACAAGGTATACCGGTTTATATATATACTTAACTCAGAAGATCATATATAATCCAAAGGTCAAATTTTATTTCAACAGGAAATAAGATATATTGCAAGACTGTACAACTTTATACATGGCAAAGGCAGTATTATATAATCAATACTTCAAAGTATAGATTTAGAAAACTTTCCTGATGCTCGAGAAGTGATAGGGCTCGTGACGATGTCGGACAATCTAGACAAAGTCAAAAACATATGGTTAATCCCCTAGACGATCCACTTATAACTCAATGCTTAAACACGTAAGCGAATCACAATCAAAGCACTTAGTGGCTTAATCTAGACTCATACTAAGTCCATGTTACTCGTCAAATACTTAAATCACAAGTTTGGTTCGAAAACGATCCTCGAATTCAAGTTATACTTAATCGCTTATAAAGATGGTTTCAAAGTCCTATTCTTAGGGGTTTTCACTTGCGCAACCTCGGCTTACGCATTTTTATAAAATCGGAAAATAATCTGTTTGACTAAAAACCTTTGCACATACTTTTCTAACTGTCCTTAGCAATTTATCACCAAGTTTCACATTTTAGTTCGACTCCTAAGGGTCTCTAACTTAGCATCAAAGTGGTTACCTTTCTACGACAAAATCTCTCGAACCACTTTTACGAAAACTAGCATAACTCTTAAACCGTAAGCTCTTTTAATGCGATTCTTTCGGAAAAATAAACTAGACAACCATATCTTTGTAACCATAGGCAGTGGTGAGTCTAAAAACGGATTTATGGTCTTGGGTATTAACTGTTTTCAAGGGTTAACGAGATTTCGTCATTACGACGGCTATAACTCGGACATTTCCATTTTGTCATATCATAACCAAGCCACACCGGGCATACAATACATCCACAACCTCAACAAACAACCTTTTTACTTCTCTAAAATCAGTGGTGTGGCTACAATCCAACACCCACCATTTTGCATAATTTACAACACCAAATAATCCCTAAAACACTTAACATGATCTTAACTTTATATCATCTCTAAAACTTACCATAAACTCAAAATAACAAAATGTAAGGTTGAGGTTTATACCTTCCTTAATGTTGACAGAGGAATTTGGTAACAATAAATTTCGAGGTACTTCACCGGAAACAAGATCTATCGCGGTGGTTCTTTGCCGAAAAGAGTGGTGACTTGTGGTGGCTGTTTGTGATTGATGGTTGAGATTGATAGGGTTAGTGGAGGCTATTTCAGAGCTCTCGACTTCCAACCCCTCAATTAGCCTACGTACCCCGGTATTTATAGGGGATCAAGCCATACGTAGTTCTTGGAGAGAAAGAAACCCAAATGGGCTTGGATATCGATCCAGCATCCGAAATGTTCTACTATGAGGCCTAACCACAAAAGGCCCAAGGCTCATCCAAGATCTCAAGACTTCATGAATATGGAAACTTCCCCCGTCGAGGACTAATCCTATTCGCTACAAGCTATTTCTTGATTTCAAGGATGCAGGTAAAGCCATGGTTTACCCCAAGTGCAGAACGCATCCCTGTCCCCCGAATGAGAAGCACCCACCAGATAGCAGGACTGGTGATCCGTAGCTTTTGGGTGCAAAGTGCGGATTACTCCAAAGTTCCCCAATGAGAACGCGCCCATTGGCTACAGGAACAGAGCTTCAAAGCACACACCAAGGAGAGACCTATCTTTGTACTGAGGAGAACATGCCCTCAGTGTATAAGGAGAACATGCCCTCAGTGTATAAGAAAGATCCCTAAATCTAGGAAAACCCCTAGACGCCTTCTACGACGGACATCCCCCTCCTGAGATACGATAGGAGTGAATTCTTCAATAATCAAATACAAAATCGACATTGTTTGTAAGAACCCAGATTTTTGGGTAGAATTAAAACGTTTTATATAATATGGGAATGAATAGTGGTTATGACTGCGATGTAACGAATGTCTATTAAATGAATGGAATGGATTTGAATTCAATTATTTATATGTCATGCAGAATACTTTTGGTTGACAGCATAGATAAGAATGATCTATCTCCTAAGGATATAAGTATATTACTTCAAGTAAGATTATTCTTGTGTCATCCAAATCAATATCTATTATAAGTCCAGCGGTTCCGTAAAAAGGTTAAGGAACACTCGAGGGTGAACCAGGTTCATTTTCCTAATTATAGGAATTAAATAAAAATAAGTGATGAATAGTGATTTTGGTGGAATTTGGAATATTATTATAATAATGTTATACCCGGTATTCGGAACGGATTTCTGAGTTCGTATTAGTGATCCAGGAGGAAAATAAGTGTTTGTAAAGGCTGTCGGATTCAAAAAAATAGCACTTTTATTTTCTCCGAGAATTCCCTGGACACTGCAAGACATAAGGAATTATTAAAGGGATTTAAGGAAATTAAATTCGAGAAGTATTAAGAAAGATGGAGAATAGTATTAGAAATATTAAGAAGGTTTTCGGTAAAACCCTAACTAGAAACGAATGAGCTATTCCCTCGAACGATCAATGAATTGAGCAGTAAACGGACAAAGAAACAAGCAGAGGGAGCAAGAGTCATGCATAAGCTACTAGAAAATATCTAGTAACCATTTAGTTACAAGAGTAACTAGACAATTGGAGCATAAACCAAGTACTTAGAAATCCAACCAATACTTAGCATGAAAACCACTTAAACATCAACACATGGCTTGCAAAATGCATCACTCCATGCATCATCACTTTAATAAAGTGAACATAAGATGAGATATTATTCAAGGCATCACTTTATGCATTATTGTTCAAAAAATCAACCAAGCAAACTCATCCTCTCCACAAAACCTTCCATTCGGCTTTCTTGATAATTCAAGAATCAAAATCCATCTTCCCACCATTGTTTGATCTCCAAACGTTTATCATAGATCCTATATTTCATAAAAATGATACCCTAAAAATCTTAGCCTCAAACACCATTTTTTCCATTTTCAATAAAATCATCAAAGAGGAGGATGAATAGTAACCTCAAGAACAAAACTTTTGGATCTTGATTTTGATTGATGATCCAAGCTTCATGGAGGCTATACAAGGACTATACAAGGCTTACTAAGTGCATACACACCCCAAGGAAGGTATAACACACTTGAAACCCTAGATCTTACTTTGAGATTATGCATGTTCTTGATGGATTTAAGCTTAGTTATGATAATTAGTGATTATAAGCATGATTATGATTGGGATTTTGGTAAGGATTAAAAATAGTTTAGATGAACAGAAAGGCATTGCTTGGCCGTAGTTCATGGTTAAATTATATGTATATGTTGTTTGGAATGGAAACTATGATTATTGGAAAGTTTGGAATTTGGAAAGATTCGATTTATAGCCGTCGTAATGCCCGATTTTCGTTTAACCTTAAGTAACCGTGCATCACAGTAGCTTTAACTCACTGTTAAGCTTCGATTTCTGCCATGATAAGCTAGATTATGTTATAAGCTTCGTTTTGATATAAAGTTCGTATGAAATGGACTTACGGTTTAGGAGTTATGATTAAATTCGTAAAAGTGGTTCGAAACCGTAAACGAAAGTTCGTAACTGAAATTGGATCCCTTTAATACCACGAAATCAGTGGCGAATCTTGATAATTAAATATTAGAGATAAAAAGGAAGGCGTGAGAGAAAACCACAAGTAAAATGGATCGTTTTCCGATTTTATAAAAAAGTTCGAATCGAGGCTAAGTGCGAAGAAACCACTTTTCGGAGGTAACACTATTCATTAAAACCTCCTGCCCTGTTTTAGCAAAAATCCGAAAAATTAATCTTCTGATCTAAGTCCAATTTTGGGTTAGCTACCTTCTAGACATTCTCTAGATCATGTACGCGAAAACGGTGCGTCATTTGAGTTAACGGTTACCAAGTTATGAACGTTTTAGTGAAAGAGGTGTGAATAGTAAAGATCCGACATTAAGGATAGGTTCGAGGTGTGTTTTGGACTAAGCTTACATGACTTAAGTTAAGTTATACTTAACCTTCGAAATGTTCAGTGATTGACCTCGGTTATTGTGACTATTTATAGATCACTGGATTGACACGAGGCACACTACCCCAACAGGATTACCAGGCAAGTTTCCAATACTTGGAACTGTTGTTGTGATAATATATATAATGATTGTTGTATACATATGCCATAGCATGCATGCCTACTTTCAAGTCTATTGATATGCTTGTTCCCTGAATTGATATTGGCTTATAGACTAGATATGAATTATCTGTTATAAGCAGGATTGTTTTGCTAAGACCCTTAGTGAAGGGCGTATGATATTCATTCTTTCAATATAGACCGGGAGTCGGTATTTTGGGATATAGAGTTAGTCGTGGAAACCCGGAGGGATTCTAGTGACAGTTTATTTGAGGAATGTTATTTATGAACATTATTTATATTTTCATAAAGTATTGATTACTTGGAAATTATTCGAGGAATGCTATTTGGATATTATCTCAATCGAGAGGTACTATATGAATATTATTTTGAATATTCATTCGCATATATTTATTTGCTGAATATTATTTTAATATTCATTCGAGCTTTAATTACTTAATAAATATTAGTTTCGAATATTCGTTTAGAGTTTGATTATTCAATGAGTAATTACTTTAATATTCTTGGAAATTTATTTAATGAATATTATCGTGAATATTCATTTAAGATTTTATGTACTTGATGAATATTATTTTAAGATATTCATTCGAAGTTCTATTTACTTAAGGAATATTGCTTCGAATATTCCTTTAAAGTTTGATTGCTAAAAGAATATTATTTGGATATTTATTTAGAATATTATTTATTAAATGAATATTATTTTCAAATATTCATTTAAGGTTTGATTTATTTAGTGAATATTATTTTAAACATTTACTTGAGCTTATTTAATTAATGAATATTATTTTGAATATTCATTTAAAGAAGAGAGTTATTTAGTAAATAATTCTATATATTCATTCGAGGATTACTTACGAGTAATATTATGATTTATTCGTGTTCCTTAATTATTAATGATTTAATAAATATTCTTGGAATATTGATTTAAATTCTTTTAAGTTCTTTTTATGATGATTCATATTATTCAAAGATTATCTATCACCTTCAGATAAGGTGTAAAATATTTCGGAGTATTTTATGATTATTCTTATCAAGGGGAGGTTCCCAAACTTTATTTTCATTTAAATCTATCTTAAAGAAGATTTAAATACTCGCTCAACTTCCAAACATATATAAGGGGACCTCACTTGAGATATGTTATTTATTGGACTGCCCGGTCCTATACTTGCTAAACTATCTTGTTACTCACATCTTGATTCTTTCAAACATCGATATGAATCTTTTTGGTTACCTCCTCAACGCTCGAGGGGTAAGAATTGATGGAACAAGTTTATATCCATTAACAAGCATCAGCTTGGGAAATATTGGTGATTTTTCCTTTCCAAATAGATACGACTACTTTGTGGAGTCCTATCAACAAGTAATATACTTAGGGAAAGGGGGAGGAACTTTACGTTTTAAAGTTATGGATGTGAAATGAACTAGGAGATGCGTAAGTGACCCAGTGGCGCCGGTCCAGCAAATGGCCCAACCGTTGGCCGGGGGGTTCCAGAGGGCGGTAGACAAGTAAATCCGTCGGTGCTTCCTTCTACATGTAGTAAACAAGAGGTGGGGAGCATAACATGCGACTGATCATTGTGTAAATGCTATGTCTCCTGGCGCGTCAAACTCCAGTATTAGTTCATCTCTCAATGTTGGAAATTCCCTGCAACATTATCATTATTGGCAGGTTTGAAAAGTGTTTGAATTGGAATTGTAATACTCTTCCTGCAAGTTCCTCTATTATGAAAAGTTGATAATATCTTGCTCATCTTTGACATGGCAGATATTTATTCAAAACAAATATATTTTGAGTTACCTTGTAACTTCATCTCATACCTTATGTTGGTACTACATCGTTAATGCATGGCATATGGTTTCAAAGATATTTTGGACTGTTATATATTATCACTGTTCAATTATATTTTTGGTGGGCTATTGCTCACCCTTGCTTTATTTATTTATATCACAACAACAGCTAGTTCAGATGGCCGCGCAAGGCGTACTCAGCATAGGCAGGTGTCAGCCGTCAGAGGATTAACCGCTGAGGTCATAGCTACCATTGCTAAGGATGCAGCCTCTGGTAGGCTAGTTGTTAGCATTTGTACATCAAATGTATTTATATACATATGACATATACCAATGGCTGGCAAAGAGCATGTAATTGTAAAATTGTAATTCTTTAGGTTGTAAGAACTCAATCTTGTGATTAATAATATTAATGGTTACTCTGATTTCATCTCTGGGACTATAACGGGTGTGTTTTATGATGTTGTTCTGGGTCACAAGGTTGTAATTTAAATTATGTTGGTTTTATGGATGGATATTGAGACCGTAACGACCAGATCCCTGACCCTGGATCTGGGGGTGTTATAGAAATGGTATTAGAGAGAGCGTTATATATCCCAGAGATGATGCGACGTTAAAACAATAAATTCATTAAGTTAATAAGAACTCTTGCCAAGTTCATAGTCGGACTACTTAATGTAGTATTGACATATAAAACCCTTATGGGAACTACTAAGTATCATGATAGTAACTTAAGCTCGTTCTCGTACCGACTAGTAAGGCGACAAGCCTTGGAGATTACGAGCAGTAACACAATGATGCTTGTTTTGATGCTGAAGATCGGATGGTGGATTCGATAGATTACCCTACTGAAAAACCCGGTAGAGGTTTCAGCAGGGGAGGAGAATTTTATTAAAGATAAGGAAGTTTACCTTTGAGGAAATGAGGACTGCAACCAGCGAGACTGTAAGAGTTAAGATATAGTGCTCAGAAAAGTGAGCGTAAAGAACTGAGATATTATTAAAAGAACTAAAGATGCATATTGGATTCATAGCTGGACTGCCGGATGAAGTACCAGCAATTAAGACGAATTGGAAAGATTACTTAAGGTCTTATATGGGGATAGATAAAGATCCTTAGAGACCTACAGATTAATGAGAAAAGAGTTAGGGTGGCACATGGTTATCAAAGACACAGATAGAGGACAGGGAGCAGAGTCTCCAGGAGCAGTTGAGATAGAGGCAGCAAGTGCCACATTATGTGATAAATGGATTAGTGCGAATATTGTTAATGGTAATTCGCCATGAGAAGGCAGATTTCATAAGTTATAATTTATAAAGTCAAACTGGGATTGATGATGTGGTTTGGTTCAGGGAAATGTTCATTTTATGAATGGATCAACTTAGAAAAAATAAAGACATAGGAAGGTGATGGCATGATTGGATAAAGTATATAAGGAAGTAGTAAGCGAGACAATGATCTCAGAACCTACAAGATGAGAAGACCAATGAGTCTGTGATAAACTAGTAACAAGGCTATCGTCAGGAACCAAGTATAAGTCTAGTTCAATTCAGTGGAATGATGAACCAGAAACATTAGATGCATGTGATTCAAAGGAATATTAAATTCCTTCTTTTCCTTGAATGGATTATGGTAGTTATCTTAGGTTTATTTTGACACTGAATCATAAATGGATTGAGTAAGGCAAGCAGTGGTTGAGATGAAATTGAGAATGCTTTTAGATGAAACCTGAATGAACAGGTGTAGGCCATGTTCTCGAAGTGAGGGTTTTGGCAAAATAAAGTCCAGACAGTAGGACATATAATCAATAGGAAGTAGTGATTGATTGACCCCACCAAATTAAAGACAGTTTCAAATGGAGATTGGCCAACCACACCGGCAAAGGTGAGAAATTTCATAAGATTCACAAGGTATTACCAAAGATTTGCTCAGGACTTTACAGAGAGTGTAGTCCCGTAACCCGACTTATTGTAAGAATAAAAGTTTGAATGGACAAGATAAATTGGGGAAAATCTCCCTGGAGTTAAAGATAAAAACTGGTGACGACCCAGCATTGGCGTTACCTAATGGAAGAAGGAGAATTTTGGAATATATTAGGATGCACCTCGTACAGGTTTAGGTGTTGTGCTTGTGTAACACGACAACATAATTTTCGAATACAATTGGACAACACGGTTCACCAGATTCGGATGACCTGGGTAGTGCCAATTCTGGGAAGCGACTGACCCCGATGGTAGTGTTCCTTCTTGAGACTAGTTGTTAAGTAGACTGGTATTCGGTAGTATCGACTATTAGGACAAACATGTATCGGGGAGGTACGGCATGCTTAGTTTGAAACTTTTGATTCCCCTTCTAGGGACGATGTATATTTGGTTTCCTTCTAATGGTTAAACTCCCAGCTTTATGTCAATCATTTCGCTACTGTAACTGTTTATGGTTCGACCAGCTCGGATGTTCATAGAAATATTCTTTGGGTATCGAAATGGATTTTCTTAATGTAACCAGTGGATGGATAGATTGACTGAAATTTCCCTAATCCTGGAAAGGAATTGGACAAAATTTGGCAAACCTTGTCTTTCTGATTATCTGAATACATCACTGAAGAGAGTAGAAACTGAAGCAAACCCTATGAATTGGGTAAGGTAGCCGCTACACGGATTGGTAGATAGATCCCAATTATTACGATTGATTGTAGAGACAAAATTATGAAGCTGAGATTGGACGGAAAAAGGGAAATGTAATTAAGAAACAAGCCGGACTAAGAAAGTTCGGGATTGACTTAAATGAAAAGGTTGTTATGCCAGAAATGTTAAGCTTTGGTGGCACGTGAAATTGATAAGAGTAACTAGAAGAATAAAAGAAAAGTAAGGGTGACCGGAGATGGTACCGAGAAGTCGATTGAGACTTATATGGAGTGAAGTTTTGAAAAGATCAAAAGGTATCAAGTAGAAGGCACTATGCCAACAATTGCTAGAAAAGTAATGCTATTAGCCGACCCCTAAATTCACATATTTTAGTGTGGCCAGTTGGGGCCAAGTCACTAAGGATTGTCAAGTGACTAATCCAGCAATGTAAGGACAAAGCGGGGTGCTTCTAACAAAGTGCCAACCGCAAGAACTTTTGATGAAGAATGAATTGAGATACATGATGATGGACTTTATAAAAACCCTAGATGTATTAGGCACTAAGAGATTCACGTCGAACACGACCAATATCTTCCAGAACATCCTTGCTACCATTACCAAGTTCTATAAGAAAGACAGATAGACATACGTTGTCTTTTGGGAAAGTCATATAGACTGACATTCATTTGAAAGGAGAGGTAACATTAAGCTACCTATAGATTATCAAGATTGGAATGATTGAAAAGAGACCCTTATTATGGATATATGATTAAATTGCCAAGTACAGGATGTAAGTATTCCTTGAAAATGGAATTGAGGATAGAATGTCCATAGATTAATACGAACCCTGGGGGATGCACAAAGGATAGCATTACCCCTAATATAGACATTGTGAAATCAGACGATATAAGTTGAATCGACCAAGGTATCAATAACCTGTAAGGATTTGTGGAAAGGAGTCTCTAAAAGTACATAGACAGAATTGTTATCGAATTGATTAATGATGTTTGATATACCCTGTAACCAGGAGATACAGGAGGAATGATGAGGATGGCCTAAGAAACCTTACAAGGGAAAAGGTAATATTCTGAACTTCAAAAGGGAAGTTTGGTAAGGAATGTATGACATAGTAACAATAAGGCCAGAGGAAGCATGTGTGAAATCATGAAAAAGTATGGATTGAACCAATAAGGTTTAGATTATCCTAAAACAAGAAGGGATTTAAGTAAGGAAATATCCTAGGTATGATTGGGAGTACCGATAGTAAAGTTCACACTAGAAAGGTGGAAGCAATGACTTTTGGAAAAGACTGATAGATGCTTTCTCTCATTCAGCAGAATTTAAGGGAGAATGCTTCCACCCTGAGTTGGAATAGATCCAGAAAGCATTGATCTCAAGAAATTATTACAATCAGGAAAGGCCAACGAGGTGGCCCACACTTTAAGTATAGGGGAGTAAGTATAAATGCTCATACCAAAGAAATAGAATGATAATGTAAGGACCTTGATGGTCATAATGTGGTAGAGGAAATTACATTCCGTCTAATGATTTTGCCATGATCAACTATAAGAATAGTTTAAGTAAAGATTCGATTCCTGATGTTGCCAGTAGCACATTACCGACATTATGAGGCTCAACGACAGGCCAGACCAAATTCCTCAAGAGACTCGCCTTTCCTTTGGAAATGTGGGGGGGAAGTTAAGTAACAAAGAATTGGTAGGAGATGACCCGAGACAGAGATGGTACAAATACTGATAAGCTAAATGGCATGATGATGAATGACAAGCAAGTTTATGTTGGTGTATTTCTGCGTAAACAAGATAGAGTACATGAAGTTAAAGATTCGTGATGCTGAAAGGTATCCCTGTATTAAGGATTATCAAGATTCGAAAGTGATTAAGTAAGACGCTGAGCTTCCAGTCTTCAATTAGAGATGTACGATTAAAAATCTCCTCAACCTATCATAGCTGCGATGCTTGAAGCTTCTCTGCAATTTTATCTGCTTCATGTAATATCTACGTCAAGTTCAGGAAGCATTCCCTATGGATAGGGAATAGTGATTATTTTGTTTTCCTAGAGGATCTTGAATTGACAATTATGAAACCCGTACGTTTAGTTATTCAATCACTGCGTAAACGATAAGCGATGGTGATCCTTCTGAGAAATTAGGTGGTAACGACTGTGGAAATGTCGAATTGAATCTAAGTTAGAGAAATCATCCAGGTTTATTTCGGATGGTGTAATTTCTGGAACGACGGGATATTTGAAATGAAGAATTAGGTTAT
This sequence comes from Kitagawia praeruptora, assembly GCA_037693485.1. Taxonomy (NCBI): domain Eukaryota; kingdom Viridiplantae; phylum Streptophyta; class Magnoliopsida; order Apiales; family Apiaceae; genus Kitagawia; species Kitagawia praeruptora. The sequence goes on from CM075348.1 coordinate 107,977,601, forward strand.
GATGGTTCATAAATGATTATAGTAGAAATAAAGACAAGTGACTGATAGAGATGGAAATAGAATTGGGAATTAATAAGAGAGTCAGATAGGCAGACTCATGAGAAGCTCCAGTAATGAAGCGAGAAGAGTATGGAATTGGCAAGGTAAGGGTATTGACCAAAATAGAAAGTTGGAATTAGGAACATAAATGACATACAAATTGACTCCTTTTAAGTTTGGAAAATTCGAGGAAATACGGAAAAGATTGATTGAGTAATAAAGAAACTCATGGAATGAAAAAGTGAAATCTAGATGGTTAAACAAAGGAAAATTTGGCCCCAAACGTGTAACACGTATTGAATAAAGGTGACGAGTGCCTCAACCCTGAGATGACGGTGGAGAAAAACAACAAAAGTAAATAAGAATTAGATAATACGAAGGATGTGATTGATAAAGAAAAGATTGGGAATTAATTATGGAATGTGAAGCAAAGAATGTTATGAATGGATTGATGAATGGGTTTTCCTAACGAGCTCTCAGAATGACAACCTGATGGTGTTAGAATTATGAATAGGAAATGGCCAGTGTCATGGCGTGAAATGTCAGTAATAATAATGTCAAGCGAGAAATCTAAGATTTAACCTGAGAGGTTGAAAGATTTCTGATGATGAGTGTTGCTAAGATTGAACAAGAACATAGGTCCATAGAATGATGGGTCAAGCAGCGAGGATATGTTGACTTGTGAGATTACGATATAGTGGTATTTGATACGATTACGATTATTTTTCTTCTCTGATAAACCTCTATAGTTCAGAGGAAAATTTTAAGTATGATATTTAACGATCATGAAAAATTTCTATAATTCTCTGAAAATCTTTTCTTTTCTCCACTCCTATTTATCTTCTTCTAAATTGAGAAGAACAACCCTTTTAAGGAGGGGAGGTACTACTACGTGACTCTCTGTCTGTGTGATAGAAGTCTAAGTGGAATGCCATTAATTGTTTAATTGCTTGTCAAGTACTAAAGGCTGGCCCCCTTCTGTACTAGCTGTGCAATATAACAAATGTTCATTGATCACAGTGATCTCTCGATAAATTTTTCCACCTAAATATATATACGTCGAGATTGCGAAGATTAAAGCGAACAGGAATTGCAAAATTACGAGTGAGGTTATCTCCGGAATTCGTAGCGCGTTAGTGATACCGAAGTCACTGCACGTACCAATAAGGTTAATAGTATAAGACCGGACAAGAGCGTATACCGGATAATGTGTTGTGTGAAAGTACCAAAGAATTGGTAGAACGTATAAGGGGTGTATTGTAACACCAGTACGAGGCGCTTTAGAAAGATTGGAATGTGTAAGGATTGACCAGAGAATTGGAAAGTGAAATAACCAACAAATACCCAATTGTCTTCTACCTGATTCCGGGACGGAATCCTTTTAAGGAGGGGAGACTGTAAGAACCCAGATTTTTGGGTAGAATTAAAACTTTTTATTATGTAATAATATGGGAATGAATAGTGGTTATGACTGCGATGTAACGAATGTCTATTAAATGAATGGAATGGATTTGAATTCAATTATTTATATGTCATGCAGAATACTTTTGGTTGACAGCATAGATAAGAATGATCTATCTCCTAAGGATATAAGTATATTACTTCAAGTAAGATTATTCTTGTGTCATCCAAATCAATATCTATTATAAGTCCAGCGGTTCCGTAAAAAGGTTAAGGAACACTCGAGGGTGAACCAGGTTCATTTTCCTAATTATAGGAATTAAATAAAAATAAGTGATGAATAGTGATTTTGGTGGAATTTGGAATATTATTATAATAATGTTATACCCGGTATTCGGAACGGATTTCTGAGTTCGTATTAGTGATCCAGGAGGAAAATAAGTGTATGTAAAGGCTGTCGGATTCAGAAAAATAGCACTTTTATTTTCTCCGAGAATTCCCTGGACACTGCAAGACATAAGGAATTATTAAAGGTATTTAAGGAAATTAAATTCGAGAAGTATTAAGAAAGATGGAGAATAGTATTAGAAATATTAAGAAGGTTTTCGGTAAAACCCTAACTAGAAACGAATGAGCTATTCCCTCGAACGATCAATGAATTGAGCAGTAAACGGACAAAGAAACAAGCAGAGGGAGCAAGAGTCATGCATAAGCTACTAGAAAATATCTAGTAACCATCTAGATACAAGAGTAACTAGACAATTGGAGCATAAACCAAGTACTTAGAAATCCAACCAATACTTAGCATGAAAACCACTTAAACATCAACACATGGCTTGCAAAATGCATCACTCCATGCATCATCACTTTAATAAAGTGAACATAAGATGAGATATTATTCAAGGCATCACTTTATGCATTATTGTTCAAAAAATCAACCAAGCAAACTCATCCTCTCCACAAAACCTTCCATTCGGCTTTCTTGATAATTCAAGAATCAAAATCCATCTTCCCACCATTGTTTGATCTCCAAACTTTTATCATAGATCCTATATTTCATAAAAATGATACCCTAAAAATCTTAGCCTCAAACACCATTTTTTCCATTTTCAATAAAATCATCAAAGAGGAGGATGAATAGTAACCTCAAGAACAAAACTTTTGGATCTTGATTTTGATTGATGATCCAAGCTTCATGGAGGCTATACAAGGACTATACAAGGCTTACTAAGTGCATACACACCCCAAGGAAGGTATAACACACTTGAAACCCTAGGTCTTACTTTGAGATTATGCATGTTCTTGATGGATTTAAGCTTAGTTATGATAATTAGTGATTATAAGCATGATTATGATTGGGATTTTGGTAAGGATTAAAAATAGTTTAGATGAACGGAAAGGCATTGCTTGGCCTTAGTTCATGGTTAAATTATATGTATATATTGTTTGGAATGGAAACTATGATTATTGGAAAGTTTGGAATTTGGAAAGATTCTATTTATAGCCGTCGTAATGCCCGATTTTCGTTTAACCTTAAGTAACCGTGCATCACAGTAGCTTTAACTCAATGTTAAGCTTCGATTTCTGCCATGATAAGCTAGATTATGTTATAAGCTTCGTTTTGATATAAAGTTCGTATGAAATGGACTTACGGTTTAGGAGTTATGATTAAATTCGTAAAAGTGGTTCGAAACCGTAAACGAAAGTTCGTAACTGAAATTGGATCCCTTTAATACCACGAAATCAGTGGCGAATCTTGATAATTAAATATTAGAGGTAAAAAGGAAGGCGTGAGAGAAAACCACAAGTAAAATGGATCGTTTTCCGATTTTATAAAAAAGTTCGAATCGAGGCTAAGTGCGAAGAAACCATTTTTCGGAGGTAACACTATTCACTAAAACCTCCTGCCCTGTTTTAGCAAAAATCCGAAAAATTAATCTTCTGATCTAAGTCCAATTTTGGGTTAGCTACCTTCTAGACATTCTCTAGATCATGTACGCGAAAACGGTGCGTCATTTGAGTTAACGGTTACCAAGTTATGAACGTTTTAGTGAAAGAGGTGTGAATAGTAAAGATCCGACATTAAGGATAGGTTCGAGGTGTGTTTTGGACTAAGCTTACATGACTTAAGTTAAGTTATACTTAACCTTCGAAATGTTCAGTGATTGACCTCGTTTATTGTGACTATTTATAGATCACTGGATTGACACGAGGCACACTACCCCAACAGGATTACCAGGCAAGTTTCCAATACTTAGAACTGTTGTTGTGATAATATATATAATGATTGTTGTATACATATGCCATAGCATGCATGCCTACTTTCAAGTCTATTGATATGCTTGTTCCTTGAATTGATATTGGCTTATAGACTAGATATGAATTATCAGTTATAAGCAGGATTGTTTTGCTAAGACCCTTAGTGAAGGGCGTATGATATTCATTCTTTCAATATAGACCGGGAGTCGGTATTTTGGGATATAGAGTTAGTCGTGGAAACCCGGAGGGATTCTAGTGACAGTTTATTTGAGCAATGTTATTTATGAACATTATTTATATTTTCATAAAGTATTGATTACTTGGAAATTATTCGAGGAATGCTATTTGGATATTATCTCAATCGAGAGGTACTATATGAATATTATTTTGAATATTCATTCGCATATATTTATTTGCTGAATATTATTTTAATATTCATTCGAGCTTTAATTACTTAATGAATATTAGTTTCGAATATTCGTTTAGAGTTTGATTATTCAATGAGTAATTACTTTAATATTCTTGGAAATTTATTTAATGAATATTATCGTGAATATTCATTTAAGATTTTATGTACTTGATGAATATTATTTTAAGATATTCATTCGAAGTTCTATTTACTTAAGGAATATTGCTTCGAATATTCCTTTAAAGTTTGATTGCTAAAAGAATATTATTTGGATATTTATTTAGAATATTATTTATTAAATGAATATTATTTTCAAATATTCATTTAAGGTTTGATTTATTTAGTGAATATTATTTTAAACATTTACTTGAGCTTATTTAATTAATGAATATTATTTTGAATATTCATTTAAAGAAGAGAGTTATTTAGTAAATAATTCTATATATTCATTCGAGGATTACTTACGAGCAATATTATGATTTATTCGTGTTCCTTAATTATTAATGATTTAATAAATATTCTTGGAATATTGATTTAAATTCTTTTAAGTTCTTTTTATGATGATTCATATTATTCAAAGATTATCTATCACCTTCAGATAAGGTGTCAAATATTTCGGAGTATTTTATGATTATTCTTATCAAGGGGAGGTTCCCAAACTTTATTTTCATTTAAATCTATCTTAAAGAAGATTTAAATACTCGCTCAACTTCCAAACATATATAAGGGGACCTCACTTGAGATATGTTATTTATTGGACTGCCCGGTCCTATACTTGCTAAACTATCTTGTTACTCACATCTTGATTCTTTCAAACATCGATATGAATCTTTTTGGTTACCTCCTCAACGCTCGAGGGGTAAGAATTGATGGAACAAGTTTATATCCATTAACAAGCATCAGCTTGGGAAATATTGGTGATTTTTCCTTTCCAAATAGATACGACTACTTTGTGGAGTCCTATCAACAAGTAATATACTTGGGGAAAGGGGGAGGAACTTTACGTTTTAAAGTTATGGATGTGAAATGAACTAGGAGATGCGTAAGTGACCCAGTGGCGCCGGTCCAGCAAATGGCCCAACCGTTGGCCGGGGGGTTCCAGAGGGCGGTAGACAAGTAAATCCGTCGGTGCTTCCTTCTACATGTAGTAAACAAGAGGTGGGGAGCATAACATGCGACTGATCATTGTGTAAATGCTATGTCTCCTGGTGCGTCAAACTCCAGTATTAGTTCATCTCTCAATGTTGGAAATTCCCTGCAACCTTATCATTATTGGCAGGTTTGAAAAGTGTTTGAATTGGAATTGCAATACTCTTCCTGCAAGTTCCTCTATTATAAAAAGTTGATAATATCTTGCTCATCTTTGACATGGCAGATATTTATTCAAAACAAATATATTTTGAGTTACCTTGTAACTTCATCTCATACCTTATGTTGGTACTACATCGTTAATGCATGGCATATGGTTTCAAAGATATTTTGGACTGTTATATATTATCACTGTTCAATTATATTTTTGGTGGGCTATTGCTCACCCTTGCTTTATTTATTTATATCACAACAACAGCTAGTTCAGATGGCCGCGCAAGGCGTACTCAGCATAGGCAGGTGTCAGCCGTCAGAGGATTAACCGCTGAGGTCATAGCTACCATTGCTAAGGATGCAGCCTCTGGTAGGCTAGTTGTTAGCATTTGTACATCAAATGTATTTATATACATATGACATATACCAATGGATGGCAAAGAGCATGTAATTGTAAAATTGTAATTCTTTGGGTTGTAAGAACTCAATCTTGTGATTAATAATATTGATGGTTACTCTGATTTCATCTCTGGGACTATAACGGGTGTGTTTTATGATGTTGTTCTGGGTCACAAGGTTGTAATTTAAATTATGTTGGTTTTATGGATGGATATTGAGACCGTAACGACCAGATCCCTGACCCTGGATCTGGGGGTGTTACATTGTTACCATCTTGGAATCCCAACATACCATCCAGGGTGCGGCCTAAAACCCCAGGGCGCGCCCTAACATCAAAAACCCTAATTTGTTCTCTAGAATCCCAAATTGAAGTCGTTATTGACCCGAATCCATCTTAAAATACCCGAACCAAATTTTGGCTATAACAACTACCCCCCAATTCCATAGGAAATCAGAGATGATGTATGGAATTTTTCCCAGAAAACCCAAAATTCTCGTATTATTTCTCTCAGGGCGCGCCTTAAGGTAGGGCGCGTCTTGAGAATTTCAATCGATTTTGCCTGCATGCCAGCTATTTCCCACTTACATTATTTCTCCTATAAATAACCCCACTGCACTCACTTTACTCCTTTTACTCTCCTCAACAAAACCCTTCACCGGCGACTTCAAGTTTCCAGACGAAAATCCGGCCAATCACATCGCGTTTTTGAAAATTTCTTCGACAAATCTTACTCTATAACTTCCAAGGTACATTTTTCATACTTCTATTTCAAGATTTAACCATGTAAATTGCCTGATTTGACAAAGTGACTGTTCATGTATTTTCGTGTTCTTCATTTTTCTGAGTTATATATGTGTATGTATTGTTGTTTTATCCTTCCCTCCTGTTGTAACTTCTATCAAACATGTTTCTGCATACTAGATTAACTTCCTAGGCGCGTCTTACCTAGGGCGCGCCCTAAGGTCTTCAATGATTAGCTAATAATTTTAAGTCGTACACTTAGTTTAGATCGTGGCATAAATTTTTTCCACAATCTCTCTTTTTATCTCAACTTGTAAAAACTTTCCTATATTCTTTCTTCCTTGGGCGCGCCCTTAGTGCTTTTATTTTTAATTCTTTGCAGCTGGAGGGCGCGCCATCTCCATTCCATCCCTTTAAGGTACTTAACAGGCGCCTTGGGACATATTCTCCTCCAAGCACCTTTCTTCCTCAAAATTATCCGAGGCCTCTTTTCTCATTTATTTCTTCAGAAGACAAGGCGCGCCTTATCGAAGAATTTAACGAGGACAAAATGAGTTTTTCCAGTGAGGATTCCCTTGATAATATCCCTCTTAGTGCTCGAATGAAAAACAAGAAAAACCTTCAACCCTTCCAAGAATCTCCACCTTCTGAAAAGAACTTAAACATATCTCCTTTAGATTCTTCAGGCAGTGATTTTAAACCCAATAGCCAAACTCCTACCGATACTCATTCTTCAGACACCTACTCCATCGAGGGCGCGCCTTCCGCCTTATCCATTTCACCATTAATCAATTCCGAACCAACATCCCCACCTCTATCACCTACCCCATTTGAACATTGGGAGGTTCTTGATAAAGAGATTGACATTTATTGGGGTAAATATAATGAAATTTCGGAAAAGGAAAAGAACCAACTCAGAAAGAAACAAGGCAAACTAGCATGTGTGAGCATGCCTTCTACTGCCACAAATGATGAAGTGGAATGGGCCATGAAATACTATGGTCAAGAAGGACTCTGGGCCATTCCTCACTCCCACCATCGACCCCATATTTTCAACTATGGTGGAGATTTCAGAATTCCAAGGATGGTTCTAACCCCGAGACTTGTTGCTCAAGGTGTGGGCACGCCCTTACACCCATACCTAAGAGAAATCCTTGAATGGTATGATCTAGCCCCAATCCAACTTTCTCATAACAGCTATAAACTTGTGTTAGGCTTACTCATCCTATACCATGACTTGGGTTTCGAGGCACCCTCCATGCCAGAAATCAGCTATTTCTTTAGCATCCGCCAATCAAACATTGGATATTATTATCTGGTAATCAACAAACCTCACAACAACAAGGGATTTTCTGAAGGGAGAATTAGCCACATTAAATGATGGAGGGAACCTTACTTCTTTGTATGGGACGCTCCTCGAGTTCGTCTTCAATTCAATACTGATCCTTGTAAGTGAGGGCGCGCCCTACACTCTTCTAAAAAATTTCACTTCTTTTTTTTTAACTTTTATTAATTCCTTTAAACTAAAACAGATAGAAGAGTTCAAAAAGAACTTCAGGGTGCGGCCCTTCATCAGGCCAAAGCCGTCATCAAAGTTGCAGCAGAGAAATTCAACCTCCAAACTCTAATCACCGAAGAAAACTTAATAAGAGTTGGAATTCTGTCAGATAGAGTCGGCCATATTTGTAAATTTAAAAGATTCAGAAATGGCATTGCCGTTCCATCATCTTCATCTTGTGATGGTGAAAGTGAAAACTCTGATACTGATGAAGGTACAACATTATAGTATAGGGCGCGCCTTAACATAATAATGTATCATAATTTGCTTGATATATCTCCCTTCATTATCTGTTTAAAGCTTCCTTCACCTAAGGTGTGAACTAATCATTTTTTTTCTTCTTGTTTTGCACAGAAATGGCTCCTAAGATTCATCGCGGTTTCGGTGCGGCCAAGAAAAACAACAGGTTACAACACGAAGACAAGACCAACACCTCTGATTCCAGGGGGAATCCTATACAGCAGCAACAACAACCTTCCCCAGTAATTCCACCTTCTTCTGGGTCTTCAAAAAGAAATGCTGAGATCCAAGAACCTCTTATGAACAAAGGCAAAAAACAAAGAACCGAAGGCGCGCCTTCATATATTGAAACCCTCGTCGGGCCGGCTGCTGCTTCACTTGTCACTGAGAAAGAAATTGATCTCTGGCAAAATATGAATGCTGATGATGAGACGAATTCCATGATTAAAGCTTCAGCCCAACTTCTGGTTCAATCCCTAGGGCGCGCCCAGAGAGTGCACAAAGAAAAACTTCACATAAACAAACTTGAGGCGGAGAACAAGAAGTTTTCCAAAATGGTCATCGAAACTGATAACAAGTGGAAGAAGGAATGTGACGCTAAGGATGCCACCATTGCTACCCTACAGTCGGATCTTCAAAAATCCCTTAAATATGGCAAATATCTTTGTGACCAGGTTGAAAAGTTGAAGAAGGAAAGAGAGGAATTCCGAGTGCAACAAAGTACTCTTGAAATGGAGAAAACTAGATTGAAAGAACAGAGAGAAACCATTGAGGATGAGAATTTCGAGAAGGGATTTAACTTCTACCTTTTTGGCTTCCTAGCCACCGATCCTGACTATGACTGGGAGAAGTTTGGTCCTGATGCTGCTGAGGATGTGACTAAGTTTAAAGTCGACCAAGCCATAGCTATCAAGGCCAAAAGAATCGAGCTGGGGTTAGAGGATCCTCCTGAGGACGCGCCTTCCACAGAGAATATCCCCTCAACTCACAACATCCAAACTTCTCCTCCTGGAGCTATTCCTACTCAAAGCTCACCTCTTGTGGACGTATCTCCCCTTATCACTGTTCGCCCTAATGATGCTCAGGACGCGTCTTCTTCATCTCCTAAGGACATGCCCTAGGGTTTTAATCTTTAAATTTGTCCGTATATACTTTAACTTTTAAGGTGCGGGTCCTTTGTAAAACCCTACAAGCTGTAACCTTGAATTTCTTTTCGATAACTGTCTAGGTACTATGCTTTTGTTGAACTATATATTCATTGTCAAATCACTTTCGCCTTGATAAGTTTTGCACACAATTAATCTTCAAGTTTCTTCAGGACGCGCCCTGATATATAAGGGCAGCCTTGAAACTCCTTCAATTGTCAACTTAAGATTTTCCCTTTTACCAAAAAATATACACAAAATTTTAGCTGTAAATTATCCTTTATAAGCCGAGGGCGCGGCCTTGTTTCCTTAGGGCGCGTCTTCTTAAATGTCTGTAAATTCTTTCACAGATTTGCCTTTACCTGGTTTATAGATTTCTAGAAAATGCCTTTACACTTGTGATGAAATAAACCTTCACATGATTCCTTAATGCAAAGTAAGGCGCGCCTAATTATGCCAGGGCGCGGCCTTTACAACAATAAACTTCAATACGAACAAATCTTCAATTTTCTTGAAAACTTCTAATCTTTAACAAGAATGGAATCTCTTCAGAACAAGGGAAGGTATACACACTACCCCCTGGCTAAGGAGAACAATTATTGAAAAACAAAGAAAAAATAAGCAAATCTCAAATAAATCTAAGGAAGGCATATATGCACTACCCCCCTAGACTAGGAGAACAGTTATTTATGCTAGTCTACAACTTAAATATAAGCCTTCATAAAATAGGGGGCCAAAGCCGCACCCTACTGATAATATTTCTTCAAATGCTCCGCATTCCATGCCCTCGGGATTGTGTTGCCATCCAAGTCTTCCAGATGATAAGTTCCTTCCCAAATGATAGACTTGATCTTATAAGGTCCTTCCCAGTTTGGACCAAAAACCCCATGAGCTGCAACTCTTGTATTTGGCATAACCTTCCGAAGAACCAAATCACCCACATCAAAAGGACGAGTCTTCACTTTCCTGTTGTAATACCTTGCAATCCTTTGCTGATAAGTTGCCAACCTCAATTGTGAGTTAGTCCTTGTTTCTTCCAGAAAATCCAAATTCAACCTTTGATTTATCATATTAGCCTCTTCATCATAAAAATCTCTTCTGAAAGAACCTGCTCCAATCTCTACAGGAATCATCGCTTCACACCCATAAGACAACACAAAGGGAGATTCCCCAGTTGTAGTTCTTGGAGTAGTATTATATGACCACAAAACCATTGGTAACTCCTCAGGCCAATTCCCCTTGCTTTCCTCTAACTTTGTCTTCAAAGTATATGCTTGATAATCTTGTTGATTGCCTCCGTCTGTCCATTACTTTGAGGATGATACACAGCTGCAAACTCTTTCTTGATTCCCAAATCATCACACAACTTTCGCAACTCTTTGCTATCGAACTGCTTTCCATTATCTGATACAAGCTTATACGGAATCCCAAATCTGCACACAATCGAATTAAAGACAAAATCTCGAATTTTCTTTGCAGTGATTGTGGCCAAGGGCATTGCCTCCGCCCATTTAGTGAAGTAATCAACTGCCACCACAGCATATTTTACACTTCCCTTAGCTTTAGGGAGTTCTCCAATGATATCTATTCCCCACATAGCAAAAGGCCACAGACTCATCATGGAAGTCAGAGTAGTAGCAGGACTTGTAGTATAGTTGGCAAACCGCTGACACTTATCACATGCCTTCACAAAATCATAAGCATCCTTCTTCAAAGTAGGCCAATAATAACCCTTCCTTAACACCTTCATTGCCAACGAACCACCCCCCGAGTGATTGCCACAAATTCCTTCATGAATTTCCCGAAGGATGTAATTGCATTCATCTCCATCTATGCACTTCAGGAGTGGTTGATTGAAACCCCTCTTATATATAACTCCATCATATTCTACAAATCTTGCTGCTTGATACCGAATTCTTCTTGCCTCAACCTTGTCTTCTGGAAGAATCCCTCCACGAATATATCCTTGAATTGGAGTCATCCAAGTAATATGCGGGATAGCTTCCACCTCCATAACTTCTACTTCCGGGATACTTGGTACCTCTTGAATTTGCAGTGGAACTGTTCCCAATAGCATCGCGTCCTTTTGGGATCCCAACTTAGCCAAAACATCTGCATTACGATTTTCATCTCGGGGAATACACTCTAATCTCATCTCCCGAAACTTCTGAATAAGCCGCTGTGCATACTTCATATAAAGCTCTGTTCTTGGACCCCTACACTGAAATCCACCTTTAACTTGTCCAACCACTAATTCCGAATCACTCAATATGATCAGATTCACTACCTTCATCTCCACAGCTATCTTCAAACCACTAATCAAAGCTTCATACTCTGCGTCATTATTAGTTGCTTGAAATTTGAAATGAATAGCACTCATAAGCTGATTTCCTTCAGGAGTAACCAAGATTATACCTGCCCCAGCTCCTCTATTATTTACAGCTCCATCTACATGCAACTTCCACCATGGCTGAGGAATTTCCTCAAGAGGGCACGCCCTCTGAGTTGGAATCCCAGACTCTACCAATACAAGTGACTTCTCTTCATTCTCTGACTCAAATTCAAGGATGAAATCCGCTAAAGCTTGACCCTTAATTGCAGTCCTTGAGGTATATTCTAAATCAAACTGCCCTAGTTCAATCGCCCATTTTAGCATCCTTCCAGAAACTTCCGGCTTATGAAGAATCCCTCTCATTGGATATATTGTACGAACCTCGATCTTATGAGCTTGAAAATAAGGGCGAAGTTTTCTCGAAGCTAGGATTAAGGCGAAAACTAACTTCTCCATACTTGTGTATCGGGTTTCTGCATCAAGCAAACGCTTACTCACATAGTACACTGGAGACTGATGATCAATTTCTTCCCTTACCAACACCGCGCTGATGGAATATTCTGACACTGCCAAGTAAAGAATTAAAGTTCTCCTTCCACCGGTTTTGCCAAAAGTGGTAGATTCCCCAACTGCTCCTTGATTTTCTGAAAAGCTTCTTCGCACTCGGGAGTCCATACGAAATCCTTAGATGCTCCTTTGATCGCTTTAAAGAATTCTCTGCATTTATCTGAAGACTTTGACACAAAGCGATTCAATGCGGCTATTCTTCCGGCCAAACTCTGCACCTGCTTCACACTAGACGGGGATTTCATATCAATCCGAGCCTTAATCTTTGCTGGATTCGCTTCAATTCCTCTATGATTTACCATGAAACCCAAAAACTTTCCGGATTCCACACCGAACACACATTTTTGAGGATTTAACTTCATCCTGAATTTCCTTAATATTTCGAACATCTGCCCCAAGTGCTTTACATGATCTTCTGCCTTCAAGGATTTAACAAGCATATCATCAACATACACCTCCATGGTCTTTCCAATCAAATCTTTGAACATCATATTCACCAACCTCTGATAAGTTGCCCCAGCATTGATCAAACCAAATGGCATTCCAATATAACAATACAGACCTCTATCTGTTATGAAAGAGGTGTGCTCTTGATCAGGTTCATACATTGGAATTTGATTATAGCCCGAATAAGCATCCATGAAACTCAAAAGAGCATGACCGGTCGTAGCATCCACCAACTGATCAATCTGAGGGAGAGGGAAACTGTCTTTAGGACAAGCCTTATTCAAATCTGTAAAATCCACACAAGTCCTCCATTTTCCATTTGGCTTCTTGACTAAGACTGGATTAGCCAGCCAATCCGGATAATACGACTCCTTAATCAACCCAACCTCTAGAAGTCGATCAACCTCCTCCTTCAATGTTACATCTCTCTCTCCACTTACCGGTCGACATTTCTGGCGGATTCCTTTCTTGGTAGGATCTATATTCAGACAATGACACATGACTTCCGGGTTAATCCCCACCATATCGGCATGACTCCAAGCAAAAACATCCAGATTATTCAGGAGAAATTTAGTGAGCATTTCTCCCATCTCGGAATTCAACTGAGACCCAATCTTCAAAACCTTACTCGGATCCTTCTCATCTACCAATATTGAGATTGTATCCTCTGCAGGACCAGTCTTTTCAACTAGCTGTGGAGTTCTAGGATCTAGATCAGAATCAAAACTTCGAGGGTCCTCAATAAACACCTTATCCTCGGAGGGCACATCCTCTTCAAGAGGGAAGTCTTTCTCAACAAGAGTATGCACCAAACCTTCAAGCAACATCCGTCTTCCTTCAACCTGTTCCCATCTAAGGTTAACAGAGATAACCTCCTCAGAGTCTTCCTCAATTTCTTCTAGAATTCCTTCTTGTAAATTATCAAGTATTAGAATGTTATCCCTTACTACCTCTTCAGGTTCTTGGTCAAGATAATGAACTTTAACCTCTTCAGGAATAAGACTCATATCTCTTTCTGAACTTCCCTCTCTCAGGGCGCGCCCTCCACCTTGCTGCTTTCTAAACCCCTTGATCGCTTTGTGATAGCAATCTCTTGAATCATGCTGAGATCCTCGTATAGTTCCTACACCATTGGGTGTGGGAAATTTCATTGCAAGATGGTAGATAGAGGTTACAACTTTCATTTCTTTTAACAGAGGGTGCCCAATCAAAGCATTGTGAGATGACTCTACATCCAAAATCATAAAGTCCATCATTTGGGTCACAGAAAGAACTCCTTCACCGAGGGTTACTGGTAGTTTGATGGTTCCCATGACTTTCACATATTTGCTAGAAAAACCATATATCCAACCACTATCTGGGATCATATCCTTATCTGGAAGTCTCAACTTCTTATAAGTATTGTAATATAGAATATTCACGGAACTTCCATTGTCGACAAGAACCCGGTGTACGTTCTTGGAACCAATCTGAATTGTTACCACCAAAGCATCATTATGAGGATGGTGCACCCATCTAGCTTCTTCCTCAGTGAAAGTGATATCCACGCATTCCCCCTTAAATAATTTGGGCGGCCTAAACTCCAAGCTGTTCACGTTAGTGAGGGGTCGGTAATTTGCCTCTCTTGCATATCTCTCCAAAGCATGATTACTATCTCCTCCCAAGTGCCGTCCTCCAAATATTGTATGAATACTACCTTCTCTGACAAATTTTTTCTCCTCGAGCTTATCATTATTCCGGAGGACGCGCCCTTCATCTTTTCTATCAAGATTCTTCTTATGCTTTTTTACTTCTCTGATAATCCATTCAGTCAGGAATCCCTCTTTGATCAGGTCTTCAATTTTATCCTTCAATTGCCGATACTCGTGAGTATTATGTCCTGAGGACTCATGAAACTCACAGTATTTCTTTTTATCTCTACTCTGCCAAGAAGTTAATGGCTCTGGCTTCCTGAAGAATCCCTTATCTTTATTTACTTCAAAGATATGCTCAATAGAGGCAGCCAAAGGAGTATAGTTACTTTCCCTTCTATCATAGGTGTAAGTATCTGGAGGTCCCCAATTCCGCCCAACTTCAGTGGAATTCACACGATTAGCACCGATCCCAGTACGGAGTGTGGGACTCAAGGACCGATCTTTCCTCTTGTTAACTCTTCCTTTAGAATTTCCCTGACTGTCTATTTTTCAATTATCTGCCAAGGATTGTTCTACAATCAGTTCCTACTGACAATCTAGCTACTAAAAAGCTTTTGAGCGTTTCATCAGTTGCTCCTCTCACCAGGGTAGATTCCGAATTAAATCTTTTGAAGTAAGATTGTAAACTTTCTCCTTCCCTCTGCTTAATATTAGCCAGAGTAGTAACAGGAGGAGCATACTTCACTGCCGCCTGGAACTTGGTTAAAAACAGATTCCTCATCACCTGCCAAGATGTAATTACTCCTGGCCCAAGTTTCTGAAATCACTGTTGCACACTCTCCCTAAATGTTGCTGCCAACAAACGGCATCTGGCTAAATCAGTCACCTGATAGACATCCATTTCGATATCAAACCGCCCCAAGAATTCCACGGGGTCAGCATTTCTGTGAAAGCGTAAGTCATTAGTCATAGACCGATACCCTGTAGGGAGTTGTGCTTCTCTTACTTCAACTGAGAATGGAGAAGATGTTGGCGCCGTAGCAGATATTCTCCCTCCATCCAGGTGAATAAGAAGTTTTTTCAAGTCATCCACATTAAAGGTTCCCACTCCAGGAATATTCTGGATATTTGGTTGTGCCACAGTCTGAGTACCCCCCGGGGGTGGAGGTGGAGGTGGAGCCGCTGTCAGAACACCTCCTTGAGTTCCTGCTTGTGGTAGAATCACAACATCCTCTTGGGTTTGAGTTTGAGTTTGCTGTCCCTCAGGGTTTCCATGAAGTTGTGGATTCCCTTGAGAACTTCTCTGATGTTGTTCTCCTGAGTGGGGGCACGTCCTCGATCTAGACTCTCCTGAGATGCTCGAGGGAATTTGATGGATACGGGGGGATCTTCCCCCTGAGGGCGCGCCCTGATTACGGGGTCGCCCATTTCCTTGATGCAAATCCATTCTTCTATCACCGTTATCACCGTTATCATGAACAGGGGGCACGCGCTGTGGATTGTCATTACGAGCAAGAGACCGCCCATGTCCAAGGGGCCTCGACCTGTTGTCAGGGGGCACGCGCTGTGAATCATGGGGCCTTGATTCCAAATACTTGATTTTCTTCTGCTGCTCAAGGAGTACCATCCTTAAGTCATCATCATTAAGCCTTATTCCAAGGTGTTCCTTCAAGCTGGCATAATCTCTCCTTTCTCTAGCCATCTGCTCTTCATCCCTTTGAATCTCACCAGGAGTGCGCCCTGAACAGTGAGGATGAGGGTGCGCCCTCTCTTGAGGATTCGACAACATGCGCTCAGAATTATCTTCACTAGGATGTTCAACAATAGGGTCAGAATAATCTAACCTTCGAGGAGTAACCAGCTGAAAACTCCTTTCCTGATTTTCCTCCCTCCTTCGGGAATCTTCCTCAATCTGAGGGGATTTCCCTAACCGGCGATGATTCGTGGGATATTCCGAGATTCTCTCCTTAATCCCTGATTTTCCTCCACTGAATTCAATCTTGCTCCAAAATTATTTAGGGCATCTCCCATACGGTACAACTGTTCCATTAACGTCGCGTTACTGATAAGAACAGGCGGCTGTCCGCCGGCGGCGACTGGAGTTCCACGATGGTGCGGAGGAGCAGAGATTTCCTCCGGAACATAAGCCTCATGGTGGGTTGGATTTCCCCCCATGCTATCTTCAGAATCGTAGTCCTCTCTTTCGTGAGAACCTCCACGCTAATTGTGAGAAATCTTTTCCTCCTAAGATTCAGATCTTGATTGGCTCCCCTCCTTCTAGCGCCAATTTGTTGACGGAGGAATTTGGTAACAACAAATTTTTAGGTACTTCGCCGGAAACAAGATCTACTGCGGTGGTTCTTTGTGGTGGCTGTTTGTGATTGATGGTTGAGATTGATAGGGTTAGTGGCGGATATTTCAGAGCTCTCGACTTTCAACCCCTCAATCAGCCTACGTACCCCGGTATTTATAGAGGATCAAGCCATACGTAGTTCTTGGAGAGCAAGAAACCCAAATGGGCTTGGATATCGGTCCAGCATCCGGAATGTTCTAGTATGAGGCCTAACCACAAAAGGCCCAAGGCTCATCCAAGATCTCAAGACTTCACGAATATGGAAACTTCCCCCGTCGAGGACTAATCCTATTCGCTACAAGCTATTTCTTGATTTCAAGGATGCAGGTAAAGCCATGGTTTACCCCAAGTGCAGAACGCATCCCTGTCCCCCGAATGAGAAGTACCCACCAGATAGCAGGACAGGTGATCCGTAGCTTTTGGGTGCAAAGTACGGATTACTCCAAAGTTCCCCAATGAGAATGCGCCCATTGGCTACATGAACAGAGCTCCAAAGCACACACCAAGGAGAGACCTATCTTTGCACTGAGGAGAATATGCCCTTAGTGTATAAGAAAGATCCCTAAATCTAGGAAAACCCCTAGAGGCCTTCTACGACGGACATCCCCCTCCTGAGATACGACAGGAGGGAATTCTTCAATAATCAAATACAAAATCGACATTGTTACCATCTTGGAATCCCAACATACCATCCAGGGCGCGGCCTAAAACCCCAGGGCATGCCCTAACATCAAAAACCCTAATTTGTTCTCTAGAATCCCAAATTGAACTCGTTATTGACCCGAATCCATCTTAAAATACCCGAACCGAATTTTGGCTATAACACTTAATGATCTAATAACACTAAAAAAGCTTGATGATCCTTCAATAAGACTTAGATAGTCCTTAGGAAGCTAAATCTTGATCATCAAAACAAGAACACAACTTAATAATTTCGGAGTTACTATTCACCTCTTCAAAGAACTACAAAAACGATGGCCTTACCTTACGTTTTTGGATGAGGCTCCTGAATAAGAGTTGTAGATCATCTCAATACCTTTCTAACAAGTTAGAGAAACCAGGATTTCATTGTGTAATGAGGGAGATATGGCCGTTTGAAAATCGGGGCAGAAATTGTCAAGAACGGGGCAGTTTGGCTTCTTCAACTTGGGGAAGGTATTTGACTAGGCTACACTCCTTTGTTGGCCATGAAATTTTGAAAGAATATTACCCATGTAGTGGAGAAGATATGGTTAAAATTTGGTGATTTAATCATGGGTAGAAGTGGAGATATGAATTTTGCTTTGAGTGGTGTTTCTGCTGGGCAGTTTGTGTGGCTTTGTGTTTTGCTTTCTTTTCTCTCTTGGATAATGACTTGTTCAACTAATTTTTGATTTAATATCTAGATATTATCATCTGGGTTTGATCCTCTTGGGAGTTGTGCAATGAGTCTTGGATAAGCTTGCTTGATTTGTTTTGTTTTTGGAATTGATTTAAGCGATTAAATCACTTAATTCATAATGTTTTTGGTTTAATCATTTTGTTTAAATACTTAAATTCACTTGATATAATTCTCTTGATGATCATGTAGGATATTTAATCTTGTCATAACCTCAATCCTTAATCCAAAATTTGTTCGCTTGATCGCTTAATCTCGTTGTAATGTTTCAGCGGTTTCTAGAACGTTCATTTCACTGTCTCAATGGTTTTCGTTCCAAATCCTCAAATCAAATATAATAAAATTCTAAAATATTAAATCCTTAAATCCTCAATTTAATATCTCATTTCTTGAATATAATAATATATAATTCACTGCTCGATCAAATATTCCATAAAAATAAACTTTGGATTTTCCAGAATTCTGATTGTCTTTACATACACTTATTTACTCCGTAGATCACTAATATGACTTCGAAATCTCCATACCATATCCCGTACATAGGGTGGCATGAAAAGTTTCTTAGTCCAAAATCACTATTCATCCATGAAAAACACTATTCACGCATGATAAACACTATTCACTGATGTACTTAATCATAATAAGAAAAGTTTTAATTCTATCAAAAATTCGGGTTCTTACACATGTGACTTGCAATTAGTCCTTATAGGTGCCTAGTGCCATGTCTCATATTATTGTTATTTGTAAAATTGTGTGCTGCTAAAATTAGTATCTAGTCAGAGATCCCAATTTTCACACTAGTAGCATGTGATATGTTAGAAGAGATAAGAACTAAGATAAACACTAACATCATACACCTCTATTGGCTGATAGAAACACGAGGGGGCGGATTAATAATTTGTATTCGGAAATTATAACGAGATTTATATTTCTTGCAGCTATGTCTGGGCAGCAGCAGTGATGCAACCAGAGGTTGAGAAGCAGGTAGGGGTTGGTGGTTATGGATACAACATAGATTCAAGGACTTGGTTCCATGGTAATTTTTGGAAAGTTTGTGTGTTATATGTTTTCGGAAAGTTTTTGTGTTATATGTTTTCATTTATATTATATCTTTTCTTCAATCAGCAAGTTATATGACAAGCTCATTGATGTAACATTGATCAAGCTGATGGGTCATTTTATGCGAACCATCCATTTTATGCACTATTTTGCACATCTGCAGTGGCAGAGGTTCAACTACCATTGCTCCTGTCCATGATGGTTATGTGCTTCAAAGGTATCATTCTATAGTAAGTAAAAGATGACCCATTACTTATTTTGGGCTCACTGTTTATTAATCTGAACTACGAAAGTTCCCTTGGATTGCTAACATAGTTTTTAATTTTAATTTTTTTTATCCTTTTATTAATTTAAAGTGTTTGTTCTTGGCTGGTTACATAGTTTTTAATTTTAAATTTTTGTATCCTTTTATTAATTTGAATGTTGTTAACAGGCTGTGGCATCATCTCCTATTGGAGGGGAATTTCTCACTGATTATTTAATTAGAAGCTTGGAAAGCAAGGGTGTTAATGTGAGTCAGCTTTATATATCACTTATTTTTATGGCTTAATGACCTTTTAGCCCTTAAAGTTTTATACGAAATACCTATCAGCCCTCACTGTTTCAAAACGTTCCTTTTAGCCCCTGAAGTATCCGTAAAGGTCCAATCAACCCTTGTACCGGTACAAAAAATTGTAACGGTACGTATCGGATGGGTAAAATAGACATTACATATGTCCGTTACAATTTTTTTAATTTGTACCGGTATAAGGGTTAATAGGACCTTTCCGGATACTTCAGGGGCTAAAAGGTACAACGTATTAAACTTGAGGGTTTGATGGGTACAAAACGTCATTACTACATCTACTAGTTTAATTCAGCAACCACTATCTCCATACCCCTCGAGTAAGACTTACATACACTCTTCTCTCTTTGCTTACCACTACCAAAATAAGTATAGGGAATTCATAATGCTACATCCTATAAGCAGATCGAAGCAGAGACCAATGCAAGAAAGGCATGAATAGGTATTAAGCCTCCATGGGAAGTAAAAGGAAGAGGCCAATTCATTTGCTTCTTCCTGTCGTGCATTAAAGATGTAACGCCGATTCAAAATCTTTAGACAATAATTCAGTCCTGCATGCATGATTCAAATCAGGAAAAAGTAATAAAACATACATCCAATATAGAAAGTTATCCAGAAATATTGCACGACAATGTAACGCCAGCAGATAGTAACGCCAGCAGATAGAATACAAAATGTACATATCTAATTATGGTGACATGTTATATCTCCCACTTTCTCTACGCGTGCATAAAAGTTATATATGAAGAAGCCAAAAGCATGTAACCAAAATGTACAAACCATGAAAACTGACTCAATTGCCCCAAAGTTGCAACGAAGGATCTTTAAAACCATTAACAACAAAATGCACCTCATACTTTGCTCTTATATAATTCTTTAGTAGCCATGAATTGGATTATGTCAGATAAGTCTTACAGAATCAGGGAAGTAAAAGGTTAGTGTAAATCAATCTATTCTTTAGTAATTTTAGTCTAAATATTCTTCTCCTTTTGATCATGGTCGGGTGGAGCAAAGGTATTAGACTTCCACTGTATAAGATAGGATATTGGAATTGGATTGTGTAAGATAAGTCTTACAGAATCAGGGAAGTAAAAGGTTAGTGTAAATCAATCTATTCTTTAGTAATTTTATTCTAAATATTCTTCTTCTTTTGATCATGGTCGGGTGGAGCAAGCATCCAATGATGGTGTTTATATAGTAGATTATGCATTAAATTAAAGCTCAGCACCCTCAACATGCATTGGCCATAACAGTCAATAGTAAATTTTCAAGGCATTCAAAGTTGTAACTGCCAAGATAGTTTCAAAGATCTATAAAGATAAGACAATGCTAAAATGAAAAACAGTTGGACCTTAATTGAATAAAAGGTATTCAAACTAATTACATGGAAATTATACTAGTATGCACCAAGCATGTATACTTCAAAAATTTCTCGGTTTCTACTACATCATTTTCAATTTAATTTTCACAGCCTCTATGGAGGCTTAATACCCATTCATGCCTTCCTTGCATTGGCCTCTGCTTCGATCTTCTTATAGGATGTAGCATTATGAATTCCCTATATTTATTTTGGTAGTGGTAAGCAAAGAGAGAAGAGTGTATGTAAGTCTTACTCGAGGGGTATGGAGATAATGGTGGCTAAATTAAACTAGTAGATATAGTAATGACTTTTTGTACCCATCAAACCCTCAAGTTTAATACATTGTACCTTTTAGCCCCTGAAGTATCCGGAAAGGTCCTATTAACCCTTATACCGGTACAAATTAAAAAAAAATTGTAATGGACACATGTAATGTCTATTTTGCCCATCCGATACGTACCGGTACAATGGTTAATTGGACCTTTACGGATACTTCAGGGGCTAAAAGGAACGTTTTGAAACAGTGAGGGCTGATAGGTATTTCGTATAAAACTTCGAGGGCTAAAAGGTCATTAAGCCTATTTTTATTTTACTGGTGATGATTTGAATATATTACCTTACTATTATTATGTCATGGTATAATGTCATGCAGATAAAACATCGATATGCCTTCAAAAGAAAGGAAATTCGTCCTGGAGAGTTTCAGGTTCTTGAAATCTTACTTGGCACCTATATGTGCATATACAAGTCTGTCGTGCTATTTTGCGTTATTCTGTTCATTTTTTGGCTTTAATTTTACATTCATATTATACTATATTATTAAAACTGAAACATTAAAACATTAAATTTGTTTAAACACATCTCTAAACTTATTTAATATAAAACCTACTAAATATAAACTTATTTTAATGGATTTAATTCATTTTAGAATTTATTATAATTAAACTTTTAAAACAAGACTAAATATAACAATAAGAAAAGTAAGTAAGTAACCCATGCATGGGTCGTCCATTCAACCATTCAATGTAGTCCTAGGTTATTATACTTTCCACAATATTATTTTTGTTTTCTGCCTGTTGCCTTTTTTTAAACAATTGTGTTGGGCTAAGAGGTCATCCATTTTCTTGTTCAAATGTTTTAAAGCTTTGTTAAGTCTCTTTTAACTTCATGAATAGGAGAATACAGTTTAGTGGTGATTCTTTGCTTGATTTTTGGTTAATGGTCAAATACAAAAATTTGAATACTCACAGTACCTCCACCGAGGTTCGAACCCTCGACCTCTTGTCACACACTACACTACAATGCTAATGATTTGTCATCCATGCTTGCTATTTTCCTGATAGTTACACATCTCAAATCAAATCCAGTATTCTGTTTATAAGACTAGTGCATAATTGATGATCCATCTGCTGCTTTTTACTTTGGTTCCATCACTAATAAATCGATATCACTTCTGTTTAATGTAATTTTTCTCCTATAATTATATATTTTACTGTGATCTTGCAGACAGTGGATATGGATTTCCCAAAGACCACCGAAAGCTACAGACTCTACTCACAGGTTAGTCTTGGATCTGAAATTTTATGTGTAGTTGCACTTGTATCTCGCTGCTAAATGTTTCCTTCTCTATACTCCCTACCCCCCCAACTACAGAGGATCGTTGCTAGCATTATCAAGGAATGTGTCTTCCGTGCACCGGATACTCCATATGATGGTTTGTACTCTCTGTGTGCTGTAAAATACCAGATTTTATGCTTATGTTTATAGCTAAGGTATATAGTGAATGCACTTGGAAGGAATACAACTATTGATTTTCCAATTAATCATCGAGTGCACGTCAGAAGTATAATTATAGATTTTATTTGTTGTACATCAATATATAATTTTAAAATGAGTTGGATTGAGAAGTCAAAATAAGTTTAGATTTACTTTGAGTCGTCAGAAGTCTTTTGTTCCTCATCATTATTAATTAACGGCCAACTGTGCTTGTACAGCTTGAGAAGTTGAGTGACAAACAGTGCTAACCAGAGTCACAGCTCAAGTTCATCATAGAAGCCTGGCTATAGGTAATATAGCATCTCCAGCTCTCTTGCTAGAAATATTCAGATGTAACAGTTACACACTTCATTAATGATCCATGGAACAAAATGCGACCTTAGAACATGAATTCACAGATGTAAGTACAAGTCCTAACTACTAAAATGTTGGTGCCATGTGCACTTGATATACATCTTCTGTGACCCATGGTTTTCTTCATTGCTATCGGCTTTACTGTGATCCCAGATAGTCAAATGTAGGAGAGTGCTTAAATGGACATATGCGTATGGATATTACTTAGCAGAGCAGGAACATGCCAAGAGGCAATTCTTCGAATACTTACAAGGTATGACTTCTACCCTGGCCAAGGAATACTCTATACATTCAAATTCATTCTACTGAAACATAGTGCTGTTGTCTTTAAGGTGAGGTTGAGTCTGGTTTGGAGCGACTTCATCAATGTGCGGAGAAGGAGCTGCAGGGTTATCTAAATGCTGAGGGTCCATCAAAAGAATTTAATGAGTTCCGTACTAAGCTCGCTGGGTTGACTAGATGATGCATGCTTGCCTTTTTCTTTATTTTTTTCAAAACACGAAATTTGGCTGAATAATAATGTTAGTTACTCTGAGAAATATCTTTTTACCACGAGGGGAAAAAAGGGAATGAAGATCCTAATGGCACACTTTTATCATAAAGGAATGCATACCTTTATGATACATTGTCTTCCTTTATATATGTACCAAATATATAGAGTGTTATTGCTAAATTTAAAATGGCATGTGAATTATAGTTTGTTAGTTATATAGGCAACACATCTGCTACATGTCTAGCTAAGTTAAGTAAGAAACTGAAACGAAATTAACTTCATATTACCTGCTCTTTTGTTGACTGTTTTAAGACATTTTAAAATGACTAAAGCAATGTTGCAGAAAACAATCTTCTCCTATTCGTCAAACAACTCCAAGAGAAGTCATTGGACGTTCTCCTGAGTCTGGTAAAGAAAGCACTTTGGATCGCTGAACTCATATTTCTTCTCAGAGATTTGCTGAGAGATGGTGAAGTGATTGGAATATCTCATAGCATGGAGTGTTGTCTTCCCCATCTAGCTCAAAATCACCACCACCTTCTAGAATGAAAGGCCTTAGCGGAGATAGGAGGTACATGCACAGCTCTAACTTTTACTTTTAGTTGTTTTTTCATTTGATATCTGTATGTACCTTGTGATCATTCCTGTTAGTATTGATTTGCTTCATTTGGAATCTTTTAAAGGGCAAGTAGTCCGTACGTGAATCCTGGGAGGGAATCAGTGATTGACGATATCAGACCAAGTCCTCCACTGAAACCAATAGTGCAAACAGCTATTCCTGTAAGTCGACAGGGGGAAGATGATCTGCTTTCTAGGTCTATATACTGAATAAATTTAATGGTCGGGAGAAATATATGGATTATGACCGTTAGTATTGGTTGGATTATGTAATGAAAGTTTGGATTAATGCATGGTTGTTTGAATGACATTATTTGAATGTTTTGCTTTGTGGTTATTTTCCTTTTCTTGAAGTAGTTTTATAAATCAAGGAAATATGATTAGTTTTGTTTTTTTGGGCTGTAGTTTTCATAAAAAATAGTTTTCATAAAACATAGAGATGCTTAGTATAAAATACAACATCAGTTTTAAATGTAAAAATACAAAAAATCGATGTCTAATAACTACATGCACATTAAATGTTGAAATAAAAAATAATATATTTCACTTCTTAAACATCAGTCAAAACTGATGTCTAAGGCCACCTTGCACATCGTTTTTATTAGAAAAAAACCGATGTAATAAAAAAACTTACACATCAGTTAAAATCGATGTCTAATCTATACTTACACATCAGTTCCACAAAAGTGTACTGATGTTAATCAAGGATTAGACAACTATTTTTGGAAAAAAATAGATGTGTATGTCGAATTATTCTATGTGTGCTATATGTAAAATAACATCTAAGACCTGTAATATAATAATTAAAAAGTTAACCTCATGCAGTTGAACCAAGAAGAAAGGACATAAACATCAGAAATATATTTAAAACTGATGTGTTATATATGTTACTTGACATCGGCCAAAAATCGATGTCTAAAATTTCGACTTTAGACATCACCGACAAAGACATAGGTGTAATAACCCTAACTTTAGAAATGCTACAGTTCTTAAATGAATAGTGATTTTGAGGATTGAGGGAAATGGTATGTAGGTACCCTATAAGTGAAACAGAAAATGAATAATCAGAAACCATATTAGCGTCGTATTATGAAAATGAGTGACTCGAAATAATGACGGATTTTAGAAATTCCAGAGTATAGATTTTTGAGATGTTTTATTTCAATTGAGCACTATTGTATTGGATATTAAATAGTATGGAATATGAAAAGGGTGTATTGATAAGTGGATTTTATATCCACTATTTGCATTCCATTCGTACTTAAAATGATTGCGAGTTCTCAAGTTTCGTGTTAGTTTGATGTGTTTTCATCTAATTTGTGTAGGTTACATAGTCGGGCGGCATTGGTGGTGTTGGTGAAGTAATTGTGGTATTCTGTGAGCTTAAAGTAGAAATTACAGGAAGTACAGGGCAAGAGAACTCGGGAATTTGAGCTCAATGCGCATACATCACTGTTTTGGCCATAACTTGAGTTTCAGACATCGGAATTGGGCGATTCAAAAGCCCACGCGAAGAGGAGAGAAAGGTCTACAAAGCTGGGCAGGGGGCACCAGGCGCTCTTGCGCGGAACCAGGAGCTATAGCGCGATTACCAGGCGCTGTTGCGCTAAATCAGGCGCTGTTGCGCTAAATTAGGCGCTGCAGCTCAGTTTCAGGTGCTACAGTGCTGGGGAGAAGCAAATTCCAGGGATAAGGAGGCGCTATAGCGCTCCATTTGGGCGCTACAGTGCTCGAGCGGCTTGGCTTAAATTTTATTTCCTTAAACCGGGTCGAATTGTTTGGGCCTATTTTATTAGGGCAAGCAGCTGGACTTTATATGTATTATCTTAGACCTAAAAACGTATCGATCATCGTGTGAGAGTTTTCTTTTATCATCTATCAACATTATTATCTTAGAACAAGATTTAGAGAGGGATCTTCAAGCTAGTGACAAGCAAGGAGGCCTAATCTATTTTGGATCTTTTGTACTCTTCTACACTATTTGGGGATTTATTTCTAACCCTAATTCTCTTCTATTATTATTTGTTTTCTGGAACTATGTTTTCTCTAGAACCCATGATGGTGAAAGGTTCAAATATGAACTAATCATTATCATGGGGTTCCAATGGATTCGATTTCATAATAATTGTGTTTGACATGTGGTCGATGTTGGGTGATTTAATTGTGATAATCTAATATGGTTTGGTTTAATTGATAGATGTGTAGCTAGCATCTAGTTTATTAATCATTGATGATTGCGAAACTGGATTCTAGGATTGAGAATATGCCATATTAGCATGAGTTCATGAATTAATTGTTATTCATGATTAGTAGTATGTTTTTACCCAATTCATATTGCCTCATGTAATTGTAAAAGATAACTTGTGCTTAAACCAATTGTGTTTCCAGATTGTATAGACATATATGATTTGAACGTAATGTGGTGTCCTCTTGATTTCTATCTCTTGTGGATATTAAGTGGTATGATACGAGTATATTGAAAGGTAGCCCGTATTATTGTCGTGTTATCTGATTAATTATCATGTTTATCACCTGTGTCGAATTACTGTGTCAACCTTTAGTGAAGTTTGATGAAGTTGGAATCCCATGCCTTCTCATATTTAAGAACTCTTATTTGTAATTTACTTGTGCTTAGTTAACCAGAGTAGTTTAATCAAAAACCAAAATTTGATAAGTGTTCAAGCATTAAGAAGTAACCATACAACGTTGCATAAGTACTAAAATTGGCATTACACCTAGTCTCTGCGGAATGAATCTTATTTATCACTTGCTATTTGGGATCGCGTATACTTGCGTGTTTACGAGTCAACAAGTTTTTGGCGCCGCTGCCGGGGACTTCGGTGTTATTTGTAGTTTAAGTGTGTGTCATCAGTGGTCGTTATAGATTACTGACTTGAACTGTTCTTTTTATTTGATGGATTATTGGGAGCAGGACTTCGTAATTGTATGTGAGCTGTGTGCAGGTGGACATTACACTCATCAATGTGAGTATAACAGAAACCGGCCAAATTTCAGCTGGGACTACAATCAGAGTGGTATGGAGCAATCCAAATATCCATCCTACCCGCTCCAAAATCAGCAGTTTGGAGATGAGCCATACAGTCTAGGGGAATTCAGCAGCAACAGGGGCAACAATTTCAGCATCAGTATGCCCCAGTGCATCAACACTTTCAACCTCCTAAATTTCAGCAGTAGCAATTTCAGACTTGGTCTAACCAACAGTCGACCGAAGAAGCTGAATTAGAAGAATTGAGGTTGATGGTTAAAAGTAATGCATTGTCTCTCCAGACAATAGGAGATCAGATTGGTCAAATTGCAAATGCATTAAAAACATTGAATCAAATTGCAAGTGACACAGAAGGCCTAGCTGTAGAGGAGGAGGACAAGAACCTTCCTATCAGTCTTGACTGGCCTTTCTTAGCCACGGGTGAGACCATGATCGAAGTTCAGGAAGGAGAGTCTGAGGGCAAAGATGGGGAAGAAGCAAAACATGAAGCTGATAAGGAAGCAGAGCCGGAGGCAAACCAATCAGAAAATTCAGAATGTCCAGAAAATTCGATTCTGAATAATCAGCCGCAACCACTTCCTTTGTAATCTGAAAATTTTGAAGAATCAGCCCAAGATCAAGAAAATTCCAAGGCTCAAGTGGCTATGCAAATTCCTTCGAAGGATGAAGAGTGTCTCAGTGTGGAAGATGATGAATTAGAAGAGCATGTTCAATTGTTGAATGCCGCTCCGTTACAATCTGACTTCCACCAGCTGGAAGCCGAAGAGGAAAAGAGCATCACTCCTGTTGACAAATCTACTCCGAAGAAGACTACAGAGATCGTCCAAATCGATTTTCATCCTCCATATCCACAGAGGCTTCAGAAGCAAACTCTAGCCATGAATTTGTCGGCGGAGGATGAGGAGTGTTTTAGCTTGAAATTGGTTGATGCAGGGCAGAGTAAAAAGTATGACACGGAGAAGGAGAAGGCAAAGCATGGCCAACTGAGGATTACAGTGCCTTGGTTAATGGGGCTTCGTATTCCACATAAGTTGCTTGGAGTGGAAGATCTCTGGAATTCTCAGGTGCGCCTTAAGCCATCATTTGAAGGAGCTCCCGAACTCGAGCTTAAAACATTGCTAGTTCACCTGGGAGTATGTTTCTTGTAATTCATCTCCTTTGCTTGCTATTGTTATTTCTGCTAACTTTTCAGGTAGGCGGGAGAATGTTGTTAAGAGATCTTGTGAGGAGCGAATACGGGTAAAGCTTGTCGTTGAAGATGTCGCTCCAGAAAAGATCATTAAATGGCCTTATAGAGATGCGGTGCAGAAAATTTTCAAGAGGAAAATCGTGGCCAAGTCTAGCTAAAGACGTTAAAGAAAGGCGCTTCGTGGGAGGCAACCCATGATTTCTTGCTTTCGAATAAAACAACAGTTGTGTTGGAGCCTCCACGTCTATCCACCACCAGACACACCACCCGAGGAGGGTGACGATGCCGACGACTAGGGGAGTATCTCTTGTACCCTTTAATTTACCTTCAATGAGGACATTAAAATTTTTAAGTGTGGGGGTGATTTCAGGGTATCAAGAGTCTTTGCATTACATATAGTTGCATATTCATGCTAGTTCATGTTAGTAATTGTGCATTTAGTTTTGCCATGCCATTTAGAGTGCATTTAGGATGCCATGTCATATAGATTTATTTAGGAGTGTAATATCATTTTGTTCATGCATATCACATGATTCCACATGAATGTCTGTTTCTGGTTCGATAGGTCGACGTTAATTTGAGTGTGATGACAATGAATAGAGGGTTGATTTAAGTACTTATGAAATTGACTGGCGTGTGTCGGGAACACAATCTTTTCACGGTCTCACTGTTTGCTCTTGGGCTAGATCGAGTCATACCTTGTTTGGCTGTTGAGATTTAATCACCTATTTATATCTAGAATTTTCGTTATTCCCTTGATGGCGTAGGAGCACTTAAGTATAAGTTTGGGGGAAAACAGGGATTTCATGCTAAGTGTCGTGTTGTGTCGAAATAATAATTGCTAGGTGTCAATTGGCTAGTAGCCGGCTCATTTTTATATGAGTAGTCTAGGGTTGGAAATGAGAAAGGCTCATTCCAGATTGTAAAAAAAAAATATATATATATATAATCAAAAAAAGAAAAAAAAAGTCATGTAAATAGTTTAATTGTTAAATGCAAAATGAACCAGGGTGAGCTCTTTAATACTCGAGCAATTAAGTTCAATGGGGGCAATGCGCCTAGTGACCTAAGGCCCTTGAGGTTTGGGATCCGCTAACCTAAAGCTCGCTACATGGGTATTATTGTATAAGCCTTTAGGGGTCTCACCCATTGCACGGTCAATAATCATGCGTGTTTGGGGTTTTGTATTGTTTTGTATAGTAAAGCATGAATCCGTGTCTACCTTGAATGATGATGGCGGTGTCTTTGAGTCATGGAGTGTCTAAAGTTCATTCTGTTTATAAGCATGTGATTGTTTTGGCGAAGAATGAGTTATTCCTTTTATCTAGTTTCAAGAGTATATCTAGTGAGAAATGCACACACCACATTTCCGAGCATGTATTGTTAGTGTACGGGGCCTTAGTCGAGCTCTGTTTGGAGTTGTTGCATTCCTTGAGGCGCTTGCGTGTTGAGTCGGTTTCGGTAATTTGTGTGTGATCATTGCATTAGGACATTTTTGCATTATCATGACATTTAAATTTTAGTTGCATTCATTCATCATTTTAGGGTTGAGTTTGCATTGCTTGAGGACAAGCAACGGTTTAAGTTTGGGGGTTTGATAAGTGGATTTTATATCCACTATTTGCATTCCATTCGTACTTAAAACGATTGCGAGTTCTCAAGTTTCATGTTAGTTTGATGTGTTTTCATCTAATTTGTGTAGGTTGCATAGTCGGGCGGCATTGGTGGTGTTGGTGAAGTATTGGTGGTATTCTGTGAGCTTAAAGTAGAAATTACAGGAAGTCCAGGGCAAGAGAACTCGGGAATTTGAGCTCAATGCGCATACATCACTGTTTTGGCCATAACTGGAGTTCCAGACATCGGAATTGGGCGATTCAAAAGCCCACGCGAAGAGGAGAGAAAGGTATACAAAGCTGGGCAGGGGGCACCAGGCGCTCTTGCACGGAACCAGGCGCTATAGCACGATTACCAGGCGCTGTTGCGATAAATCAGGCGCTCTTGCGCTAAATTAGGCGCTGCAGCTCAGTTTCAGGTGCTACAGCACTGGGGAGAAGCAAATTCCAGGGATAAGGAGGCGCTACAGCGCTCCATTTGGGCGCTACAGCGCTCGAGCGGCTTGGCTTGAATTTTATTTCCTTAAACCGGGTCGAATTGTTTGGGCCTATTTTATTAGGGCAAGCAGCTGGACTTTATATGTATTATCTTAGACCTAAAAACGTATCGATCATCGTGTGAGAGTTTTCTTTTATCATCTATCAACATTATTATCTTATAACAAGATTTAGAGAGGGATCTTCAAGCTAGTGACAAGCAAGGAGGCCTAATCTATTTTGGATCTTTTGTACTCTTCTACACTATTTGGGGATTTATTTCTAATCCTAATTCTCTTCTATTATTATTTGTTTTCTAGAACTATGTTTTCTCTAGAACCCATGATGGTGAAAGATTCAAATATGAACTAATCATTATCATGGGGTTCCAAATGATTCGATTTCATAATAATTGTGTTTGACATGTGGTCGATGTTGGGTGATTTAATTGTGATAATCTAATATGGTTTGGTTTAATTGATAGATGTGTAGCTAGCATCTAGTTTATTAATCCTTGATGATTGCGAAAGTGGATTCTAGGATTAAGAATATGCCATATTAGCATGAGTTCATGAATTAATTGTTATTCATGATTAGTAGTATGTTTTTACCCAATTCATATTGCCTCATGTAATTGTAAAAGATAACTCGTGCTTAAACCAATTGTGTTTCCAGATTGTATAGACATATATGATTTGAACGTAATGTGGTGTCCTCTTGATTTCTATCTCTTGTGGATATTAAGTGGTATGATACGAGTATATTGAAAGGTAGCCTGTATTATTGTCGTGTTATCTAATTAATTATCATGTTTATCACCTGTGTCGATTTACTGTGTCAACCTTTAGTGAAGTTTGATGAAGTTGGAATCCCATGCCTTCTCATATTTAAGAACTCTTATTTGTAATTTACTTGTGCTTAGTTAACCAGAGTAGTTTAATCAAAAACCAAAATTTGATAAGTGTTCAAACATTAAGAAGTAACCATACACCGTTGCATAAGTACTAAAATTGGCATTACACCTAGTCTCTGCGGAACGAATCTTATTTATCACTTGCTATTTGTGATCGCGTATACTTGCGTGTTTATGAGTCAACATGTATACTTTGAGGAACATGTGAAATTAGGTTAAACCAGGGGATTATTAAGTCAAGGGAATGCCAGAGGAATTGGGATTGTTAAACAATTTGGAACCACTTGGAAATGAGATATTAAATTTGAGGAATTAAGGATTTAATATTTTGGAATTTTATTATATTTGATTTGAGAATTTAGAACGAAAACTACTGAGACAGTGAAACGAACGTTCTAGAAACCGCTGGGACTTTATAACGAGATTAAGCGATCAAGCGAACGAATCATGGGTTAAGGATATTAAATATTAGAAGTCCAAGGGAGTATATATTATGAAAGGGAAAGAGGATTGAGAATATAATCCTAGAGCAAAGAGAATGCAACTAGTTGGAGAACGCTTGAGAAACCGGGAGAGCAAATTCTGAGATAAAGAGAATATGCAAAGGATGTTGGATTTAATACCTACTTGAGGATTAGAACCACCCTAACACACTAATATATAATGTGGGAGATGATAATATATATCCAAGAGGTTTACAGATGAGGAACCACTGAGACGATCACAGAAATCCTTCGATGAATCCAACAACTAGAAACTCTTGGACAAGGCCCAAGTATAAAACCAATAACAAGATATGGGACTTACCATTGGCCCAATCACGTTCAAGGGCTGATTTTAAGTGGATTAAGAAGGGAAGTACCAAAGTAGAAGAATTATAAGGACTTTCTTAATCCACTTCCCTTCTTAATCCACTTAAAATCAGCCCTTGGACTAAGGGCTGATTTTAAGTGGATTAAGAAGGGAAGTACCATTGGATGCAATTTACATAAAGCTAAGGACTTTCTTGCAAAATTCAAGGATAGACATTAACAAGGAGCCAACCAGTGGCTTCTTCTCATTGGTGGACTTCAAACACACTTATTAAAAGATAAGAGAGCTTATTATACAACCTAAATATCTCTCATAATTCATTGGACAACTAGCTAGACAAGAGAAAAAGAGAGAAAATACCAAGAACACCAAAACTGTCAAATTTCTGTCTAGCAAGAAAAATGGGTTCAAAACCCTAGCTACCCAGCACCAAATTTGATGATCTACAGCTCAAATCAAAGCTTATGAAGAGGCCAAGATGTGGTAAAAATTTGAGAGCCAAACTCTTAGTTTTCGATTTGTTATGAATTTTACAAGATTGATGATGAATAGTAAATCTTAGAAACTAACTTTAGTTTTCTTGATTTCTTTGTAAGATCTAAGCTATACTAAGGTGATATAAAGGTTATACAAGGTGTATTAAGGCTTGTACACACCCCAAGAAAGGTATACGACTTGAAACCCTAGCTTGAATCTTGAGTTTATGGTTGGTTTTTGGAATAAGTTAGTGTAAAATATAAAATCATGGTTATATAAATGTTTATAAGTGTTATGATGGATCATGGAGGTGTTGTGAGTGCTTGTAACCAAGGTTGGTATGATGACCACATGGTGTAGGGTTTGGTATATGTGTTGGATGTTGGATTTGGAGGAGTTATATTATGGAAAGTATGAAAATATAGCCGTTATAATGCCCGATTTTTGTTAAACCAAAAGATGCCCTGTTTTTGTCAACCATATTCGTACGGTTAGGATTCTGTCCAGGGCACTAACTGACCATGAGCGGATAGAGCTAAGTTCATAGATCGTTTTGATATAAAGAACGTCAAAATCCAATGAACGGTTTAGGAGAAAAGTGAATTTTAGTGAAAATCGTTCGGAAACCGAGAAAATGCAATTGTGTCAACTTTGAGGCTATAATTACCATACTTAAACATCTTTAAAAGTTATGAAATTTTGAGACAATATAGTAGGGTGAATTGAGAGTCAAGCCCCACTAACCTTGTGTCAAAATTCGATAATTTATGAGAAATTTTACAGTCATGTGTGGTTAATAAGGAAGTGGTGGAAAACACTGAAACTTTTATGGAGTCTAATAATAGATAAGTTCTTGAAACTTTTGGTTTATAAATGGTATGTTAAACTTATATTATGTGTCAAGGGTGTTACTATATATATTTAAGTGTTAAGTGGTTAAGTGAAATATATTCTGATGGTGGTCCTTTTCGTTTCTATGGATACTCGAGACGAACACCGGATCATTCCTCTTGGGATTAGAGATCGAGGCAAGATTTCTTTTATCCTTATTTTGATAAACTCTTTATGTTTAAAGAAAAGTGGTTTTGCTAGATAATATATGAATCTTATTATTATATGGTTAGGGATATTCCCTGTTTGTTAATGAGAATATGGATATGGATGATGGATATGGATTATGGATATGGATATGGATATGGATTATGGATAGGGATATGAATATGGATAGAGCAAATATACTTTATGGTTTAAAGAGATATGAAGGAGAATGGTATTAGTTATTATCTAGGGTTATATGGTTTATAATATTCTGTTAATTATAATCTTTAAATATTTGTGATTTAATAAATATTATTTGAATATCATTTAATACTATAAGAATGGATGGAATAGTTTATGTATTTAAAAGCATATTTGACTTCATTATATACGGAGGATATTTCTGAACTTATTTCAAAGTATCTTGAATATTTTTACCTTTTGAGTTAATGATCTCAGGTTTCTTTAAAGGAAGTTATATTTAAAGTATAATGATATATGTATGGATAAGGGTGGAAATGGTAATAAAATTCTTAAATGGAATAATGATTTTACAAAAAAAGGGGGATTACAAATACTTACGTAAGTGGCTGCGTTTAGCACAGTCCAACATCCATCATTTTATGAGGAAGTAGTGGAAAACCTTCCTCATTATTTTATTACGGCCCAACGGATGCCGAAGGAGGATGTAGTGGAGAACCTTCCTCCAGGGATGATTTCCATTCCTTCTACTAGTAGAAAACAAGGAGCAGGTACGATTAGGCGACTGATCATCGTCCTAACGTATCAGGCGACAGTGGATATCCCCAAAACTGTTAAAGGAAGAATTGATAATGATTACAGACTGGTATACTGAACGATGAAAGGAAAACTGGTATGAAATGATGGAATCATATTACATTGTTTTATAAGCGAAACTGATATTATATTGTTCTATATTTCTTTTTCTCATAGAGGAAAATGGATGGTGTATTTAATAAGTAAGAATTAATTCTTTCTTAATGATTATGATGGGTTTTTCGTTTATTACCATATATATATGTTTTTCCTTTGAGGCTGGTTTACAATAATATCTTG
Source organism: Kitagawia praeruptora (assembly GCA_037693485.1). Taxonomy (NCBI): domain Eukaryota; kingdom Viridiplantae; phylum Streptophyta; class Magnoliopsida; order Apiales; family Apiaceae; genus Kitagawia; species Kitagawia praeruptora. Next base: position 108,012,635 of record CM075348.1, read on the forward strand.
CTTAGCTATTATAGCTCACTCTTGCTATTTATTTATATAACAGCTAGGGCAGATGCCGATACTTCGCACTACACCCCGGAAGAGGGTAAGGGCTTTTGAAAGAGTACTTGCGCCTATCCCTGAGGTAGCTCTTGTAGGACGGATGGGTATTAGTAGACATATGTAAATTAAGTGTGTAAGATTGTGTAATAACTTTTGGTTGTTGAAATGCTTCTTCTAGAAGTGATATTCAGCAACACTACTCAAGTAAGATTCTGGGTTGTAATAACTCTTTTAACTTTAAACTGTTATTATTATGGATGTTGTTCTCTGAGCATATGACTGGTGTGAAATGTTATAGTGTGGGGTCTATTGTGTGAGCATTAGCAAGTATTTATATTTCAACTGTCAAGAATATAATGTTATTAAATGGAAATTGGATCGTGATGACCTGGATTCATGACCCCGGATTTGGGGATGTCACAATAGGTCAGGATTTTTCAAAGACATCGGCCAGAAACCGATGTCTATCAACGTTTTTTTTGTAGTGATTGTAACTAGTACATTGGACTTGAAAATTTAAAGGTCATACGTAAAACCCTTTTAAATTAATTAATTATTAATTTATCGATATAATAATATCTCGATAAATTAATAAAATATCCCAGTCCTAACATTATTAATTTATAGAGGTTTTACTGTAATTAGGGTTCAAGCTCAAAGCTCCAACCTCCTGTTCGTGCTTAATTAAGTCGGATTCGTACTAATTAGGATTTATAATTGAGAGAGATGAGTAAATTAGGGTTTCAGATGGTAAGAGAGAGATGAGAGAGGGAGATAGTAAGAGAGAGGGCTGAGAGTGAGGGCTGAGAGTTGAGAGGAAAAAAGGGGGAAAATAAAATTTTGTTTAAGGGGGAAATTGTTTGTCTAATAAAGGGGAAAGTAAGGTCACGACAATTTTTAATTTTTTAAAAAGCAGAATAGACATCAGCTATTTTAATAAGCGATGTCTAAAAAGTGTTTTAACATCAGTAAAACATCAGCCGATGTCAATTTTTTTTTTAACATCAATGACATTTCTAACTGATGTTAAAGGTCCGATGTTATATCTATCATTTCTAGTAGTGTATGCTGAATTTTTCCTAAGCTATTTCATATATTTGTTAGTTACAATGCAGCCAGGAGTGTGCTGAATTTTACCTATCAACGGATATCATTAGCCGTTGACGTCTCAACACATATCTGGATTTTATAGTTCGACGGATAACAAGTTTTTTTTTGGGTGTATTAGTTCAATAATGCATGTCAACGGATATCTTGTACTTTAAGGGTTTATCCTATTATCCGTTGGGTATTTTTAGTTTACTTTTTAACCGTTGATTCAGTCATCGACGTATACATGCACCTTCTGTATGTATATAACTGGCACAATTATCTTTAACTTTTTTACACACAACTCTGAGCGATTTGTTTATTCACAAATCGAGTAATTTCCTCTATTCGATAACTGATTTTACTCAATTATTTGAGAGTAAGTATAAAATCCATCTCAATTACTCTATTCTCTTTTATCTTACTCTTGAAATCTCCAAGGCAAAACTTTTTCTCTCTCTCTAGAACTCAAAACCTCTTTTCTAGTTTTTCAGTTTTTTTCAGAAATAATGGCTCCAATTGTTAAGATGAAGTTTGGAAACTGGTATATCTATGAGAAGAATAATTTTGTTGCCTTCGTGGATACGTAACACTCGCCGGCGCAATATCATAAAATGATGGAGTTCATCAAGAAGTGTAAACTGGCTTATGCCATGACTAAAACTCCACTTCTGTATCATGAAGTTGTGGAAGAAGTTTGGACATCAGCCGATTTAAACTCTTCAGATGATACCATTACTTTCTCTTTTAAGGGTAAAGAGTATGTTATTAATTCTGATGTTGTGACTGATTGTCTCAAACTGCTTAAGAATAACTGTGCTACTATACCTACTGATGATGATTTAGTTACCATGCTTAACACTATAGGCTCCCAGTACTGATAACCTAGGTAAAATTGTTAGAAAAGGCATGAGAAAGGAACGGAGTTTCTTGTGTGATGCCTTTCTCAAAGTGTTTTCTGGTAAGATTAGTAATTTTAATGCTATTACAAATGCCTTGCTTAACATGCTCTACATGCTTTTGAATGACAAATTCTATAATTTTGGCTCTTTAGTACTAAATGAAATTGGTGCTAAATTAGGAAAGAAAGAGACACGGAACAAAAACATCTATTTTGCTAGATTCTTAATTTTATTGGCTAACCATGTCTCTGAGAATCCTATAGCATTAGAGCAGCCAAATGGCAGATTCACTTGTTGGGTTCAAGAGAAAAGGGTCCTCAGTGACCTAATTCGAATGAATCTCGACTCTGCGATGGAACTGACATATCTACCGATTATTGAGGTAACAGTTTCTAACTCTATTCCCTTAACTCAATCTCAAGTTTCTTTGTCTTTGAGTGTTACTATGGAGGCTGAAGTCAATAACCCATAGTCTCCTACCCAGGCAACCAAATAGAAATATAAATCCAAATCAAAGAAACCAACCTCAACTGTCTCCCAAAGGACACTTGTTGTAAAAACTACCAAACCTACTAAGGGGAGTGAACAGGCGGTAGTGAGTGGAGAGGGAAAGGGTGAAAATCAACGAAACCCTAAGGATAAGGTTGGAAAGGTGAGTGAGTCCCAGCCAAGCCACACTCTAGTCTCCCAAAAGACTGTTATTGCTTAAATGGATTCAAACACATCCCTAGTGACATCCTTTCAATAAGTGTTGCTATTAAAAAGAGTTCCCAACCAGGAACATTGATCAAGAGGGTAAGGGACACCACTTACCAGAATTCACCATCTAAAACCTTTGTTAGGAGAAAGAAGCCAAAGACTACTTTGGGTGCACAGGGCACAAACACTATTCAATCCACAGTGATTGAACCTTCCTAAATTTAGCTTGATGTGGTTCTAGTAAATGTGGAATCACAGCCCCAATCTCTCTCAATAAACACACCACAAACTCCTAACTCACCAAATCTTTCTTTAGATGTGGATATGATCACCACATCACAAACAGATTCTCCCTCTTTAACTCTAAGGGAGGAGCCCCACTTAGAACCTGTTGGTCATCATCTTTTAGATGATTTGTTGGACTAACAACCTATTTTTCCTGAAACTATGGCTGAAATTGTTCCTCTTACAGAAAATCAATCTACACATATTCAACCATAGTTTCTCTATCAATTGTTATTCCTTCTACTTCATCGACGAATATTAATCATCCGTTGACAAGTGTTTGTTTACCAACGGATGTGCATAACAGCAGTCTTTCATTGGTAGTTACAACTATAGCAGCAATGGATACCCTACATCCATTGATCAAGGATCTTACTCCTAATGCATCTACTCTTAGTTAGTTTGCTCCTATTTCTGAGCCTACTTTAATTCACCGAGAAAAAAGCTAGATTAGCTGAAGATTTCTTTATAGAGTTGGAAGAAGAGATAGAACAAGAGGCTGTAGAAGAAGAGGCCAAAAGCAAGAAGAAAATGAACACAAAGTCTGCATGCAAGAAAAGGAAAAGCATAGTAAAGAGAAAATCCAGCAGGCCTGTGAGCCCAGAACCAGAAGTACAAGTTGATTCAACACAACCTCAACCTACTATACCTCTGACCCAAACCATATAGCAACCTACTCAAACCCCTAGCCCCTTTGCCTTCAATCTTGAAGACATAAAGCCAAAACCCTTGGAATTTAACTTTGACATCAATAGCTTGGTATTTCCAAAGGTCAGAGTCTCACCTGAAAGGAGAAAAATAAGAACCAAGAAACAACCTCCAGCTAGACCAATTCAAATTGCTGAGGTTCCACAAGTTGCAAAGGAGGCTACCTAAGATACTAAACTCTACATTGCTGACATTGAAGAATATTCAAGTGTCAATCTTTTCTTGGATGAGGTGAGTGATGTGAGTACTGCAAGTAGGACAGTCAGGCTACCATAAAGATTAATATTCACCTATAAAGGAGGAAACAGTAAAACCTGGCCCCTACATCAAGTGCTGGATGAAGGCTACAATAAATTGGTGAAGATATGGTCTTTAATGAAGAGAACGGGTGGATTCACTCCAGATGCAAAGATCATAATCTTCAACAAGATTAATGAGTTAAGAGATAGCTGGACTTTAAAGGAGGGTTTGCCTAGGAAGCTGAACATTCCATATGTTCTTGGAAAGAAGGTTCACTTTTATCCATTCTGGATAGTGGAATTCAGAGACAAAGATAATTGCAGAAGATTCTTCAGACTAGAAAATCAATTGGAAAATGCTAGCAATGAGTACTTATAATACTTGATGTCTATGCCGGATCCAACTCACTAAGAAGAAAAGATTATCTACAAATCTCTAGAGAAGCAGCTTCAGGTGAACAAAGAGAAGATCTATGATATGAGGAGAAAAAGGGACAGAAAGCATTGATTTGCTCAATCTAGAGGAGCAGTCCCTTGTAAGAGTATGCTTTTTCAACTTGATTCTGTACTCAGTTCATTTTCTACATCTTTCATAAGCTTATTACAATACACATGTTTTCGCTTAAACTATGTAATCATGTTAAAGTGTTTTGTTATCATCAAGGCTTTTAATTTATGTCTGTTACTTCATTAGTCATAAATTGGGGGAGATTGTTAGGAATTATGTTGACCTTGATGATACATGCATAAAATACCTAAAAACATATTTGTATAAGTTAAGTTTATAACTCACCAACGGATAATCATTCACTCATTATCCGTTGATGAGGAAGCTTATCAATCGATAAGTTAGTATCATGCATGGGCGGCCCTGAGGCAGTGCCACCAGTGCGATCGCACTGGGCCCACTAACCTCAGGGACCCCAAATAAAATTTGTGCCTATAATATATATGTTTGTATAAATGTTTTCGATACTTATTTTTAATAATTTTGTTCAAAATTTGTACATATCATATATGTGTTATATCATATATGTGTTTGATTAAAAATTATTACTTTATTAACGTGTTTGTAATGAGATTTTTTGTGTATTAGTTATCAATTCATATGCTCTTTATTTCGTTACGTGTTTATTCCGTTGTCTAAGTCAACCTATGTTCCCGATATATAAATAAAATATATGTCCTTCATTTGTTTGAATTTGTAATTTGAAATTAGAGATGAAAAAGTTATATGCTGCTTTCACTTGAGATTGTACAAAAGGGATTTGTTGTACTTATTTTATCTATAAAGGCTTGTTATTATAAAAAAATGGGTTTTTTTTAATTAAATCCCAACAAAATAAAGGTTATTGAACCGGTTTTTAAATACTAGCTTTGTTTTTGTTTTGGAAGTTCATATATGTTGTTTCTTGATTTTTAGTTGAAAACTATTGCACTTTTAAGTATTTATCAACTTTTCACTTTTAATTTTACAAAGGGCCCCTAATTTTTTTCCGCACTAGACCTATAACTTTTCAGGACCGGCCCTGGTATCATGTTAAGAAGTTTCCACAAATAGTTATCAATTGTAGTATTAGTTGATAGCATTCTAAGTAATGGTGATTATCAGTGGATAAACAGAATAGGTTAGCTAATTGTATATAGGTTGTGCTTTGTAATTCTGTTTAAGTGAAGTGATACAACAATGGATGAAGGATATACACCAACGGATAATGCTATCAATGGATAACATGCAACTCATCAATGGATAATCAGCTACAACGGATGTTCGTCAATAATGTCTCGAAATTAGCAGTTGTTAGTGACTTGACTTAGCTGACAGATCACGTGGGTTGATGGACTTCAAAATGGCATGGGAGCCAGTCTTTGGAAACGAAGAAGAAAAAGAAACATTCCTTTTCTTAGAAAACATTTTGGATGATGAAATCTAGCAATATTTGTCCAAGACAATCAGACTAAATTGTGTCACATGAAGAAAAGGAGTGGTAGCAGACCTGCAAACATCTTTCACTTTGTAATATTCGTTTTGTTTGTAGGGTTGTAATCTTGGGGAATATATAACCCAAGAGTAGCATTGCTTATGTATGAGAGCATACACATACAAGTGATACTAGAGAAAACACGGAGCTCAAAGAGAGAGATAGTTAGGTTTTCTTTTGTATTCAAAACTTTGTAACCGCAACTGTGTACTTTCTACATAGATTATTTCTTCAAAATATAAATCTCAGGTAGATCAGAAAACCCACCTGAATTTTATTAAGTGTTATGTGTTTGTTTTATTTTCCATACACTTGCATTAGTTATCTGTTTTTATCAAACTGTTGAGCCTCTCGGTTCAAAAATTTTTTGTTCAAGATTTTATTCAACCCCCTTCTACAATCTTGTGGTGTTATTAGGACTTATCAATCCTTTTATTCTATAAATATCATAGGTAACATATGTAATTTTTATCAACCATGTCATTTAAAAATTTTAGGCCATAAAATTTACCATATCATTTAAAAATTTAAGGCTACAAAATTTTCGTCTTGCAAAAATCAATTCAAATTACAGAAGAAATTATAAAATATTAAAGAAAATTCGTGCTTCGTACGAGTTTTAAGCTAATATTATTACATCTGAAATATTAAAAGTTTGGTTGGTCGGTTCGGTATATGTTTTTTTTACTTAATTATTCTTACTAATTTTTTTTATTATTAACTTCTTTATTTGTACTATTATAGTAAAACTGAAATATTGAAAATTTTGATTCAATCCATCATTCTATTTAATAAAATAAATAATGACATAACAGTTAACAATAACTAATCAATATCCTTTTTAGGTAAAACACATTATATTTTATTTTATCTAACTAAAATTTCACTTTCTTTAAAAATACTATGAGCAATTTTATTTAATAAGATAAACTAATAATATTATAATTACTAATACCTAACCAATTAGTATTATTTTTAACTAAAACAAGTTAGTTTTCAATTTTCTCTAACAAAAAGTTTTTTTCAATAATATCACAAGTGGTTTTATTTAATAAATTAATTAATAATATTAAAATTACTAATAATTAACTATTATATTTGTAGCTAAAATATATCATATATTCAATAATGTATTTTTCTAACTAAAATTCATTCAATATCACAAATAACATATATATAATTATTATTAAATTTCATTATTTAAAAATTTAAATCTATTAAATTCTTGTATTAAAAATTTTAATTTAAATTAAAAAATATAAAATTTTTAAAAAATATTTGTACATCACAACAAAAGTAAAACATAAACCATAATATGTGCCAAGAAACATAAACCACACGGGTGAAAAATCAGTTTGTGATTTAAAATGGATTTTTTTAGTGTGTATTCAAGAGCATCCAAATACAATAAATAAATAAAACTACAAACCCAAAAGAATAATTTAATTTACAATCTAAACATAATTTTAAACAAAAACAAAAACAAATAACAATCAAAATACACTGCAAAACGACATAATATCACCCATATTAAAAAAAATCACCTTAAAAAAATACTCTCAAACACAAAAAAAAAATCATTAAATCAAAATACTCAACAACAAATTCAATAATAATTATTAAAATATTACAAATATTGTTTAGGAAAAAAAATATTCGAACACAATGCTTTATTATTAAAATAATTCAAAAAAAACAAAAAAAACTAAAACAAAACATTTTCAACAACAACCAAGCTTACGGATGCCGGGTATAAAACTAGTAAAAATATAGTACAGATATTGTGGGTGGCTAGTAAAAATAGGGTGGCAATCTAGAGTGAAACGAGTATAAGAGAGAACCACCACAAAAAACCTATATTTTTTTTATGAAAAAATCAACAATTCTGCTATAGAATTAAATTTATTTCAAAATGATTATACTATATGATCAAATTCAAATTAAATTTTTTGTTCAAATTTTATGTATTTAATCCTTTAAAAAGTTTATATATCCTTAATATTCTATATTTGAATCAAATTTTATATTTTAAAAAACATATTTATAATTTATTAATAAAATTTTATGATTGAATCAATGGTTCTCTCCTTTATATAAAAAGGTTCTCAATAATATTCTCTATAACATAAAAAATCTAAAATGAATGAATGCAAATGAAATAATTGCCTGAATCATATTCTCTGCAACATAAAAAATCTAAAATAATGAATGCAAGAAGGGAGCATCAATTATTACACCTAGAGTTAACCAAGTACTCCCTCTGTCCCAGCAGAAACTATACATTGGGGGACCAGGGTGTGGCAAGCATTTTAAGGTGCATTTTAAGGATAGTTCCATAACTTATTTTTCAAATTTTCTTTTTTTGTATAAAAATAGGTATGTTAAATTTTTATACAAAAAAAGAAAATTTTAAAAATAAGTTATGAAACTATACTTTACAGGAGCCTTAAAATGCGTGTCGAACAGTGAAAAAAAACTGTATAGAATCTGGTGGGACGGAGGGAGTACTAGGGGGTGAGATACACAATCCGCAAAAATTGTCCGTACCGTACTAAATCGTATCAAATTGTGTGGTTTTTATTTTCCGTGGTACGGTCACAGTTTGCAATTTTGACAAACCGTGCGATGCGGTGTGGGTTGCGGTTTTAATTTTCTGAAACGCGGTTCAAACCGCACCGCAATATTTAATATATTAAATAATTAGTTAATATATATAAAAATATATGTATATATTTAATATATAATATAAATCTACACATATAAGTTAACAGTTATATATTTAATATATAATAAAAATTCAGTTGATGATATAAGAGCCATATTACATTACACGTGAGTGACTACTTTTGATGGACAATTTTGGATCAGTTCATTACTTAGCAATTATTAGCTAAGCATATTCTCTTGTATGAAGTTGGTTGATTATTTGTCTACTAAAACTCTATTCAGATTTCTAAGAGTCTGCATGTGTCTACTGTTTGATAGTATATACAAACACGTAGCAAGTAATTAAATTGGAAGCATCCCGACATAAATACGGCCAAGTTAATTTATGTCAAATTTTAATTTTAGTATTATCGAAGGTGCAAATCGCAATGAATCGCACCGCACCGTATTTTCACGGTGTGGTTTATGCGATTCTAAAATTTCATGGTGCGATCGCGGTTTGGAAATTTGACCAAACCGTGCATGCAGTTTGGTCCGCAATTTTAGGAAAAATCTGCACCACGCGCACCCCTACCAAGTACTGTCAGTATTCTAAAAGTCTTTCGAATTTTTTAAAATAAATTAACGATAATTTATTAAAAAATATTTGATCAATTTGATTTTTCAAATTTGATTTATGGCTATAAAATATTTTTAAATGGTATATTATATTATAAATTAGATTAATTTATTAAATATTATTAAAATATTAAAATTTAATTACAACCATGAGTACTATATATTATTATTATTTTTTAATTACATATAAAATTAAAAATATAAAATTTTGGATAGTTTATGTAATGGGGATCTGATATTTTCAGTCTTTTCACTTCTCTCATTTAAGAGACAAAAGTTTTTGATTTCAAGAACTTTAATTTGGAATTTAGTTTTTGTTGGTTTCAAAAAATACCCAAAGTTTTAGAATCTTAAGGGTGTATAGAGTTTGGGATTGTCTCTCTACCGTTGTGCTAAAAATTACTCCTCTTTTGATGTGAAATTTGTGGGAAAAAGATAAATGTTGATTTGATCCAAAAGGGTACTTCACAAATAAAAAGACAAGACTTTTTTTCAGATGGGGTTGTATTGAATGCAGTGTAGAGGTGGATATTAGCTCATCTTTTTGTGGGTTTTTGGTTTTGGAACGTGGGTTTTTGTTTTTGTGAAGCATCTTTGAGAGTTGACTTGTAAAGATCACATTTTTGAAGGTAAAGTGTGTCTGTGTGTGTGTAGTTTTTTTCTTGTTGCTAAATGTAGCCGTTTTATATGGTTTCTGTATTTTGGGTTGATTGATGGAATTAGTAGTGTTTGTTATACAATTCTTGATAAGAAAGTTGGCATTTTTTGTGCAAGGATATGTGTTTTTTGATTGAGTTTTTGAGTTAAGCTGTCTACCTTAAGAGGATTTTTTTGGAAATGCTTGATAAACTGGACACATTGATTTGATTGAATTTTTTAATTCGTATTTGTTTCTTTTCAGAGGAAAAGTAGTTAGGAACCCCTGTAAAGTAGATTGATATGGGTTGTCAAGGCTCAAAGCTCATTCCATGTTGCTTGGTTTCAGAATATAAGACTTCGATAGTTGAGGCGCCAGATACTGGTATCGGAATACTATTTGATGTCTTCTTTATTGTTTATATGTATTTGCTTAGATTACTGATGTTGGGTTTTCGTATCTTTTGCAGTAGATGATGTTAGTGGTGAGGCAGGTGGTTTGCCTGCATTCCGTGAATTCACACTTGAACAACTGAAAAATGCCACATCGGGGTTTGCAGTGGAAAACATTGTCTCTGAACATGGTGAAAAGGCTCCTAATGTTGTTTATAAAGGGAAGCTGGATAATCAAAAGAGGATTGCTGTCAAGCGCTTTAATAGATCAGCTTGGCCTGATTCCCGACAATTCTTGGTATTAGCAATTATCTTTCTTTATCGATTCATTCTGCCTGTCCGTTGTCTTTTCCTGGGATAAAGACCTGCTAACCAAAAAATGCTCCATAATTCTCTAAACATAGTTCTTATGCTGTTTGTTTATCGCTAAGTTGTGGCCAGCATTGTGAGCGACTATTATATATGCGTGACCCGTGTATTGTTAGCATTGTTCATGTCGCATGTTCGCTACTGCTTGGTTCCATACATAAAAGCGTTCTGATATAATTTCAAGTCTTATCTTCATGTACTTGAACTATAACTGATTGATCTTATATTTTCCTTTTCATTGTTAAAGCGCTGGCAAACTTTCTTTAGCATTTTATATGGTCTTCCATTATTGCACAGATATAAACTCCTAGTAAACTATGCACACTTATCTTGAAATATGTTGCTTCCCAAATTGTCTGACATTCCTCTCTGTCTCTTTATGTACGTATCTATATCCAGCAATTGGAATCTTTTATTTTTATTTAAAAAAATTCAGATATATATTTTCCTATATATTTATCAACTATTTAACCCTGCTTTAATACTTTCTACTTGTAATAATCGCGTGTCTCTGTTCTTTATGCCTGGTAACTTGAGTTCATCATCGATGTACATCAGAAAAATTACCAATTCTCTTTTTTCTTTTTTGTGTATTAACCAGATGTTATATCCTTGCCAACTTTAGGAAGAAGCAAAATCTGTAGGATTACTCCGCAACCCGAGGTTAGCAAATTTGCTTGGATGCTGTTGCGAAAATGATGAGAGGTTACTTGTTGCCGAATATATGCCTAATAACACGCTTGCGAAACACCTTTTTCACTGTAAGTTGCTTGATCAGTTATTGATATCGAGTTTGAAATGCTTTGTTTGCTTATGAAGGCTAAATTCATAATTTCTTGTGACTACTATATCTATTTGAACTTCTTAGGAAGTTTATATTTGTTCTATACTTGTTCTTGAGGTTTGCACTCCCAAACAATGCCAGACACTGGTATTTATCAGCAATGCCTTTGATTCAAAATGAGCCACGGACGGTAGATGGAAAGAGTATCTCGAAAAAAAAATAGACGTGTAAGAGCTAGAAGACAAAAGACATAACAATTATAGTATTATTTGAGTCAAGTGTAATCCCACCTTTGGTTTGGTGGTTATAATCACTTTCTGACTTTGTTTCATTATGCTTTTTTTCCTTGATATCTACACCACTCTCCACCAGGGCTTCTTCAGTGTAAATCGTACTCCCTCCATCCCACTCATTTCTTAACATTTTTTTTTGGGGTGTCCCACCTATTATTTAACATTTCCTAAAAGACAAGTTTTTCTTTCTTAATATTAGTATGTCTCACTAACTTGCACATATTTTCGTTTCTCTTCTTTACTTTTCTTGTCCTCTGTGCCCAAGCCATATGTTAAAAATTGGGTGGGACCAAGGGAGTATTCTATAATATATGGAATGTATGGAAATGTGGTAATTGAGTATGCATATGATAGTGAACTGTGTACACTACAGGTTATATTTATATTACCTAATTTTAAAAGGAATTTAATCAATGAATGCCTACATATGTAACATTACCATACCCTTGTTTTAGCATGAATAACTTTGATTAATTGGGTTGGTCAGCACTGGAATGGGTTATAGTTTGTTTTATGAAGAAATCTTACGCAGTTACCGTGTATCATGCTAATTACTGAATCAGGGGAGACACAACCAATAAAGTGGGCAATGCGACTAAGGGTGGTTTTACATCTTGCTGAAGCTCTTGAATATTGTACAAGTAAAGGCCGTGCCTTGTATCATGATCTTAATGCTTACAGAGTTCTATTTGACGAGGTAATTATATATTTACATTTGTTATGGTTTATTATATACAAAATGGATTCTGCAGCTATTTCTCTAATTATGTACTGGGCATATTTTTGCAGGATGGCAATCCTAGACTTTCATGCTTTGGCCTTATGAAAAATAGTAGGGATGGAAAAAGTTACAGTACGAATCTGGCATTTACCCCTCCAGAGTATCTAAGAACTGGTATGGATCTGTTCCGATAGGATATTTGTCTTGGATCAATAGAAATCTAAGGTCGCCAATCTAGACATAACCGGAGTGTAGTTGTGTCAGCTTTAAAATCTTGCTGCAACTACTACTATCATTTAGTTCTGCTTTAGTTTTCTTTGGAGAGACGCCATTTTTTTTTATTAAACATCCGGTTTCGATTTAGCATTCATGTTGATTGTTGAAGTAATACATCAGCTTCAGACTTGTATAAGTATGCCTTAGAGACATTGTAATACGTAACATACTTCTTAACTCAATGTATCAGTACGGCAGAAAGGGACTTGAGATGCTATGTATCCATATCTCGTGAGCATGCAAGGAGAAGGGTTTATATTTTCTTAAACGGTTAAACCTTATACTTCTTTTTTAGTACCTTGTTGGCATGACAATAGTCAGATGTTATAGTGAACTTGGAATTTCAGGATGACTTGTTGATTATTAGACAATCATTTTGCTGATCTTGTTTATCTTATTGATGTAGGGAGAGTGACCCCAGAAAGTGTGATTTATAGTTTTGGAACACTCCTGCTGGATCTTATTAGTGGAAAACACATTCCTCCTAGCCATGTACGTATTCTCTTCTTGCCCAATATATTTTAAATGCTGGAATTTTCCTGGTGTTAATCCAGAAGAAGAGAAATAAAATGATATTTTGAAGAAATCATTGATTCAGTTACAGAAGTCTTACTCCTAGTATTGATGTATCAAGACACCATAATTAAATTAAGGTTCTAAATCTATACTCGGAAATTTGTTTCAGGCCCTTGATCTGATACGCGATAGAAACCTTCAGATGCTGACAGATTCCTGCTTGGAAGGACAATTTTCTAATGATGATGGAACTGAGCTGGTACGTTTGGCTTCCCGCTGTTTGCAGTATGAACCACGAGAACGACCAAATTCAAAGTCATTAGTGTCGGCTTTGACTCCTTTACAGAAGGAAACTGAGGTCAGTGACAATTTGTTTCCTAAGATAGCCAACAACTTATTTTCAATATGTTTAAAAAAAACATCATATTTCAATCGATAGACAAGTCTGACGGCTTAACTTTTAACAGGTCTAATTTTCCCAACGTTATAAATATATTTAAAACCTTGCAAGTAATAAAAATTATACTAAAGTTTGTTTCTTGCTGTACTGCTGAACTCATTTGAACTGTTTAAATATTCCCGATTACAATATTCTTTTCTTGAGAGATGATTCTAGGCTTTTAGTAAAATTTTGTTTCATTATAAATAAATGTAAAATGGCTAAAATCTTGAATTGGACCTTTTAAAGAATTTATTTGTTGTAGGTGCATTCTATGACAGATAATAATAATCTTTTTACTAAATGTTGTCAAGTAAAATAATGCTCCCTCTCTCCCCCTCTTGAGAAACAAATTGCCCCATGCCTGTACTGTTCTAGAATGTATGTATATGGAAGGTAAAATCTCAATCTTGCACATGATAGGTGACATTAGATCAGAGTAATTGTATTCTACAAAATTCTGGGTGGGAGATAAACTTTTAAGCTGTCAATTAAGCACTCTTTAATTGTTAATTACTGTTTTAATGCTTTTACCAATAATTTGACTGGGAAAATTTTACAAATGCATCTTATATAAATTAGAACATATTAATACTCATATTTTGGCATAGCCTCTTCTCTACAAATCACACTAGGCTACGGATTTCAAGTTTTTCAACAGGAAATTGTAGAAATAATTTGGACTCGCTGTGAATAAAAGTTGTGAGTCTTAATTTTGAGTTTAGTTTTGGTACAAAAAAAAACTCATATACATTAGTCCTAACAATGCGTCGATAATGATTATTTTTTTATAATTTGCAAAATAATTTTAGATCAGACCATATTAAAGTTGTATGCTTCATGATTGGTCTAGATGGGAACAGATTTTATCCTAATTGCTCTTATCTTGTTATTAATTTACTCTATTATTAATTATTTATGTATTCTCTTTTTCATACTAAGATATGTTTGACTGAACAATAAATTCTTCTTCATTGTGCAGGTTCCTTCTTATGTATTAATGGGAATTGCAAGCACTGCTTCATTCTTACCTCAAACGCCACTTGGTGAAGCCTGCTCAAGAATGGACTTGACAGCTATACACGAGATTCTAGAAAAGATTGCTTATAAAGACGACGAGGGAGCAACAAATGAGGTTAGTTGAACATTTTAAACTTTCACATTTGAAATATAGTAGTGCCATCAATAGTATGTGTTATCCTTTATAATTTCAAGCTACCTTTAAGCATATACAAGCCATATATGTCATATTGGTGCAGTTATTATACATCCAAGTTCCCTTCAGAAAGTGCTCATTATTCTATATATCAAATCATCAGAGATTGCCTAATAGTATCGAATTTCTTTGAACCTGAGTGGATGTTCTTATACATCATGTGTCGCCGAACCAAAAAATGTCTTGTGATTTATAGTACAAACTATAAAGTGATAGTGCCGAAACAAATCAACCAGTAATTCTTCTGTGTGCTTGGTGCTTATTGATGAGTGTACATTCTTTATGCCAGTACTGATGCGTTCAATATGATTACAATACCAATTCTCTTCTATCTTTTCTCAGTTCATAATATTTACTGTAAAGGTGATTCAGAATATAGACAACCCGGTCCAAATATAATAAATGGACTTCTATTTGTCCTCCTGCTAAATGTTTTCTTTTATTACTACAGCTTTCATTTCAAATGTGGACAGATCAGATGCAAGAGTCATTGGAGTCCAAGAAAAAGGGTGATACTGCCTTCAGGCACAAGGACTTCCAAACCGCAATCGAATGCTACACACAGGTCTGCCTTATGTATTTTGTAGATCAATATGTCTTGGTTATGTTTCTTCTAGATAAACAATAAAAACACACAATAATAATGATCGAGTATATTAATTTGGTTCAGGTCTTAGGATGTCATTAACATTTTCATATAATACAAAATTTTGGGTGCAAGGATTGCAATTAGCTGGTGTTGCCTTGACTCATTTCCTTCAAAGGGATTTTTTAGCTGCTCAATTTTTTTGTTAATAATTTTTAGTTTTTTGGGTTGCAGTTTGTCAATTTTGGTCCAGTGGTTTCTCCAACAGTATTTGCTCGACGTAGTTTGTCGTATCTCCTTTGTGATATGCCACAAGAAGCACTAGGTGATGCAATGCAAGCGCAAGTTATTTCTCCAGTTTGGCACATTGCATCATATCTACAAGCTGCCTCACTTTTTGCCCTTAAAATGGAAACAGAAGCACAAGTAGCACTCAAGGAGGGTTCAGCACTGGAAGCTAAGCGAAATACAACCTCTGGACACTAAAGAGTAACGTGCAGGATCTGTAAATCTTCTGTTTCGATCTTCACATTTTTTCTCTCGAAAACAAACATTGGAACCCTGCCGAAGGCCATCCTCAAGCCAGAGTAGTGAAAAAACACGGTTAAGTCGCGTAAAAGATAAGAAACTGAGTATCTTGCTACAGTGTCCATTTAATACTATGACAATACCATAATTTCTGTCTTATTTAAGAAACTGTATGCATCCTTATTTGTCAATTTATATCTTTTTCGAGCAATTGTGTACTAAATTTTAAAAGATGAAAGCAATCGACTCCTTTGGACCTTTTTTCCAGTTGTAATTAAATAAGAAATGATTAAAGGGTAGTACAATGTCTGTTACAGTTTCTGTTTAACATCTGATTGTTATAAGTACTTTTACAAAATATCTTTCTGTTCATTCCAACTGTTTTTTCTTTTGAGAAAAAACCAGAAAAAATTTGTTAAAACATAAAAATCCTACTTCGACTAATATTGAAAAAAATATGGATGAAACAAGTGTAGCAATTTGATCTACTAAAATGTAACCTACAAAATAAGGATTAAAGGATAAAACATCACTTCATATATTAGAACAACTTTTATACAAAGATGTAAATAGCAACTTCGCTCTTGCCAATTGTTTACATATGTTGACTTAAAAAATTCAATAAAACTGAGTTGGCATAAACATATGCCCCAAGTAACCACTACAAATATTTATGCATAGTACTAGCACCATGCAAGCAGGCAGGCAACTTGGATTTAATTTTCATTGTTACCATAATAATCATTTAATGACTTATAAAATAATTTCTGTATTGGCTACATAAAAGATGCATATATGTAGGTAGGATAAAAGCGCACACAAAAATCAGAATGAAGGAAATAGAAGATGCTGAAAAAACCTACATTTTTTTTTTGACAATAAAACTAACGGATTCAAATAACTAGAGATGCAACCTACTGATTTGAATAGCTAGAAATACAACCTCGAGTAAATATCGAGGCAGATACCTAAATCAACTTTTTAAGCCCCTCTGAAATCTCTCGCGGAAAATATATAATCTACAACAGACAATACCCTGAGTCTTTTTTCATCTGAGAGTTCTACAATCATTACACCTTAAATTGACACAGTTATCTAAGCGGGAAAGATCATCCGCTGTTTCATACTAGTGACCTTTACATGGACACAGGATTTTGCAAGCGGAAAGCCTCCTTTGTTCTACCATAGTAGACGACTTTTGTGCTTGGAAAAGTGATAAAATTCCAACCAAAAGCTGATCCTCCAACAACATATGTACCCTGCAACTTCACGGCTTCAGTTTGTAGATTTTCAGATATGTTCCCTAATAAGACTGATTTTACTTCTGGTAGTTTTATGGAACCCTGATCTGATTTATCTCCTCCATGACTTTCATCCGACAAAGGGGGGGTTTCAGGGACATTCTTACACTTTTTTAAAGTATTAGTATCAGTTATCATTTCTTCATAGAGATCCATCATAACCTTAAGTTCTGCAAGTTACACTGACAAAAGCATAAGTATACTCCACAAACAAGTACTATTCGTTTTACTATACTATTTACAGTTCAGCGTTGAATTAGGATTATTGCAAGGGCCATGGTACAGTAGTTCAATTAGTCAATTCTGGTAATTAATTTGCACTGAGGGCAGTGCCACAAATTTCTCCTTTGGTCAATTAATATTTTTGTAGGGACCATATGTCCGCGCTCCTTCACCTGCATATACTCCAAAAGTAGAGTTTCAGAGCTGCGCCTAGTATCTGAAGTGCATTAAGAAACCTGGGAACAGTTATGCCAGTAGAGGGTTCTCATATATGTAATTACGATTTCATGTCTTTGTCAGTAATATTGTAGGGAATGATAGCAATCCTCGGTAGCACAAAGCCGAAAGAAGTCAAGGACATGTCAACCCAAAGCTCACAAAGGGTGACTAACCAAGCCAAAAATATTTTTTAACTACTGCTACATTAAGACTTTCTGTCAGCTAGGTAACATAGTCAGGGGAAGTTGCTGATTGCCAAAAATCGAATTATAAAGCAGGACACAGCCACATGAGTTAATCAATAATCACAATTACTGCATTAAGTTAATGACCTATTTAAAAAAATATTCTTGACTTGGCCAAGAGCATATGCAGACAGAGTATAAAGTACAAATGTACAATACTACAATAGGAAAATAATATTTATCTTAAAATCTTACTTTCTTGAATTTCAGAAGCAGCCTTGCAATTTTGGAAATCTGGAGTCCGTAAAACCTTCAATATAACAAATACGAAAAAGATTCAGGCAATATATTAACACCACGATATAATATACAAATAGCTCAGATGCTAATCAGCCGAGTAATAGGAACAATCTCTCAAAAACCCAGGTCACAGAAAGCTCCGAAAAACACCTAAGGCCAACTTACACTTAGAAATGAAAGACAAAATACAATAAACATGTTTGAATCAATGTTTCACATTCAAACTCAGGCTACACCATTGTTGGTGCTTAATACAAAAATCTTGCAAAAACACCTTAGGCCACCTTATGCCTTAGGCTGGTAAATATATTTTTCTGACTTAAATTATGCTCTCAAAATGAGTAATCTGAAAGGAATTTGGAGTGAGTTGTATCAATTGAAGCTGCTTACTAACTTTGTATAGAGCCTGTAGTTAGAAGCATGCTGCAAGAAAATCTCAAATAGTATACCGTACAACATATAATGTCGACATATATGGTAATATATTATTATGGGAAAATTAGAGACTTACCTTTAATATTATTATTAGTTAAAAACGGAGAGGTCCGTTATTATGTTATTATATTAATTTACATTATTGAGAATTAGGGATTTGCTATAAATGTTGTAATAAACTTTGAGAATAATTTACACTACGAGAGTTCGTGGTGTGTGAAGGATCCCGCAAGAGTTTGTGGGTGAGAAAAATAACACTACAAGAGTTCGTGGTGTGAGGGTAAAAACTTGTGAGAGTTCTTGGATGAAAAAAATCAAAGAATATGACAAAACACGACGATGATAGGTTGTAAGAAACTGTCCTGTTAAATATTGTTAAATTAGTGATGTAATTGATTACATATGCAAGTTAGGTAAGACTATTCAACTTTGGTAGGTTGGTAGGTTGCCTAATTTATGATGTAATCCATGATGTAAATGGCTAGAGATGCAGCCTATAAATGGAGGTGTTCTCCTCTATTGTAAAACACAACACAATAACAGAAAACGCAGCAGTAGTATAATAAAATACACAGTTCACTGCACCATCTCTCTCTTGTCTATCTATCTCTTTTCTCTCTATATTCAGTCATATATATGTATAAATTTGACATGGTATCAGAGCATGTTCAGTTCCTAAGGGAATAATACTGCCCACACAAACACAGATTCTGCCAAAAACTGCTATAAACATCAGAAATTCTGCCCAGAAAACACACCAGATTCAGCCCAGATTCTGTCAAATTCTGCCCAGAAAAGACACAACAATATACAAGTTTTTCAAGGGAAATTTGCTGATTCTGTTTTCAGCAGAGGGGAGCAATTTTCTGCCATTTTCTGGCCAGTTTTTTTATGCAGATTCTGTTTCCAGCAGAATTTTCTGCCCAGTTTTTTTATTTCTGCAAATTCTGTTTTTCAGCAAATCTTCTTGTAGTGTTGTTGTCTTGAATAATGGCGGAAGTTGTAAATGAGTCGGCTGCAAGGAACAATACCGGTCAAGGGAGTGTTAAATTTGGTTTCCACGGTACTCCATATGTTAACCCCAAATTTGACGGAAAGAATTTCTTGGAATGGTCGGAATCTTGCACACTCGCACTTAAATCCCATCGATTGATGAAATATATCAATGGGAAGGCCAAGAAGCCCTTGGCAACTGCTACAAGTTTTGATGATTGGGATAGCGAGAATGCCATGGTCAAGTCATGGTTGTTTAACTCTATGGAGTTACGTATTCGCAAAAGTTATCTGTTTCTTGATACTGCGGAAGCTGTTTGGAATTCCATCAACCGAACATACTCATATTCGGGTAATATGGCCAAACATTTCGAGGTAAAGCAAAAAATATGGTCTCTAACTCAAGGGGGCAGAACATTGACCGAATATTATTCGGAACTCACATCTCTATGGCAGGAGTCAGACCACTACACTGTGTTCGAGTGTAAACAGGCTGAAGACCAAGAGAAGTACCAAAAATTGGTACAAGAAGAACGAGTGATGAAGTTTCTTGCTGGACCGACAATGGAGTATGATTCAATCAAGAATCAACTCATTGGTCAGATTCCCTTTCCTACAGTTGAAGAAGCACATGGCCGTGTGCAGCTCGAAGAGAGTCGGAGAGAAAGCATGGCTCCGATTGATACTGTGCCTGATCGATCTGCACTTTTTACGGGAAGTGTTCAAAATCAAGGCAAAGCAGAACAGGTGACTGGGGCTTCAAAGGGTGAAAAAGATGTTCTCCGGTGTGACTATTGTAATAAGTTATACCATTCTCGTGAAGAATGCTATATCTTACACCCACACTTACGAGATCATGGTCGAGGAGGACGAAGCCGAGGTAGTTCATCCGGTAGGAGCTCAGGAAGAGGCACCCAATATAGTGCTCATCATACGACGTCTGAAAACCATGCTGACTCTGCTACTTCAGCAACGGGAGCAATAAGTGCAACAGAACTCAATGCTCTCCGTCAGCTATTGTCTCGAATGGAGACTGATTTACCAGTGACTTCATCTGCCAATTCTGCCCTTGCAGAATCAGGCGACAAACAAAATGCTTGGCAATGGTAAAGGGGTTGAAACCCCTTAATAAAGTGGCTATCTACTATAGCACTTGCATCAGCACCTTCTGTATTTTTGACGGCCTAAAATATACTGTGTGGTCGAAAATTCGATAACCGGTATCCCAAAAGACTCAATAAACTCAAGATCGGTCGATCCTAAAAATGGGTATAGTTGGACGCTCAGATTAAGCTCAAGGGGCTACTAGTGTCCACTTTTCAATCCCAAGATAGGTCTTTCATCCGAAGATGAGATTTCGAGTGAGGGGGCGTGTTAAATATTGTTAAATTAGTGATGTAATTGATTACATATGCAAGTTAGGTAGACTATTCAACTTTGGTAGGTTGGTAGGTTGCCTAATTTATGATGTAATCCATGATGTAAATGGCTAGAGATGCAGCCTATAAATGGAGGTGTTCTCCTCTATTGTAAAACACAACACAATAACAGAAAACGCAGCAGAAGTAGTATAATAAAATACACAGTTCACTGCACCATCTCTCTCTTGTCTATCTATCTCTTTTCTCTCTATATTCAGTCATATATATGTATAAATCTGACATGTCCTAAACCAACAACGACAAAAAGAGGAATTCTGAGAAAAATCGTGAAGCAATGAAAGAGACGCATTGGGAATAAAGATATGACAAGGACGAGGATAAAGAGAATGATCACGAGGAGGAAGATGAATCAAGTGGGTCTATTGATTGGAGCAAATTCAATTTTTTTTTACCCACTGTTAGTATACACCATCAATGTATTGGTGTAGCTCTCTAGGTGATGTGCAAAATGTTCATTTGCAGGAATTTAAATACACCCATCATGCCTTGACTACGGCTCTGATTTTAAAATTTAAATTCATGAATTTAAAATTCATTTGCAGGAATTTAAATACACCCATCATGAATTTGTTCATTTCATTCTGATCACGTGTAACATTTGGCGAAAGCAACCGCTGGCTGGCCTGGACACTTAAACTGTGATAAAAATCATATACCTGACCAGTCTATAATGTAGCAACAAATTACAACTTATACCATTACTGTAAGGCTCCTGCCCCGGAGAGGCTGACTAGCTAATCTTAACTTAATCATCATAATTTGGCAAATACATCAACACCTACTTGCATATCTTTTTCCGGGCTAAGATAAAGCTAATTTACTTAATAAACCCCTCAAGGCATAAAAAAAATGAATTACAAGAATCAAATCAATTATCAGTAAACATTTTTTGGTACTCTACTAAATGACTGACAAAAAGACTTATTTTAAACTAGATAAAAATTCTTAATTATAGGTTTTAAACATATATATACAAAAAAGAAAGAAAAAAGAGAGCAAGCCAGGATCATATATGAACTAATCACTTAACTTAAATCTTATTACATAAAAAACACAAACCCAGATAAAAAATCCGAAACTTGAAGTACCAGAACCGAACCGACCCGACCCACTAAAAGAATTCACATGAGAAACAAGACAATTAAACGCAATGCATGCTTACAATTCATGAAGAAGAGATTGGTACCTGAATGAAATGGGGACGAAGATGTTTACAGATAGCTCTGATTTTAAAAAAGTTGGAGTCTTGAAGATTATTGTTATTGTTAATTTCAAGTGGCCTTTTCTTTGTTAATAAAGGAGCTTCTTCAGCTGATCCCATTGTGCTCTGATTTCAACTGCTCAAATGAATCTTTGTTTCTGTGGATTTTCAATTTTCTAGTCAACTTTCACACAATCTTCTTTTTATCTAAAAAATAAAAAAAATAAAGTAATCAACAATTCAATCTTTTCAATTGATCATTTTTGTAAGAGAAAAAAGGCCATCAGGTTACCATAGGAGAGTTATCTGAGGTATCAGGGTAAATATTTGTGGTATTTTTATAAATATTGAATTTTTTTTAAAAAAAATCCTGTAATTATAATTATACCCTCGTGCATTAATATGGAAAATCTATGTTATCTCAGGTAGGTTACCTCAGGAACATGAAACCCTTTTTGTAAACATCTCAAATGTTTATTATTTGAGATATTTTTTCAAAAAGATTGCGTTAATTAACCAGACACGAATCTATCTCTATTACTCCCTCCGTCCCAATTATATTGTCCACTATTTCCTATTTTCTTTGTCCCAAAATTATTGTCCATATTTAGCTAATAAGGTAAATGAGAATCAAGTGCCTGAGGATGACCTCAGGAAAAAACCCTGAGGTTAAAAGCTTTTTAATACAAATTTTAGGGCATTTAGGTAAATTTACTAATAAAAAAATTAATATTTACGAAGATGCCCCTGCGGGGCCACTTATTCTAAAGACTATTTTTTATAACCTCAGGAGAAATACCTGAGAACAACCTCAGGCCCATTTTTCTCTAAGGTAAATTATGTGTTAATTATGTTAACTTTTATGAAAAATAATACAATTATTTGGTAACTTAAATATATTTGACATGATTGAATAAAAGGTGAATTTTGATGGATGGACAATAAAAATGGGACGGAAGGAGTATTTTGTTAAAGGATGAAATCCACAAATACCCACATTTTTAAATCAAACAATCAAAATACCCAACGGCGGAGTCCGCCCAAAATATCTTCCGTATACGCATTTCAAATATCTTCCGTATACGCATTTCGTGTTTGTGTGGTGAGTTTAATTTTTTTTTTTTTTTTTTAGTTAAGGTGGGTACTTGTAATCATGCGTGATCAGTCTAATTTTTTTTGTTTTGTTTCAGTTAACATACATGAGTACGCATTGGAATCATGCGTGGAGCTCAAATTAATTTTCATACAACACGCATGTCCAACATGCGTGTTCCTTTTTTTTTTTTTAAAACTAGACCACACATGTCTAGCTTGTGACCACTTGTTACATGCTCTGCAATCATGTGGTTGAAAATGGGTTATGCGGTGCAATTTCTGTTTTTAAGTATCATTAAAAATTTAGGTATAAAAAAGTTTGCATATTATTTATTCGTTATTTTGAAAATTTTGTAAAATCTAAAATGAAAATTTTTAATGACAAAGGTTAACCGTTGAACACCTAAAAAAATATAAATAAATTTAAAATTTTAATTATGAAATTAAATATTTTAAGATGAGTCCGGCGACCAGATTTTTAAAAAATCGGGGACCAGCCCCAATTTTTAAAAAATCAGGATAAATTAGGGTTTTGGGTCTAGGATTTAGGATTGTAAACAACCCTAAACCCTAAGCCCGTATACGATTTATTAGTCATTCTGAATATTTCTAAAACCCAAAATAAGAATATTGAACCCTAAAAGGTTAACTATTGAAATCCAAAGGGATTACTAAAGGAATACAAATAAAATTAAAAAAATTTAATTAAAAAATTAAATATTTCTAAACCCCAAAAGAAACTCGTTAAACCCAAATAAAAATTAATTTAAGCCCAAAAGATATGAAAACCTTACACATTTATTGTATGCATAGTTTGAGTTTGTATACGCATGGCATGTGTGCGGATAGTAACTTACCACGTGCTTGAACGAGACGACAGAGACAACAGCTGCCAAACATATAAGGAAGACGCATTTAACCAATGCGTAATGGAGGCAAAAAAGGCGATGCCCCGCGCAGGTGGGTATTTTGGACAATGCATTCGCAAAAGTAATGTAATTTGGTCATTCTTTTTTTGTTAAAGCCCAAATTTATGTGTTTTTTTATACGGTTATCTTAATTATTAAAATAAATAATAATATAATATAATTAGTAATAATAATTAGTTGATTGCATTTTTCACATTTAATTTTAGTTGAATTTATTACTTTTTATAAATACCTTAAAACATCAATCGGAACATATCATCCAATCATTAATATTTTTTTCTAGTTAAAACACGTTATTTTTTTTTATTTAAAACTAATTTTACAATCATTAATATATACCCGAAAATATCATCCCACACTTTTCAATTATTAATAAAATATAAAAATATGTATACATTTTTTTATAATAAAGACACATTAGTATAATTCGTAAACATGAATATATTAAATTCTAATTAAAATAATTATTAGAAACAATGATTCTATAAAAACATAATTGTAATCTATCTATACTATATTATAAAAGACGAAACATTGAAAGTTTTGGTACGGTACGGTACTTGCTTTATTTAATTGTTTTACTCTATTACTCTTAATCATTTTATTTAACTAGTTGATAAAGCCGCGCTTCGCGGCGGCGTTACAATTTTTTAAAAAAAATGCAATACATTTACGTTATATTATAATATTAATATTAAATTTTAATAATTAAATAATATTCTTTAATGAATCAAGAAAAAATTCTTGTTAAACACAATATTTTCGATTGAGCCGCTCTCTCGTTAAAACCGAAATCACATCTTTAACATATATAGTATAAAGACTTATATAATAATTTTTATCCATAAAATCGAACCGTAAAAATAAAAAAATTATGACATAAGTATCAAATTCTAATGGCTAATATAATCTTTTCTAATGAGCCGTCTTCCCGTTAAATACGTTTCGAGCCACTCTTATTTGGAACCGAAATTCTAACTTTATTATATGAAGAGAGTAAATTCCAATTTTTATATTCTTTAAACTTTCTAATATTTATGGAATTTTAAAATATGAAAATACATCTTTTATTTTCTGTATATTATAGATATTCTTGTATTTATTTACAACTTCCGTATGAAAATGTCTTTATGTTATGTTAATATATATATATAAAAATACGAAGACTTTTCGTTACGGGAATAATATAAAATGTATGGATATATTTTTGTAATGCAAGTATAATTAACTTGTATAAAAAAGTTACAATAAAGGATTTCTAGGAAAAAAGATATATAATTTTAAAAAATTGTATAAGACGTCTCAACAGTCCTCGTATTCTACTTCCAATAAAACATTTAATTTTATGTCTTCCTTATATATTCAAACATTTTTATATGATATTCTCTAATAAACCGCTTTCTCATTAAACACAATTATTATTATTGATACGCTCTCTCGTTAAGATAAAAAATCTAACTTTTACATATATCACTTGTATGATAATATTTATCCATAAAAATCAAATCCTAAAATAAAATAAAATTTATAACATCAATATACTATTTTAATAGTTTATACAATCTTTTATTGTAAGTCATCTTCCCGTTAAACACGTTTCAAGTCACTCTTATTTGGGATCAAAATTTCAACTTCATTGCATATTATTGATAATACTTATCTTACACAACAACTTTTTTCTTGAAATCAAAATCTAAAAAATAGGGTGAATTCCAATTTATACTTTCGCTAAACTTTCTAAAATTTATGAAATTTTAAAAAATGAAAACACATCTTATTTTCTCTTTATATTATAGATACTCCTGTATTTATTTTATTCAAACATCTTATATACGGTCTTCTTTAATGAACCGTTTTTTCGTTAAACACGTACGGTTATTACTATTGATCTGCTATCTCGTTAAGACCAAAAATCTAACTTTTACATATATCACTTGTATGATAATATTTATCCATAAAAATCAAATCCTAAAAATATAATAAAATTTAAAACATTAATATGATATTTTAATAGCTAATACAATATTTTATAGTGAGTTGTTTTCCCGTTAAACACATTTTGAGCGCTCTCGTTTGGGATCGAAATTCTAACTTCATTACATATTATTGATGATGCTCATCTTACACAACAACTTTTTTTCTTTAAAATCAAAACATAAAAATTAAAGTGAATTCCAAATTTTACTTTCTCTAGACTTTCTAAATTTTATGGAGTTTTAGAAAATGAAAACGCATCTTATTTTTTCTTTATATTGTAGATACTCCTGTATTAATTTAGGATTCCTGCATGAGAATGTTATTTTATTATATTAACACATCAATGATTTTATTTTTAAATACGATGATTTTTTTATGACAATAGTATTGAATAAATTTTCCTAATAGAAGTATAATTAACTTATATGAAACGACATATTTTAAGAAGATGTACTTTCTAAAAAAATATTTATTTATATATCTTCACTATATATTCAAACACTTATTCGACTTCTAATAGAACTTTTATTTATATGTTTTTTTCTATAAATTCGAACTCTTATTCTCTATAAATTCGAACTTCTATTCTACTTCGAATAGAACTTTTAATCGTATGTCTAATAAATACTTATTCTACTTCCAATAGAACTTCTAATCATATGTATTCCTTATAAATTCGAACTTTTCTTCTCTATAAATTCGAACACCTATTCTACTTCTAATATGTTAAATGATATTTTTAAATTTATTAGTGTTTAAATTCTAAAATTTTAGAAAATTAGAAAAATAGATTGAGACGATTTTATAGCGCCACCTAAACTCCTGTGTACCCTCCTTTATATATATATATTGATTATAAAAAATAAAATGCAATCTTTTCTCAAAATATTACACTTAGCTGTTCCCAACAATTCTCCTAAATAATAACTAACCAATTACCTTTTTCAACTATTAACTTTTCTAACTAAAATCACTTCTTTCAAAAAATACGATCGTTCTAATTAATTAAATCTATACTATTATATTAAAGTCGAAAGATTGAAAGTTTATCGATTTGGTTATCCTAATTATAAAAATAAATAATAACATAATATAATTAATGGTAATTATCCAATTGTATTTTTCCCATTTACTTTTAGTTAAAGATATTACCTTTTATAAATATCTAAAAACAACAATCATACCATATCTTTCTACCATCAATATTTTCTTTCGGTTTAGTTATCCTAATTATTAAAATAAATAATAACATAATATAATTAATGGTAATTATCCGATTGCATTTTTTCCATTTACTTTTAGTTAAAGATATTACCTTTTATAAACATCTAAAAACATCAATCATACCGTATCTTTCGACCATTAATATTTTCTTTTTAACTAAAACACGTTCCTTTATGATTTAAAAATAATCTTATAATCATTAATATATATCCGAAAATATCACACCATATTTTCCAGTTATTAATAAAATATATTAAAAATCCATATACATTATTTATAATAAGGAAAGTAGGAAATATTATTATAATTCGTAAACATTAGTATATTAAATTATATTAAATAAAAAATAAAAAAATTATTAAAAATAATGATGATATAACAACATAATTGTAATCAATATATTCTTAATGTCTGCTAGTATTGCATTTTAAAAATTACTGCTTTTACCCTTCATTTTTTTAATCTTCTTTATTTCTTTGATGCCCTTTTTTGTCATTACACAGGAAAATTACAGCTTTTATCCTTTATGTTTTTAATCTTCTTTATTTCTTTGATGTCCCTTTTTGTCATTACACAATATTTGGAGCGACCCAATTTAGATTGGATCGACCCAAATCTCCTTTATTAATCAATTTCCTTTTTCATGTTAAACATATTACCTTTTCTATTTTTCAATAACTAAATAATTTACTTCTTAGGTAAAATACAATATCTTTTACATTTTATCTAACTAAAATTTCTCCATTTTTAAAAATTACGATCAATTTTGTATAATAAAATAACATAATTATATTATAATTAGTATTAAATAATTAATTACCTTTTTGAGCCAAAATACGTTACCTTTTCTCTTTTCTCTAACTAAAATCTCTCTTTTTCCAATTGTATCATGGACGGTTACCTTTTTCAAACACGTTACCTTTTTTCCCTTCTCTTACGAAAATCTCTCTTTTTCCAATTATATCACGGGCGATTCTATTTAATAAAAATAAAATAATAATATTATAGTACTAATAATTAACTGATTACCTTTTCAACTAAAACGTATCATCTTTTATATTTTTTCTAATTAAATTCCATTTTTTTCTAGAAATTTCAAGGACAACATTAATTTCTCATTTTCTAAAAACTATGAGCAATTTTATTTAGTAAAATAACATAATTAAATTATAATTACTATAAACTAATCAATTACCTTTTTCACATAAATTATGTCATCTTTTTAATTTTCACGTTACCTTTCTATTTTTTAAAACTAAAATATCTCTTTTTCTGATTTTATCACGGGCGGTTCTGTTTAATACAATAAACTAATAATATTATAGTATTCATAATTAACCGATTGCATTTTTTTATCTAAAACGTATCAATTTATATTTAATGAAATAAAATAATAATTATATAAAAACTAATAATTAGCCGATTACCCTTTTCAAGTAAAACCTATAATTTTTTCTATATTTTCTAACTAAAATCCCTCATTTTCTAGAAATATCACGGATAACATTTATATAATTATTATCAAATCTCATATAAAAATTTAAGCCTCCCAACTTTATATTTAAAAAAAATTAACTTAAATTAATGAAAAATTCATATAATATTAAAAAAATTCGTGCATCGCACGGGTTTTAAGCTTGTATAATAAAAATTGGTATACAACGAATAATATCCGTTAGATTTTTAGTAAAAAATTAGAACTGTTATATACTTATATAAAGGAGAAACGAGTGGAGGTAAAGTGGCGCCGGTCAAATAGCTCAGTTCTATTTTGTTAAATTTCTCAAATTTTTGAATTAATAATTCCAATGATTAAAAAAAATCTCAATTCCATTTTAAAACTTTACTAATAGAGGAAACTAAATATATAGTTTCATTATTTTTTACCTATAAAATCTTTACTAATGAAGTAAAGTAAATATCTAAATTGCATTTTAAATTTTTACTAATCGAGGAAACTAAATATACAATTTCAATATCCTTACCTTTAAAATTGCATTTTAAAACATTGAAAGTTTGGTCGGTCGGTTAGTTGGTTGGTCGGTTGGTCGGTACCTATTGTTTTTACTTAATTACCCTTACTTAATTATAAATAAAATTTCTCCTAATAACTAATCAATTTATGTTTTCATGTAAAACATATTAAAATAATCAATTTCCTTCTAAAATACGTTACATTTTCTATTTTCTTTAGCTAAAATCTCTTTTTTCCAATTAAATGACGCCCTTACTTAATTATAAATAAACAATTTCCCAATAACTAATCAATTTTCTTTTTCAAGTAAAACATATTAAAATAATCAATTTTTTTTAAAAAAATGTTACCTTTTCTATTTCCTTTAGCTAAAATCTATAGTTTTCCAGTTATATGGCGCCGGTCGGTCGGTTGGTTGGTTGGTTGGTCGGTACCTATGGTTTTTACTTAATTACCCTTACTTAAATATAAATAAAATTTCTCCTAATAACTAATCAATTTCTGTTTTCAAGTAAAACATATTAAAATAAAATAATCAATTTCTCTAAATTGCATTTTAAATTTTTACTAATCGAGAAATCTAAATATACAACTCAATTGCATTTTAAATTTTTATTAATAGTAGAAATTAAATATCACTAACAAAATATAATAAAAATTCGTATACAACGAATAATATCCGTTAGATTTTTAATTAAAAATTAGAACTATTATATAAATATATAAAGGAGATCCGAGGGGATCTAAACCTCTACTATTATCCTTCATTTTTTTATTAATAATATAATTAATGATAATTAGTCGATTGCCTTTTTCAATTAAAAGATGTTTACTTAGAATTGATATGATATTACCTTTTATAAATACCTAAAATATCATATCTTCCAATCAATAATTTTTTTCTCTCTAATCAGCATTTGGAGCGATCCAATTGGATCAACCCAAATCTAAACCTCTACTATTATCCTTCATTTTTTTATTAATAATATAATTAATGATAATTAGCTGATTGTCTTTTTCAATTAAAAGATGTTTACTTGTAATTGATGATATTACATTTTATAAATACCTAAAATATTATATCTTCCAATCAATATTTTTTTTTCTATTAATTAAAACACGTTGACTTTTAATTTAAAACATAATATTGCAATAATTAATACATACCCAAAAATATGACTCCATATCTTCTAACCACTAACAAAATATAACAAAAATTCGTATACAACGGATAATATCCGTTAGATTTTTAGTTAAAAATTAGAACTGTTAGATTCAATGATTAAATATATTACATGATTAAATTTATTTACTAATTGCATACCCAAAAATATGACATCATATCTTCTAACCACTAACAAAATATAATAAAAATTCATATACAACGAATAATATCCGTTAGAATTTTATTTAAAATTAGAACTGTTAGATCTAATGATTAAATATGTTACATGATTAAATTTATTTACTAAAATTTCTAGGTTCGAATTCTGTCAACGATACCATTATCCTTCATTTTCTTAATCTTCTTTATTTCTTTGATACCCCTTTTACCATTACACAGCATTTGGAGCGACCCAAATTAGATTGGATCGACCCAAATCTAAACATATACTATTTTTTGTCATTACACAACATTTGGAGTAACCCAATTGGATCGACCCAAATCTAAACCTCTATTATAGTATTATCCTTTATTTTTTTTATCTTTCTTTATTTCTTTGATTCTCCGTTTTGTCATTACTCAAATCTATCTCTGTCATTTTTCACCTTCAAGTCCATGCCGCTCAAATCTTCACACTGCTGGATTTTGATGCATGTTTGCACTTTTCAGATTTGAAAGCTGGGTTTTTCACCAAATTAACATCTCAACCCCCTGAAGTAGGGTTAAGGTATGTGTACTGACCTCCGTACGGGTCATATATGTTTGGTTCAAGTTTTCAGTTTGGCCATAAGAGTTAAGTTTTTATTGATTTCACAATATTAAAAATTAGACAGGATAATATTTTTTTGGTTTTGATTTTGGTTTAGAGTTTAAGAATTAAAGTTTTAATGAATTACCCGATGTTATAATAATATACAGGACACCAGAAAAGTACCTTTAAAATATTTGCTTGGCCTTTCAATTTTTTATTTTACATGTCGTAATAACAAAGGTAGTTGGAAAGATTACCAGTTAATAACATTGACACAGTACGGACCATGTTATTTGTAAATAATCTTGGGACTCAGTTTGATACTTATAGACATTATTTTGTTTTCAAGCAAGTTTATGTTCTTTATGGATTTGTTCAACTTAATGTTCATGGGGTAGACATGCTACGTACCAGAAGGTCTTATGGAATAGCATACTTTTTATCGGATGTCTCCGAAGGGACTATGGAATAGCATACTTAGAAGCTCAGACCCACGTCACAAGCCTCACCCTCTGGGTCAGGTAACATTGCTCTTATTTATGGTCTAAATATCTTCTTTACTCGCGTTCAATTTCACTTCATATATGATCTCATATTTAGCACTTTCACTTGAGCTCCATATTAAAATATAAAAGCACTAACTTTTCCCTTTTTCAGTTTAGTTGGCTTTTTGAGAGAGAATAAACAATGGAAAATGTGATTGTTATAATTTGTAATCATACATTATTTGAAGATAAAAGTGAATATGTGAGCTTCTTGCGGAGACCTCTGTTTTTGGTAAACAGTATTATCCTTCATTTTTTTAATCTTCTTTATTTATTTAATGCCCCTTTTTGTCATTACACAGCATTTGGAGCAACCCAATTTAGATTGGAACAAAAAATTCTAATATGATATTGTACTTATTTTCAGTAATGTTGTAGTACTACGATTCTACCTCCAGCCTTTCTCTTCCCCTCCAGCTACATAATTTTAAATATTGAAAACAAAATACAATACAAGAAGAAGTTTGCATTTATAAATATAGATTACAAGCAGAGAGAGATGTTTAGTTACAGATAGACTACATAGCAACAACATAAGTGATAAAAAGAAAGATGTTAGTTACAGATAGACTACTAGCAGCAACATAAGTGATAAAAAGAAAGATGATCCACATGATGATCAAGCTAATGAAGTATTGAAGTAATTAACAAGCCTGAACCACATAAGCAACTTCCATTTTATAGGTATTGTTTATCATAACGTGGGTAATGGGTTTATGTATTCCAATTAATTTTATTTTTGGTTACCCCTCTAAGTTGATCACAAAAAAATTAACAACCCATCAAAATAAGTAGTTTAAAAATATATTCAAATTCAAATTATTATATTCATTTCAATAAGAACATACTTTTAATATAATAAAGTCAGCCATGGTGAAAGACCTTAATTTGAACATAAACAATAAATCTACTAGAAGATTTATCTGATATTTTGGCTTGCTTATTTAATTGTATAATTTACTTATTTTTAATAAAAGAATCTATAATAATAATATATATACACTGTTTTTTCATACATGAATTTACTAATACAGTTTAATGGTCACGCTCTGGTGAGAATGAGAATAGTGAGAACACACATATTCACTACATTTCAAGCTATTTTAAAGGGCCCCGCTAGGGGCATCTTCACCAAAAAAAGTCATATAATTCTACCCTCTATCCATTCATAAAAAAATTAACAAAAAAAAATTTAAAATGAGAACAGTGAGAATACACATATTCGCTACATTTCAAACTATTTTAAAGGGTCCCGCTAGGGGCATCTTCACACAAAAGTCTTATAATTCTACCCTCTATCCATTCATAAAAAAATTTAACAAAAAAAATTAAAAATTGCTTGAAATGTGATCTCATTATTCTCCAACATTTACACATTATATTAACTATGAGGTCTCATAGTTAATATAACATGTTCTTGATATTATATGAGGTTTAATGTTTTGGAGCCATTTAATGTTTTGGAGTCATTGGGGGGTGAAGGAATTATCATTTCCGCATTTGAATAATGAAGACAATTTATTATTGTTTTCAATTAGAGAAAAATATTTGTAAAAATATTTATTATTTTTATTGCAGATTTTGATGGATTAAATAAATTTTCAACATTGTTAAAATAGAATTGTATGCTACTTTTTTATATAAATTTTAGCATATCATTATTTTATTAAATACTTATATAATTGTATATAATATCTTGCTAAGAATTGATTATTTATATAATTGCATACAATATCTTTTTAAGAAATCAATCAAATTTGTTAAATTTTTGGTATTGTCAATTTAAATTAAGTAAGATGTTTTAAGAAATCAATCAAATTTGTTAAATTTTTGGTATTATCATTTTAAATTAAATAAGAAGCCGTGTACGAAGTACGGGCAAAATGCTAGTATTAAATAAAATTTATAACATAAGAAAGGAAACCCGTGCACCACACGGGCATTGAAAGTTTGTCGGTTTGATTTTCGGCACGGTTATCCTAATTATTAAAAGAAATTATAAAATAATATAATTAATGATAATTAGCCAATTGCTTTTTTAATTAAAAGACATTTAATTTTAATTGATGAAATTATCTTTTATAAACATCTAAAATATTGTATCTTATAATCAATAATATTTTTTCTAATTAAAACACGTAAACTTTTAATTTAAAACATAATCTTTCAATAATTAATATATACCCAAAAATATCTCACCATAACTTCTAATCACTAACAAAATCTATACTATTATATAAAAACCGAAACATTAAAAGTTTGGTTGGTCGGTTGGTCGGTACGGTACCTGTTGATTTTACTTATTTACCCTTACTCAATTACAGATCTACTAACTAATTAATTTCTTTTTTTAGGTTAAACATATTATCTTTTCTATTTTTCAAGAACTAGATAATTTTATTTTTCAGGTAAAATACAATATCCTTTTATATTTTATCTAACTAAATTTTTTTCATTATTAATCAATTTCCTTTTTCAGGTTAAACATATTACCTTTTCTATTTTTCAATAACTAAATAATTTCCTTTTTTAGGTAAAATAGAATATCTTTTACATTTTATTTAACTAAAATTTCCTTTTTTTAAGATAGTACAAGTAGTTTTGTTTAATAAAATAACATAATTATATTATAATTACTATTAACTAATCAGTTACCTTTTTCACCCAAAACACGTTACCTTTTTTTTTTTCTCTAACTAACATCTCTCTTTTTCCAATTATATCATGACGGTTACCTTTTTCAGCCAAAACACGTTACCTTTTTTCTTTTCTCTTACTAAAACCTCTCTTTTTCCAATTATATCACAGATGTTTCTATTTAATAAAAATAAAATAATAATATTATAATACTAATAATTAACCGATTACCTTTTCAGCTAAAACGTATCATCTATTCTAATTTTCTAATTACTTTCCCTTTTTTTCTAGAAATATCACAGGCAACATTAATTTCTCATTTTCTAAAAACTCTGAGCAATTTTATTTAATAAAATTACATAATTAAATTATAATTATATAAGCTAATCAATTACTCCCTCCGTCCCAATCAATACTTAACCTTTCTTTTTACACTTTCTGACACGCATTTTAAGGTGTATTTTAAGAATAGTTCCATAACTTATTTTTTAAAATTTTCTTTTTTTTGTATAAACATTATATTTTTATACAAACAAAGAAAATTTTAAAAATAAGTTATGGAACTACTCTTAAAATGCACATTAAAATGCGTGCCAGAAAGTACATTCTGAAAGGTAAAGATTCAATTGGGACAGAGGGAGTACCTTTTTCACATAAATCATCTCATCTTTTATTTTTACGTTACTTTTCTATTTTCTCTAACTAAAATATCTCTTTTTTCAATTATATCAAGGGCGGTTCTATTTAATAAAATAAACTAATAATATTTTAATATTAATAATTAACTGATTACCTTTTTCAGCTATGTTGTGGAATAAAAACTAGGTTTAAATTATTGCGGCTAGGGTTTGTGTGTTTAAGGTTAGGGTTCGTGAGCTTCGTGCTTTAATGGCTGCTT
Organism: Kitagawia praeruptora; assembly: GCA_037693485.1. Classification (NCBI taxonomy): domain Eukaryota; kingdom Viridiplantae; phylum Streptophyta; class Magnoliopsida; order Apiales; family Apiaceae; genus Kitagawia; species Kitagawia praeruptora. The sequence continues at coordinate 108,048,117 of CM075348.1, forward strand.
CTGCGTTCGAGACTTAAACGGACCTCACAGAATGCCTACGTATCTCTGTAATTAGAGAATCAAGCCAATAAAACGTAGTTCTAGGTTGAAGGGTCTGACCCTTTATATAGGCTGAGAAGCCCTAAAATCGTAGTAGGGTTAGGTGACTTGGTGGGCAAGTCACAGACTAGAAGAAGGTTCTAGACTCCTTCCTTGTAGGAGTCAGTTTCCTTGTATGACTGTGTGGCTTGGAGGCTACTCTTTGTAAAGATAATGTTCTTATCTGACTTGTATCTCCCAGTTGTTAATTATCCCTAAATATTAATTACGAAATTAATATTATAATTGGAGTTTGGGCCCATCTGGTGGGCCCCACATTTGGACCATTCTAGGTCTAATTAATGTCACATTAAATGTGTCTTTAGGGCTTACTTTTAGCCCATATCATTTGCCCCCCAACTTCTAGAAAAACTGATCAGGTTTTTCTTGAAGTTATAACGGTCTTTTCTGAGACTTGGGTCAGGGTTTATTGCTCGTACGCGAGTATTTTCAACAATATCATCTTAATGCAAAGCGTGGAGCGACCGACGCATTTACGACGATGTTAAACGGCACTAGACAGCGCTAATCAGCCTTAAACAATGTTTAAATAATGTTAAACAATGTTTAACAGGCATAAAACGACACTAAACGGTGTTTAATGGCACTAAACGGTGCTTAAATGTAAAACTTTTCCGAGTTTTTGGAATTTTTAAGCTTTTTTCTCTTTTTTTCAGCTCATTTTCGAGCTCAAACTTCGAGCTCAAAGTGTCCCAGGTCGTGGGCTTCGAGCTCGTTTTGCAGTTGATTTTCGACCAGGAGTCTGCGACCTCAACTCAATGTAATTTCGACCTCGAATAAGTCCCAGGTCGAAAGGATTTCCTATGTTTCTCAGTTCAATTTCGACCTCGAATTAACGATCTCAAATGAAGAAAAAACGACCTTAAAAAGGGTCCTAGGTCGTGTGGTTTTTCTTGAATTCCTAGTACAAATTCGACCTCGAACTTACGATTTCAAACCCTGTTATAACGACCTCATATTTACGAGCTCGAATAATGTTTTAAACGATCTCAAACTTAATCCTAGGTCGTTAGGAATTTCCAAATTTTCAAGTTCATTTTCGAGCTCAGAATTTCGATCTCAATTCCAGAGAATATCGACCTCAAAATGGGTTTCAAGTCGTATAGATTTTTGGTGACTTTCTGTTCTTTTTCGACCTCAATCTTACGAGCTAGCCCCAGTATATTTTCGACCTCAAAGTGGGTTTTTACTTGACTTTCCAGGTCGTTTGATCGAGCTCGAAATTGTATTGTCAAATGAGGTCGTTGGTCACGACCTCAGACAACTTTTGCTTAGGACGCTTGTTTTGCTTTTGGGCCTTAATTCTGGGCCTCTCCTCGTGGGCTCTTAATTGACTTTGACTTGGGCTTCAACTTTTGGTCAATATGACCTTAAATTAAAACCTTAATCAGGTTCATCAATATGGGTTGGGCCATGACAGGCCTTTAATTGTTTTAACTAAACTTGGGCCTTAACAAGCCTAGTGTTGTTGGGCCTTTTTAAAGTCCACTTTGTGTTGACAGCCCATAAGAGTTTTGAACAGGCCACAACCGGTTGATATTCATTTTAACCGGTTGAAATCCCCTAACTTTTTGCTTATATAAAGGCCAAAGTTTTCACTTTCACTTCATCACAAAAGTTTCTAAAAACTCTCTCAAAAGTTCCTAATTTCCTTAAGAAATTTTCTCTGAGTTTGATCCTCTTTCTTTGAAGATTCAAAGGCATCCTCCAAGCTTTCTGGCAATTTTCCTTCCAATCTTTGAAGATTTGAAGATTGCTCAAGGATTTCTGGGAATTTTTCCAGATATTTTCCAGTTGTTGTTGAAGATTTGAAGAACACTCAAGGTACTTTCCAGAATTTCTAGTTTTTTAGTTTGAAGATTGCCTTTTTTCTGGGTTTTTCCTTCAATTCCTTTGAAGATTTGAAGATTGTTCTAAAAACTTCTTCGTTCTTTGCAGATTTTCTTTGATCATCATAATTTTTCTTTGAAGATTTGAAGAAATGGCTGAAGATCGTGCTACTCAACGTTTCCAGAAACTGCAAGTGGCCTCAAAAAGAGGTATCACCATTCGTTCTTCCTTCATGAGTTTACAGGATATGATTTTAAATCGTAAAGAAGATTTTCCATCCCTGTCACACCTTGATTCCTATAATCATAGCAACATTTTCCATGACATAGAAAAAATCACTGACTATAATAGGATGTATAAAATAGAATATCCCTATAGGCTTATCCCAGCTGAACCTGGGGATCGATCTTGCCATTGGCGCCCCAATGCACTTTGTATTTACAGGGGTGCCATTGTTGCAGGGGTTCGATTCCCTTTTCATGAGTTTATCCCTAGGCTTTTAGCAGATGTAGGAGTTAACCCTTGTCAACTTCCTCCCAATTCTTGGAGGGTGATCAACTGTTTTCTGGTCCTTTGCCTTAAAAACAAATTCCCTCCTTCTGTAGCTCTTTTTAGGAAAATATTTCAATTTAAAAATTCTGCTGAATCTACCCCGGGTTGGGTTTACATTAGTCACCGTTCTTCTACTCCTCCAATCTTTCACCCCCAATCTATTCCTGACTCCAACCCAAAGTGGAAGAAGGAGTTCATGTACTTGATATGGGAAGGTGGAGATTGGGGCAATGTTTTTCGTAGTACCTTTGGTAAGGTAGTAGATGGAAGTGCCAGTGACATTGAGCTGAATGAGGAAGAGACCCTTGCCTACCAGGAGCTCATCAAAGATAATTATTCTACTATGGCTTGGGATCTCCTGAATGAGTTCCAACTTAAGACTTTGGGACTTTCCCGAGTGGGCAATAAGGGTAATTTCCTTTCTTTTTGCATTCCTTTATTTGAATATGATTATCTCATACCCATTATTTGTTTTTTGTTTTGTAATTGCAGCTGCAGCTTTTATCAACAAGACCAATGAGCCAGAAGATGGGGACACTGCTAGGTTGAAAAGGGCTCGTTCAGGGAAAGATCCTCGAGCCCCAACAGCCTCGGATGCCTACTTGAGGCCCCATGTGGCTGATGTTGAGGAGGTGGATGGCTCCTCCAAGAGTGCTTGGCGCCCCAACTGGGGTATTAGGAAGAAAGACTCCATTGTTGGAGACTGCAGGCATGCTATGGATTGGTCCTATCACTCCATCACCCCTGGTGACTTCAAGGACTATGTATCTGGCTCCACTCTTGAAGGAGCTGAGAGTGCTGGAGCTCAGGCCTTCGCAGCTGTAAGCTCCTTTCTATCCACTCTTTTATGTACTTGTTTTGTCTCCTGAACCGTGGTTTTAACTTTGTCTTTTGCAGGCTAATGCCAACTTCCAGGGAGTCGTATTCCAAGCTAAGACTTGGCGTTCCAACTACGAGACTTACAAGGCCAAGTTTGATGACTCCCAGGATGAACTGGGCTCTGTCAAGGCCACTTTAGCGAGGAGGGAGAAAGAGCTTTTAGAGTCTCAGGCTGAAAATGTCTCTCTCAGGAAGGACAAGGACGACCTGATTGACGAATACCTTGCCTCCCAGGAGTATATGGGCTTCATGGAGAAGCATGACGACTCTCTATTCCCTTATCAGTTTACTCAGGGATGGGATGAAGCTCTTGCTGAGGTTACTAGGAGATTTCCTGGCACCCTTAGTGTTTCAGACTTCCCTAGCCCTCATGCTCCTATGGCCTTGGCAGTGCAGGACACACGGGAGGAGGACCCAGAGGATGATGAGAGAATCCTAGAGCCAGATTCCTCTGCTCACCCTGGTGCAGCCGGAGAGGATGAGCATACTGGAGATGCTTAGTAGCTGACATCTTTATCTTTCTATTTATGCACTCTGCCTTCGGGCATGACTTTGTATTTTCGTTAACTTATTTTGAACTAGTTGGTTATGTATTCTGCCTTCGGGCATAACTTTTAAATTCGTAATCCATTGTCCTTAGTGCTTCTCAACTTATTTATACTCGCATGTATAGTCTAGCATTTTGTGCATAAATATCAATGAGTAGGGTTCATATCTTATGCGAAAATGTAGGATAGTCTTATTAATATGAAGAAACGGGCACAGCCCTTACATAGATACTCTACTTCCAATATCTCAAGTTTTGTAAAAACTTGGAATGGTTTCATCGACCTTATTTCTACTTCTATTACATAGGCAAAAAGCTAGGTCCTTTTCAGGAGAGCTTAAACATAGTAAACCTTGAGGTTCAATGCATGCCAAGTCCGGGGCACCTCAACCCCGTCCAAGGTTTCCAGTTTGTAGGATCCTCGTCCTAGTGTCTTCTTGACTCGATACGGCCCTTCCCAGTTTGGGGCTAGCTTTCCCTTCTGACCAACTCCAGAAGCCTCGATCTTCCTAAGAACCAAGTCACCTTGCTGAAAGAACCTCTCCTTAACCCTGTGGTTGTAGTAGAAAGATGCTTTCTTTTGATGCTCTGCATTCCTGGCATTTGCCTCGTCCCTGACTTCATCAATCAAGTCTAGGGCGAGCCTCATGCCTTCTTCATTAGTCTCTGGTTCAAATGCCTCAATTCTAGGTGATGCATGCATGACTTTTAGGGGTACAACTGCCTCAGCTCCATAAGCCAGCAGGAAAGGAGTTTCCCCAGTTGTTACCTTACAAGTAGTACGATATGCCCAAAGTATAGGCAGTAATTCATCCACCCAAGTATTTCTCGATCGTTCGACCCTCTTCTTAAGTCCATCAAGAATAATCCGATTAGCTACCTCAGCCTGTCCATTAGCTTGCGGGTGAGCTACTGAAGTAAAACGAAGTTCGATAGCATTTTCCTCGCAGTACTTCCTGAACTCTTCATTGTTGAATTGTGTCCCATTATCTGTCACAAGGATTCGGGGAATTCCATACCGGCAGATTATGTTCTCCCAAAAGAATTGGGAAACTTGCTTGGTGGTTATCTTTGCTAAAGGCTTAGCCTCAATCCACTTAGTGAAGTAATCAATGGCGACAATCAGAAATTTCCTTTGTGCTGAAGCCATGGGGAAAGGACCAAGAATGTCCATTCCCCACATTGCAAACGGAATGGGAGAGCTGATTGAGGTTAACCTCTCAGGCGGCTGCCTTACAACAGGGGCGTGTTTCTGACATCTGTCACACTTCTTGACATAATCCTGGGCATCTGCTAACATCTCCGGCCAATAGAATCCCAGGCGGGTAATCTTGTGAGCTAAGGCTCTGCCCCCCAAGTGCTGCCCACAGATCCCTTCATGAACTTCTTCCAATGCTTCTCTTGCCTCTTGGGGCCTTAGGCACTTCAAATACGGGATGACAAACGATCTCTTGTATAAGATGCCTTCAATCAAGGCATATCTCAATGCTCTCACTGACAATTTTCGTGCCTCCAAGGCATCATTAGGGAGCCATCCGGTTTCTAGGTGAGCTTTAATAGGATCCATCCAACAGCCTCCAACATCGATAGGTGCTACCAACTTAGAATTGATGGTCGGGGCCTTCAAGACCTGGAAGTAAACACTACCTTCATAATTCTCTATTTCGGAAGAAGCGAACTTAGAGAGGGCATCGGCCTTAACGTTCTCTTCCCTAGGAATGTGCTCCAGGTAGCACTCTTCAAACTGAGTCATAACAGCTTTCACGACTCTGAGGTATTTTGCCATAGTTTCATCCTTGGCCTCAAACTCACCATTCACTTGCGAGATTACCAGTCTTGAATCTCCACATACCTTGAGGTTTTTGACCCTCATGACTCTGGCCAATCCCAATCCAGCTATTAATGCTTCATATTCAGCTTCATTGTTGGTTGTAGGAAAATCCAACTTCAAAGCGTATTCAACCGTGAACCCATCGGGGCTTTGCAAAACCAAACCTGCACCACTAGATTTTGTTTTTGATGCTCCATCAAAATAGAGCACCCAATACTCTTTCTGATCAGGTACAAGTTCTTCATCCCTACTCTCAACTCCAGGGGTGGTTACTATCTCCTGCCCCCCGACTTCTTGATTGCCAATGGTACATTCAACCAAGAAGTCAGCTAATGCCTGAGCCTTGATGGCTGTCCGAGGCTTATATGCAATGTCAAACTCTCCGAGTTCGATTGCCCACTTAATTAACCTTCCACTGACCTTAGGGCTGTGCAAGATACTTCTCAGCTGCTGGTCCGTCAGGACTTCAATCTTGTGTGACTGAAAATAAGGTCGTAGTTTCCTTGAAGCCGTTACCAATGCCAAAGCAAACTTCTCAATGGTGGAATAGTTCAACTCAGCTCCATGCAACACCTTACTCACATAGTATATAGGTTTCTGAACCTTGTTCTCTTCCCTTATGAGGACGGCACTCAATGCTTGCTCAGATACCGCCAGGTATAGATAAAGAGTCTCTCCAATGCTAGGCTTGGCCAACAGCGGGGCTTCAGCCATGTATTTCTTCAATTGTTCAAAGGCCTCTTGGCTTTCAGGTGTCCATTCAAAATTCTTTACTTTCTTTAATGTTTGAAAGAAAGGTAAACACTTATCACCAGATTTGGAGATGAACCTCCCTAAGGCTGCTACTCGGCCTGTCAACTTCTGCACATCTCTTATCGAACGTGGTGGTTCCATGTCTAAAATTGCCTTGATCTTGTCAGGATTGGCCTCAATGCCTCTCTTTGAAACCATCAGCCCTAAAAAATTTCCAGATCCAACGCCAAAGGCACACTTAGCGGGATTCAACATCATCTTATGGTGCCTCAGCACTTCAAATGCCTCTTCGAGGTGCTTAATATGATCAGCCTTGAATAGGCTCTTGACTAACATGTCATCAACATACACCTCCATGGTTTTTCCAATCAGATGGGCAAATATCTTGTTCACCAAGCGTTGGTAAGTAGCTCCTGCATTCTTTAGACCAAATGCCATAACAAGATAACAGAAGACACCAAAGTCAGTTATAAAAGATACCTTAGGGATGTCATCTTTGTGCATCTTAATCTGATTATAGCCGCTGAATCCATCCATGAAGCTTAACATCTCATGTCCAGCTGTGGCATCTATCAGCATGTCAATCCTTGGAAGGGGGAAACAATCTTTTGGACATGCATCATTCAGGTCAGTGAAGTCTATGCACATCCTCCACTTCCCATTCGCTTTTTTGACCATCACAGGGTTTGCTAACCATTCGGGAAACTGAATCTCTTCAATGAAACCAGCTTCCAAAAGCTTATCCACTTCTTGCTTAATGGCCTCTTGCCTCTCCGGAGCAAAGTTTCTCTTCTTCTGCTTTATTGTCTTCCTCTTGGGGTCAACATTCAACTTATGAGTTATGAGTTGGGGGTCAATCCCTGGCATATCAGCTGCTGTCCAAGCGAACACGTCGCTATTCTTTTGTAAGAATTCTATCAACTTGCCCTTCAAGGGTTCTTTCAGAGATGCTCCAACATAAGTAACTTTTTCAGGATCATTCGGCTCTAGGGGTATGGGAATCAAATCCTCTGCTGGCTTCCCTCTATGTTCTTCATCGTCACGGACATCCATGTCTTCAATTGGAAGGACCTGCCCCCCGACTCCATCGGCCCTCAAGGCGGCTACATAGCAACTTCTTGCCATCTTCTGATCACCCTTTTGTTCTCCGACACCATTCCGTGTTGGAAACTTAATCTTCATATGATAGGAAGAGGCCACAGCCTTAAACGCATGTAATCCAGTCCTTCCAAGGATTGCGTTGTATGTTGAAGCTGCTTTAATCACCAAGAAATTCAGCATCTGAGTCGCCTCCTTAGGCTCCTGCCCAATAGTCATGGGCAACTGAATAGTCCCTTCAACGTTGGACTCCACTCCATTAAATCCGTATATAGGCATGTTTGCAGGGGTCAATTGAGAGTCGTTGTATCCCATCTTTACAAACGCATCATGAAACAAAATATCCACAGAAGCTCCATTGTCTATCAAGACTCGTTTTACTTCTGAATTTCCAATCACAGGAGTTATGACCAACGGGTCATCATGGGGGAACTTCACCCCTTCCAAGTCTGAATCATCGAAACCAATTACCATCTCGGTTTTAGCACGCTTCGGGGCCTCTCCCACAATGTGCATTACCTCCCTTGCGTATGCCTTTCGAGAGTTCCGAGTTGTACCGGCTGCTGTCGGGCCTCCCCAGATCATGTTGATAACTGGCCCTCGGGGCTGCGTGCTACGATCACGATCATTATCCCTTCTGTCATTGTTTCTCCTGTTATAATCCCCTCTTTGGGTTCCTTGATCTCCACCCTTTGTGAAATTGTTCAGCTTTCCTTTACGGATCAAGAATTCAATCTCGTCCTTCAACTGTCTGCAATCATCCGTGTCATGTCCTACATCTCGGTGGAACCTACAGTACTGATCCTTATTTCTCTTTGTGGGGTCTCCCCTGAGTGGCTTCGGCCATCGGAAGTCCTTATCCTTCTCAATTTCCAACAAGATTTGACTTCTAGGGGCGTTCAACCTTGCATAGTCAGAGAACCTTGGTCCTAAGTTCTTTTTTGGTGGCGAATCAGAGTCTTTGCTAGTTCGGGGATACTTGTCCCTAGCGTCGTACTCCTGCCCTTGCTTACGCTTTTTTGTATCATTGTTCCCCTGGCCATTGCCTAATGTGACTTCCTTCTTCGTGCTATCCTCGGCCTTGATGTATTTAGAAGCCCTTCGTTGGAGATCAGCCATATTCTCTGGGGGATGCTTTGCCAATGATCTCTTAAAGTATAGATCGGTGGTACCATGCTCCAAGGCTACCATTGCAACTTTATTGTCCAGATCAGTGATGTTCAGAGTCTCCTTGGTGAACCTCTTAAGATAGTCTCTCAGACTTTCGTTCTTCCCTTGTACTATATACATAAGAGATGCAGAGCTTTTCTCATGCGTTCTTCCGCTGATAAATTGACTAATGAAGGCAGCACTCAACTCCTTAAAGGAACCAATCGAGTTTGCAGGAAGCCGACTATACCATCTTTGAGCCATGCCTGACAAAGTTTGAGGGAAAGCCCTACACTTCAAAGCGTCGCTTGCAGGCTGCAACAGCAGTGCGTTTGAAAATGTTCTAACGTGGTTGGCAGGATCACCCATTCCATCATAAGCTTTGATTGTTGGCATCTTAAATTTCTTTGAAATACGAGCATTCATCACGTCCTCAGTGAACGGAGGTGTGGGATCATCAGGGTCCCCAAGTGGCATCAGATCCTTGGGGTTGCTCTTAGGAGTTTCCACCCTTGTAGTTTTTTCAGGCGGGATAGTAGTCCTTCTTTGCCTCCTTAGAGGCCTCTCCAGATCTATGAAGGGAATCGGTCCTGACGTGGGAGGTGGCAAAGTCTGTTTTGATCTGGCTTGCTCCCTGGCCATATCCTCCTTTAACTTTAAGATCTCGGCTTCATAAGCCTTAATCCTCTCAGCAGCTGTTGAAGTGAGTCCATCATGGATAGTTCGAGTTCTCCCCATAGGCTCTTTACTTGCACGTCGCCTCCTCGGAGCTTCATCACGCTCGTAATCATCGCCAGAAGATGATTCATCTGTATAAGGACCAGAAAAATCGCGATAATCTCGATCTCGAATATATAGGGCATGACCACTCGGTCCAGCTCCGTAATTGGACGTCCCATACATTGGATTGGTGCTTATGGGGAGATCCGTGGTGTGGATCTGAACCCCTCGTGTAGGGTTGTTGGGATCTACAATCAAGGAAGAAATCCCCGGGTTAGTCCCTGGAATTGTGTGGACGATCGGAGGTAGCGTACTCTCAACATGGGTAGTCGTCCCTAGGGGTTGAGAAACTTGATATGGAACGATAGTCCCGGTTGTTGGAGGTACTTGCTCAGATGTCGGTAGCACTTGTTCAGTAAGGGGCGGAGCAGAGCTAAGAGGTAGAGCCTCGGTAGTGATTGGCTCCGTAGTGCTTGGTGCAGTTCTTCGTGTTTGAACCATGGTTGATGTCTTCTTCCCACAGACGGCGCCAAATGTTGTGGAATAAAAACTAGGTTTAAATTATTGCGGCTAGGGTTTGTGTGTTTAAGGTTAGGGTTCGTGAGCTTCGTGCTTTAATGGCTGCTTCTGCGTTCGAGACTTAAACGGACCTCACAGAATGCCTACGTATCTCTGTAATTAGAGAATCAAGCCAATAAAACGTAGTTCTAGGTTGAAGGGTCTGACCCTTTATATAGGCTGAGAAGCCCTAAAATCGTAGTAGGGTTAGGTGACTTGGTGGGCAAGTCACAGACTAGAAGAAGGTTCTAGACTCCTTCCTTGTAGGAGTCCGTTTCCTTGTATGACTGTGTGGCTTGGAGGCTACTCTTTGTAAAGATAATGTTCTTATCTAACTTGTATCTCCCAGTTGTTAATTATCCCTAAATATTAATTACGAAATTAATATTATAATTGGAGTTTGGGCCCATCTGGTGGGCCCCACATTTGGACCATTCTAGGTCTAATTAATGTCACATTAAATGTGTCTTTAGGGCTTACTTTTAGCCCATATCAAGCTAAGACATATTATTTTTTCTATATTTTCTAACTAAAATCCTTCTTTTAATAGAAATATCACGGACAATATTAATTTCTCCATTTCTAAAAATATTACGTGAAATTACATTTAGTAAAATAAGATAATTAAATTATAATTACTCTAAACTAATTAATTACCTTTTTTACCTAGAACATGTTTCCTTTTTAATTTTCTCTAACTAAATCCTATCTTTTTCTAATCATATCACGGGCAATCTATTTAATAAAATAAAATAATAATTTTATAATTACCAATAATTAACCGATTACCTTTTTCAACTAAAACCTATCATCTTTTCTATATTTTATAACTAAAATCCCTCCATTTCTAGAAATATCACGGATAACATTTATATAATTATTATCAAATCATCTCATATAAAAATGTAAGTCTCCAAAATTCATGTTTTAAAAAATTAATTTAAATAAATGAAAATTTCATATAATATTAAAATAAAAAAAATCTGTGCATCGCACACGTTTTAAGCTATTGTTATTCCTAGATTACACACTTGTATAATTGTAGAAGGGGGGGGGGGGTTGAATACAATTCTTGATAATTATAATTTTTGATAAAAACCACAGAAATCTATAAGGAGATAATTGCTGAATGAGAAATGATTCACAAACACATAAAAAATCAGGTGGTTAAATGTACCACCTGAGACTTTTATTCGAAGAAAACTCTGTGATACAAATGTACACAGCTTCTATTTTTACAACTCTTTGCTTCTAAGGATATTCAAGAAACCCTAAGCAAATATGTCTGTTTTCTTAGTTTCTAAAGAGTTGCTACACTTGGTTATATATCCCAAGTTTACAAGTACTACAGGAATAAGATAATATTAATCTAATTCAAGTTGACTTGCTACTCCACTCCAAATCCACATGTAGCCGAAAGGTTGTCCTTGTGAACAGATATGTCCCCCGCACCTTTCTTGTATGTACTGTGTAAGTGGAATGTTTCTTTCTTCTGTGTTTCCAAAGTATGGCTGCCATACTGCTTTTTATACCTACTATCAACCCATGTGGTCTGTCAGTCAAACCTGTCCTTATCAACTGCTAATTCCCAGCTAGCATAGAAGAAAGTGTTAATGATTATCCGTTGATGTTGTACACAGTCATCCGTTGATGGTAGTTTGAGTTGTATCCGTTGATAGAATAAATTTGAGTTGTATCTGTTGATAGAGTCCTGTTCTCATCCGTTGATACATTTTCACTTAGACAGAATTACATAACATAGCTTATTTACAATTGGCTACCCTATTCTGCCTATCCATTGATGGTCAACATGACTCTGAATAGAAGAACTATCAACTGATAGCATAGAGGTACTGCAGAATGCTACAAAACCTCATCCGTTGATGAGCTACCTGTCAACGGATAGAGTTATAATGTCTCATCCGTTGACAGTTACAAAACTTGACTTATACAATTTTGATTGATTGTGAAGTTATCATCAAGTACAACATATTCCTAACAATCTCCCCCAATTTATACTTGATGGCAATAAAGCATAAATTTAGGATCTTGATGATAACAAAACATTCCTAAGAATATATATAGAACTATGCAAAAATTGTATTAAGCTACAAAAATTAAAATACAGCAAGTTTGAGAAATTTACAGAGAAGTGCTCCTCTAGACTGAGCATATTAATACTGTTTCTTCTCTCTGGTTGGCATCACCCTTGATTTTCCTTCTTTGGCAGAGTTGGACTCAATTTGCATTTGGAGTTGCCTATAGAAGGCATCTTCTTCAACAACTATTGGATTTAGCTTTTGTTGTAACCATCTCAGATATTGAGAACTAGCCTTTGATAGTTGGTCTTCTAACCTGAAGAATCTTCTGTTACCATCTTCATCCCTGAACTCCATCATCCAGAAGGGTTGAAGATGAATTTTCTGTCCATTGTATGGGATCTTCATCTTCCTTGGTAGTCTTGATGGTGAGTTCCATTATCTCCTTATCTGCTCTATTCTGTCCAGTATCTCCCCTTTTGCTATCCTGGAGAACCCTGTGTATCTCTTGATTGCAGAGAACACTTTGGTTAAGGTCAGATAGTTTTCTCCAAGAACCCTCTGTAGTGGCCATGTCCTTTCCTTTCCTCCCTTGTATACAAAGACCAATCTCTCAGGCAAATGTTTATATTTGTCAATTCCTCTTACTTCTGACAATTCATCCAGATACAGATTCATGCCAGAGTATTCTACAATATCTGCCTGATAGATAAAATCATCCTTGTTTTCCAAGATTGACTGCTTGACAATAGCAGGTACCCTAGCAACCTGAATTGGTTCCTTTGAAGGTTGCTTCCTTGGTATCCTTTTCTTCTGATTAGGCTTCTGTTGAGGCTTCAGCAAGAATGAAGGAACCTCAATGGAGTCAAGATTCATTGGTTCCTCTTTAGGGAGTATAAGGTCACCATGGAAGTTCACAGCTGGGTCGATTACTTGTGCAGAAAAGGGTTGTGATGAGCCAACAGTTTTTCTCCTTACAATTTCTGGAGAGACAGGCCTCCTTGCCTTTGATTTCACTCTCCTTTTAGTTTTGGATTTGGGGACTTCCTCAGGTTCCCTCATTTCATCCTCTACCTCATCCATTAACTCCTGAGCTAGTCTGGCTTGCTTCTCTTCTGAGTTTTCATATTTATTTTCTTTATTTGGATGAGCTTCCCTTAGAAGTTTGGAGGTTTCCTCTCTTTTTGCTTCAACAAATCTAGGATGGCTGTTGGATATATTTAACACTTTTCCATTCCTTATTATCACAGCCATCCAATCTCTTACACTCTTATTTGTCTTTTCCTTGAACTCTTTGATTGTATTTCCCATTAGCTTCTCATCATCATCCTTGGGAAATGGAAAGTCCAATTGAAGCTTGTTCTTCCCATTTGCCTTTGGTGGAGAGTAGGCCCTGGTTCTTATGTATGGTTCAAATTCTTTGACATAGGATGGTTCAGCATCATAGAATGTAGGAGCCACAATTTCTGGAGTGAGCACCTTCAGAATTGTAGTTGATGTTGTTGAGGCTGAGGACTGAGTAGAGAACAGAGTTGATACAATTGATTCATTGATCATCCTCTCTGTCCTCAGAATTCTTTCATTTGTCTCCTTGTTGATCTTTTCTAAGGCTTCTATTCTGGCTTGCCTTTCACCATCTAAGATTTCTGATATACTAACCTCAGGCAAATCCATTTTCTTCTTCTTCACAGGGGAAGCCTCTATAGAGTACTCTGTTGGATTGACGACTATAATTGGCTGTTGCTCCCCCTCACTCTGTGCTATCTTGCTACTGGATGCTGGAATAATTTGACTAGCTGCAACAACCTTTTTCTCCCCCTTTTTGTTAGCATCAAGGGTTGGAGATGAGGCTGCAAGTAGCTTTTCCAGTAGCTCAGTCTGTTTGGCTTGATTTGCAATTACTGTCTGCATTTGGGATTCCATACTATCCACTCTGGAGGAAAGATGCTGAACTGATTTGGCCAGACTATCTTCCTTCAATAACTTGCTAGTCAACACCTTCTGAGTGGTAGTAGGGGCTAGTGCCTCAATCTTGGCATCTAGTTCCACTTTCATTTCCCTTATTGCAGTTTGCACCTCCTCATGTTGGGTTTTTTGAATAACCATATGCATCTTGTGAAGTTTGAGGGAGGCCAATATTTGCTGAAGGACAGCCTTCCTCTGTGGATCTGCATTCTGGTGCTCAGCCATAGCAGATTGATATTGCTTCATAATCTCCACATTGAAGTCACCAACCACAGTGGTAGAAGAAAATAGCCATTCTGGAGTATCTTCTATATTGACTTCTTCATCACTTGAGGTGCTAGTACTGTCATTATTGCCAAACTCTTCACTGTCAGCATCTGAAGGCAGAGTTGTCAAAGCTTTCTTTGCTCTTTGTAGAGATTGAGAGGTGTGCACTAGGTGCATTGCCTCCTCTGCCTCCACATTGCCCTGTTGTGCCATGACTTGATAGGTAGAAACAGGATGAGTAAAGGTTTCAGGATCCAAAGAGATGTAGTCAATGATTGACTGATATTCTTGTTGAAATTCCATCTCCTTAGAAACTTCATTAACCTCCATTAACTCATTAGCAATGGCTGAATCTTCCTGCCTTATTGCTCCTGTAGTCCCTTCTCTCCTCTCTCTCTCTTTTCTTGCATCAGGGGCTCCCCCTGGCTCACACCTCTCACACCCTCACCTTCACCTACTAAGGTGGAACTCTCTTGCTCTCCTTTTGCCTGACCGGAAGAAATGGTCAGCCTCTAATTATTTTTCTCTCCTTTTGCCTGCTCACAAGGCAGCCTCTCACTCCCTTCCCTCATTCCTAAAAGTGTTTCAACTACTACAAACTCCTCCATAGTTGACATGGGAATGTCATATTTTGCAGTGGTAGAGAGAGTTGTCAACGGATAAAGTGTATCCGTTGATGTAGTAGTTATTGCTGTCAACGGATGATTAGTTGTAGACACATCCGTTGATGGAGAAACACTTGTCAACGGATGAAGGATATCCGTTGATGAAGGAAAAAGAGTATTCGTTGAAGTGAAAACCAACACTGAATCTGTGGTGATTGATTTTAAGGAAGAGGCCACAGATAGTGTTGTGAATTCAGGAATGGAAGATTGATGGCCCAACAAATCATCTAAAAGATGATGACCACCAATTGTTGAGTGGGGCTTTTCCAAGAATTTTAAAGATGGAGAATCAGGAATTGATGTAGATATCATATCCACATCCAGAGATGGAGTTGGTGATGGTGGATTAAAATGTGTATCGATTTGAAGGTTAAGATCAAGAGGCTGTGACTCCACATTTATTGAAGTCACATCAAACTGAATTTGAGAAGGTACAGTTTGCTGTACTATGTGTGCACCCTGTGATTCCCCAATGGTTTTGGATTTGACTCTTCTACCATAGGTTTTTGAGTGAGAGCTATCTGTGTCTCTTGCCCTTTTGTGGAGTGTTCCTCGAGTGGAACTAAAATCAATAGTCACACCCTGTTGAGATGATGTAACTAGAAGTTGGCTTGAAGGTTCATTAACAGTCTTTTGAGAGACTGAAATGTTGGTTGCACCTGCCTCACCTTCCTTATCCTTAGGGCTTCTTTGATGTTCACCCTGTCCCTCACTACCACCTTCACACTCCCCTCAAGAATTTTGGTAGTTTTTGCAACAGGTGCCTTTTGAGAGACACCTGAGGTTTGTCTTTTTGATTGTGGTTTTAGAACTTTGGATTTGGTCACTTTGGTAGGAGCCTGTTTGGTCACAGCCACAGACTCCATTGTGACACTAGAAGGCAAAGAAATTTGGGGGTTGGAGATAGGAGTTTCAGGGTTGGAAACAGTTACCTGAACAATTGGTAGATATAGCAATTGTACTTCTGCATTTAGGTTCATTCGAATCAAATCACTTAAGACTCTCTTCTCCTAAACAAAACAATTGAACTTGCTATCCGGGTTAGCAATGGATAGCTCATTCTCAGATACATGCAGTGCTAGGAGCATAAAAAATCTAGCAAAATAAATATTCTTGCTCCTAGTTTCCTTTCTACCTAATTTAGCTGCTATCTCATACATGACTAGTGAGCCAAAATTATAAAACTTATCATTCAAGAGCATACATAGCATAACTAGCATGGAATTGGTAACAGCATCAAAATTACTAATCTTGCCAGAAAAAGTTTTAATGAAGGCATCACACAAATAACTCCATTCTTTAACCATACCTTTCCTAACAATTTTCCCTAAGTTCTCAGTACTAAGGGTATAGTTTATGGAATTTAGCATGGTAAAAATTTCAGCATTACTGGGTATTTCCAGATAGTTATTCTCAGGCAATTTTAAACAAGCAGTTATCACATCAGAGTTAACTACATAGTTTTTACCCTTTAAAGAAAAAGCAAGTGTACCGTCTATGCCAATGTACTCAGCAGAAGCCCACACCTCTTCAATTACCTCGTGGATTAGAGGAGTGGTGGCAGTCATAGCATATGACAGTTTGCATTTCTTCACGAAATTCATCATGATGTGATATGCTTCTGGAGTGTTCACTGTATCAACAAAGGCTGCGAAATTGTTCTTCTCATAGGTAAACCTAGTGGAAGACATCATCTTGACAATAGGCGCCATTGAAGTGTTTGAACTTTTGTTGCAGAGAGAGTTTTAGTGAAGAAGATGCAGTTAACTTCTGAGATTTTTGAAAATGAATAAAAGTGAGATGTGAGAGCACAAAACAACCTTTTATATTTTTTCAAGAATTAAAAATGAAATAATTAAAAGTAATTACTCCATTGGACAAAAGTAACTGTCAGATAATAAATGAAAAGAAAAGAAGTACAGCCGTGACTAAATATACACGTTTACCAACGGCTACATAAAAAAATATGTATATCAACGGATAAAGAATGGACGATTGAGAAAACAGTTTATCCATCGATGACGTGGACAACCTGTTATCCGTTGACATACGAAAATCTAGTAATGTGTTTATAATACCAACGGATAAAAGGATATCCGTTGATAAGCAAATTTTGCCTTAGACAAAATTTCTGTTAAAAATTTTCTGAGAGTTTTTAATTCTCAAATAAATCAAAACACATTTCTAGCTGCAATACAGTATGATTAGATATCACTAGGAATTACGAAAAATTAAGCATACCTAGTTCACCTACCAACCTTGTGAATGAAGATTCATCAAGAGGCTTGGTGAAGATATCTGCAAGCTGCATTTCACTTGGCACAAAGTGCATTTCTACTGTACCATTCATCACATGCTCGCTAATGAAGTGGTATTTGATGTCAATATGCTTGGTTCTCGAATGTTGCACTGGATTCTCTGTGATGGCAATAACACTAGTGTTGTCACAGAAAATTGGAATCTTCTCAATTTTTAGACCATAGTCAACAAGTTGATTTTTCATCCAAAGAATTTGTGCACAACAACTTCCATCAGCAATGTACTCAGCTTCAGCTGTAGAAGTGGAGACTGAGTTCTGTTTCTTACTGAACTATGACACAAGCCTGTTCCCTAGAAATTGACAGGAGCCTGTAGTACTTTCCCTATCAATTCTGCAACCTGCATAGTCTGCATCTGAATAACCAATTAGATCAAAGCCAGAATCTCTTGGGTACCAAATGCCAAGGTTTGTTGTTCCCTTGAGATACCTGAAAATTCTCTTAATAGCAATCAAGTGAGACTCTCTAGGGTCAGCTTGAAATCTAGCACAAAGACAAGTGGAAAACATTATATCAGGTCTACTATCATATAGAAGTGAGCCTACAATGCCTCTATAGCTTGAGATGTCCACAAATTTTTCCTTAGTATTCAACTCAAGCTTAGTTGCAGTGGCCATAGGTGTTTTTGCAGAGGCACAATCCATTAAGTCAAATTTCTTTAAAATATCATAAATATATTTTGTTTGACTTATGAAAATTCCCTCATTAACTTGCTTTACTTGTAAACCAAGAAAGTAAGTTAATTCACCCATCATGCTCATTTCATACCTACTTTGCATAAGTTTGGCAAACCTTTTGCAACGCTTCTCATCTGTAGACCCAAAAATAATATCATCTAGATAGATTTGAACAAGTATTGAAGAACCATTGACATTTCTATGAAATAAGGTTTTATCTACTGTACCTCTAGTGAAGTGATTCTCAAAAAGAAATTGAGATAAAGTGTCATACCAAGCTCTTGGTGCTTGCTTCAAACCATAAAGTGCTTTCAAGAGAAGATATACATATTCTGGAAATTCTGGATCTTCAAAGCCAGGAGGTTGATGGACATATACCTCTTCTTCCATTTCCTCATTTAGAAAGGCACTTTTGAAATCCATCTGATAGACTTTGAAATTGGCATGTGCTGCATAGGCTAGGAAAATTCTAATTGCCTCAAGTCTTGCCACTGGAGCAAAAGTTTCATCAAAATCTATCCCTTCTTCTTGAGAATAGCCCTTTGCCACTAATCTAGCTTTATTCCTCACAATTATGCCATTTTCATCAGTCTTATTCTTGAGAACCCATTTGGTACATATGACACCTCTATCATCAGGTTTGGGCACAAGCTTCCATACTTTATTTCTCTCAAATTGGTTTAGTTCTTCTTGCATTGCTAAGACCCAATCTGGATCTAGAAGGGCATCTTCCACTTTCTTAGGTTCCTCTTGAGATAGGAAACTACTGTATAGACATTCTTCTTGTGTGGCCCTCCTAGTTTGGACTCTTGAGTTTGAGTCACCAATGATTAACTCAAAAGGATAATCTCTGGTCCATTTTCTTGAAGGTGGAAGGTTTGATCTAGATGAGGTTGCTTCATCTAAGTGAGCATGATCTTGTTGATTGGTCATTGAGTTTTGACTTTGAGAAACTCCCCCTGAGTTTGTTGTCCTTTCGGAATTATGAAGTTGACTGTCAACGGATGCATCATTTTGTCTATCAACGGATGCTCCATTTTGCCTGTCGACAGATGCATGAGAATGCCTGTCAACGGATGCATCTGATGCTCTAGTATGATTGTCAACGGATGCTTTATTTCCAGTGTTAGCATCACTTCTAGTTGGACCAACAACTCTAGGTGAATTTCCATGGCCATGATCTTCATTTTCCTCATCATCATCAATGTACATTCTTCCTTCTACCTCATTTTCAAATCTCAACTTTTCATGGAAGCCTTCATCATTTAGACCTAGAATCTTTTGATCATCAAACACAACATGTACAGATTCCATAACAATGTTGGTTCTTAGATTGTAGACTCTATAGGCTTTCCCTGCTGCATATCCAACAAAGATAGCTTCATCTACCTTTGCTTCAAATTTGCCCAAGTTATCTCCATGATTTCTTAGCACAAAACACTTACATCCAAAAACATGAAGAAAAGCTAACATTGGTTTCTTGTTGGTGAATAACTGATAAGGGGTCATTCTTCTAGCTTGATTGATCAAGGAAATATTCTGAGTGAAACAGGCAGTGTTGATAGCTTCAGCCCAGAAATATGTTGGCAATCTTGATTCACTTAGCATTGTTCTAGCTGCTTCAATGAGAGTTCGGTTTTTCCTTTCAACAACCCCATTTTGTTGAGGTGTTCTAGCAATAGAAAACTCATGGACAATTCCATTCTCTTCACAGAAAATCTTCATTGTGAAATTTTTGAATTCAGTACCATTGTCACTCCTGATTCTTTGTACTTTTACTTCAGAACCATTGTTTACTAGTCTGAGATGATTGATGATGATTTCACTTGCACAATCTTTGGAGTGCAGAAAGAAGGTCCATGTAAACTTAGAAAAATCATCTACAATCACCAGACAGTATTTCTTCTTTGAAATGGACATGACATTTACTGGACCAAATAAGTCCATATGCAGCAATTGAAGGGGCTTAATAATGGATGACTCTGTCTTGCTCTTGAAGGATGATTTCTTTTGCTTCCCTAATTGGCAGGCATCACACAATCCATCCTTAATGAACTCCAATTGAGGGATTCCTCTAGCAAGATCCTTTCTTACCAAATCATTCATAACTTTAAAATTCAAATGTGATAGCTTTTTATGCCATAGCAAACTCTCATCCTTGCTTGCTTTGCTGAAGAGACAAGTAATGGATTCTGAGCATACTGAGTTGAAGTCAGCTATGTAAACATTTCCTTTTCTAAAGCCTGTCAAAACCACATTGTTGTTTTCCTTGGCATAAACAACACAGGCTTCTTTAGTGAACTTTACTTCATAGTCTTTGTCACAAATCTGACTGACACTCAGTAAATTGTGCTTCAAACCTTCAACTAAAGCTACTTCTTCAATGATGACATTGTCCTTTGTAATCAAGCCATATCCCTTAGTATATCCTTTGCTGTCATCTCCAAAGGTAATTCTAGGGCCAGCTGCCTCCTTGAACTCTCTGAGCAGGGTTGAATCTCCTGTCATATGCCTAGAACATCCACTGTCTAGGTACCATAGATTCCTTTTATTTCCCTGCACACATTCCAAAATACAAATCAAGTTGATTTTGGTACCCAAGTTTCCTTGGGTCCTTTCTTGTTAGCCTTTGGTTTTACACTCTTAGCAATCTTCACTTTGGGTGTAGATGCTTGAGTGATAGGTTTTGACAGATGCTCATTTGCATAAATATTTGATGCATGCATTTTTGGAAAATTGGCATACATATTATCCATGCTAGGAATGCTCCATGACATTTGTGGCATATTCACAGATTGAAAATAAGGATTAGACACATATGGCATGTTCACATATGGATTTGAAAAACTAGCATTCTGATACAAACCAGGCATAACAGGCATTGCAGGCATACTTGGCATAGATTGAGGTACATGAACAGGAGTCCTTTTAACAGACTTGCAATTAGAAGATAGGTGATTGACACTATTGCAATTACCACAAGTTTTCCTAGGAGCAAACTTGTCAGGAGAATAATTGTTTTTCTTGTTAATGCCTATCTTACCATTTCTGTTCTTTTTCTTTTTACCCTCAGTCTCTACCTTTTCATTAACTAATTTACCAACAGCCTTTTTGTTAAGTAAATCACCTGCCTTAGCCTTCTCACTAGATTTGGCTTGGCTACTTTCACCAGAAACAAAGTTCTTGGCTACTGGACCATACTGATTATTCAGTTTCTTGAGTTCCTTCTTACTACAGACTTTTTGTTAGTCGACGGATACCTCTCATCCGTTGATGGTTCATCTGTCAACGGATGATCACTATCCGTTGATTCACAAATAGTCTCTAGATCCTCAAGGCAAGGTTCTAGCTCCTTTTTCTTTTGAGTCCAGGTATCCCTTACAAATGATTCTATTCCCTGGACTTCTATTATGTTTTGAGAAATATTCCTACAACTTTGAAATTTAGCAATTATCCCTTGTTCTTTTTCAAGTTGGTTTCTTAAAATCAGTTCTCTTTTTAACACAGCCTCAAGTTCACTTTTAGCATCATTGCAATCAACTCTCATTTTCTCAAATTCTAGAAATTGAGTTTCTAGAGCAGCATTTCTATCATTTAAAAATAGATTAGTCTCTTTAATCCTATTGTTCTCTTTAGTAAGTGATTTAAGAGTAACACTCAAGTGATATAGTTCAGTAGACATATCATCTATAACACTATTGCATTCCTCTTTGGTGAGCTCAGAGAGATTAGTAGAAAATACCTGATTGCTAGCTGAACTTGCTTCCTGCTCAGAATCAGCCATCAATGCAAGGTTGACAAACTCAGCATCATCATCAGAATGATTTCCATCAGCAGCCCAGTCATACTCTTGGGTCATGAATGCCTTTCCTTTCTGTCTGAGAAGATCAAAATATTTCTTCTTGTAGTCAACAGTTTCAGTTGGCTTTCCCTTGTTCTCAGATCTAGGCTTCTTGCATTCACTTATCATGTAACCAGCAATTTCACAATTGTAGCATTTAATTTTGGATTTATCCACATAGTTGCTTGTGGAAAAATCCTTGTTAAATGGCTTAGCCACCCCAGAGTTTTTTTTATGAATTTTAGCTTAGAGAATCTCCTAGATAAAAAGGCTAAATGCTCATCTATCTCATCCAATTCATCCTGCTGAAGGACACTCATTTCTTCAGACACTTTTTCCTTGCTTTTGCTTGATTCTGCTCTACCTTCACAAACCTCCCTGTTTGGTGTAGATTTAGCAACTTCAGTCCTCTTCTCCTCCTTCTGCTCCAAGTTGGCAACAAGTGCAACTGACCCACTTTTCTTTTGGGCCTTCTCAATTTCTTCATCCTGCTCCATTTCTAGTTCATATGTCTTTAAAGTTCCATAGAGCCTTTCAAGAGTAAATGACTTGTACTCTTGAGTGTTTCTTAGAGAAACAGTCATTGGCTTCCACTCTTTGGGCAGTGATCTCAGAAATTTGAGATTAGAATCTTTCACTTGGTAGATTCTTCCATACAGTTTCAAGCCATTCAGTAGCTTTTGAAATCTACTAAATGTGTCATTCAATGTCTCTCCATTCTTGAAATGGAAGTGCTCATACTGTTGGATCAGTAGTTGCATCTTGTTTTCCCTTACCTGTTATGTACCTTCACAAAGGGTTTGAACAATGTCCCATACTTCCTTGGAGGTAGTACAGTTGATAACATTGTCAACCATGTCTGTTTCTAAGCCATTAACAGAATATTCATGGTCTTTTTATCTTTGTGGACCTCTGTAACGTCCTCAATACTCCACTCAGAAACAGGTTTGGGAATGTAAGTGTCTGGTGCATCTGCAGCAAGGCCAACTCTTGAAGCAGTCTTCATTGGAACATGAGGACCCTTCTCAATGCAATCTACAAAACCTTCATCAATAGACATGAGATGTAGATGCATTTTTACTTTCCAGTGAAAGTAATTTTCTCTATCAAGAACTGGTATCTTTACTCCATAATCCTTCTTAGACATGTTGGAAGTGTGTTGATCTTTAAACTTCAAATATGTTAGAAGCTTGCTCTGATACCAATTGTTATTCACAGAAATCTATAAGGAAATAATTGTCGAATGAGAAATGATTCACAAACACCTAAAAAATCAGGTGGTTAAATGTACCACCTGAGACTTTTATTCGAAGAAAACTCTGTGATACAAATGTACACAGCTTCTGTTTTTACAACTCTTTGCTTCTAAGGATATTCAAGAAATCCTAAGCAAATATGTCTGTTTTCCTAGTTTCTAAAGAGTTGCTACACTTGGTTATATATCCCAAGTTTACAAGTACTACAGGAATAAGATAATATTAATCTAATTCAAGTTGACTTGCTACTCCACTCCAAATCCACATGTAGCCGAAAGGTTGTCCTTGTGAACAGATATGTCCCATGCACCTTTCTTGTATGTACTGTGTAAGTGGAATGCTTCTTTCTTCTGTGTTTCCAAAGTATGGCTGCCATACTGCTTTTTATACCTACTATCAACCCATGTGGTCTGTCAGTCAAACCTGTCCTTATCAACTGCTAATTCCCAGCGCATAGAAGAAAGTGTTAATGATTATCCGTTGATGTTGTACACAGTCATCCGTTGATGGTAGTTTGAGTTGTATCCGTTGATAGAATAAATTTGAGTTGTATCTGTTGATAGAGTCCTGTTTTCATCCGTTGATACATTTTCACTTAGACAGAATTACATAGCATAGCTTATTTACAATTGGCTACCCTATTCTGCCTATCCATTGATGGTCAACATGACTCTGAATAGAAGCACTATCAACTGATAGCATAGAGGTACTGCAGAATGCTTCAAAACCTCATCCGTTGATGAGCTACCTGTCAACGGATAGAGTTATAATGTCTCATCCGTTGACAATTACAAAACTTGACTTATACAATTTTGATTGATTGTGATGTTATCATCAAGTACAACATATTCCTAACAGCTATTATAATAGAAATCCGTATAAAACGAATAATGATCGTTTGATTTTTAGTAAAAAAATAAAAATCGTTAGATCTAAAGAGTAGATATATTATATGATTAAATTATTTTACTAAAATTTCAAGGTTCGAATTCCGTCAACGACATGTTTATTTTAAAATTTTATAAAATAAGTTTTAAACCATGCATATCATTAATTAAAATTATATTAAATTAGTTAATTAAAATGAAAATAAATTATTGAAAATATTGATTGTGTAAAATTATAGTTGTAAAATAAAATTAAATTTATTACATAATAAAAGAAATCCGTGAATCGCATGGGTTATTAGCTAGTATTAAATAAAATTCATAACATAATAAAAGAAACCCGTGCATCGCACGGGCATTAAAAGTTTATCGGTTTGGTTTTCGGCACGGACATCCTAATTATTAAAATAAATAAAAAATAAGATATTTAATGATTATTAGCCGATTGCTTTTTTTATTAGAAGACACTTTCTTTTAATTGATGATATTACCTTTTTTAAACACTAAAATACTGTATCTTCCGATCAATAATATTTCTAATCTAATTAAAATACGTCAACTTTTAATTTAAAACATAATCTTGCAATAATTAATATATAAATATCACAGCAAATCTTCTCATCACTAACAAATAATAGAAATCTGTATACAACGAATAATGATCGTTAATTTTTAGTAAAAAAATCAGAATAGTTAGATCTAATGATTAGATATATTATATGTTTCAATTAATTTACTAAATTTTCAAGGTTCGAATTCCATCAACGACATATTTATTTTAAAATTTTATAGTATAAGTTTTAAAATATGCATATCATTAATTAAATTTAAATTAAAATGAATGAATGAAAATATTGATTATATAAAAATATGATTGTAACATAAAATGAAATTTATTACATATCAAAAGAAATCCGTACATCGCACGGATCATAAACTAGTTTTATAAATAATTAAAAAAAACAATAGTTAAAATGATGAACACCAACATGTGTGATAATTTATAAGATACTTTTAATTATAAGATACTTTTAAGAGTCGTGTAAAATTTGGATCGATCAATACATTCGTGAACGGTTTGATGTTTGATTTTAAAAATGTTCGATTCGAATTCGATTCAATTCATAAATGAATTAATTTTGAATACGAGTTTATAGATCGATTAATGAATGATCCAGATTTGATCACAATGCAATTTGGATCGACAATTCGTGAACAAATTCGATTAATGTATTCACAAACAAGTTTATTGATAAATTCTTTAATAAATTGTATATTTATGAATAATTCTTGAACAAATTTAATAATTTAAATCGTAAACACGTTTGATAGTTAATATATATTCCTTATTTTTGTGAGCATAGATTTGTGAACAAGCTCATTAGTAAAGTTTTCATAAGCACAAGCTTGTGAGTTATGTAATCTTTTTAGTTATATTAGCGAACTGTTCTTGAACAACAGAGTATTCTTAATAAATCAAATTCACACATTTTTTTAGCTGAATTTAAAATTGAGTTCGAATTCGTGTTTGATAATTTGTTAATAAATGATACAAGAGTTCGGCTCATCTCGACTCATTTATATCCCCATATAAAATCCAATTATAATAAAATTAGAATTAATATTTAACAATTAATTGAATCATCAATTTTGAGGATCTAAGAGTAACTCCAATAGATTAGCTATATAGGATTCTAAACAAAAATTTAAGGAATGTTGTAGAATATAGTACTCTTAAGAGCAACTTCAAAAGCTTATTAGTAAATTTTTTAAAAATATTAGAAACAATAGATCTTATAATAATTTTGTTAGTCACAGAGGCATGCCTGTTTACATCTAATAACAAGCCTTTTGTAATGCTTTGCATTACTTACATGACCCCTTAACTGGGGAACCCTCTAGTTGTAGAGTTTCTACTTGCTTTTAGTACTTGTAATAGGCACCAAATTTCTAGCTGTGTATTTGTATAAATTAAGTAATGAAATAATGCTTGGAAGAAGATACAGAGATCACGCCTCAAGTTTGGAGAACAAGGCTGAAGAAATAAACATAGTTGGAATTTGAAGATTGAAAATTTGTCTAAGAGCTAATTCGAGAAGTGAATCTGTCTATTCGAGATGTCAAAGGTTTCGAGAAGTGTAAGAACCCGAATTTTCGGTAGAATTAAAACTTTTTATATATTGATGAAAGAATGAACAGTGACTCCGACTACAAGGTATTAACAATGAATGTGAATGGGTATAGATTTAAATGATTATATGTCATGAAGAATGCAATGGGTTGACAACCTAGATTAGAATAATCTATCTCCTAAGAAATAAGTTATGGCACTCCAAAGAGAAAGGAGATATTCTTGTGTCATCCAAATCAATATCTGTTGTTAGTCCAGTGGTTCCGTAAAAGGGTTAAGGAATGCTCGAAAGAGAACAAGAACATTTTTATAAATATAAGGAATAAAGATGGAATAAAGAATGAATAGTGTTTTTGGTGGAAATAAGAATATTATTAGACGACGCTATATAGAAGTATTCAGAACGGATTTCTGAGTTCGTATTCATGATCCAGGGGCGAGATAAGTGTATGTAAACGATATCGGATTCAGAAAATTAGCACTTTTATTTTCTCCGAGATTTCCCTGGACACAGAAAGACTTAAGGATTTATTAAAAAGGATTTAAGGAATTTAAATTCGAGAATTATTAAGAAAGATGGAGAATAGTATTATAAATATTAAGAAGGTTTCCGGTAAAACCTTAACTAGAAATCCTTAGATATTCCTCCGAACGATCAATGAAATTGAGTAATAAACGGACAAAAGAGCAAGCAGGAAAGCAAGATGCATGCATGTGATAGTAGGAAATATCTAGTAACTAAGTAGTTACAAGAGTAACTAGCAAGATTAGAAAGTCAACTAGTACTTAGCATCACTTTATCATCTTACCACAACAAATCAACACATGTCTCTCCAAATTACATCATCCATTGCATCACACCTTTATTAAAGCCACTTTATACAAGATATTATCACAATAATTCATATTGGATGAGAACAAACCAAAGCAACCAAGCAAACAACTCCATTTCTCTCATTTTCTCTAAACTGCCCAGCTTGAACACCCATGAAAGAAAAATTCATATCTCCATTTCCATCTATGATAAATTCACCAAATTTGAACCAACACCTCTCCACTCCATGGGAAATATTCTCTCCAAATTTCATAGCAATCAAAGTAGTATAGCCTAGGTAAATCACCTCCCCAAGTTGAAGAAGCAAACTGTCCAGATTGTTGAAAGTTTCTGTGATGCTTTTCAAACGGCCATATCTCCTTCATTACTCAATGGAATTTGGTTTTCTTTAGCTTGTTTTAAATCTGGTTAGATTCTCTACAACTCTCCTTTAGAAGCCTCATCCAGAAAACTTCGGTAAGGCCCTCGTTTTTCATGATCTTTCAACTGGGTTATAGCAGATCCAAAAATCACTAACTATGTTCTTGATGATTCTTGCTAGTTTAAGGTTGTAAAGAGTTCTAAGGACTAGATCAAGGCTTAGTAAGGCTCTAGCACTCACCAAGGAAGGTATATCTCATCAAAACCCTAGCTCTTACTTTAAGTTTATTGATGATCTTGATGGTTGTTAGCATGGTTAGGATGTTAGTATGATTATAAGCATGATTAAGTAGTGATTATTTGATTTAAGATATATGATGATCATGTTGGTAAAGTAGATGATTTTGGACAGTTGGGGATGAATAATATGTGTAGAAGTTGTATGGATGCCCGGTGTGGCTTGGTATTGATGTTACGATTTTTGGAACGTTCGATTTTTAGCCATCATAATGCCGAAATTTTGTAAAACCTTGGAAACCGTACATCAAAGTAGCTATAAATCACTGTACAGCTTCATGTTCTGCCATGATAGGATAGATTATGTTATAAGCTTCGTTTTGATATAAAGATCGTATGAAATGGACTTACGGTTTAGGAGTTATGGTTAAATTCGTAAAAGTGGTTCGAAACCGTAAAAGAAAGTTCGTAACTGAAATTGGACCTTCGAAAAATGAGTTATGCAGTGACGAATCATGGTAATTAAATATTAGAGATAAAAAGGAAGGTGTGAGAGGAAACCTCATGTGAAATGGATCTTTTTCCGAATTTATAAAAATGTTCGAATCAAGGTTAAACGCGAACGAACCCCTTAAAAGTATGACTTTGGTTATAACTTAGAAAATGGGTGATAAAACTCGAGGTATAATCTTGATTTGTAAACTACCGACCTTAGAATTTATACGACGTAAGTATATACCAAGTGTAAGTATGACGACGTACCTTAGTAGCGAACGAATGACGGGTCATAGCGATAATAAAGAGAGTTGCACTAAAGGGTGTTTAACGAGATAACTTGACCACGTGTTTCGACTTAAGTAAAGTTTATACTTAGTCTTTTAAAAAGTGTTAAGTGATTGACCTCGGTTATTGTGACTATTTATAGATCACCGGATTGACACGAGGCACACTACCCCTACAGGATTGCCAGGCAAGTCTTCAAAACTTTGAAGCTATTGTTGTGATAATATATATATGATTCTGTTTACATATGCCATAGCATGCATACTTGTTTTCAAAGTATATTGGATTACTTGTTCCCTGAATTAATATTGGCCTATAGACTAGATATGAATTATCAGTTATAAGCCGGATTGTTGTGTTAAAACTCTTAGTGAAGGGCGTATGATATTCATTCTTTAAATATAGACCGGGAGTCGGTATTTTGAGATATAGAGATAGTCGTGGAAACCCGGAAGGATTCCAGCGACAGATTAGTATTCATTTTGAGGATTGTTATTTATGAACATTATTTATATTTCCATAAAGTATTAATTACTTGGAAATTATTCGAGGAATGTTATTTGAACATTATCTCAATCGAGAAATACTATATGAATATTATTTTGAATATTCATTCGAGTTTATTTATTTACTGAATATTATTTTAACATTCATTTGAGCTTAAATTATTTAAATGAATATTAGTTTCGAATATTCATTTAGAGTTTGGTCATTTAATGAATAATTACTTTGATATTCATTGAAATTTTTATTTATTAAATGGATATTAAATTCCAAATATTCATTTAAGATTTTATGTACTTGATGAATATTATTTTTTTTAATATTCATTTAAAGTTCTATTTACTTAGGGAATATTCTTTCGAATATTCCTTTACAGTTTTGATTACTAAAAGAATATTATTTGGATATTCATTTAGAATATTATTTTTAAATATTCATTTAAGGTTGGATTTATTTAGGGAATATTATTTAAATATTTATTTGAGTTATTTATTTAATGAAGATCATCTTGAATATTCATTGAGGATTTATTTATTTAATGAACATTATTTTGAATATTCATTTAAGAAGAGAATTACTTAGTAAATAATTCTATATATTCATTGGAGGATTACTTACGAGCAATATTATGATGTAATAATATTCCGTAATTATTATTGATTTAACAAATATTCTTGGAATATTTATTTAATTCTTTTATATTCTTTTTTTAAAATGATTTATATTATTCAAAGATTATCTTTCCCCTTCAGATATTACGTAAAGTATTTCGGAGTCTTTTATGACTATTTTATCAAGGGGAGGTCCCCAAAACTCTATTTTATTTAAATCTATCTTATAAGAAGATTAAAATACTCGCTCAAACTTCCAGAATCATATAAGGGGACCTCACTTGAGAGCTGTTATTTATTTGACTGCCCCGTCATATACTTGTTAAACTATTTTGTCACTCACATCTTGATTCGTTCAAACATCGATATGAGTCTTTTGGTTACCTCCTCAACGCTCGAGGGGTAAGATTGATGGAACAAGTTTATATCCATTAACAAGCATCAGCTTGGGAAATATTTGTGAATTTTCCTTTCCAACTAGATACGACTACTTTGTGGAGTCTTATCAACAAGTATTATACTTGGGGAAAGGGGGACAAACTTTATGTTTCAGAGTTATGGATGTCAATTGAACTAGGAGACGCGTAAGTGTTCGAGTGGCGCCGACCCAGCAATAGCCCAACCGTTGGCTTAGGAGTTCCAAAGGGCGGTAGACAAGTAAATCCGTCGGAGCTACCTTCTACATGTAGAGAACGACTGATGAGATGCATGACATATGACTGATCATCGTAAACGTTAGGGCATCTGGCGCGGAAATTCTCCCGTATTAGTTCATCTTTCAATATTGGAAATTTTCTGCAACACTATCTGTGTTGGCAGGGTTGAAACATGCTTAAAACTGGAATTGCAATATTTTCCTACAAGTTCCTCTTTCATGAAAATGATGCTATCTTGCTTATCTTTGGCATAGCAGATATTTCTACAGAGAATATGATTTGAGTTACTTGGTAACTTCATCTTTTACATTATACTGGCACAATCTTCGTAAATGCATGGCATATGATTTCAAAGATATTTCAGAACTGTTATATATTATTGTTCAGTTACATAATATCTTTGGTGGGCTATTGCTCACCCTTGATTTATTTATTACTCCCTCTGTCCCATCAGATTCTATACAGTTTTTTTCACTGCTTGGCACGCATTTTAAAACTCCTATAAAGTATAGTTCCATAACTTATTTTTAAAATTTCCTTTTTTTGTATAAAAATATAACATACCTATTTTTATACAAAAAATAGAAAATCGGAAAAATAAGTTATGGAACTATCCTTAAAATGCACCTTAAAATGCGTGCCACACCCCCGTCCCCCAATGTATACTATCTGCTGGGACGGAGGGAGTATATCACAACAACAGTTAAGTCAGATGGCCGCACAAGGTGCACTTGGTACGAGCAGGTGATAGCCGCTAGAGGATTAAACGTTGAGGTCCTAGCTACCATTGATGAGGAGAAGCTATTGGTAGGCTAGTTGTTAGATTTTGGATATCAAAGGTATTTATTATATGACATACACAAATGGATGGCAAAGAGTATGTAAAGATTATATTATAATTCTTTGGGTAGTAAGAACTCAAACTTGTGATTAATAATATTGATGGTTACTCTGATTTCATCTCTGGGACTATAACGGGTGTGTTTTATGTTGTTGTTTTGGGTCACAAGGTTGTAATTTAAATTATGTTGGTTTTGTGGATGGATATTGAGACCATAACGACCAGATCCCTGACCCCGGATCTGGGGGTGTTACAGAAATGGTATAAGAGAATTACGTTATAAATCCCAGAGATGATGCGACGTTAAAACAATAAATTCACTATGATAATAAGAACTCTTTCCAAGTTCATAGTCGGACTACTTAATGTAGTATTGACATATAAAACCCTTATGGGAACTATTAAGTATCATGATAGTAACTTAAGCTCGTTCTCGTACCGACTAGTAAGGCGACAGACCTTGAGGCATACGAGCAACAGCGCGATGATGCTTGATTATATGCTGACGATCGAATGGTGGATTCAATAGAGTACCCTACAGAGAACCAGAAGGAGGTTTCAGCTAAAGAAGAGAATCCTGTAATTAGGAATAAGGAATTTACCCTTGAGGGAATAAGGGCTGCAGCCAGAGAGACTGTAAGAGATAAGGTATAGTGCTCAGAGAAGTGAGCGTAAAGAACTGAGATATTATTAAGAGAACTAAAGATGTGTATTGAATTCATAACCGGACTACCGGAAGTAGTACCAGCAAGTAAGACGGACTGGAAGAATAACTTGAGATCTTGTATGGGGATAGATAAGAATCCTTAGAGACTTTCAGATTAACGAGAAAAGAGTTAGAATGATGAATGATTATCAAAGACATCGATGTAGAACGGAGAGCAGAGTCTCCAGGAGCAGTTGAGATGAAGGCGGCAAGTGCCATATCATTGGATAAAAGGATTAGTGTAAATATTGTCAATAGTAATTCGCCCTGAGAAGGCAGATTTCATAAGCTATAATTATGAAGCCAAATTGAGATTGATGAGGTGGTTTTATTCAGGGAAATGTTCATTTTAGGAATAGAGCAGCTTAGAAAGTAAAGACATTGGGAAGAGATGGCATGATTGGATAAAGTATGTAAGGAAAGCCGTAAGCGAGATGATGATCTCATAATCTACAAAAGGAAGAGGCCAATAAGTCTATGATAAACCCATAATAAGACTATTGTCAGGGACTAAGTATAGGTTTATTTCAATGCAGTGAAATAATGAACCAGAAACATTAGATGCATGTGATTCAGAAGAATATTAAATTCTTTCTTTTCCTTGAATGGATTATAGTAGTTACGCTAAGTTTATTCCGACACTGAATCGCAAATGGATATAGTAATACGATCAGTGGTTAAAATATAATGGAGAATGTTTTAAGGATAAAACCTAAAGGAACAAGTGTCTGCCAAATTCTCGAGGTATGAATTTTGGCAAGATGAAGTTCAGCTATTAGGACATGCGACCAATGGTGAGTAGCATTGGTTGACCCCGCCGAGTTAAAGGCAGCTTCGAATAGAGAAAGACCAACCACACCAACAAAGGTGAGAAATTCATAAGGTTCACAAGGTATTACCAAAGATTTGTTCAGGACTTTACAAAGATTGTGGTCCCGTAACCCGACTTATTTGTAACACTAAGGAGTTGAATGGAAAAAAAAATGTGAGAAAATCTTCCTAGAGCTAAAGACAAAATTGGCAATGACCCCGCATTGGCGTTGCCTAGTGGAAAAAGGAGATCTTGTGATTGCAGTGATGCATCTCATACAGGTTTAGGTGCTGTGCTTGTGCAACACGGCAGGGTAATTGCGGATGTATTCGGACAACACGGTTCACCAGATTCGGAAGGCCCTGGTAGTGCCAGTTTTGTGGAACGACTAACTTCGAAGGTAGTGTTCCTTCTGAGACTAGATTTTAGGTAGACTAGTATTCGGTAGTATCGACTATTAGGACGAACATGTACCGGGAAGATGTGGTATGTTTCAGTTTGGAAACTTTGATTTCCCTTCTAGGGGAGGTACATATATTTGGTTTCTTTCCAATAGTTAAACTCCCAACTTTATGTCAATCATTTCGTTATTATAACCATTTATGGTTCCACCCGCTTGGATGTTCCTAGAAATATTCTTCGGTTATCGAAATGGATCTTCTTAATGTTACCAGTGGGTGGATAGATTGACTAAAATTTCCCTAATCCTGGAAAGGAATTTGACAAATTTTAGCAAACCTTGTCTTTCTGATTATCGGAATACGTCACTAAAGAGAGTGTAAACTGGAGCGAACCCTATGGATTGGGTAAGGTAGCCGCTATACAGGTTGGTAGACAGACCCCGATTATTACAGTTAAATGTAGGGATAAAATTATGAAGTTGAGATTTGACGGAAAAAGGGAAATGTAATTAAGAAACAAGCCGGACTGAGAAATTCCGGGATTGACTTAAATGAAAAGGTTGTTATGCCAGAAGTGTTAAGCTTTTGTGGCACGTGAAATTGATAAGAATAGCTGAAAGAATAAAAGTAAAGGAAAGTTTTGAAAAGATCAAAAGGTATCAAAGTAGAAGGCACTATGACAGCAATTGCTAGAAAAGTAATGCTATTAGCCGACCCCTAAACTCACATATTTTAGCATGGCCAGTTGGGGCCAAGTCACTAAAGATTATCAAGTGACTGAACCAGCAATGTAAGGACAAAGCGGGGTGCTTCTAATCAAGTGCCAACCGCGAGGGCTTTTGATATAAAATGAATTGAGATACAGGATGATGGATTTTATATATACCATGGACGTATTAGGATTGAGGATAGTGACCAATGAAAAGTTACGAAGATTGTCAAAGATGGTGCAGGATGATGCATAAATGTTATCTGAAACTTAGTGTCCTTAAAAGGAGCATTAGGCACTAAGAGATTCACGTTGAACACGACCAATATCTTCCAGAACATCCTTGCTACCATTACCAAGTTCTGTAAGAAAGAGCAGATAGACGTATGTTGTCTTTTGGAAGGTAATGTAGACTTACATTCGTTGAAGAAAGAGGTTAGCATTAAGTTACCTATGGATTATTAAGATGAGAATGATTGAAGAGAGGCTCTTATTAAGGATATATGATTTGATTGCCAATTTTAGGATGTAAGTATTCCTTGAAAATAGAATTGGGGATGGAATATCCATAAATTAAGACGAACCCTGGGAATGCGCAAAGGATGGCATTACCCCTAATCAAGACATTGTGAAGTCAGATGATGTAAGTTGGATTGACCAAGGTAGCAATAACCTGTAAGGAATTGTTGAAAGGAGCCTAGAAGAGTACATAGAGAGAACTATTATAGGATTGATTGCTGATATTTTGATGTACCCGATACCCAGGAAATACAGGTGGAATGATGAGGATGACCTAAGAAAACCTTATAAGGAAAAGGTATTATATTTTGAACTTCAAAATAGAAGTTGGTAAGGAATGCATGACATAGTAACAATAAGGTCAAATAAAGCATGTGTGAAACCATGAGAAAGTATAGATTGAGCCAATAAAGGTTGAGATTATCCTAAAACAAGGAAGAACTAAAAGGAGAAATATCCTAAGTATGATTGGGAGTAACAGTGATAAAGTCCACACGGAAAGGTGAAAGCAATGACTCATGGAAAAAGACTGACCTATATCTTCTCTCCTTCAGCAGAGTTTAAGAGAGAATGCTTTCACCCAGCAGTGATGGGAATGAGATAGAAAAATTTAAGTTGGAATAGACCCAGAAAACATTGATTACGAGGAATTATCATTATCAGGAAAGGCCAATGAGGTGGCCGACACTTTATGTATATATAAAGGAGTAATTATGAATGCTTATGCCAAAGAGACAGGATGATATCGAGGAGAACCTTGAAGGACATAATGTGATGGAGGATTTATATTTCTTCTGATAATTGTGCAAGAATCAACCGTAAGAATAGTTTAATTAAACAATCGATTCCTGATGTCGTCTTAAGCATATTACCCGCATTAGGAGGTCCTATTTTGAGGTAAACCAGGACCATGATGCGAAATTGATTAAGTGAACCGTTAAGCTTCTAGCCTTCTACTGAAGATATATGGTTAGTAATTTCATCAACCTATTATAGATGCGATGCTTGAAGCTCTTTTGCAATTTTATCTGCTTCATGTAATATCTACATCAAGTTCATGAAGTATTCCTTATGGATAAAGAATAGTGATTATTTTGTCTTCTTAGAGGATTTTGATCTGACAATTATGGAAACCATAGGATTGGCTATTAAAGCGTTACGCAAACGACAAGCGATGGTGATTCGACAAAGGGCTACATTAATGTAGTGGCGATTCTTCTAAGAAATACAATGACAACACAAAGATAAAGATAGTGCTGCTATTGATAAGCTAAATGGCATATTGATGAATGACAAGCATGTTTATGTTGGTGTATTTTTACGCAGACAAGATAGAGAATATGAGGTTGGAGATTCATAATGCTAAGAGACACATTTGACAGGAATAGATTATATTGGATCTAAGTTAAAGAAATCGTCAAGATTTATTTCGGAGTGTATAAATTGGAATGATATGATGTTTGAAATAAATGATTAGGCTATGATGGTTCATAGAGTGATTATAGTAGAAATGGAAACAATTAACTAATAGAGATGAATATAGAGTTGAGGAATCAATAAGAGAGTGGATATACAGACTCCTGAGAAACCCCAGTAATGAAGCAAGAAAAGTATGGAATTGTCATGGCAAAGCTATTGTCCTAAATGGAAAGTCGGAATTAGAAGTATAAATGACATACAAATTGACCCCTTTAGGTTGGGGGAAGTCGAGGAAATTTGGAATAGATGGATTGAGTAATAAAGAAACTAATGGAATGAGAAAGTGAAATCTAGATGGTTGAACAAAGGCAAGTTTGACCCCAAAAGTGTAACGCATATTGAGTAAAGGTGACGAGTGTTCCAGTGATAAGATGACGGTGGAGTTAAATAACAGAAGTGAATGGGAATTAGATGATAAGATGGATTTGATTGATAAAGAAAAGATAGGGATATAATTATGAAATGTGAAGAAAGGAATGTTATGAATGGATTGATGAAGGGGTTTTCCTATCGAGCTCTTAGAATGACAACCTGATAGTGTTAGTATTATGAATATGAAAGAGCCAGTGTCGTGGCGTGGAATGTCAGTAATAATAATGTCAAGAGAGAAATCCAAGATTTAACCTGAGAGGTTGAAGGTTTTTCCAAAAGTAAGTGATGCTTATATCGAACAAGAGTATAGGTCCATAGAATGATGGACAAAGCAGCAAGGACATGCGATATGTGAGATTACGATAAAGTAGTATTTGATACGAATACGATTATTTTTCTTCTCTAATAAACCTCTATAGTTCATAGGTAAATTTTAAGTATGATATTTTTGACAATCATGAAGATTTTTTATATATAATTCTTTGAAATTATTTTCTTTTCTTATCCCTTATTTATCTTCTTCTAAATTGAGAAGAACAACCCTTTTAGGAGGGGAGGTACTGCTACGTGACTACCTGTCTATGTGATAGGAGTCTAAGTGGAATACCATAGCTTGTCTAAATTGCTTGTCAAGTACTAAAGGCTGGCCACCTTCTGTATTAACTATGCAATAGGACAAATGTTCATTGATCATAGTGATCTCTCAATAAATTCTTCTAATTCTATATATTGATCGAGATTGCGAAGATTAAAGCGATCAGGAATTGCATAATTACGAGTGAGGTTATCTCCGAAATTTGCAGCGCGATAGTGATACCAAAGTCACTACCGATACCAATAAGGAAAGTAGTATATGACTGAGTAAGAGCATAACCCGGATAGTGTGTTGTATGAAAAGTAGCAAAGTTGATGAAAAAGGATAAAGGATATATTATAACACTAGTGAGGTGTGCTGTAAGAGTATTGGAATGAATAAGGATTGACCGGGGAACTGGAAAGTGAAATGACCAACAAGTACCCCATTTGTCTTCTAACCGATTCCGGGATGGAATCCTTTTAAGGAGGGGAGACTGTAAGAACCCGAATTTTTGGTAGAATTAAAACTTTTTATATATTGATGAAAGAATGAACAGTGACTCCGACTACAAGGTATTAACAATGAATGTGAATGGGTATAGATTTAAATGATTATATGTCATGAAGAATGCAATGGGTTGACAACCTAGATTAGAATAATCTATCTCCTAAGAAATAAGTTATGGCACTCCAAGGAGGAAGGAGATATTCTTGTGTCATCCAAATCAATATCTGTTGTTAGTCTAGTGGTTCCGTAAAAGGGTTAAGGAATGCCCGAAAGAGAACAAGGAAATTTTTATAAATATAACGAATAAAGATGGAATAAAGAATGAATAGTGTTTTTGGTGGAAATAAGAATATTATTAGACGACGATATATAGAAGTATTCAGAACGGATTTCTGAGTTCATATTCATGATCCAGGGGCGAGATAAGTGTATGTAAACGATATCGGATTCAGAAAATTAGCACTTTTATTTTCTCCGAGATTCCCTGGACACAGAAAGACTTAAGGATTTATTAAAAAGGATTTAAGGAATTTAAATTCGAGAATTATTAAGAAAGATGGAGAATAGTATTATAAATATTAAGAAGGTTTTCGGTAAAACCTTAACTAGAAATCCTTGAGATATTCCTCCGAACGATCAATGAAATTGAGTAATAAACGGAAAAAAGAGCAAGCAGGAAATCAAGATGCATGCATGTGATAGTAGGAAATTTCTGATATTGCCAAAATGTTGGATTATATTTATGTACTGGGTTAGTACCATTATTTTGATATACATATGTTGATGTATATGTGATATCTTAAACATGCATGCCTTGAACTTTATTTTGAAACTTAAGTGTTGCTTTTAATGATTCAGTGATTACTTAATCCGATAATGTCAGGTTAGATGTGCCTAGTAGATCTTCTTCATGTATATATTTTTGCATAATCCAATTGCTTTTATGCTATTCACTGTATTTTCTGTTTTATCTTTAAATTTTTTATCTGGCTGAACGGGTGCAACATTATAATTACTTTTCTTTGTGATTTGTATTTGTAGCGGACATGAGAATGATTGATGTTGCTGATATGCATTTTAAGAGAGTGAGCAAGTAATTGTACAGACATTTGGTATGGTTTTGTTTTACTTATGTGTAAATCTCGCTTCTCAGCTCAAACATCAGTGAGGAAAACAGACATTTATCGGAAAAGTTTATACTGATTGGAAATCTGTGCTATCTGGGTATGGCTAAAATCTGTCCAGCACAACATGTTCATTGGTCAAAAAATGTCTTAAAGTTGAATGAACTTTGTTTAGATAGTACTAAGCTTGATTAATATATCTATCGACAATAATATTGTTCACGAATGTGGTTTTTGCTGATCGATGATTTGTCCAAAACTGTTTTACTTGCACTCCTTATGTGGATACTGTGCTAACTGTTAGTATCGTTCCACAGCCTGCTGGAGGTAATCTGAATTGCTTCATGCATGTTATGTATATGCATACAGATCCCTGTACTTATATTTGCATAACATTTGTACTTCATAAATTTCTTTTTGTTATTGCAGATACAGGAAAGGTTGATTTAACAATGAATGTGGTAGAACGTCAAAAGCCATGGCATATCTGCTGGGGGTGGAATTTCAAGTGGGTGCGTGCTTTCACTAAATCAAATGGTCCCAACATAGTTGAAAAATTGTTCATCTTAAAAATGTATTTTGATTTCATTAGCTGGTTGTCTCGTCAATAATATATGTTTGGCAATGACTGTTTAAGTACTTTTGTTGGATGTATCATTGTGGTTGGTTTTTGGACATTTGGTTGTTGTCTTAAATTGGACAGGTTGGTTTGATGTATGAACAAAGCATCCATTTCAAATTTTTTATAAAAAACCGTTGCATTTGACTCTATTTGATGTTGCATTAGCCTAGTTTTAATGTTGCAATAAAAAAAATGGTGTTGCATTTAAAAAGAATGGTGTTGCTTAAAAAAAATTTAGTGTTGCATTAGACTCAAATAGCGTTGCATTAGATAGTGGACCCCACTGCTGACGTGGCATGTGGGCCCTACTACTGACGTGGCATGTGGCTTCCCACTGATGACGTGGCATGTGGGCCCATTGTTGACGTGGAATGTGGGCCCTAGTGCTGACGTGGCATCTTGGTGGGCCCCATTACTGACGTGGCATGCCCCCTAATTGTGACGTGACACTTGTGGGCCCCACTAATGACATGTCAGCATGCTGACGTGGCACCTCGCTTACATGTCAGCATGCTGACATGGCTGAAACATCTTATGTAACCCCATGTAGTGTTGCGTTTGCATGGTTTTGGTGTTGCATAAGGCCTCTTATGCAATGCTTTTCGAAGTGTTGCAATAGCTTGGAAAAGCGTTGCATTAGGGGTCTTACGCAACGCCAGTATTGGTAATGCCCCTCTAGCGTTGCGTAAGACCTTACGCAACGCTTTTCAGGCCTTACGCAACTTGTTATGCAAAATCACGCAAGCGCACGTTGTCACAAGTAATATATGATTAAAAATCAAGTTCGTTCCCACAGAGATCTAGAATGGTGTTCAATTCAATAAATATGCCTATGCAACAATGTATGGTTTTAATTTACTGCTAAGACAAATAACAAATTGGATTTTTACTAACTACTAAATTAAACTAAGATGCAAACTATAAAACTAAGAATTAAATTAACTAATAAGAATAGAAATCGAGTTACTTATGAGAATTAAAACATGGAACCCTAGTTTCATCATCTACTTCACTTAGAGTTGCAGCCTTTAATTAAAACATGCGATGGTTATGATATCTGATCGGATAACACGAAACAAGTACACGCTACTTCTCAGTATACGTATACCAAACTAAACATACATCCACAAAAGAGATAGAAGATGAATAGACACCAATTATGCTTAGACCCTATATGTCTATAGAATTTGAAAACATAACGGTTGAAGAACAAGTTATCCATAAAGATCACATAGGGCAATACAAGTATTCTCATCTCGTACCACAACCATATTGATAAACAATTATGAACCTATGCTAGCATGGCAAGTTCTAAATCTCAAGATCCACTCTCGCTTCACAAGAGATTAACAATTCAATTTAGATGTTAGCTACGCATCCAAAAGCATTAAGATTAACCATACGAGGATATCAGTATTCACCACACATAAATCTTTAAGGCATGCAAACTACTAAGCTACATAGATAAATCCACTAGGATCCCACGACAACGATTAGCCCATAATTGAACCGTTCATCATCGTGGGATTTGATGAAAACATGATAAATAACAAGATATGAATAAAAGAAGTAATTATATTAATAACAAGAGTTTGAGAAAACAAATCTATAATCCAAAGTAACACAAAGGATGAAGTAGATCTAGATCCGTTGCTTGTCACGAGCGTTGAACCCTTCTCTCCTTTTCTCCCTTGCAGATCTAAGCTAGGTTATAATAATAAAACTATGATAATCTGTATATATCTATTACAATGGTAGGATGTGTTTAAATAGGCTCTAAAAATCTTGCCCAGCAAGAAAATACCCAAAATAGAGTTAAAACAGAATTTCTGCAAAAGACGTTTCCTAAACTGATTCTGTTTTCTTAAGGAAATTCGTGGCTGACTTTTCTTCAGTTTTTCTGGAACGTTCCAAACGTAATTGGACCTCTGGACCACCTTAGAATGATAGAGAATCTCGTTATCTTCGCGTGGACTGCTTACGGGCTGAAAACAGACTTATAGAACTCAAGATATGGCCCAAACAGTGTAGACTGCGCAACCCTTCTTAAAAACTCCGAATTTTAATCAATTAATTCCCAAAAAATAATAAAAGCATCCACCTTAGTCAACCTTCTCGTAAATCTGCACAACTAAGCAAAACACATCAAAACTACAAGAAACTTGAGCCCAAGACAATCAATTTAAGCCGATTTAGAATGTTCCAAGTGGATATAAATCCACTTATCACACCCCCAAACTTAAACCGATGCTTGTCCTCAAGCATTAACAATTACAACTAACTAACTAACTAGTACCACTTCCGTAGGTGATCACGGTTGCATTTGGCATATGCAACAAGCCCTTTAAACCCCTAGACAGCCCTAGTGGACGAGTAAGGTCTCGTGAGGGCCTATAGCGAATGTACCCACAAAATCCAATGCAATGCAATGCATGAATGCAACTAAATGAAAATGCAATTAATCTAATCTACCATACCTTCAAATCCTCTCATGCCATATCAACTTAAGAATCAAAGCAAATACGCAATGTCTTGGTGTCGAAAGTGCAAGTATTCACATAGTCTACTCAATGAACATGCATAAGTTCTCACAAGCCCATGTCAAGTGTAAGAATAAGTTAGTAAACATGCTAAGCCTACAAGAGTACATCTTTGAGACAACACTCGGGATCTCATACGCCAGAACAAGCAAACACTCACAATCCACTCACAAAAGAATATTCACTCAAGAACAAGGGTAAGTGTATCACTCAATTCCAACAAAATCATAAACACGCTTGACATTTGGTATCAATCTAACTCTTAACACAACATACATCAATGACGATAATCAAAAGGTCTTTAATTGGGTTGTAACGGGGCTAGGGACAAGGTATGTCAAATAAGCCAAAACAGGTGAAGTGTCAAAAGCTAGTAAGTACCATAATAAATCATACACAACACCATATTCCCCCCCACATAATTTTTACTCAAAACAAACACTCAACTAGTCGACTAAAGTAGGATCACAACAAACACAAACATGCTCTCATAATATTTTTTTTCTTTTTTTTTTCTTTTTTTTTTTCTCTTTTTTTTTTCTTTTTTTTTTTCTTTTTTTTTCTTTTTTTTTCTTCTTTTGTTTTTTTCGAGAGCTAAATAGAACACAAACAATAAACAATAACAATAACAATGATCCCATAATTTATTACATATGTCGACTATCAAGTACACAAACCCAATTTCAATATTTCCCCCAAAGTACGACCAACAATAAACCCTCCTTGCACACCTTATTACTCCCTTAAGCACTCTACTAGCCTTTGACAATATGGGTTCAAATTAATGTAAGGCTAATACAAGAAAAAGGTCTAGGCAAGTAATGTGGTATGTCACCGAAAAAAAAAATAGGATTAAGCTCAACGGGTTAACTAATTGATCATGTAAACATGGTGTGGTAATATGGGAAAATATGCGGTTATTCCTAAGTGCCTTTATCATTTTAATCGTCAAATAATGTCATGCGTTTCAAGAAAGACCTCAAACAACTGCTAGCAATGCAAACAATCCGTGGACACTCAAGCAAACGAATAAATTGCAAATATGCAATAAGGCTCAAAATCTCACTTGGTGGAAAAACATACTCAATCCCAAGCAAAAATCTCTCTAACGCACCTATTTGTATTCAAAGCGCAAACTAAATCATCTTGCACATATTCATGTCCTTCTAATCACTTACAACATTCAATAAGTCTACTAGCTTCAACTTACTAGTGTATGTGTGTGCACAAGAACAAAGCATATCACTTCTCAATCAAAAGCGTCAACAACACAAAATTCCTATCAAGCATGGGTGCAAATGCAAACTATTATGGACTCACATGATATACAAACATAAAAAAAAAAAAACAGAATGTCCTATATGAAACAAACGTAGATAACACGAACATATATGCATAAATACTACTACTAATATGCAAAGCATGAAATCCTACATGAACAAATAATAAAACAACAACTACTAATCCCTCAAACCACCCCCAAACTTAAAATATTCAATGTCCTCATTGAATGGAAGTAAATACAAGGGATATCAGAAAACATACCTGACCATCCTAGTCCTCCTCGGATGAATCTGGTGGAGGATAGTGCGCACGAGCTCCATAGACTGGCCACCTTGCCTGAATACTACAAAACCCACAATTGACAAGCACACAAATTCGTAATAAAGATAAGATTAGAGAAAAAGATTTACCCAATACGAATCAAAGAGGTGAACTTGCAATTAATTCCTCTTTAGAATTGAATTTATTAAAGATTTAAAATAAAATAGAAGAGGAATTGGATTTGTATGCATAGGTGGGTATATAAAATAATAATAATAATAATAATAATAAAAAGAAATAAAAAATAAAAAAAAATACTAAATACAATAATAATAATAATAATAATAATAATAATAATAATAATAATAATAATAATAAATTAAAATAAATAAGAATAAAAATAAAAATAATAATAATAAGTAAGAATTAGAATAGAAATAGGTTTAGAATTTTTGGAGAAAAGATGGGAGGTTTTGGAATTAAAATAGGAAAAGAATAGGTTTAGAATGGGGGTATAAAAAGAATGGGGTGAGAAAGATTTTTTTTTTATATATATACAAACACACGCGGAAACACAAGAACCCTGACAACAAACTGATTTTTTTTTTTTTTTTCTCTGCTCACGCGCAACCTGCCTGTGTGAGGGCAACTTGCCCTTATTCCAGAGACGCATACGCAACTTGCGCCACAGGGGGGCAAGATGCCTTCCTTCCAGTTGCGCAGGCGCAACTTGCGCAATAGGGGCGCAATTTGCCCTGTAACGCAGGTTGCTCCTGCGTGACACCCAAAAATTCGATTTTTTTGATTTTTTTGATTTTTTTTTTTTTCACACAACACTCAAAATTTTTTTTCACGCGCAACCTGCCTGTGTGAGGGCAACTTGCCCTTATTCCAGAGACGCATACGCAACTTGCGCCACAGGGGGCAAGCTGCCTTCCTTCCAGTTGCGCAGGCGCAACTTGCGCAACAGGGGCGCAATTTGCCCTGTAACGCAGGTTGCTCCTGCGTGACACCCAAAAATTCGATTTTTTTGATTTTTTTTTTTTTTTTTTTTTCACACAACACTCAAAATTTTTTTTTTTCCTACACTAATGCATGGGTTGCCTCCCACGAAGCGCTTCTTTAACGTCAATAGCTTGACGTTACTTCCTCAAATCAAGGCGGTTTCAAAAGAATAACTGAACCATCTTCAACAGACAAACCACTCATACGAACGTTGACATCTTGATTGCTCGCTTTCCACAAATTTCTTCCTTCAGATTTCAACCTAATTTTACTACCAAATGGCCAAATCTTCTTCTTTTTCTTCTTCACACCTCTAAGATGCTTCTCCGACTCAACCGGCTGAATAAAAATTTCTTCTTCCTTAACATCTGCTTTCCACCTTCGCAACACGTTATCATGCCCTTCTTCAAAAATTACTAGCTCATTATTCAAAAGGACATACCTCAAATGTGGTGGAAGTTCTCCAAGCTTTACTTTCGAAAGATCACGAACCGAAGAACTGTCAAAGGAATCACTGATAGGATGCTTTAGCACATGCATGTCAGATTTTTCACTCAATAACTGATCAAACTTCTTTCTCTGACCCGTATCAACTATTTCCACACTGCAACACTCTTCATCCTCTGTTGGAAATTTCATGGCCTTGAACACTTTAAAGGTGACACTCTGATCTTGCACCCTCATTGTAAGCTCTCCTTTTTGCACATCAATCAAAGTACGACCCGTAGCTAGAAAAGGCCTTCCCAAGATTATGGGAATCTTCTTGTCTTCTTCAAA
The DNA here is from genome assembly GCA_037693485.1 of Kitagawia praeruptora. Taxonomy (NCBI): domain Eukaryota; kingdom Viridiplantae; phylum Streptophyta; class Magnoliopsida; order Apiales; family Apiaceae; genus Kitagawia; species Kitagawia praeruptora. Next base: position 108,092,700 of record CM075348.1, read on the forward strand.
ATCCAAGATCACAAAATCAGCTGGAAATATGAGCTTATCAACCTTCACCAAAACATCCTCTACTACACCTCTTGGATAAGTGATAGATCGATCAGCCAACTGCAAAGAGATGTTAGTTGGCTTTGGCTCCGGTAAACCAAGTTGCTTGAAAACAGACAAAGGCATGAGATTAATACTAGCTCCCAAATCACATAAACACTTGTTGAATGAAAGGTTGCCAATAGTACAAGGAATGGTGAAACTTCCCGGATCTTTCAGTTTAGGAGGCAACTTCTGCTGCAGAACAGCACTACACTCCTCCGTCAATGCCACTGTTTGAAATTCTTCCAACCTTCTCTTCCTTGACAAAATATCCTTCATGAACTTTGCATATCTTGGCATCTGCTCCAATGCTTCAACAAAAGGAATGTTAATGGACAGTTTCTTGAAGACATCCATAAATTTCTGAAACTGTTTCTCTTGACTTTTCTTCAAACGTCCAGGATATGGCGGAGGTGGATAGATCTGATTATTCATTAAAGATTGCTCCGGAGTAGACTTTTCAACAGGTTTCTTGCTCTTCTCACCATCAAGCTGATCAGCCACTAAGTCAGATTTCTCAATTTCTGGCACTGCAGATTTTTCAACCTGCTGATTCTGAACATCTTCATCTTCTTCAGTTGCTGATTTAGGATCACTCGTGACTTTTCCAGATCTCAAAGTAACTGCATTGACCTGTTCTTTATTGTCCCTCCTGCCTGGATTAACCTCCGTATCACTTGGAAGAGTTCCTTGTTGCATATTTACCAAGGCATTTGTAATCTGCCCCAACTGAGTTTCCAAAACTTTCTGGCCAGCTTGCAGGTTCTTTATCATTACTCTCATATCATCTATCTCATTAGAAGATTGCCCCGCATGAGCCTGGGGTTGTTGCTGCTGAAATCCTGGAGGTTGATATGGTGCCCTTGGAGCATAAGGCTGCTGATAACCTTGATTGAATGGCTTTGCTTGCTGATAAGACTGTTGAACATTCTGATTATTGCTCCAGCTGAAATTGGGATGATTCCGATTATTGGAATGATAAGTGGTTGGAACTGGTACAGCAGGTCTCTGAAAATTACTCACGAACTGTACTGATTCAGGAGAGATAGCACACTGATTCGTCTCATGTGCGCCCGCACATAACTCACAAACACTAGCCACCTGCTGAACTCCATAATTAGCAAGAGAATCCACCTTCATAGCAAGAGATTTCAACTGAGCCGTAATCATTGCAGCTGTATCTACTTCAAAAATTCCTGCTGCCTTGCCTTGAGATAGCCTCTGGGTTGGATTCTGATATTCATTGGCAGCCATCATCTCTATAAGATCATAAGCTTCATCATAGCTCTTCGCCCACAGAGCTCTACCTGATGCTGCATCTAGCAAAGGCCTAGACTGTGCTCCCAACCCATTGTAGAATCCATTAATAACCATCCAATCAGGCATGCCATGATGAGGACACTTCCGTAGCATCTCCTTGTAGCGTTCCCAAGCCTCACACAAGGTCTCGCCAGATTGCTGTTGGAATTGAGTCAACTGGTTCCTTAATGCTGCAGTTTTCGCCATAGGAAAGAATTTAGTAAGGAACTTCTGAGCAAGATCTTCCCATGTAGTAATGGAACCAGGTGGTAGAGAGTGTAGCCAGCTCTTAGCCTTATCCCTTAGAGAGAATGGGAAAAGCCTCAACCTGATAGCATCATCCGTCACACCATTACACTTGAAAGTGTCGCAGATTTCGATAAAGTCCCTAACATGCATGTTGGCATCCTCCGTAGGAGCTCCCCCAAACTGGACTGAATTCTGCACCATCTGAATTGTGCCCGACTTGATCTCAAAATTGTTTGCTGCAATAGCTGGTCTAACAATGCTAGACTGAATGTCATTGAGTTTCGGCTGAGAATACTCCCTCAAAGCCTTAGCTGCTGCTGCATCTGCCATTGCTACTGTAGTTTCAGCTTCCTCTTCCTTATTCTCTAAAAGATCTACACGACCGTCTTCTGCCAGTTTTTGTAAACGAGCTTGCGAACGTGTTCGCATACAAACTTAAGTACCTGCAAACACCACGAAACAAACAAACTAAATAAGAATCTGAGTCAGTGAATGCTAACGACCACTGATGACAAGCACATAAACTAAAATAAAAACACCGATGATCCCCGGCAGCGGCGCCAAAAACTTGTTATGCAAAATCACGCAAGCGCACGTTGTCACAAGTAATATATGATTAAAAATCAAGTTCGTTCCCACAGAGATCTAGAATGGTGTTCAATTCAATAAATATGCCTATGCAACAATGTATGGTTTTAATTCACTGCTAAGACAAATAACAAATTGGATTTTTACTAACTACTAAATTAAACTAAGATGCAAATTATAAAACTAAGAATTAAATTAACTAATAAGAATAGAAATCGAGTTACTTATGAGAATTAAAACATGGAACCCTAGTTTCATCATCTACTTCACTTAGAGTTGCAGCCTTTAATTAAAACATGCGATGGTTATGATATCTGATCGGATAACACGAAACAAGTACACGCTACTTCTCAGTATACGTATACCAAACTAAACATACATCCACAAAAGAGATAGAAGATGAATAGACACCAATTATGCTTAGACCCTATATGTCTATAGAATTTGAAAACATAACGGTTGAAGAACAAGTTATCCATAAAGATCACATAGGGCAATACAAGTATTCTCATCTCGTACCACAACCATATTGATAAACAATTATGAACCTATGCTAGCATGGCAAGTTCTAAATCTCAAGATCCACTCTCGCTTCACAAGAGATTAACAATTCAATTTAGATGTTAGCTATGCATCCAAAAGCATTAAGATTAACCATACGAGGATATCAGTATTCACCACACATAAATCTTTAAGGCATGCAAACTACTAAGCTACATAGATAAATCCACTAGGATCCCACGACAACGATTAGCCCATAATTGAACCGTTCATCATCGTGGGATTTGATGAAAACATGATAAATAACAAGATATGAATAAAAGAAGTAATTATATTAATAACAAGAGTTTGAGAAAACAAATCTATAATCCAAAGTAACACAAAGGATGAAGTAGATCTAGATCCGTTGCTTGTCACGAGCGTTGAACCCTTCTCTCCTTTTCTCCCTTGCAGATCTAAGCTAGGTTATAATAATAAAACTATGATAATCTGTATATATCTATTACAATGGTAGGATGTGTTTAAATAGGCTCTAAAAATCTTGCCCAGCAAGAAAATACCCAAAATAGAGTTAAAACAGAATTTCTGCAAAAGACGTTTCCTAAACTGATTCTGTTTTCTTAAGGAAATTCGTGGCTGACTTTTCTTCAGTTTTTCTGGAACGTTCCAAACGTAATTGGACCTCTGGACCACCTTAGAATGATAGAGAATCTCGTTATCTTCGCGTGGACTGCTTACGGGCTGAAAACAGACTTATAGAACTCAAGATATGGCCCAAACAGTGTAGACTGCGCAACCCTTCTTAAAAACTCCGAATTTTAATCAATTAATTCCCAAAAAATAATAAAAGCATCCACCTTAGTCAACCTTCTCGTAAATCTGCACAACTAAGCAAAACACATCAAAACTACAAGAAACTTGAGCCCAAGACAATCAATTTAAGCCGATTTAGAATGTTCCAAGTGGATATAAATCCACTTATCACAACTGTATTTGGGGGTTGCTTATGTGCGTTTATGGCGTAGTGGATGCATGACATACGACTGATCATCGTAAACGTTAGGACATCTGGCGCGGCAATTCTCCCGTATTAGTTCATCTTTCAATATTGGAAATTTTCTGTAACACTATCTGTGTTGGCAGGGTTGAAAAATGCTTAAAACTGGAATTGCAATATTTTCCTGCAAGTTCCTCTTTCATGAAAATGATGTTATCTTGCTTATCTTTGGCATAATAGATATTTCTACGGAGAATATGATTTGAGTTACTTAGTAACTTCATCTTTTACATTATACTGGCACAATCTTCGTAAATGCATGGCATATGGTTTCAAAGATATTTCAGAACTGTTATATATTATTGTTCAGTTACATATTATCTTTGGTGGGCTATTGCTCACCCTTGCTTTATTTATTATATCACAACAACAGTTAAGTCAGATGGCCGCACAAGGTGCACTTGGTACGAGCAGGTGACAGCCGCCAGAGGATTAAACGTTGAGGTCCTAGCTACCATTGATGAGGAGAAGCTATTGGTAGGCTAGTTGTTAGATTTTGGATATCAAAGGTATTTATTATATGACATACACAAATGGATGGCAAAGAGTATGTAAAGGTTATATTACAATTCTTTGGGTAGTAAGAACTCAAACTTGTGATTAATAATATTGATGGTTACTCTGATTTCATCTCTGGGACTATAACGGGTGTGTTTTATGTTGTTGTTTTGGGTCACAAGGTTGTAATTTAAATTATGTTGGTTTTGTGGATGGATATTGAGACCGTAACGACTAGATCCCTGACCCCGGATCTGGGGTTGTTACAAGAAGTCAGGGATTCGACATGCCCAATACTCTATTCGAGAACTCAAGAAGTCAACAAGTCAAAGTATCATTCGAGTTCTCAAAGGGTCAACAAGTCAAAGTTACATTCGATATCTCAAGGACCCAGGAATCTATTCGACATCTCAAGGTTTCCATAAGTAAACTGCTCTATTCGATAAGTCAAGGATTCCTGAAGAAGAGACTCATTCGAGAAGTGATTCGACATGTCAAGAAAACCAGTTCGAGAACTCAGAACTGTCAAGCTATTCAATTCCAGTTCTCGAATCGAGTACTTAGTCATTTCTCGAATGAATTCTTGAAGAAAAATTACTGAAGATGTACAAGTCAGAAACCTACAATAAGCCAAGACACTTACAGGACCACAGTAATGTAAAGTGTGCATGTAAAGTCTACAAAGAAGCTTAGAGAGATGTTAGAAGGGACAAGCTGCTAAAGTAGTGGATCTGAGCAGATTAAAGAGAAGGTCAAATTACATGTTGCTTAGACGTATACCAAATAGGGATAGACAAGATAGAAAGTGTATTTGTCTGTCACTACATTTGTAGTAAGTAGGCTGTACACATGTTCTATAAATGTACAACCTCACTTCTTTAGCAGTTAACGTTTTCATCATTGTATTTTCATAGATAACATTTCTCTGAAAAAATGATGCTAAGAATACTAACATTTGTATTCCCAGATTGTAGCAAAATCTTTATCTAATACAATATTAGATTAAAGTGAGTACTGGTGTTCTTGTGTTTTATTTCCGCACATTTTATCTGTTAAACACAAACACACACTTAGCTACATTTTCACAAATAGAGTCAAACAAACTATTCTTAAGGGAAAATCGAAGAAAAGTTTGAAAATACATTAACCCACTCTGTATTTTACTTGTGTGCTTAGTCCAACAACACTCCTTAACAGGTTCCTTATTATTATTATAATAATATTAAAAAGAGTGAAAAGTTGGAAAGTGAAAGAAAAAGATGTAAAAAAAAGAAGGAATTAAATATTTTAGGAGTGCTTAGTCCAACAACACTCCTTAACAGGCTCCTTATTATTATTATAATAATATTAAAAAGAGTGAAAAGTTGGAAAGTGAAAGAAAAAGATGTAAAAAAAAGAAGAAATTAAATATTTTATTGGTAAAAATAAAATAAAGGAAAATTAGAAATACCTTTAAAATAAGAAATGAAAGACATGTGTTAATTTTTAAAGGATCATTTAAGAGCCACTTGGAATGCAAAATCAAGTCAAATACCTTATATAATTTATATTTTACTTTAGTAGTTCATATGTCTAATTTGTTGGAGTTACTCTAACTATATTCTAGTACTTCCCTAAAAAATTAAAATCCTTCTTTCATGTCCTATTTATTAGGAATCAAAAAACATTTCTTATCTTACTTTTATTATCGATATTTGTCTTCCGCCCTTTTTGCATTTGAAATACATAATTTTAAATATATAGCATAATAATACTAGGATGTAAATATAAGAAATGTTATTAAAATTAATATATAATAAAATGTCTTTAATAATTAGAAATTATTAAATTGATATTAGTTTTAAAAAGATACACTAGCTAGGTTGGAGTTGTTCTAAAAGCAAGTCCCAAAATGCTCCTCTAACCTTCCTATAAATATTATAAACAAAAAATCTTATTATTTTAGTGCAATATTATATAGAATTAAGTTTTATGAATATCGTTATTTTATCGAAAATCATGAAGAACATATATATTTTGCAAATAAAATATCGTAAAACTAATATTTCACAAAGTACATTCTACGAAAATTATTTTTTCATTGAAAAATTTGAAAATTATGTATATTTTATTAAAAAAATATAAAAAAAGAATTATTCTACAAAACATTTTCAGGAATTGCAGGACGTTATGTTCTACTTAGAAAATTAATATGAATTTTAAGATTTCAAGTAAAATACTTTCATATAATATACTTTACAAAATAGTAAATTTTGTAATACTTTAAATGCAAAATGTACGTATATGGTCTATAAAATTTTCATTGAAATGCTTGTCTTCATAAAATTTTTCTCATATTATATGTAAATATAACAATTTTTTTCTTTGTTTCTTCTTCTTCGTATTGTTATAATAATAATATATTTTAAGTCTGTCAATGTTTTGTAAAGAGAAAAGTAGTGTAAGGAGGAAAAGAAAATAATGGCTATATCAATAAATATAAAATAAGAAACACTTAGTAGTTACTGTTCCCTTCCAAAAAAAAGTAAGAAATGTTTCGAAATTTTTATTACTTTAGGAAATCAATAAAATGGAGTACTAATTTGTATCAAATATATTAATTTTAACCGGTGTTCTAAAAATCGGCCTAGGCGACCGATTAATCGGCGCCTAGGCGCTAGGCGGCCATTAAACGCCTAAAATCTGTAAAAATTGGTCATTAGGCGTTTTTTTAATTAGGCGGCGCCTAGGCGGTCCTAGGAGGCGCCTAGGCGGGATTAGGCGGGATTAGGCGGTTTAATGAGTTAGGCGAGAATAATCTATTAGGCGGCGATTAATCGGGATTAATCGGTCAAATCTTAAAAAAAGGGTCAAATTAAGAATAAAACTTTAAAAATATAATTTTTTTTAAATAAAAAATATAATTTTTTTAAATAAAAAATATAATTTACACATAAAAGGGTAAATTCACTCATCGTATTTAATAATAAAATGTAAATATTTATATTTTACTTATAAAAAATAAATTTTTAAATACTAAAATTAAATTATATAAAAATAATATTTTAATACATCCGATTAATCATTCCGATTAATCGCCGCCTAGCCGATTAATCGCTAGAAGGTAGGCTCACCGCCTAGACCCGCCTAGCGATTTTTAGAACATTAATTTTAACTAGAATAGTCATTTAAGAAAATGTTGGCCATGCTCATAATAATATAAACATAAAACATGTGCAATTTTAAAGTAGAAATATTTGAAACGAACCTTTCTAATTTTAATTTTTTTGGATGGTGTCTTTTATATTTTTGATTGAAAAATAATATTTTGCGTATAAATTTCACGTATATAATTCCATTTCATCAATCCAACATTAAATAAATATTACTGATAACTCCAAGACCCGATCAGGTGCCTCCTCCACCGTTCCCACGCCTGGTGAGAGGTGTTGAGATTTTTATTATGTGAATGATTTAAAAAAAATCTTTATTTTTTGATTATTGTATCATTAATTTGCAAGATCAAAACTGATATATTAAATATTATTATTTTCAAATTTGTTGTCCAGGTTCATTGTGTAACGTATGTTTTACTACTAGCAAACATTTTGGGTGGCATGTCTTGTGCTATCAATTTAATTCATACGCTTCTTTCTTTGGCCTATAAAAACCTGCTCTTTGTTTTTTGTTTATACACAACACAAAAAATAGAAAAACTCAAAAGCAGCAAAACACTCTATTATGTAGTCTTTTATTCTCCTGCATGTTTCTTACTTCCACACCCTATACAACAAGTAGCCTTTTTCCTCTTTTAAACATTGTCCCACTTTTTCTTGAGTTATAGTCACCATTTTGTTCACCTCTGTTTTCGAGAGATTCAAGTTCATTTTTTGCTACACCATTTTACTTGGTATAATGGTATAAAGCTACTGGAGTTTCAAAGTTTAGAAGCCTTCAGATTTATTGAAGAAGTGCTAGTTTGAGCCATATTAAGGTGTAAATCAGATCGGTGATTTTGTGGAGCAAAAAATCATTGCAAAGAATTCTTTTTGGGCTGTTTTATCCTAGGGACGACGTGGCAAACGTGAATATTCTGCACTATTTTGGATATAGCCGCGAACGTCTTAAGGAGAGTGTGCTCCGTGACTCATCCCAGAAAAATTCGGTATACTCGTTTTTATTTCAAGATTTTAATAATCGTAAAATTATTTTTTGTGAAAAGATAATTTTTTCGAAAAAATTGTTTTTCTTATCGCTAATAAATTTCCAACAATTTTAAGACGTTTCGGAATTTTACGAATATTACATATCTGCTTGCCATGTCTACCGTTGATTTTTCTGATAATATTGCATTTGATATAAATAAGCCTTTTCGTTTTGAGGGTGTGCACTTTAAGCGTTGGAAACAAAAAATGTTATTCTTTCTTACCATGCGTAAAGTAGCTTATGTTTTGTCGACCCCAAAACCTGTTATGCCTGCTCCCTCTACTACCACCATTACTACTACTACTACTACTACTACTACTACTACTACTACTACTACTACTACTACTACTACTACTACTACTACTACTACTACTACCGAGTCCTCTGAAACTGTGCCTCCCGCTAATGCTGAACTTGCTAAGAAGATTGAGTCATGGGTAGAAAATGATTTTCTTTGTAAGAATTTTATCTTGAATGGTTTATCCGATAATTTGTATGACTACTATAATTCTGATAAGTCTGCGAAAGAAATCTGGAAAGCACTACAAAAGAAGTATGATACGGAGGAGGCTGGCGCCAAGAAGTATGCGGTAAGCCGCTATCTCAAGTTTCAAATGACCGATGACTAGTCGGTGGAGGAACAATCACACGAGCTGCAAAAGATTGCACATGAGATCATCACCGAGGGGATGCCTCTAGATGAACAATTTCAAGTAGTAGTGATTATAGACAAGTTGCCGCCAAGCTGGAAGGATTTCAAGAACATCCTAAGGCATAAGACAAATGAATTCTCCTTAGAGAGTCTTATCACTCGCCTCCGGATTGAAGAGGAAGCAAGGAAGCAAGATCGGAAGGAAGAGGTGCTAGTTGTATCCAACAACAAGCAATGGAAGAACTCTGGTGCGGGTCTAAAGCCTAAAGGAAAGAATTTCAAGAAGGTGAACCGCAATCCACAAGAAAGCTCTCAACCTTCGAAGAATCAGATAGCGCAATAACCACCCAAGAATGTCGCTGGAGCATTCCACTATTTCAATTGTGGAAAGCCTGGACATATGGCAAAGAAGTGCAGACTCAAGAGCCAAGCTCAACCACAAGTAAACAACACTGAAGAAGCCTTTGTAGCTATGATCACGGAGGTTAACCTTGTTGGTGGAGCTGATGGGTGGTGGGTAGACACCGGCGCCTCCCGCCATGTCTGCTATGACCGTACAATGTTCAATACATATACGGATGCTGAGGATAAGAAGGTGCTGCTAGAAGACTCCCACACCACCAATGTTGCTGGAATTGGAAATGTGGAGCCCAAATTTACCTCTGGAAAGACCCTACTGTTGAAGGACGTCTTGCACACTCTAGAGATGCGAAAGAATTTGGTGTTTGGGTTTTTACTTAATAAGGGAGGGTTTATCCAGACTATAGGTTCTGATTTGTACACCATTACTAAGAATGGTACTTCTGTGGGAAAAGGGTATGCCGTAGATGGAATGTTTAAGTTGAATGTTGAAGTTATTAAATTTCTATTTCCTCTAACATGTTGACTCATTTCAATACTTGGCATACTAGACTCTGTCACATTAATAAACGAAGCATAATAAATATGAGCAACCTAGGATTAATTCCTAAGTTGTCTATCTCTGATTTAGATAAATGTGAATATTGTAGTCAAGCGAAAATCACTAAGACTCCCCACAAGTTAGTAGTGATTAAAGAAACAGAACCATTAAATCTAATTCATTCTGATATATGTTAATTAGATGGAGTTTTAACTCGAAATGGTGAGAGATACTTTATCACATTTATCGATGATTGTTCTGATTATACTTTTGTTTATCTCATGAAAAACAAAAGTGACGCATTTGACATGTTTAAGTTATTTGCGAATAGAGTTGAAAATCAGTACAAGAAGAAAATCAAGAGACTTCGTAGCGATAGAGGTGCAGAGTACGAATCAAACCTATTTACCAAATATTATGACTCTCATGGGATTATACATGAGAGAACTGCTCCTTATTCACCAGAAATGAATGGTAAAGCGGAGAGGAAAAATAGAACTCTTACGGAGTTAGTAGTTTCCATCATGCTTGGTTCTGGTGCTGCATCTCACTGGTGGGGAGAGATCATACTAACAGTCTGTCATGTACTCAATAGAGTACTGAAATCTATAAGTATAATAACTCCCTATGAGACGCTTAAGCAAAGACAACCTGATACTTCCTACTTTGGGGTTGCCTAGCTTATGTTCGAATTCCTGATCCTAAGAGGCTTAAACTTGCGAGTAGAGCCTATGAGTGTGTATTTGTTGGATACGGCATTGATAGTATAACCTACAGATTCTTTGATTTAAATGCACGAGTTATTGTAGAATCAGTCGATGCTGATTTCTATGAAGACAAGTTTCCATTTAAATTGAGGAATAGTGGGGGTGCGTCAACGAGTATTACTCCTCGTTTAAAAGATAAAGAACACATCGAGGATTTGGAAATCGAACCGAGAAGGAGCAAGAGAGCTAGAGTCACCAAAGATTTTGGTCCTGACTTCTACGCTTATAATCTTGAAGAAGATCCTACCAGTTTTAAAGAAGCAATGTCTTCTTTAGATGCAGATCTTTGGCAAGAAGCCATTAATGATGAGATGGATTCTTTGGAATCCAATAAGACTTGGCATTTGGTTGATTTACCTCCTGGCTGTAAGTCAATAAGATGTAGATGGGTCTTTAAGAAGAAGTTAAGACCTGATGGTACTGTTGAAATGTATAAGGCTCGACTAGTAGCCAAAGGCTTTAAACAGAGGGAAAATGTGGATTTGTTTGACACATTTTCACCAGTCTCGAAGATGACGTCCATCAGAGTTTTAATTTCTATAGTTGTCATCCATAATCTAGTGATTCACCAAATGGATGTGAAGATTGCCTTCTTAAATTGTGAACTAGAGGAGGAAATTTACATGGATCAACCTGAGGGTTTCGTGATCCATGGGCAGGAAAAGAAGGTGTGCAAGCTAGATAAGACTATATATGGGTTTAAGCAATCACCTACCCTGTGGCATGAATAGTTTGACCACGTTATCATGACAGATGACTTTAGAGTCAATGAAAGTGACAAATGCATTTACTACAAATTCGAAAATGGCATTTATATTATTGTCTGCGTATATGTAGATGACCTGCTGATATTTGGTTCAAATATTCATGCAGTAAATAAAGTGAAATCATTGTTGAATGCCAACTTTGATATGAATGATCTTGGAGAAGCAAGTGTAATCCTTGGTATCAAGATTACTAGGTCAGAAAAGGGACTTTCTTTAGATCAGTCTCGATACGTAGAGAAAATCTTAAAGAAATATAATTACTTTGACTGTAAGCCTGCTAGTACACCTTATGACCCTAGTGTTAAGCTGTTTAAAAATGAAGGTCATGGTGTAAGACAACAAGAATATGCAAGTATCATTGGCAGCCTTAGATATGCTACTGATGCCACTAGACCCGACATAGCATATGTCATGGGATTGTTGGGCAGGTTTACCAATAGACCTAGTATGGAGCATTGGTATGCTATTGAGAGGGTCATGAGATACCTCAAGAAAACTATGAACCTTGGATTACACTACGGTAAGTTTCCCGCTGTCCTTGAAGGATACAGTGATGCTGACTGGAATACCTTGTCAGAAGACTCCAAGGCAACAAGTAGCTATATTTTTAGTATAGCCGAAGGTGGAGTTTCTTGAAAATCAAAGAAACAGACTATTTTAGCTGAGTCCACTATGGAAGCAGAGTTGATAGCACTAGCCATAGCTAGTGAAGAGGCAAGTTGGTTAAGAAACTTACTAGCAGAGATCCCTTTATGGGAAAGACCGGTTCCATCTGTATTGATCCATTGCGATAGTACCGCGGCTATCGATAAGGTTCAGAACCGTTATTTTAAAGGTAAGAAATGATATATACGTCGTAGGCGCATCACTATCAGAGAGTATCTCTCTAAAGGAGCTGTTAGAGTAGATCACATAAGATCAGAAGATAATTTGGCAGATCCTTTGATGAAAGGATTAGCCAGAGAGAAAGTCCATAAAACTTCGGTTAATATGGGACTATTGCCCGTAGAGAGTAGTCACTCGTGATGGTAACCCAACCTAACTGACTGGAGATCCCAAGAAATAGGTTCAATGTGGTAATAACAAGTCATGAAGTGATATGCGAAGAACATGCATTTTTATGTTAATAGAGCATGTTTCCTGAAATGATGAGAGGTTGAGTTATTAAATACTCTTAATGAGCTCTATACTCTATTTGGAGGGAGTACCTAACTTCAGGAGTACTCTTGATAGACTCACCGATGTGAATGTAGAAGTGGGGGCCGCTTCTTTTGGAATTACGGGCACTAATTCCTAGAGCGTTCACATACTAGGATAGTCGTGCATGGCCTTTAATGCTCGGGCTAATTGATTACACCTTGAAAGGTTATGCGTGGTTTAATGCCTGAGATAGAGTTCAAGACTTCGAGTCACTCTTGTTTAACTCGGGATCTAATTCACTACAAAAAGGTTCAAGTCTAAGACACCTTTGTTTATGCGTGACCTTATTTTTGAATATTGCTCAAATACACTCTTATTTTTTAAATATTCAAGTGGGGGATTGTTGAGATTTTTATTATGTGAATGATTTAAAAAAAATCTTTATTTTTTTATTATTGTATCATTAATTTGCAAGATCAAAACTAATACAATAAATATTAATATTTTCAAATTTATTGTCCAGGTTCATTGTGTAACGTATGTTTTACTACTAGCAAACTTTTCGGGTGGCATGTCTTGTGCTATCAATTTAATTCATACGCTCCTTTCTTTGGCCTATAAAAACCTGCTCTTTGTTTTTTGTTTATACACAACACAAAAAATAGAAAAACTCAAAAGCAGCAAAACACTCTATTATGTAGTATTTTATTCTCCTGCATGTTTCTTACTTCCACACCCTATACAACAAGTAGCCTTTTTCGTCTTTTAAACATTGTCCCACTTTTCCTTGAGTTATAGTCACCATTTTGTTCACCTCTGTTTTCGAGAGATTCAAGTTCATTTTTTGCTACACCATTTTACTTGGTATAATGGTATAATGCTACTGGAGTTTCAAAGTTTAGAAGCCTTCGGATTTATTGAAGAAGTGCTAGTTTGAGCCATATTAAGGTGTAAATCAGATCGGTGATTTTCTGGTGCAAAAAATCATTGCAAAGAATTCTTTTTGGGCTATTTCATCCTAGGGACGACGTGGCAAACATGAATATTCTGCACTATTTTGGATATAGCCGCGAAACGTCTTAAAGAGAGCGTGCTCCGTGACTCATCCCAGAAAAATTCGGTATACTCGTTTTTATTTCAAGATTTTAATAATCTTAAAATAATTTTTTGTGAAAAGATAATTTTTTCGAAAAAATTGTTTTTCTTTTCGCTAATAAATTTCCAACAAGAGGTAATGCTGGTGGTTGGGCCTCTGCAAAACAACACCGGAGGGGGGTTTGAGCCCCGCGATGCCTCCGGCATGAGAATAAGTTTCGGCTTTAGAAGGTAAAAGATAAGGACTAGAGTATCGAAATGTGGAGGATATGTGTATATGAGTGTGTAAAAGAACGTCACCCCTAAACCTTTCTCTCCTGGTCTATTTATAGGCCAGGGATTAGGGTTTAGGGGTTGGTACCTGCAATCATGAGTGTTGGATCCTAGGCAGGTGGGATACCTGTAGGCGGTAGATAATCCCCAGCTTTCCAGGTGATATCTATGGTGGCGTGTGCTAACGGCAGGTCAGCACGTGGATTGATAGGGACGTGATTGTTCCAATCCTAGGATTCTCTTATCTGTCACTGTCATGTGGGACCATAGTCATGACTTGTGTCTACCACATTCAGCAGTATTATCTCATGCATCTTGGGCCTGGATTGTAGGTCCATTAGCTTTAGCCCAATCCGGACTCGAGGTCGCCAGGTCCAACGTAAACCTAGAATAACTTGCTGAGTGAAACGAAAAATTTCTCTAAAAATTTGCCCCCAATCCGGATTATTGACAGAAGAAAGCAGTTCGGATTGAAGTAATGTCTATTTTTCTTAAGTCCAAAGCTAGGTGAGCCTTGGTTAACATAGAAAATTTTTTGCATAATATTTGCCCCCCAATCCGGATTGTTGGCAAAAGGAAGCCATCCGGATTGAGGTACGCTGTGGAATTCCAAGCGATTTTTGGGTGTTTTCCCTCTATCCATTTTGAAAATATGTCACTCCATTTTTCCTAAAAAGACGTGCAACAGTTGTTTATTATTAAGGCAATTGTCTCTTCGCCTTTTTAATCATTTTTCGCCTAGTAAAAACTAGCCACGTGGCCTTCTAAACTGTTTGTTTCCAGTGGTTATATATAGCTTCCTTTGTACTTTCTTTTACTTTACCAAAAGTAATTTCTTCTCCAATTACTCTCTATTCCCAACTTTTTCAACTTCGAGTTCTCTCTGTCAAAATCTTTCGCTCCTGGACGTCCATCGTCGGTTTCTTGGCTCTCTATACGACTTCTTCGGAATGCTTTTCTCTGTAAGTTTGTTCTCTATTTCTCTTTTGCTTTTCTTGTTTTCTTTTCTTTTTGCATGCCACTGTGACCCTTTTCTTTTGTGCCTGTTAGTCTCCCTGATTTTGTTTTCTTCATGGAGTTGTTGATTTCTTATTTTTGGGTATGGGTTTATGATTTCTTTGGTTCAATTGTTCGATTTTGCATGTCAAGCCTTTGGAAATTGGGGTTTTTGGGAGTTTATTGGATCTGGGTTTTGAGGTTTTTTGTTTGTTGTTCTTTGAATTCTGGGTTCTCTTGTTTGTATGTAGGTGTGTATGTATGTGTTTAGATCTTTGTTAGGTGTTTTTAGCTCTTGATGCAGAGTACAACATTAAAATCTTCATATGCGTTTATTGTTCAATTAAAAACAATTTTTTCGAAGAAGATGAGAATGATGCAGGAGCATTAATGGCTGATTTACTTGTTCTCATGGAGACAAGCGTGGATTTCAATTTATCTATATTCAATGCTATCCGTGAGAATTAATTGGTTGATTACTATATATTATTAAGGGTTTTACTTATTTTAAGCACATAGGATTTTATTTTCTAGTTGAATTTGGTTTTTATGTAATTTCCTATTAAAGTAGGTTTTTATGTAATTTCCTATATGGATTGGGTTTTTGATTGGTTTTCAAATTGGACTCAAATATTAGCTAACTAGCTGATTTTGAATCTAATTGGGATTCCTAATGGGTTTAGGTTATTTGCCTAGCCTGTATATATTGTAATCTTTTGAGAGGAGAATTGGATGATAATAAATTGTGAGTTTTTATACTTGCAAAACCTTTAAAAGTTGGTAGTTAATTCCTTTATACTTTCTTATCCAGATTTTGTTTAGTTTGTGGGTGATTAAATTCTTTAAGCAATCTAAACAAATCGATCCTTTAGTTTTGTTTCTTGGTGATTAAATTCTTTATAGAAGCAAGCTAAAGTTATTTGTTTCCGCTGCAAATCTGATCTACATAGAAAATATATATCATCTTGGTATCAAAGCTAGGTTTGACGATTTTTTTGAGGGTTTTCTTCAAAAAAACGTGGGATACAAGGCTGATACTTTTGGTGGTCGTTTGACGACTTTTTTGAGGGGTTTTTTTCATGAAAAAACGTTGGTAGCATGGCTGATGTGTTTAATGGCAGTTTGTCAACTTCTACGTGGGGTTTTCTTGATGAAAACAAGGGCAACGTGGCTGATGTGTTTGGTGATGAAGAACTTAATGTTATGCAAGATTTAATGTTAGAGGAAGTTGAGAATGCACGAAGGGATATGGAGATCAATGAATTAAAGGAGCAATTGAAGGAGGTTTTAGCAACGTTAAAAGAGGAAGATGATTCAAGAAGTAGAAATCGTAAATCTAAGGATGACGATAGGAGTTTGCGTTTGGATATTCCAGGTTTTGATGTTAGCATGAATCCTGATATTTTTGTTGAATGGTTGCAACGTGTTGAACGGGTCTTTGATTACAAGGATTATTATGATCACAAAAGATTCAAAGTGGCAAGATCAAAGCTGAAAGGTTATGCTGAATTGTGGTACGAAAATCTGAAATCAAAGAGGAGAAAAGTGGGTAAAGTACGTATTGATTCTTGGGAAGCACTTAAGGTGAGAATGAAAAAATGATTTTTACCAACTAATTATGTGCAAGAATTACCTACTGATTATTTACAAGGTATTTTGAGAGAATCGAATCGTTTCAATCAAGCTACAATTTCTCTTGATGAGTATACAATTGGTTTTGAGAAGGAAAAATCCTGGAAGATAACGTGGCTCATTCTTGTGTTAAAACAACTCCAAATTTTGGTGCGTTGCAGGAACGCAAGGTAGAGAATACAAATCCTTTGTTAGATGAAATAATTTGTTTGAAGTGCAAGGATTATGGACATGTGCAAGAAAACTGCCCTAATAACCTAGTGATGAATTTGTGTGACACTGAAGTGATTGGTGTAACTAAATTTTTCGAGGGTGGAGAAATAATTGAAGAGATTGGTGCAATAATTCTTTTCAAGGGTGGATAAATAATTGAAGAGACTGGTGCAATAATTCTTTTCGAGGGTGAAGAAATAGTTGAAGAAGAGGAGCAAGTTGAACATGAAGATGAATCTGATTCTCAAACTGAAACTTTAATCATGCATCAATCACCTATATGGATTGGAACAAGAGGATCATGGTAACTTGTTGATTAGTCCTACGGTAGTTATACCAGATTTTTTTAATCCACTTGAATTAAATTGTGATGTTAGTGGTAATGGGACTGATTTTGTTCGAGAAAAGAGGTCCATTGATTTTCTAGGAGTAGACAACTTGTTAAAAGCTAATACCACATCAAAGCTTCTTGTTCTTTCAAGATTACTACCAAAGGTATTCCTCATGATGTTGAAGTTTAAAGTTCTCAAGTTTTATAATATGTCACATTGTGGTGTGTTGATTCTTAGATTCTATGAAACTCGTGGGCGAGTTTTTTTCAAAGGAGAGGAGAATGATGCGGAGTACAACATTAAAATCTTCATATGCATTTATTGTTCAATTGAGGACAATTGGTTTCGAAGAAGAGGAGAATGATGCAGGAGCATTATGGCTGATTTACTTGTTCTCATGGAGACAAGCGTGGATTTCAATTTATCTATATTCAATGCTATCCGTGAGAATTAATTGGCTGATTACTATATATTCTTAAGTAGATTTTTGGCTTGCACTCATTTTACCTTTCACTTGAAAGGGTTTTTCTTGTTTTAAGCATATGGGAATTTATTTTCTAGTTGGATTTGGTTTTTATGTAATTTCCTATTTAGAGTAGGTTTTTATGTAATTTCCTATATGGATTGGGTTTTTGATTGGTTTTCAAGTTGGACTCAAATATTAGCTAGCTAGCTGATTTTGAATCTGATTGGGATTCCTAATGGGTTTAGGTTATTTCCCTGACATATATATATATATATATATATATATATATATATATATATATATATATATATATATATATATATATATATATATATATATATATATATATATATATATATATATATATATATATTGTAATCTTTTGAGAGGAGAATTGGCTGATAATAAATTGTGAGTTTTTATACTTGCAAAACCTTTGAAAGTTGGTGGTTAATTCCTTTGTACTTTCTTATCCAGATTTTGTTTAGTTTGTGGGTGATTAAATTCTTTAATCAATCTAAACAAATCGATCCTTTAGTTTTGTTTCTTGGTGATTAAATTCTTTATAGAAGCAAGCTAAAGTTTTTTTTTTCCGTTGCAAATCTAATCTACATAGAAAATATATATCATCTTTACATCGTGTTTTTGGGTTTCGTGTTTGTGCCTAATCCGGACCAGATGTTCAATGTGTTTAGGTCTTTAGGGAGAATCACGCTAACCTGGAATAGCTTAACTAGCTAGAGGAAATCCTTGCCTGGACTAGCTTTGATAGGATACTTGTAAAAAACGAAAAACTTGCAAATAAACGTGGATTAAGGGTAAAAGAAAAAGGGACTTATCTTTGGTTGTTTCCTCAGGTTTTATGGTTCGTTTCAAAATCCCGGCAAGGAAATCGAAGCCTCCTTCCGACATTTTGATTATTAGCTCTGATAGTAATAATAGTAGTACTAGCTCCGTAAATCAACCCTCATCCATAGTAGACCTAGATTGGTGCTTGATGGCAAAGAAGAAGAAGAGTGGTAAGAAGGTATTGACTCAGATTTGTATTAAGGACCGGGGTCCAGGACAATCCTGTATGACTCCGGACGGGTTCTGGGTAGATAGCAAATATCTTTTTGTTCGGAAGTACGAGGTCGAGGAGACTCTCTTTTATAGTGACCTTAGCTTCCAGTATAAGCATAGCCAGCCGCATGGGGTATTCGGACCCTATGATAAGGCCCGTTTGGATACTACCTTTTCTGGGACTGTACTTAGTGAGGTCCCCTATCCGCTCTCTCCAATATATGCTGCATGTTCTGAGTCTGACATGGATGATGCAGTCCGATCTGTATTCCATCTTGGGCCCAAGATTCAGTGGAGGTGGCCTCGGCATGGTGAAAGAATCTATCATAAACTGGAAGACGGGTATGTAGGAATCTAGCTGGAGCATCTCCGATCTGGTTGGAATCCGGAGTGCCATATTTTTATCAAACAGCTCTGTAAGTATGAGTACGGGATATCGTTGATGCAGCTAACCCCCAATGCTGTCAAACGGATATCCTTGTTCCTGGCTACCTATAACAAGAGTGGTATTTTTCCTAGTTTGAAACTGTTTCACGGCCTTTTCACCCTTATCCACTCAAGCAAAGACCCCTTTTACGAGCTCAAGTTCTGGGGCGATGAGTGTGGTTACTCATCTGTGTAAGAACCCAGATTTTTGGTAGGAACTAAAACTTTTATTATTTAATCAAGTATAAGTGTAACAATGGTTCTAATAAAGGATTATGTAATGAATTGGGATTCAAATGTTTATATGCCATGAAGAATGCAATAGGTTGACAACTTAGATTAGAATAATCTATCTCCTAGAAAGTAGGATATGGTGATTCTAAACGAAGAATAATATTCTAATGTCATCCAAATCGATATCTGTTATAAGTCCAGTGGTTCCGTGAAAGAGATAAGGAACGCTCGAAAGAGAACAAGGACATTCTTATAAATATAAGGAATAAAGAAAGAAAAAGCAATGAATAGTGTTTTTGGTGGAAATTGGAATATTATTAGACGACACTATATAGAAGTATTTAGAATGGATTTCTGAGTCCGTATTCATGATCCAGGGGCAAAATAAGTGTATGTAGACGATATCAGATTCAGAAAAATAACACTTTTATTTTCTCCGAGATTTCCCTGGACACTGAAGGATGTAAGGATTTATTAAAAAGATTTAAGGAATTTAAATTCAAGAATTGTTAAGGAGGATTGAGAATGGTAGTATAAATATTAAGAAGGTTTTCGGTAAAACCTTAACAAGAAATACTTGAGATATTCCTCCGAAGGATCAATGAAAATGAGTAATAACCGAACAAAATAGCAAGCAGAGAGTCAAGATGCATGCATGTGCAAGAGGATAAGACCAAGTAACCAAGTGATTATAAGAGTAACTAGCATACTTAGAAATAAACCAAGTACTTAGCCTAATCTTATCATCAACAACACTAAAATTCAACACATGGCCCTTGGTGATGCAAGGAGTGACCTAATCACTTTATTAAAGTGGCTTTATGCCAAGATATTATCTAAACCTCATCACAATAATGCAAGAACAACCAAGACAAGCCAAGCAAAACACCATTCTCCTCCATTTTCTTTACATTCGGCCAAAACAAATAGCAGCCCAGAAAAACAGCCATAACTCCTTCGTTTCTTAATGAAAGTTTGTGTTCTATACCTTGTTGGAAAGGTATTGAGATGCTCTACAACTCTTCTTTAGGACCCTCATCCAGAAAAGCATGGTAAGGACCTCGTGTTTGCAGTTCTTTGAACAGATGAATAGTAACTTTCAAGAACTAATTTTAGTTTTATTGTTTCTTTGGATGATCTAAGTTTGGTTAAGGTGTTCTAAGGGCTATACAAGGTTTATTAAGGCTTATACACTCTCCACAGAAGGTATATCTCACCTAAACCCTAGATCTTACTTTGAGTTTTATGGATGATATTGATGGTTTTAGATTAGTTATGATCATGGTGTTCATATAAACATGTAAGCATGATTATGTAGTTAGTTTTGTTGATCTAAGAGATTTGATGGTTATAATGATGAAGTGAGATTTTCTTGGACTTGTTAAGATGAGTATTATGTGTATAAGATGTATGGTATGCCCGGTGTGGCTTGGTTTTGTTGAAACGAATTTGGAAACGTTCGATTTATAGCTGTCATAATGCAAGTCAAGTATTATTGATGGAATTAAGACCGTAACAACCAGATCCCTGGCCCCAGATCTGGGGGTGTTACAATCTGGATCCGCGAAGCCGGTCATCCACCAAACCTCTCTCAAGGGTTGGAACCGGGAATGGATTTATTTAAAAGGGGTAGATCTTGAATTTATGCCCCTCTTTGCCAAGCATATGGAAGATATCCTCGAGAAGGAGACCTATGAATTCGAGGTGGCTGCTTTTGATCGGATGCATAAGTTCTGTGAGAGTGCCGGTTACCAAATGACACGTGACACTTTTATGAACCATGAGAAAATGTATCAACTTGGATGTAAGCTATTTTCATTCCTTGCTTTTCACTATCTTTATCTTTATGTGTTAACTCATTTTTTGCTTGTTTCTTTCAGGTTTGCCTTACTTCAATCCCGAACTAGTTGAGAGGATGTCTAAGAACGCTGCTACCCAAGCTCTTGCCTCCAAATTGAAGAAGTTAACTGGTATTCATCAGACCAAAGTTCCTTGCAGCCGGATTCCCACCAACTCTAAGATCGGTACTGGCGCTGGTTCTAGTGTTTCGAAGGAAGGAGGTGGTGAGTCTCATGTCCAGGGTGGGGTTACTAGGACCCGAATTGATGATCAGACTCAGGTCCGGACTGACACCCCTCCTCCTAAGAGGCAGAGATTGTTTGACACGGATAATGACTTTGATGCGGACTCCTTTAGGGGTGTCAATGTTGTGGCTGTCCCATCTGGAAAAGCTGATGTCAATCCATCCGGAGAAGCTGGAACTAGCAAGAAGAAAGGATTCCGAGTTGGGAACTTTAGTATTAAGGAGATCGCTGATATGGCTGGTTCTATTCCCGAGGAGGACTGGAAAGTTATGGAGCAACTTTCCAAATCTGAGATTATCAAGCGGAATTTTGTAACTTGGGTTCAGGTAAATCACTCTTCCTCTTTCGATCATCTCCATTCTTTGTTAGAATTTTTTAAAAAGTTTTGATATTTTTCGCAGTCCGGGATTATGCTTGCCGGGGTTGATTGGTGCTTGATGGCAAAGAAGAAGAAGAGTGGTAAGAAGGTATTGACTCAGATTTGTATTAAGGACCGGGGTCCAGGACAATCCTGTATGACTCCGGACGGGTTCTGGGTAGATAGCAAATATCTTTTTGTTCGGAAGTACGAGGTCGAGGAGACTCTCTTTTATAGTGACCTTAGCTTCCAGTATAAGCATAGGCAGCCGCATGGGGTATTCAGACCCTATGATAAGGCCCGTTTGGATACTACCTTTTCTGGGACTGTACTTAGTGAGGTCCCCTATCCGCTCTCTCCAACATATGCTGCATGTTCTGAGTCTGACATGGATGATGCAGTCCGATCTATATTCCATCTTGGGCCCAAGATTCAGTGTAGGTGGCCTCGGCATGGTGAAAGAATCTATCATAAACTGGAAGACGGGTATGTAGGAATCTAGCCGGAGCATCTCCGATCTGGTTGGAATCCGGAGTGCCATATTTTTATCAAACAGCTCTGTAAGTATGAGTACGGGATATCGTTGATGCAGCTAACCCCCAATGCTGTCAAACGGATATCCTTGTTCCTGGCTACCTATAACAAGAGTGGTATTTTTCCTAGTTTGAAACTGTTTCACGGCCTTTTCACCCTTATCCACTCAAGCAAAGACCCCTTTTACGAGCTCAAGTTCTGGGGCGATGAGTGTGGTTACTCATCTGTGTAAGAACCCAGATTTTTGGTAGGAACTAAAACTTTTATTATTTAATCAAGTATAAGTGTAACAATGGTTCTAATAAAGGATTATGTAATGAATTGGGATTCAAATGTTTATATGCCATGAAGAATGCAATAGGTTGACAACTTAGATTAGAATAATCTATCTCCTAGAAAGTAGGATATGGTGATTCTAAACGAAGAATAATATTCTAATGTCATCCAAATCGATATCTGTTATAAGTCCAGTGGTTCCGTGAAAGAGATAAGGAACGCTCGAAAGAGAACAAGGACATTCTTATAAATATAAGGAATAAAGAAAGAAAAAGCAATGAATAGTGTTTTTGGTGGAAATTGGAATATTATTAGACGACGCTATATAGAAGTATTTAGAATGGATTTCTGAGTCCGTATTCATGATCCAGGGGCAAAATAAGTGTATATAGACGATATCAGATTCAGAAAAATAACACTTTTATTTTCTCCGAGATTTCCCTGGACACTGAAGGATGTAAGGATTTATTAAAAAGATTTAAGGAATTTAAATTCAAGAATTGTTAAGGAGGATTGAGAATGGTAGTATAAATATTAAGAAGGTTTCCGGTAAAACCTTAACAAGAAATACTTGAGATATTCCTCCGAAGGATCAATGAAAATGAGTAATAACCGAACAAAATAGCAAGCAGAGAGTCAAGATGCATGCATGTGCAAGAGGATAAGACCAAGTAACCAAGTGATTATAAGAGTAACTAGCATACTTAGAAATAAACCAAGTACTTAGCCTAATCTTATCATCAACAACACTAAAATTCAACACATGGCCCTTGGTGATGCAAGGAGTGACCTAATCACTTTATTAAAGTGGCTTTATGCCAAGATATTATCTAAACCTCATCACAATAATGCAAGAACAACCAAGACAAGCCAAGCAAAACACCATTCTCCTCTATTTTCTTTACATTCGGTCAAAACAAATAGCAGCCCAGAAAAACAGCCATAACTCCTTCGTTTCTTAATGAAAGTTTGTGTTCTATAGCTTGTTGGAAAGGTATTGAGATGCTCTACAACTCTTCTTTAGGACCCTCATCCAGAAAAGCATGGTAAGGACCTCGTGTTTGCAGTTCTTTGAACAGATGAATAGTAACTTTCAAGAACTAATTTTAGTTTTATTGTTTCTTTGGATGATCTAAGTTTGGTTAAGGTGTTCTAAGGGCTATACAAGGTTCATTAAGGATTATACACTCTCCACGGAAGGTATATCTCACCTAAACCCTAGATCTTACTTTGAGTTTTA
The DNA here is from genome assembly GCA_037693485.1 of Kitagawia praeruptora. Taxonomy (NCBI): domain Eukaryota; kingdom Viridiplantae; phylum Streptophyta; class Magnoliopsida; order Apiales; family Apiaceae; genus Kitagawia; species Kitagawia praeruptora. The sequence goes on from CM075348.1 coordinate 108,116,606, forward strand.
TGGATGATCTTGATGGTTTTAGATTAGTTATGATCATGGTGTTCATATAAACATGTAAGCATGATTATGTAGTTAGTTTTGTTGATCTAAGAGATTTGATGGTTATAATGATGAAGTGAGATTTTCTTGGACTTGTTAAGATGAGTATTATGTGTATAAGATGTATGGTATGCCCGGTGTGGCTTGGTTTTGTTGAAACGAATTTGGAAACGTTCGATTTATAGCTGTCATAATGCAAGTCAAGTATTATTGATGGAATTAAGACCGTAACAACCAGATCCCTGGCCCCAGATCTGGGGGTGTTACAATCTGGATCCGCGAAGCCGGTCATCCACCAAACCTCTCTCAAGGGTTGGAACCGGGAATGGATTTATTTAAAAGGGGTAGATCTTGAATTTATGCCCCTCTTTGCCAAGCATATGGAAGATATCCTCGAGAAGGAGACCTATGAATTCGAGGTGGCTGCTTTTGATCGGATGCATAAGTTCTGTGAGAGTGCCGGTTACCAAATGACACGTGACACTTTTATGAACCATGAGAAAATGTATCAACTTGGATGTAAGCTATTTTCATTCCTTGCTTTTCACTATCTTTATCTTTATGTGTTAACTCATTTTTTGCTTGTTTCTTTCAGGTTTGCCTTACTTCAATCCCGAACTAGTTGAGAGGATGTCTAAGAACGCTGCTACCCAAGCTCTTGCCTCCAAATTGAAGAAGTTAACTGGTATTCATCAGACCAAAGTTCCTTGCAGCCGGATTCCCACCAACTCTAAGATCGGTACTGGCGCTGGTTCTAGTGTTTCGAAGGAAGGAGGTGGTGAGTCTCATGTCCAGGGTGGGGTTACTAGGACCCGAATTGATGATCAGACTCAGGTCCGGACTGACACCCCTCCTCCTAAGAGGCAGAGATTGTTTGACACGGATAATGACTTTGATGCGGACTCCTTTAGGGGTGTCAATGTTGTGGCTGTCCCATCTGGAAAAGCTGATGTCAATCCATCCGGAGAAGCTGGAACTAGCAAGAAGAAAGGATTCCGAGTTGGGAACTTTAGTATTAAGGAGATCGCTGATATGGCTGGTTCTATTCCCGAGGAGGACTGGAAAGTTATGGAGCAACTTTCCAAATCTGAGATTATCAAGCGGAATTTTGTAACTTGGGTTCAGGTAAATCACTCTTCCTCTTTCGATCATCTCCATTCTTTGTTAGAATTTTTTAAAAAGTTTTGATATTTTTCGCAGTCCGGGATTATGCTTGCCGGGGTTGATTGGTGCTTGATGGCAAAGAAGAAGAAGAGTGGTAAGAAGGTATTGACTCAGATTTGTATTAAGGACCGGGGTCCAGGACAATCCTGTATGACTCCGGACGGGTTCTGGGTAGATAGCAAATATCTTTTTGTTCGGAAGTACGAGGTCGAGGAGACTCTCTTTTATAGTGACCTTAGCTTCCAGTATAAGCATAGGCAGCCGCATGGGGTATTCAGACCCTATGATAAGGCCCGTTTGGATACTACCTTTTCTGGGACTGTACTTAGTGAGGTCCCCTATCCGCTCTCTCCAACATATGCTGCATGTTCTGAGTCTGACATGGATGATGCAGTCCGATCTATATTCCATCTTGGGCCCAAGATTCAGTGTAGGTGGCCTCGGCATGGTGAAAGAATCTATCATAAACTGGAAGACGGGTATGTAGGAATCTAGCCGGAGCATCTCCGATCTGGTTGGAATCCGGAGTGCAATATTTTTATCAAACAGCTCTGTAAGTATGAGTACGGGATATCGTTGATGCAGCTAACCCCCAATGCTGTCAAACGGATATCCTTGTTCCTGGCTACCTATAACAAGAGTGGTATTTTTCCTAGTTTGAAACTGTTTCACGGCCTTTTCACCCTTATCCACTCAAGCAAAGACCCCTTTTACGAGCTCAAGTTCTGGGGCGATGAGTGTGGTTACTCATCTGTGTAAGAACCCAGATTTTTGGTAGGAACTAAAACTTTTATTATTTAATCAAGTATAAGTGTAACAATGGTTCTAATAAAGGATTATGTAATGAATTGGGATTCAAATGTTTATATGCCATGAAGAATGCAATAGGTTGACAACTTAGATTAGAATAATCTATCTCCTAGAAAGTAGGATATGGTGATTCTAAACGAAGAATAATATTCTAATGTCATCCAAATCGATATCTGTTATAAGTCCAGTGGTTCCGTGAAAGAGATAAGGAACGCTCGAAAGAGAACAAGGACATTCTTATAAATATAAGGAATAAAGAAAGAAAAAGCAATGAATAGTGTTTTTGGTGGAAATTGGAATATTATTAGACGACGCTATATAGAAGTATTTAGAATGGATTTCTGAGTCCGTATTCATGATCCAGGGGCAAAATAAGTGTATGTAGACGATATCAGATTCAGAAAAATAACACTTTTATTTTCTCCGAGATTTCCCTGGACACTGAAGGATGTAAGGATTTATTAAAAAGATTTAAGGAATTTAAATTCAAGAATTGTTAAGGAGGATTGAGAATGGTAGTATAAATATTAAGAAGGTTTCCGGTAAAACCTTAACAAGAAATACTTGAGATATTCCTCCGAAGGATCAATGAAAATGAGTAATAACCGAACAAAATAGCAAGCAGAGAGTCAAGATGCATGCATGTGCAAGAGGATAAGACCAAGTAACCAAGTGATTATAAGAGTAACTAGCATACTTAGAAATAAACCAAGTACTTAGCCTAATCTTATCATCAACAACACTAAAATTCAACACATGGCCCTTGGTGATGCAAGGAGTGACCTAATCACTTTATTAAAGTGGCTTTATGCCAAGATATTATCTAAACCTCATCACAATAATGCAAGAACAACCAAGACAAGCCAAGCAAAACACCATTCTCCTCTATTTTCTTTACATTCGGTCAAAACAAATAGCAGCCCAGAAAAACAGCCATAACTCCTTCGTTTCTTAATGAAAGTTTGTGTTCTATACCTTGTTGGAAAGGTATTGAGATGCTCTACAACTCTTCTTTAGGACCCTCATCCAGAAAAGCATGGTAAGGACCTCGTGTTTGCAGTTCTTTGAACAGATGAATAGTAACTTTCAAGAACTAATTTTAGTTTTATTGTTTCTTTGGATGATCTAAGTTTGGTTAAGGTGTTCTAAGGGCTATACAAGGTTTATTAAGGATTATACACTCTCCACGGAAGGTATATCTCACCTAAACCCTAGATCTTACTTTGAGTTTTATGGATGATCTTGATGGTTTTAGATTAGTTATGATCATGGTGTTCATATAAACATGTAAGCATGATTATGTAGTTAGTTTTGTTGATCTAAGAGATTTGATGGTTATAATGATGAAGTGAGATTTTCTTGGACTTGTTAAGATGAGTATTATGTGTATAAGATGTATGGTATGCCCGGTGTGGCTTGGTTTTGTTGAAACGAATTTGGAAACGTTCGATTTATAGCTGTCATAATGCAAGTCAAGTATTATTGATGGAATTAAGACCGTAACAACCAGATCCCTGGCCCCAGATCTGGGGGTGTTACAATCTGGATCCGCGAAGCCGGTCATCCACCAAACCTCTCTCAAGGGTTGGAACCGGGAATGGATTTATTTAAAAGGGGTAGATCTTGAATTTATGCCCCTCTTTGCCAAGCATATGGAAGATATCCTCGAGAAGGAGACCTATGAATTCGAGGTGGCTGCTTTTGATCGGATGCATAAGTTCTGTGAGAGTGCCGGTTACCAAATGACACGTGACACTTTTATGAACCATGAGAAAATGTATCAACTTGGATGTAAGCTATTTTCATTCCTTGCTTTTCACTATCTTTATCTTTATGTGTTAACTCATTTTTTGCTTGTTTCTTTCAGGTTTGCCTTACTTCAATCCCGAACTAGTTGAGAGGATGTCTAAGAACGCTGCTACCCAAGCTCTTGCCTCCAAATTGAAGAAGTTAACTGGTATTCATCAGACCAAAGTTCCTTGCAGCCGGATTCCCACCAACTCTAAGATCGGTACTGGCGCTGGTTCTAGTGTTTCGAAGGAAGGAGGTGGTGAGTCTCATGTCCAGGGTGGGGTTACTAGGACCCGAATTGATGATCAGACTCAGGTCCGGACTGACACCCCTCCTCCTAAGAGGCAGAGATTGTTTGACACGGATAATGACTTTGATGCGGACTCCTTTAGGGGTGTCAATGTCGTGGCTGTCCCATCTGGAAAAGCTGATGTCAATCCATCCGGAGAAGCTGGAACTAGCAAGAAGAAAGGATTCCGAGTTGGGAACTTTAGTATTAAGGAGATCGCTGATATGGCTGGTTCTATTCCCGAGGAGGACTGGAAAGTTATGGAGCAACTTTCCAAATCTGAGATTATCAAGCGGAATTTTGTAACTTGGGTTCAGGTAAATCACTCTTCCTCTTTCGATCATCTCCATTCTTTGTTAGAATTTTTTAAAAAGTTTTGATATTTTTCGCAGTCCGGGATTATGCTTGCCGGGGTTGATTGGTGCTTGATGGCAAAGAAGAAGAAGAGTGGTAAGAAGGTATTGACTCAGATTTGTATTAAGGACCGGGGTCCAGGACAATCCTGTATGACTCCGGACGGGTTCTGGGTAGATAGCAAATATCTTTTTGTTCGGAAGTACGAGGTCGAGGAGACTCTCTTTTATAGTGACCTTAGCTTCCAGTATAAGCATAGGCAGCCGCATGGGGTATTCAGACCCTATGATAAGGCCCGTTTGGATACTACCTTTTCTGGGACTGTACTTAGTGAGGTCCCCTATCCGCTCTCTCCAACATATGCTGCATGTTCTGAGTCTGACATGGATGATGCAGTCCGATCTATATTCCATCTTGGGCCCAAGATTCAGTGTAGGTGGCCTCGGCATGGTGAAAGAATCTATCATAAACTGGAAGACGGGTATGTAGGAATCTAGCCGGAGCATCTCCGATCTGGTTGGAATCCGGAGTGCCATATTTTTATCAAACAGCTCTGTAAGTATGAGTACGGGATATCGTTGATGCAGCTAACCCCCAATGCTGTCAAACGGATATCCTTGTTCCTGGCTACCTATAACAAGAGTGGTATTTTTCCTAGTTTGAAACTGTTTCACGGCCTTTTCACCCTTATCCACTCAAGCAAAGACCCCTTTTACGAGCTCAAGTTCTGGGGCGATGAGTGTGGTTACTCATCTGTGTAAGAACCCAGATTTTTGGTAGGAACTAAAACTTTTATTATTTAATCAAGTATAAGTGTAACAATGGTTCTAATAAAGGATTATGTAATGAATTGGGATTCAAATGTTTATATGCCATGAAGAATGCAATAGGTTGACAACTTAGATTAGAATAATCTATCTCCTAGAAAGTAGGATATGGTGATTCTAAACGAAGAATAATATTCTAATGTCATCCAAATCGATATCTGTTATAAGTCCAGTGGTTCCGTGAAAGAGATAAGGAACGCTCGAAAGAGAACAAGGACATTCTTATAAATATAAGGAATAAAGAAAGAAAAAGCAATGAATAGTGTTTTTGGTGGAAATTGGAATATTATTAGACGACGCTATATAGAAGTATTTAGAATGGATTTCTGAGTCCGTATTCATGATCCAGGGGCAAAATAAGTGTATGTAGACGATATCAGATTCAGAAAAATAACACTTTTATTTTCTCCGAGATTTCCCTGGACACTGAAGGATGTAAGGATTTATTAAAAAGATTTAAGGAATTTAAATTCAAGAATTGTTAAGGAGGATTGAGAATGGTAGTATAAATATTAAGAAGGTTTCCGGTAAAACCTTAACAAGAAATACTTGAGATATTCCTCCGAAGGATCAATGAAAATGAGTAATAACCGAACAAAATAGCAAGCAGAGAGTCAAGATGCATGCATGTGCAAGAGGATAAGACCAAGTAACCAAGTGATTATAAGAGTAACTAGCATACTTAGAAATAAACCAAGTACTTAGCCTAATCTTATCATCAACAACACTAAAATTCAACACATGGCCCTTGGTGATGCAAGGAGTGACCTAATCACTTTATTAAAGTGGCTTTATGCCAAGATATTATCTAAACCTCATCACAATAATGCAAGAACAACCAAGACAAGCCAAGCAAAACACCATTCTCCTCCATTTTCTTTACATTCGGTCAAAACAAATAGCAGCCCAGAAAAACAGCCATAACTCCTTCGTTTCTTAATGAAAGTTTGTGTTCTATAGCTTGTTGGAAAGGTATTGAGATGCTCTACAACTCTTCTTTAGGACCCTCATCCAGAAAAGCATGGTAAGGACCTCGTGTTTGCAGTTCTTTGAACAGATGAATAGTAACTTTCAAGAACTAATTTTAGTTTTATTGTTTCTTTGGATGATCTAAGTTTGGTTAAGGTGTTCTAAGGGCTATACAAGGTTTATTAAGGCTTATACACTCTCCACGGAAGGTATATCTCACCTAAACCCTAGATCTTACTTTGAGTTTTATGGATGATCTTGATGGTTTTAGATTAGTTATGATCATGGTGTTCATATAAACATGTAAGCATGATTATGTAGTTAGTTTTGTTGATCTAAGAGATTTGATGGTTATAATGATGAAGTGAGATTTTCTTGGACTTGTTAAGATGAGTATTATGTGTATAAGATGTATGGTATGCCCGGTGTGGCTTGGTTTTGTTGAAACGAATTTGGAAACGTTCGATTTATAGCTGTCATAATGCAAGTCAAGTATTATTGATGGAATTAAGACCGTAACAACCAGATCCCTGGCCCCAGATCTGGGGGTGTTACAATCTGGATCCGCGAAGCCGGTCATCCACCAAACCTCTCTCAAGGGTTGGAACCGGGAATGGATTTATTTAAAAGGGGTAGATCTTGAATTTATGCCCCTCTTTGCCAAGCATATGGAAGATATCCTCGAGAAGGAGACCTATGAATTCGAGGTGGCTGCTTTTGATCGGATGCATAAGTTCTGTGAGAGTGCCGGTTACCAAATGACACGTGACACTTTTATGAACCATGAGAAAATGTATCAACTTGGATGTAAGCTATTTTCATTCCTTGCTTTTCACTATCTTTATCTTTATGTGTTAACTCATTTTTTGCTTGTTTCTTTCAGGTTTGCCTTACTTCAATCCCGAACTAGTTGAGAGGATGTCTAAGAACGCTGCTACCCAAGCTCTTGCCTCCAAATTGAAGAAGTTAACTGGTATTCATCAGACCAAAGTTCCTTGCAGCCGGATTCCCACCAACTCTAAGATCGGTACTGGCGCTGGTTCTAGTGTTTCGAAGGAAGGAGGTGGTGAGTCTCATGTCCAGGGTGGGGTTACTAGGACCCGAATTGATGATCAGACTCAGGTCCGGACTGACACCCCTCCTCCTAAGAGGCAGAGATTGTTTGACACGGATAATGACTTTGATGCGGACTCCTTTAGGGGTGTCAATGTTGTGGCTGTCCCATCTGGAAAAGCTGATGTCAATCCATCCGGAGAAGCTGGAACTAGCAAGAAGAAAGGATTCCGAGTTGGGAACTTTAGTATTAAGGAGATCGCTGATATGGCTGGTTCTATTCCCGAGGAGGACTGGAAAGTTATGGAGCAACTTTCCAAATCTGAGATTATCAAGCGGAATTTTGTAACTTGGGTTCAGGTAAATCACTCTTCCTCTTTCGATCATCTCCATTCTTTGTTAGAATTTTTTAAAAAGTTTTGATATTTTTCGCAGTCCGGGATTATGCTTGCCGGGGTTGATTGGTGCTTGATGGCAAAGAAGAAGAAGAGTGGTAAGAAGGTATTGACTCAGATTTGTATTAAGGACCGGGGTCCAGGACAATCCTGTATGACTCCGGACGGGTTCTGGGTAGATAGCAAATATCTTTTTGTTCGGAAGTACGAGGTCGAGGAGACTCTCTTTTATAGTGACCTTAGCTTCCAGTATAAGCATAGGCAGCCGCATGGGGTATTCGGACCCTATGATAAGGCCCGTTTGGATACTACCTTTTCTGGGACTGTACTTAGTGAGGTCCCCTATCCGCTCTCTCCAACATATGCTGCATGTTCTGAGTCTGACATGGATGATGCAGTCCGATCTGTATTCCATCTTGGGCCCAAGATTCAGTGTAGGTGGCCTCGGCATGGTGAAAGAATCTATCATAAACTGGAAGACGGGTATGTAGGAATCTAGCCGGAGCATCTCCGATCTGGTTGGAATCCGGAGTGCCATATTTTTATCAAACAGCTCTGTAAGTATGAGTACGGGATATCGTTGATGCAGCTAACCCCCAATGCTGTCAAACGGATATCCTTGTTCCTGGCTACCTATAACAAGAGTGGTATTTTTCCTAGTTTGAAACTGTTTCACGGCCTTTTCACCCTTATCCACTCAAGCAAAGACCCCTTTTACGAGCTCAAGTTCTGGGGCGATGAGTGTGGTTACTCATCTGTGTAAGAACCCAGATTTTTGGTAGGAACTAAAACTTTTATTATTTAATCAAGTATAAGTGTAACAATGGTTCTAATAAAGGATTATGTAATGAATTGGGATTCAAATGTTTATATGCCATGAAGAATGCAATAGGTTGACAACTTAGATTAGAATAATCTATCTCCTAGAAAGTAGGATATGGTGATTCTAAACGAAGAATAATATTCTAATGTCATCCAAATCGATATCTGTTATAAGTCCAGTGGTTCCGTGAAAGAGATAAGGAACGCTCGAAAGAGAACAAGGACATTCTTATAAATATAAGGAATAAAGAAAGAAAAAGCAATGAATAGTGTTTTTGGTGGAAATTGGAATATTATTAGACGACGCTATATAGAAGTATTTAGAATGGATTTCTGAGTCCGTATTCATGATCCAGGGGCAAAATAAGTGTATGTAGACGATATCAGATTCAGAAAAATAACACTTTTATTTTCTCCGAGATTTCCCTGGACACTGAAGGATGTAAGGATTTATTAAAAAGATTTAAGGAATTTAAATTCAAGAATTGTTAAGGAGGATTGAGAATGGTAGTATAAATATTAAGAAGGTTTCCGGTAAAACCTTAACAAGAAATACTTGAGATATTCCTCCGAAGGATCAATGAAAATGAGTAATAACCGAACAAAATAGCAAGCAGAGAGTCAAGATGCATGCATGTGCAAGAGGATAAGACCAAGTAACCAAGTGATTATAAGAGTAACTAGCATACTTAGAAATAAACCAAGTACTTAGCCTAATCTTATCATCAACAACACTAAAATTCAACACATGGCCCTTGGTGATGCAAGGAGTGACCTAATCACTTTATTAAAGTGGCTTTATGCCAAGATATTATCTAAACCTCATCACAATAATGCAAGAACAACCAAGACAAGCCAAGCAAAACACCATTCTCCTCCATTTTCTTTACATTCGGTCAAAACAAATAGCAGCCCAGAAAAATAGCCATAACTCCTTCGTTTCTTAATGAAAGTTTGTGTTCTATAGCTTGTTGGAAAGGTATTGAGATGCTCTACAACTCTTCTTTAGGACCCTCATCCAGAAAAGCATGGTAAGGACCTCGTGTTTGCAGTTCTTTGAACAGATGAATAGTAACTTTCAAGAACTAATTTTAGTTTTATTGTTTCTTTGGATGATCTAAGTTTGGTTAAGGTGTTCTAAGGGCTATACAAGGTTTATTAAGGCTTATACACTCTCCACGGAAGGTATATCTCACCTAAACCCTAGATCTTACTTTGAGTTTTATGGATGATCTTGATGGTTTTAGATTAGTTATGATCATGGTGTTCATATAAACATGTAAGCATGATTATGTAGTTAGTTTTGTTGATCTAAGAGATTTGATGGTTATAATGATGAAGTGAGATTTTCTTGGACTTGTTAAGATGAGTATTATGTGTATAAGATGTATGGTATGCCCGGTGTGGCTTGGTTTTGTTGAAACGAATTTGGAAACGTTCGATTTATAGCTGTCATAATGCAAGTCAAGTATTATTGATGGAATTAAGACCGTAACAACCAGATCCCTGGCCCCAGATCTGGGGGTGTTACAATCTGGATCCGCGAAGCCGGTCATCCACCAAACCTCTCTCAAGGGTTGGAACCGGGAATGGATTTATTTAAAAGGGGTAGATCTTGAATTTATGCCCCTCTTTGCCAAGCATATGGAAGATATCCTCGAGAAGGAGACCTATGAATTCGAGGTGGCTGCTTTTGATCGGATGCATAAGTTCTGTGAGAGTGCCGGTTACCAAATGACACGTGACACTTTTATGAACCATGAGAAAATGTATCAACTTGGATGTAAGCTATTTTCATTCCTTGCTTTTCACTATCTTTATCTTTATGTGTTAACTCATTTTTTGCTTGTTTCTTTCAGGTTTGCCTTACTTCAATCCCGAACTAGTTGAGAGGATGTCTAAGAACGCTGCTACCCAAGCTCTTGCCTCCAAATTGAAGAAGTTAACTGGTATTCATCAGACCAAAGTTCCTTGCAGCCGGATTCCCACCAACTCTAAGATCGGTACTGGCGCTGGTTCTAGTGTTTCGAAGGAAGGAGGTGGTGAGTCTCATGTCCAGGGTGGGGTTACTAGGACCCGAATTGATGATCAGACTCAGGTCCGGACTGACACCCCTCCTCCTAAGAGGCAGAGATTGTTTGACACGGATAATGACTTTGATGCGGACTCCTTTAGGGGTGTCAATGTCGTGGCTGTCCCATCTGGAAAAGCTGATGTCAATCCATCCGGAGAAGCTGGAACTAGCAAGAAGAAAGGATTCCGAGTTGGGAACTTTAGTATTAAGGAGATCGCTGATATGGCTGGTTCTATTCCCGAGGAGGACTGGAAAGTTATGGAGCAACTTTCCAAATCTGAGATTATCAAGCGGAATTTTGTAACTTGGGTTCAGGTAAATCACTCTTCCTCTTTCGATCATCTCCATTCTTTGTTAGAATTTTTTAAAAAGTTTTGATATTTTTCGCAGTCCGGGATTATGCTTGCCGGGGTTGCGGCTAATGCCAACCTTGAGGAGGAGAAGATCCAGGAATTGTCTGAACAACTGGTTGCTATGAAAAGGGGAAGCTCCGAGAAAGACTTGAGAATTGCTGATCTGGAGAAGTCCTTGGCCGAAAGCTCCGAGAAAGATTCAAAGATCAATGAACTAGAGAAGAAGGTTTCTGAGTTAGAGGATGGGATGAAGTTGGCCACAGACCGGGTTGTTGCTGCAGAATCTGAGTTCGGGGGTTTTAAAAAGCATGTAGTCGTGTAGATGAGCTCGAGGCTGAACTTGGTAGGCGCAAACCAGCGGAGGAGATCATCACTGAGTATAAGAATTCTGAGGAGTATACCGAGGCTGGTGCTGAGTCTTTTGCAGAGAAATTGCACCGATGCTGGCTTGTCGCAGAAAAGCTCATAAAGACTGATCCCGAGTCTTCGTAGGAGAAGTTCACCGACATTTATGTTGCCGCTGAAGAGGCTCATGACCGGGATGGTTCAGAACCGGAACCTTGCATTGGCCCCAATCCGATCCTTCCTGCTATCCCTCCTACCGTCGAGAATCCGAATGACACTACTGCTTAAAATTTCAGTCTTTTGCATTTATGTTTGTAACCTTAATCCTTTGAATTTGCGCCTTACATGCGCTCGTGTTGAACTTGTGATTTTATTTCCAATTATCTCTGCTTTTGTTCATATATACTGTGTATATTTGTTGCCCCCCAATTTGGATTATGTCCCCAGAGATGGGATTGTTAGGAATAATTCATGAGTTGTGATGTTAAGAATAGAATTTTACTTATACTTCTTGTATATCCTGATCTTATAAAGGATTTAGCACTTTGTATAGGATATATGTGTTAGACAGTAATCTGTGGGATTAAGTCAGGAACAGTGCATCAAGTAATACATGTCAGGAACTGAGATTAAATCCTGATATGACAAGTCAAATACTGATCAAGTACTGATGGGATGGTCAGATCCTGATACAAGATAGAATCCTTATATCAGTCGTGTTACTGATGATGTCATTATGGATGCTACAGAAATTGGCAAGTGCTATAAAACAGGATCGTTGTTTGAAGAACAAGCAAGAAGATATCATGAAGGAAAGAATTTTCTATTGATGGAAACTATCAACTTGACGGCAAAACATTGTCATGTATAGATTATCTTTCTGTTATTAGTTGATAGGTAGCATTATAAATACTCTCTCTATATCATTGTAAAAAGAGTCGAGCGATTGTAAGTCAATAGCATAAGGTTTGTTTTCAAGAGTTCGAAACAAACAGAGAGAAATTTGTATTGTTAGCAGCTGCTAAAGGTATTTGTACACCTTTGGTAGAGTTTGTATTTGATCTTATTAATACAAACAGTTTGGTTTATTCTTTTGTTCTTGTTTTATTTATTCGAGCAAAAATCAGACACGATTATATAACTTGTATTCAACCCCCCCTTCTACAAGTTATTCGAGTTAACAATTGGTATCAGAGCAGGTTGATTTCGAATAATCATAAAGATCTGCAATCATGTCTGGTTACAAGGATGGTAATACTAAGATCCATATTCTCAAGAGGAACGAATATACTCTATGGGAAGTGAAGATGTTGCATCACCTGGAAGCAACAGATCCTGATTATCTTGACAGAATTAGAGATGGACCTTTTATTCCAACAAGGGTTGTTGGACAAGCAACTGTCAATGGTGAAGTTGTTCCAGAACATACAGCAGAGAAGCATAAATCTGAATGGACAGATAAGGAAAAGGAGAACGTTCTTAAAGATGCTAAAGTGAGAAACATATTATTCAACAGTCTTGATTCTGTTCTCACTAACTATGTTCTCTCTTGTAAGACTGCTAAAGATATATGGGATAATCTTAAGGTTCACTGTGAAGGAACTAAGACTGTCAGGAAGAATACGAGGACATTACTTATACAACAGTATGAGTATTTTGAATCCAAGTCTGGTGAGTCACTTATTGATACCTTTGATAGGTTTACAAAACTCATCAATGAGATGGCCATGCATGGTAAATATTATGACTTGGAGGATATGAATACTAAGTTCATGAAAGCCTTGCCCGATTTCTACAATGAGAAGATATCTGCAATTGAAGAAGCTAATGATCTGGATGAGATATCATTAGAGGTAGTGTATGGAAAACTGAGGGCTTATGAACTTGACAAGCAACAGACGAAGAGCAGAAGTGAAGGAAAGATGAAAACTGTTGCACTCACTGCTCAATCTGACTCAAAGAAGCTTCTAGAGGAACATCATGATGAACCTGCTGTAAAGAACTCAAGGAAGAAGAAAAGCAAAGAAAGTTCTGAGTCAGAGACTACTGATATAAACTCTGACAACAGTGATTCTGAATCAGAGATGCAGGAACTCGATCTTTGCTATGTTTGCTAAAGCTTTCAAGAAAGGAATATTCAATAGGAGAAGATTTAGTAAAGGACCTTTTCAAAAGAAGGAGGAGAAGAAGAGTGACAAAGGCAAAAGTACAATTGTCAAGCTTGATAAGGCCAAGATCAAGTGCTTTAACTGCATCAAGCTTGGACACTTTGCTAGTGAGTGTAAGAAGCCTAGGAATACAGGAAAGGGTAATGCACTTATGGTCACACAGAAGGATTGGGCTGATTCCAGTGATTTTGAAGATGAATTGGATTATGACAACATTGCATTAATGGCAAATGTTTCTGACAAACCTGGATCTACAAAGAAAACTTCTCCATCTTCTGTTAAGGTATCACTTCACTCTCTTGATTCATTTGATAGCTTAAATTCTGAAGAAATTAGATCTATCCATGCTGAGTTTAAGAATCTTATGACTAATTGTAGAATTCTTACTAGTGAAAGAGATGAACTTAAGGTTAAGAATGACAAGTTAATTGATAGAAATAATTTTCTTGAATCTGAGTTAGTTCAAATGGAAGAATACAGATTAAGTTCTGATAAAGCTAAGCATGCTTATAGTGTTATTCTTGAAGCTTATGACTATGTCAGAAAAGAACTAGAGGAAGAGAGAGATGTGATTAAGACCATTAACAATTCTGGTAAAAAGACTCAAGAAATCATTGAAAGAGGAATTCATGGTAAAGTTAATGGTTTAGGCTTTGATAAGGCTAGACAAGAAGAAAAAGTAGCTATTGTCAATGATGATAGTAAAGTAGAAGCTAACACATCTAAATCTGAAGGTAAGAGAATTGTTTCTGAACCTAAACATGTTAAATTTGTTGATTCAAAAGGTACCCCTGTTGTACACAAAATGTAACACCCCCAAATCTGGGGTCAAGGATTTGGTCGTCACGCGGAAATCCTCAATGTCAATTCACCTGCTAATAACATTAACCACGTGTAATCACTTAATAACTGAATTACAATATTTGAGACCCCAACCACCAAGCATCTTTTAGGTTATAGGGCTAGAAACAAGAATTCAAAATACTTACATTTCTCATTACATCCATTCCATTACATCGCACTATGTCTTACAAATCTTATACTACTAGTATAGCTTCGTTGGGAAGTACACCAGCAACTAGTACTACTCAGTACAAAGTAATATATATTACACATCAATATACCTACATATAACTTATTCCAGCTATAGCTTTTCTGGATCATATCATCTTTATAAGAGCGTACTGCCTACTTCTTCTGAGCCATGCAGATAAGCCTCAACCGTCTACCTTCCTCTGAAAGGTTACTATTTGAAAATAAACAAGTATGAGCGAAGGAATTGCCCAACAAGTTACTAATAAAACTTACCAATATATATACCACTACCCACAAGGGTATTCAATATTTGACGATATTTAATATCATTTCTGAAACATTTATAACTATGGAACTTCAATAAGGGAAGTATAACATTTGAAATAACATCAAATGAACAATCTGAGATCATAATAACCATAGTAAGCTTCATACCTTAGCAAAATGGTATAAGTTGTAGTCTCAACAACCTTTAAGAAAAACTCTTCAAAATAGGTAGTGTTATATACTGCTACTACAAGTGTTTTCATCAAACAGAAACCAAACCATAAAAAGATCCCCTTTTTAGTATTTCACAAGTCTGAAAGTATATACATATAAGTATATCATTTTTATCACCACACCTTACAGTTCAATATTCTGTATGGGATATAACTTCTTTAACCACTTGATAAGTTTAAGACTCAGAGATAACTGATAGCAAGAGAGTCAAGGTTTTTGAAATTAACCATTTATAAGGTACCAAAT
The DNA here is from genome assembly GCA_037693485.1 of Kitagawia praeruptora. Lineage (NCBI taxonomy): Eukaryota > Viridiplantae > Streptophyta > Magnoliopsida > Apiales > Apiaceae > Kitagawia > Kitagawia praeruptora. The sequence goes on from CM075348.1 coordinate 108,131,841, forward strand.
CAATACTTCTCAAGCTCGAAAATATTTATGTGAATGTATATCATTTTGCCAAAACACTTGATAGATCAAGATACTGTACCTAAGCAATATAATAACAGTTTTAAAATATCTTTGAAACTGTATGCCAGGCATTGACGAACATAGTGCTAGTATGTCGTAAAAGGTGAAGTTATAAGATAGTTCAATATAACCTTTCCATAAAATGTTTGCGATATAGAACATAAGCAACATATCAACATATAACTTAAAAGATGAAGTTAGAAGGTGATCCAATATCACAACCTCCTTATCACCACTCATGTTATGTACGATATCAACAGAGTCATCAATTATAAGATAAAGGATGAAGTTACAAGGTAACTCAAAATATAATTATTCCGTGGAAATATCCGCTTTGTCAAAGATAAGCAAGATATTATCAATTTTCATAATAGAGGAACTTGCAGGAAGAATATTGCAATTCCAGTTCAAACACTTTTCAACCCTGCCAACAATGATAATGTTGCAGAAAATTTCCCAATTTGGAAGATGAACTAATATGGGAGTTTGCCGCACCAGGAGCCACAACATTTACGATGATCAGTCGCATGTCATGCTCCCCATCATTTGTTCTCTACATGTAGAAGGAAGCACCGACGGATCGCCCGCCCTCTGGAACCCCCCGGCCAACGGTTGGGCCATTGCTGGACCGGCGCCACTCGGCCACTTACGCGTCTCCTAGTTCGAATAACATCCATAACTCTGAAACATAAAGTTCGTCCCCCTTTCCCCAAGTATAGTACTTGTTGATAGGACTCCACAAAGTAGTCGTATCTAATTGGAAAGGAAAATTTCACCAATATTTCCCAAGCTGATGCTTGTTAATGGATATAAACTTGTTCCATCCATACTACCCCTCGAGCGTTGAGGAGGTAACCAAAAAGATTCATATCGATGTTTGAAAGAATCAAGATGTGAGTGACAAGATAGTTTAGCAAGAATATGACCGGGTAGTCAAATAAATAACAGCTTTCAAGTGAGGCACCCTTATATGCTTTTTGGAAGTTGAGCGAGTATTTAAATCTTCTTATAAGATAGATTTAAATGAAAATAGAGTTTTGGGAACCTCCCCTTGATAAAAAGTCATAAAATACCCCGAAATATTTTACCTCATATCTGAAGGTGAAAGAAAATCTTTGAATAATATCAATCATTATAAAAAGAACTTAAATAAATATTCCAAGAATATTTATTAAATCAATAATAATTAAGAATATTATTAAATCATAATATTGCTCTTAAGTAATCCTCGAATGAGTATGTAGAATTATTTACTAAGTAAATCTCTTCTTGAATGAATATTCAAATAATATTCGTTTAAATAATTAAACTCAAATAATTATTTAATATGATATTCACTAAATAAATTAAACCTTAAATGAATATTTGAAAATAATATTCATTTAATGAATAATATTCTAAGTGAATATCAAAATAATATTCTTTTAGTAACCAAAACTTTAAAGGAATATTCAAAATAATATTTTTCAAGTAAAATAGAACTTCCAATGAATATTTTAAAATAATATTCATCAAGTACATAAAACTTTTAAATGAATATTCGAAAGTAATATTCATTTAATAAATGAAATTTTCAATGAATATTGAAGTAATTGTTCATTAAATAATCGACTTTAAATGAATATTCGAAAATAATATTCATCTAATATTTCTTAATTGAGATAATACTCAAATAACATTCCTCGAAAGATTCCTAAGTAATTAATACTTTATGGAAATATAAATCAGGTTTATAAGTAACATTCCTCAAAATAAAAAATAATCTGCCGCTGGAATCCCTCCGGGTTTCCACCACTACCTCTATCTCACAAAATACCGACTCTCGGTTTAGAGTCTAAACAATGAATATGCTCTTATATCTAGAGCTACAAGGTATACCGGTTCATAAATACTTAAATATAAAGACCGCATATAATCCAAAGGTCAAATTCTATTTTAACCGGAAAATAAGATTATCACAAAACTGTACAACTATATACCTGGCAAATGCAGTATTATACAATAATATTTCAAAAGTATAGGTTTTGAAAACTTGCAAAGATTGAACCAAAATATAATGTTTTAACTATGAAAGTCCTTAAATCACCTCAAAATATCATTGTATACCCTTTAAAACACTTAGGGTATTTAATAAATATTTACACCATATTTATTAAATAATTAATAATCCACAACCCCTTTTTAACGGAATAACGAAACCAATAATCATTTATTAAAGTAAATATTCAAATAATATTTACTACTACTATTGAAATATTCAATAACCTCCAAACACCCAAATGAACTCTTGGAATATTCTTAATCAAAACCAAGACATTATCTCTCCGGCAATCCCCGGACTTTAAGTACTTTATCAGAATAATTACCACTGATTCTCGGTCAATAGGGAATAAATACTATGTAGGAAAATCCTTTTTAAATGAATATGATAAATAATATTCCTAGAATTAAATAACCCCTCAAATAACATACATCAATATCATTCTAGATATCCTTAATCGAAAATATCCCAAGTATAATATTTGCAATATTCTATAAACAAGATACAAATTAAGGGGAGGTGAGTCATAATTTATCCGTCTCCATCGACAACATTATAAGTCATGGAATTTTGACAATTGGCATATGCAGAATTTAATAATATTAGCAACGCCCAAAAATACTTGTTTTGATGAGGAAGCACATGGTTGGAAAACTTGCAATTATGGATTTAACTCTAATCCACACATTTCATATATTTCAAAATACAGATACTCTGAACGATAGAGTATGCATAAATAAACTTACCTCTAGTCCTTAGCAGAAAACAGAACCCGTGAATAAATCCTTCGCAACTCGTCCAAGCATTTCCATGGAGGTAGTTTACCTTTCTTTATACGACGCCTCGATTTTCCCTTTTTGATGTACGTCGCTCCACTTGATTATACTCTAATGGTACTGAAATGGTTACGAGTATGTGTCAATCCAACCTCGTATCTCGAGTAGACATAATGCAAAATTATCACTAAATCACCTAAAGTCGTACTATAGTTGTTCTCCCTATAGTTGACTACTCAAATACCAATTAATGCACATAACACATTTAGTAATAGCAATTGACACTGAAAGAGTCCCCTTTTTAAAAAGTAGACATTTCCTAGTATTAAACATATCATAACCCTACAACCACTTAGTCAACTTCACTTAACATATACAATTATAATGCCATTGACATTCTATGACACAACGTAATTAATAGATAATCCTCAAATCACAATTAATCTTCAACTGAGCACATAAATCCTCGAGACAACAATTATCCTCAAAATGAATTCCTTGACACATATATACATAAACAGTTAGCACCCAAAACATGCCTTTAGACCATTGAAGTCAAATAAGTTAAATAAATTTAAATGCAGGGAATTTTCAAAAAAATTCGGCATGAGGTATTCGTTTATCGGACTATGGGTCACAGCTCCTCAATATCAATCATAAACAATTAAAACCTGTTTCTACAAAAATAAAGCTGCCTCAACTTGCAGCAACAACACATAATAATTTATATTAGCATTAACTACTACTTACGCTACATCAATAATCGTATCACTCACGCATTTTAATGATACACGTGGCAATCAATTATTGATATTCGTAAGCCCTAGGGAACAACCCCTAGCATTAACTATTACTTACGATATATCAATGATCATATCACTTGAGCATATTAATTATACTGGTGACAATCAATCATTGATATTCGTAAGCCCGAGGATCTAGCCGAAGAGAATTACACAAGTCCTTAAATACTAACATTTAGAACTTATGATCTCTTTACGACTCCTCGCAGTTAAACTAAATAACATATAACATTCATAATTAGTAAAGCCATCAAATACTACGACTCGCTTTATACCATTTAGCACATAAGCATTTACCATTTAGTCAACTCCTATAAATTCCACAAATAATACCAACATCACCAATCCACCAATAATCATTACAATTAGCAATTCAATTTTCTAACCGAACCATTATCGATAATCATTTAACCAATTGTAAACAAATACCAAGTAATTGACAGATGTGACATCCGACAAATTCTATGACTCGACTTATAGCACTTAGCACGTAAACATTTATCGATGACCATATATAACAAGTAAGTCACATAACTTTACATACTATCCGACACTTAATAATTAACAATTAACAACCATAAGGCCCGAGAATACAACCGGCTCACAATTAACCCAAATAATTATAATTTAACCACTACCTTTCCGATTTAAATCGTGGAGATTAAACAATATACTCGTCATTTAAATCTAATCAAATTACGACGACTAATTAAATTACGGAAATCAAACACCAAGCTCGCAATTTAATCTAATTAAATCACAACAATATTCTCAAAATTGAATATAATCTAATTATAAAAATTAACACATTAAACTCACAATTTAACACTAAGTAAATTACAACAATAATCTCACAATATCGCAACTCATCTCTAAATTAATTACAACAATTAAATGCTCAAAATTAAATTCGAAAGGTATACCATTTTCCGGAGACCATCGAACAACCCCACCATCTCTCTCCCTCTCTCCTGCCATCTCTCTCTCTCTCTCTCTCTGCTGCGTCTCGCGACTCCGGCCACCACCTGCCCTCACGACTCCGGCCACCACCTGCCGCCGTCGACCACTCCACCATGGCTGCGCCGCCTCCCCCGCAGTCCAGCCACCGCGCACAGTCTCCTCCCGCGACCCCCATACTAGCACGCACGAACTACACACATGGTTATGCATATATATGTATGTATATCCCCATTAATTGATCCCCCAATCTTTCTTTTCTCTCTTTTCTCTCCCAGTTTCTTCCTCTCCAGATCTGATGGGTGTGTATGTTTTGTGCGGCTTTGTGTGTGTATTGCGTGTATATTTATGTGTGCTGAGTGTTTTAACCCTAATGGGCCTAAGCCCAATAACATTTAATCAACAAAATTAATACTACATACTTAAAATAATATTTAGAGTTAAAACTCTAATTTGTAAAAATAAAATTTCTAGAAAAATTAAATACTAGAATATTTATAAAGATTTACGGAGAAAGAATTAGAATTAAATCTAATTTTTCTAATTTGATATGCATTTTAAAAATTATTAATAATTTATAAAAGCAATTCATAAAAGTAATAATTGTGATTCATAATTCACAATTTACAGGGCTTTATTAAAAATACTACAAACACTATTGTTTTAGTAAAACCTTGAATTCTCGATTTTATATATTAATCGAGTAATTTCTGCAAATCCTCAAATAATTAAAATAATCATTTCCTTAGTATTTTAAAATCTCCAAATTATTCAGTAATTTAAAATAAAATCTTTACTGAATAATTCCACACTCCAAAATTAAATCTTTGCCCAATTAAACTATTGACTCGAGATATCTACTCGGTCAATAAAATTTTAGAAAAGGAGGACCAGGTTCCACTTAACCGAAAATAATTAAATCATTGAATAATAAAAATAAAAAAAATCCTCCTCATTTTAGGAAAAAACATTATTATTATTGAAATAATAATAAAAATCATTTCTTGAAAAATCCGGTTTATTACACAAAAGAATTAACAATAGTAATTCAAATGAGAAAGTGTTAGAGAAACCTAAGAATGTCAACATAGGGTTTCTGTCTAAGTCTCAGTTGAAACAGAGACTAGATGGTCTTTCAGAGTCTAGCAAGATCAAAAGAAATATGAATGGAAAAGAAGGTATTAACAAAGAGAATAATTACAAGAATGTACCTTATGCACCTAGGAAAAAATGCTATAAGTGTGGAAATCATAATCATTTGGCCCTAGACTGCAATCAAAAACCTTCTTGGAAAACTGAGTCCAGATTCCCCAAGACTCAGAAAATTCAATACCAACCATAAAAAGCTTGTTATCATTGTGGTAGTTTACTTCATTCCATTTACATGTGTAGAGAATATCATGAACTGTATTATGACTATTATTCTCTGAAATCTGAAACTCCTAGTCACAAACAGTTTGTGAAATCAGAGTCTAAGGTTAACTCTGCAACAGGTAAAGTAAAAACAAAATCTTCAAAGACTGTTGTTTCTAAATCTAGTAAGAAAGGATCCAATCAAAGTTGGGTCCTAAAAAATTCTAACTAGTCACTTTTTGTTTGCAGGGCACAGGAAAGAAGCATTCAATTATCTTGTATAGTGGATGCTCTGGACATATGACTGGAAAGAAGTCCTTGTTTACAAAATTTGAGAGGAAAGCTGGCCCAGTAATATCTTTTGGTGATGGCAACAAAGGAGAAACTCTGGGATATGGCTCAATTATTTTGGGGAATGTCATCATAGAAAACGTAGCACTGGTTGAAGGCTTGAAACATACACAGTTAAGCATAAGTCAACTGGGTGATAAAGGTTACCAATCAATCTTTGACAGAGAAGGATGCAAAATCTTGAATATGCAGAATGGAGACATTGTTCTAACTGGTCAAAGACATGGTAACATATATGAAGCTAGCTTAAGTGATACATCTAAAGGAATTGTTAGATGTCTCTACAGCAAAGCAACAAATGATGAAAGCTGAAATTGGCACAAGAAGCTCTCACATCTCAACTTCAGGAAGCTTAATCAACTTGTTAAGCATAATCTGGTGAGAGGCCTACCTCAGGCAAATTATGTGCAAGATGGATTTTGTGATGCCTGTCAACTTGGAAAACAGAGAAGAACCAATTTCAAGAGCAAGACTGAAAATTCAATTACTGAACCATTTCACATGCTACATCTTGATCTGTTTGGTCCAGTAAACATTATGTCTATCAGCAAGAAAAGATATGCTCTAGTTATAGTGGATGATTTCACAAGGTTCATATGGGTGTTCTTTCTACACAAGAAGGATGAAGCTCCTCAGCAAATCATTGAACTTGTCAAGAATATACAGAATAACTGTAAGTACAAAGTCAAAGTACTTAGGAGTGACAATGGTACAGAATTCAAGAATTCTACAATGGAGGAATATTGTGCAGACAATGGAATCACTGAACAATTTTCTGCACCTGGAACACCTCAACAGAATGGTGTAGTGGAGAGAAAGAACAGAACTCTCATAGAGGCAGCAAGAACCATGCTTACAGATGCAAAACTTCCAACCTATTTTTGGGCAAAAGCTATTAATACTACATGTTTCACTCAAAACTGTACCTTGGTAAATAGTCATGGAAAGACTCCCTATGAGATGATCAAAGGAAAGAAACCAAGTGTGAAATACTTTCACACCTTTGGATGCAAATGCTATGTCCTAAAAGTTCATCCAGAACAACTTGGAAAATTTGAAGCCAAATCGGATGAAGCAATCTTTCTAGGATATTCAGCATCAAAGGCCTTCAAGGTTTATAATCTCAGAACTCACATTGTTATGGAATCAATTCATGTTGCATTTGATGACAAGAAATTTGGAATTCTGCAAACTGATGAAAGCCATGACAAGTTGGAATTTGAAAATCTGAAGAATTCTGAGATACTCTCCAGTGATGATGAAGGTTCTCCAGAAGAAATTTCTATTGCTTCGAAAAGGAATGCTACTGTTGAGGGGGAGCAAGTAAATCAAGGAGGACACAGTGATCATCAGGAGCAGACTAGCTATTCAGAGTCTACTCCATCAGGAACTGATCCTTCAGAGTCTACTGAGGAAAGATCAGTAACTAGCAGCAGTACTGATTCTACTGATCAAGGGGGAGCTATTGAAGGCAGAGAGAGTTCTTCTATAAGAGATACCACTAACTTAGGGGGAGAGTCTAGCAGAGGTATTCTACCACCTGTTAGAAAATGGACAAAGGATCATACTGAAGATTTGATTATTGGTGATCCGAATAGTGGTGTTCGAACTAGAAGATCAATTCAAAATGAATGCTTGTGCAGTTGCTTTCTCTCAAAGAATGAGCCTAAAAAGGTTGAAGAAGCCTTACAGGATCCTGATTGGGTAATTGCAATACAGGAAGAATTAAATGAGTATTATAGAAACAAAGTCTGGAAACTGGTACCAAGACCTAAAGACAGATCAATTGTTGGTGCAAAATGGGTTTTCAGAAACAAGATAGATGAATCTGGTATGATTGTAAGAAACAAAGCAAGACTGGTGGCCAAGGGTTACTCTCAGGAAGAAGGAATTGACTATGATGAAACCTTTGCCCCTATAGCAAGATTGGAAGCAATCAGAATGTTTCTTGCATTTGCAGCTTATTCAAAGTTCAAGGTATACCAGATGGATGTTAAGAGTGCTTTTCTAAATGGCAAGCTTGATGAGGAAGTATATGTGGAGCAGCCACCTGGATTCATTGATCCAAAATTTCCAAATTATGTCTATAAACTTGACAAGGCACTCTATGGACTAAAGCAGGCACCAAGAGCATGGTATGAGACTTTGTCTAAATTTTTTCTTGAAAATGGCTTCACAAGAGGTACAATTGACATACTCTATTCTTTAGAAAGATAAAAGGTGAATTGCTTTTAGTTCAAGTTTATGTTGATGATATCATATTTGGTTCTACTAATGAAAAATTATGTGCTAAGTTTAGCAAGCTTATGCAGTCTAAGTATCAGATGAGCATGATGGGTGAACTAAATTATATCTTAGGCTTGCAGGTCAAACAGACTGAGACTGGTATTTTCATTAATCAGTCAAAGTATATCAAAGTTCTTTTAAGAAGGTTTGACTTTCAAGAGTGTGCAGTTGCAAAAACACCCATGGCAACAGCCACTAAACTAGACTCTGATCCTAAAGGAAAGAATGTGGACAATACTAGTTATAGAGGCATGATAGGCTCATTGTTATATTTAACTGCAAGTAGACCAGATATAATGTTTTCTACATGTTTATGTGCTAGATTCCAAAGTGATCCTCAGGAATCTCATTTAATTGTTGTGAAGAGATTTTTTAGATATCTCAAAGGAACTCCAAATCTTGGCTTGTGGTATCCTAGAGAATCTGATTTCTCCCTAATTGGCTATTCGGACTCTGATTATGCAGGGTGTAAAATAGACAAGAAAAACACTACAGGTACATGTCAATTCTTTGGAAACAGATTGATTTCTTGGGCAAGCAAGAAGCAAAAATCTGTCTCAACATCAACTGCAGAAGCTGAGTACATAGCAGTAGGTAGTTGTTGTGCACAGCTCCTTTGGATAAGAAATCAGTTGATGGATTATGGTATGACACTTAGTAATATTCCTATGTTTTGTGATAATACTAGTGCTATCAAAATTGCAGAAAATCCAGTTCAACATTCAATGACTAAGCACATTGATGTCAAGTATCATTTTATTAGAGAACATTTTGAGAATGGTACTATGGAACTTCATTTTGTTCCTACTGACAAACAGCTTGCAGATATTCTAACTAAACCACTTGATGAGGCTACATTTAGTAGGTTAGTAAGTGAGTTAGGAATGTTAAATTTCTAGATGTTTAACATCTGCAAAAGTAGCAAAAGTAGTAAGTGAGTTAGGAATGTTAAATTTCTAGACTTGATATTCTTGTCAGGATCTATATTTGATTGTTAAATGTTTAAGCTGTAACATTGTACTTTGATAAATTTCAGTATGATCGGCTTATTTTTATCAGGATCAGGATTGCTATCAGTATGCTGACGTCATCAGGATTTTATAGTCAGTATCAGGATTTTGAAATTTGTGTGTCTTATTCAAATCCTGAAGTACATGTTATGTAGTGATCTAATTCTTAGTTATGTTAAGTCTATGCTAGTAAGCTTTAATACTTTCATACTGATAGTTTATATTGTTTTTCAGATCAGTCAGTAAACAACAATAGGCAAGTAGATAATAAGAAATTGTATTTTCATTAATTGAAAGCATTACATACAAGGAAATGAAATACAAACATCCTTTTGTCTAACTTCTACTAACCCTATTCTTGTTTAAAGTTGTTGCTGTTCTTAGTCTTCAAAGATCTACTTCAGGACAAGGAGCATGTTAACTCGAATAACTTGTAGAAGGGGGGGTTGAATACAAGTTATATAATCGTGTCTGATTTTTGCTTGGTTATATAAACAAGAATAAACGAATGAATCAAACTCTGTTTGTATTAAATAAATCAAATACAAACTCTACCAAAGGTGTACAAATACCTTTAGTAGCTGCTGAAAAAATAAAACTCTCTCTCTGTTTGTTTCGAACTCTCGAATACAAATCTTATACAGAGCTATGCACATTCACAACTCGAACTCACGTACAACGAACTCTTTTTACAATGATATAGAGAGAGTATTTATAATGCTACCTATCAACTAATCACAGAAAGATAATCTATACATGATAATGTTCTGCCGTCCAGTTGATAGTTTCCATCAATAGAAAATTCTTTCCTTCATAAAATCTTCTTGCTTGTTCCTCAAACAAAGATCCTGTTTTATAGCACTTACAAGTTTCTGTAGCATCCATAATGACATCATAAGTAACACGACTGATATCAGGATTCCATCTTGCATCAGGATCTGACCATCCCATCAGTACTTGATCAGTATTTGACTTGACATATCAGGATTCAATCTCAGTTCCTGACATGTAGTACTCGATGCACTGTTCATTCCTGACTAAACATTACAGATAACTGTCTAACACATATTTCCTATACAAAGTGCTAAATCCTTTATAAATGAGGATATACAAGAAGTATAAGTAAAATTCTATTCTTAACATCACAACTCATGAATTATTCCTAACAATCTCCCCCTATTTATGCTTTAAGATCTTAAGCATAAATCTGAGTTATTGATGTCAAAACATATAACAATACAATCAGAATAGAATTTATGAATTCAAAAATCATGAAGTTAAGTACCTCATTCTTCAAATATAGACATAGTATCCAGTACTTAGAAGAAAGAATTCAACTATTTGATGCTTCTTTTCCTTTACCACTTCCTGATAAGATTCACCTCTGTCATCCTTAGTTCTTCTTTTATTTCTCCCAGTTTGTTTATCTCCTCCCCCAGTCTGTTGCCTTTTCACTGTTTTTATCTCCCCCTTTTTGACATCAGCAACATTAATTCCAAGAGATTCAGTAACAGAACAAATGAGATTCATCAGAACTGCTTGATTTTCCATAATAGTGACTTGGTTATCTTCAAGTGTTTGAAGTCTTGATTGAATTTCAACTTGAGATTTCTGAATGTCTTTTAGAACTTCAGAATTGACTTCAATGTTAGAAGTGTTTGGAATATCTTCAGATTCAAGTCTTGTAGAAGAAGTTGCCTGTGTAGAATGATATTCAAGTAATAAAACTCTATTAGAGTTACAAACATCTTCATCTTTCTAATCTGAAGCTGCAATATGATCATCTTGTCCTTCACCAGTATTCTGTGTAATAACATCTACAAAACCTGACTCCTCCTTAGATTGATCAGATACTGTTGATGTCTCAATTCTGGCTGATATTGGTAGTACAAACAAAGGAATACTAGGATCATTAGGAATGTCTTCTGGTACTGATGGTGTAGAAGTTTGTCTTAGCCTTTCACCTCTTCTGTTTATAATTCCTGCAAGCCTTTCTTTTTGCTTCTGAGCTTTAACTTCTGGCTTTAAGTTGTGTTTTGCTAAGTCATTCTTCTCATACATCTTGATAAAAGAATAAGTACCAGCATCCATACCAAGATTATCAGACCAAGATTCAAGAAAAACCTGATCCCAGAAATCAAACGAAGGTGGTTTCCTAATTTTCTCTCCCTCACTATGGAGTTGATCATCCATACCCTCATTCTCACTTTGACTATCTAAAGTCAACACTCTTTCTACCTCTCCTTTTGCCTCGTCAGGAGCCAGCCTCTCTGATTGTGGATCAATATCCATCTTTTCAAGTGTATCACTCAAATTTGGATAAGTGCTCTCATGACCTACAGAAAAATAGAGTTTAGAAGAAGTTTTTATACCTGAACTCACATGGAGAGAGGGTTCCTCATTTGGCATGGGGCTTGAGGTTTTCTCCAAGGAGTGAGCTGCTATAATCTCTGAACCCTTACAATCATCTTCTTTCCTTCCAGAGAATATAGGCTCCAGTATACCACTTTCAGGTTCTCTACTAGACTCTGATGTCTTCAGTAATACTTCATTAGACACCATAGTTAGTATGTCACCGTCTTTAAGTGTTGTTTGCTGAGACTCACCCTCAAGGTGGATAGACTCTGACTGAATAATATTTGTTTGATCTTCAAGAAAATCAGTCAAAGTTATTCCTCCCATATCATAGGGTTTCTTAATTGCAATTTCAGTCATCACAGAAGACCTTTCAACATCAGCTATCACAGCTCCTGAGTCATCCAACCTCTGACTAGATGGTTCTTGTGTTGCAGTGACTATGATCTGATCTTTGCTACTATCCACCATTGGTGCAATAGTATCTTCTGTTGACTGCATTCCTCTATCTACTTCCTCCAGTTGTTCACCTTGAGCTAAAGCATCTTCAATAATGACATCCTTGTCAAATAAATATGCATGAAGTGATTGAAGTGCAACATGCTTCGAGAGTCCAAATTTCTTGACTAATTGTCTTCTGACAGATACATAGAAATACATCTTCATTAAGTCAAGTCTTTGATGTAGAAGTCCATATTCTTCTGGAAATAAAAGTTTTGGTACTCTTTCAACCAGAAAATCTAGAACATGCCTGGATAGCTTCACTTTGATAGAAATAACTCCCATAGCCAGTCCGTATGATAATGTAGTTTCCCATGAAGAATCAATATCCAGATCTCTATAGTCATTTGCTGACTTGATTGTTGCTTCATTTGTAGAGACCTGCATGATATTAGTTGGACTAGACTCTGTGTGTGTAGGTGACAAATGAATCTTTCTCCTTGTTCTCCTAGTATAGTGAGCAAGAGACTTATCCTAAGGAGACTCAAGAGGTGTAGACACAGAATTGATCTTGGGATGAGATCCTTTTTCAATAGACACAGTCTTTTGAGAGACAGTATCCAGTAACTGTTTTCCCTTTTTAAGTACTACAGTCTTTTGAGAAACTGCAGCCTGGCTGTGACTAGGTTCTTCATCTCTTTGTCCTAGCTTAGAAAGTCGAATTGCAGCCTTCAATTCTTGTCTCTCAGCAAGAGATATATTATCATCATCTTCACTAGAACTACTACTACTTGACACAACAAATCTTCTCTTCCTTACAACTGATGTCTTTTGAGAAACACCAGAGGTTGGTTTCTTTGAAACAATAGGCTGTGGATTAAAACTTTGTTCTTGAATTGTTTCAGAGACTATAATGTTTTGGGCTACTTGGGTAGACACAGGTGGGTTCTCCTCTAAATGAGATTCCTGAGCCATTTCACCACAAAAGAAAGAAGAATTGTAGAGAGTAGGAAGATGAGTTTTAAGAATTACCTGAACATGATGTGGATAGTGTATTGCAGGTATTTCATCTAGATTCTTTTCATTGTCCTTCTTTGTAATGTCAGAGAAAATTCTCTTCTGCTGTATATAAGAAGAAACACAATGTTCTCTACCAAATCTAGTTTCAACATCAGGAATAAAATTGTTAATAAACATTTGCATAAATCTATGATAATAAACCATTTTCCTGTTTTGATCTCTTGACCCAAGTTTAATACTCATCTGATTTAAGATAATGTGACCAATGTTAATTACTCTGTCATAAAGCAAACTGTAAGCAATATGTGAAGTAACAGAAGTAATTTGATCAAAAGAACTACATTTACCACTCTTTCCTAAGACAAGATCTTCTTAACTGGCTCATGTTATTTAAAGGTCCATTATAACCTAATGCAGATAACATAGTTCTAACATCATCATCAGATGGTATATTCTCATAATTCAAACTAACAGGTAAATGAAGTACTGAATTAACAACAGATTCAGTAATATCAAAAGAATCTTGTCCTAAGTGTAGAACAATCTTACCTGATTGACTCTGAGTAGAATCAATTACTTTAGCATTCTCCCAAACTTGTGTAACAGCTGCTTGATTAATCTATGGAGATGCTGTCAATGCATAACTTAATGGTCCATACGCCAGAAAGTCCATGATTGGGTGAAAATCAGTTGACACTCCTTCCTTGTTGGTGATAGCTGCTACATGATTGTTCGTAATAAAATCAAAGTCACCAAACTTGAAGGCTACTGATTTAGGTAATCTTCTTTGAGCTGCCATTTTTGATCTGAAAAGAACTTGAAAAATTCTTAAAATGCATTAGTGATTTTGAAAACTCGTGAGTGTTTTTGCTTTAGAGAATGTGAAATTAGAGAAAACAATTACACGATTAGAGTTTCAAAACAAATATATTTCACAAATATTTCAGACCACTATCCCACGTCGACACGTAGATTGACAGGTGTCAGTCCCTGAAAAGTGCGGTTACCCACGATTTTTGGAAAATAAAATCCAAAATTGATTTTCATGAAATAAATCAGGGTATTATCAAGATAAAAATCAATGCTGATTAGCTTCCTTTTCCTGTTGTGACCTCCCATCAAAATAATCACAAAATGCAATGTGATTTAAAAATAATAATTCTCAAATCCTGATGGTCACACTTCAAATCCTGATCAATATCATCCTGATTCCAGAGACTTAAATGAAGTTTCCATGTGGCATTTTTTTCTTTTATCTGAAAAAGAAATAAACAATTAATCTGAACAAAATCAATTTGTTAGTTATATTCGACATTTCTTGAAAATACAAGAAATACAGTCACACGCGATAATTATCGTCTGACTTCATTGATAGTTCCAAGTGACTGTTCAGCTTCTCACGCCTTTCTATAAAAGAAACAGACGCCTTATGCCATTCTCCATAAACCTTTCAATTTTTTTCTTCTTAACAATGATTCTCAAACCAAAACTCCATTCGAACCCATTCTTTAGGTTTTTCACAGTCGATGAACATCCTGTTCTTGATCATCTCTTTGAAGAGACGACTTTTCTCATCGAACTAGTCATGGATGGAGTAGTTTTAGATAATATCTAGAGGTTTCTCCTAGAACATCCATCTGTTGGATACAGTCTTCCCCTAACCTCCTCAAAACTTGAGGATGAAGAATTTGGCCGAGAGTCTGAGGTTGATCTTGATGGGGATGCTATACATTTAAGTTAGCTACTCTCATTCAAGTCGCCCAGATAAGGAATCCAAGAGCAGATGAGGCTGTTCAAATCCCCTGATGGATTTCTTGAGATGCTCTATGTCCTGTATCTCAGAATCCATATCATTAGACAAGTATAGGATTATCAGTAGTAGTTAGACAAAAAGATGTTGTATTTCATTTCCATGTATGTAATGATTTCAATTAATGAAAATACAATTTCTTATTATCTACTTGTCTTTTGTTGTTTATTGACTGAATTGAATGATAATATAAACTATCAGTATGAATGAATTAAAACTTGCTCGCCTAGACTTAACACATCTCAGAATTAGATTACTACACAAAGTAAACGTCAGGATCTGAAACAATTTTCACAATCCTGATACTGACACAATACTGATGACGTCAGAATCCTGATAACAATTCTAATCCTGATGATTATTAACAAGTCTATCATACTGAAATTTATCAAGGCAAAGTGTTATAGTCAAAGCATTTAACAATCAAATATAGATCCTGATAAGAAAATCAAATCTATAAGCTAAAAACAACATACCTTGCTACTTTTGCAGATGTTAAAGATCTAGAAATTTAACATTCCTAACTCACTTACTAATCTACTGAATGTAGTCTCATCAAGTGGTTTAGTTAGAATATCTGCAAGCTATTTGTCAGTAGGAAAAAAATGAAGTTCCACAGTACCATTCTCAATATGTTCTCTAATAAAATGATACCTGACATCAATGTGCTTAGTCCTTGAATGTTGAACTGGATTTTCTACAATTTTGATAGCACTAGTATTATCACAAAACATAGGAATATTACTAAGTGTCATACCATAATCCATCAACTGATTTCTTATCCAAAGGAGTTGTGCACAACAACTGCCTGCTGCTATGTACTCAGCTTTTGCAGTTGAGGTTGAAACAGATTGTTGCTTCTTGCTTACCCAAGAAATCAATCTATTTCCCAAGAATTGACATGTACCTTTAGTGCTTTTCCTGTCTATTTTACACCCTCCATAGTCAGAGTCTGAATAGCCAATTAGGAAGAAATCAGATTCTCTAGGATACCACAAACCAAGATTTGGAGTTCCTTTGAGATATCTAAAAATTCTCTTCACAGCAATTAAATGAGATTCCTTAGGATCACTTTGGAATCTAGCACATAAACAGGTAGAAAACATTATATCTGGTCTACTTGCAGTTAGATATAACAATGAGCCTATCATGCCTCTATAACTAGTATTATCCACACTCTTTCCCTTAGGATCAGAGTCTAGTTTAGTGGCTGTTGCCATGGGTGTTTTTGCAACTGCACAGTCTTGAAAGTCAAACCTTCTTAAAAGATCTTTAATATACTTTGACTGATTAATGAAAATACCAGTCTCAGTCTGTTTGACCTGCAAGCCTAAGAAATAATTTAATTCACCCATCATGCTCATCTGATACTTAGACTGCATAAGCTTGCTAAACTTAGCACACAACTTTTCATTAGTAGAGCCAAATATGATATCATCAACATAAACTTGAACTAAAAGCAATTCACCTTTTATCTTTCTAAAGAATAGAGTTTTGTCAATTGTACCTCTTGTGAAGCCATTTTCAAGAAGAAATTTAGACAAAGTCTCATACCATGCTCTTGGTGCCTGCTTTAGTCCATAGAGTGCCTTGTCAAGTTTGTAGACATGATTTGGAAACTTTGGATCAACAAATCCAGGTGGGTGTTCCACATATACTTCCTCATCAAGTTTGTCATTTAGAAAAGCACTCTTTAGATCCATCTGGTATACCTTGAATTTTGAATGAGCTGCAAATTCAAGAAACATTCTGATTGCTTCCAATCTTGCTACAGGTGCAAAGGTCTCATCATAATCAATGTCTTCTTCCTGAGAATAACCCTTGGCCACCAGTCTTGCTTTGTTTCTTACAATCATACCACATTCATCTAGCTTGTTTCTGAAAACCCATTTTGCCCCAACAATAGATCTATCTTTAGGTCTTGGTACCGGTTTCCAGACTTTGTTTCTCTCAAACTCATTTAACTCCTCCTGCATTACAATTACCCAATCAGGATCCTGTAAGGCTTCTTCAACCTTCTTAGGTTCATTCTTTGAGAGAAAGCAACTATACAAGCATTCATTTTGAATTGATCTTCTAGTTCGAACACCACTATTTGGATCACCAATAATCAAATCTTCAGTATGATCTTTTGTCCATTTTCTAACAGGTGGTAGATTGACTCTGCTAGTCTCTTCCCCTAAGTTAGTGGTATCTCTTATAGGAGAATTCTCTCTGCCTTCAATAACTCCCCTTTGATCAATAGAATCAGTAGATTCTATATTGCTGCTAGTTACTGATCTTTCCTCAGTAGACTCTGAAAGATCAGTTCCTGATGGAGTAGACTCTGAATAGCTAGTCTGCTCCTGATGATCACTTTGTTCTCCTTGATTCATTTGTTCCCCCTCAACAGTAACATTCCTTTGAGAAGCAATAGAAATTCCTTCTGGAGAACCTTCATCATCACTGGAGAGTATCTCAGAATTCTTCAGATTTTCAAATTCCAATTTGTCATGACTCTCATCAGTTTGCAGAATTCCAAATTTCTTATCATCAAATGCAACATGAATTGATTCCATAACAATGTGAGTTCTGAGATTATAAACTTTGAAGGCCTTAGATGCTGAATATCCTAGAAAGATTGCTTCATCCGATTTGGCTTCAAACTTTCCAAGTTGTTCTGGATGAACTTTTAGGACATAACATTTGCATCCAAAGATGTGAAAATATTTCACACTTGGTTTCTTTCCTTTGATCATCTCATAGGGAGTTTTTCCATGATTATTTATCAAGGTACAGTTTTGAGTGAAACATGCAGTGTTAATAGCTTCTGCCCAAAAATAGGTTGGAAGTTTTGCATCTGCAAGCATGGTTCTTGCTGCCTCTATGAGAGTCCTGTTCTTTCTTTCCACTACACCATTCTGCTGAGGTGTACCAGGTGCAGAAAACTGTTGAGTGATTCCATTGTCTGCACAAAAATTCTCCATTGTAGAATTCTTGAATTCTGTACCATTGTCACTCCTAAGTACTTTGACTTTGTACTCAGAGTTATTCTGAATATTCTTGACAAGTTCAATGATTTGCTGAGGAGCTTCATCCTTCTTGTGTAGAAAGAACACCCATGTGAACCTTGTGATCATCCACTATTACTAGAGCAAATCTTTTCTTGCTGATAGACATAATGTTTACTGGACCAAACAGATCAAGATGTAGCATGTGAAATGGTTCAGTAATTGAATTTTCAGTCTTGCTCTTGAAAGTGGTTCTTCTTTGCTTTCCAAGCTGACATGCATCACAAAGTCCATCTTGCACATAATTTGCCTGAGCTAGGCCTCTCACCAGATTATGCTTAACAAGTTGATTAAGCTTCTTGAAGTTGAGATGTGAGAGTTTCTTGTGCCAATTCCAGCTTTCATTACTTGTTGCTTTGTTGTAGAGACATCTAACAATTCCTTTAGATGTATCACTTAAGTTGGCTTCATATATGTTACCATGTCTTTGACCAGTTAGAACAATGTCTCCATTCTTCATATTCAAGATTTTGCATCCTTCTCTGTCAAAGATTGATTTGTAACCTTTATCACCCAGTTGACTTATGCTTAAAAGAGTATGTTTCAAGCCTTCAACCAGTGCTACATTTTCTATGATGACATTCCCCAAAATAATTGAGCCATATCCCAGAGTTTCTCCTTTGTTACCATCTCCAAAAGATATTACTGGGCCAGCTTTCCTCTCAAACTTTGTAAGCAGGGACTTCTTTCCAGTCATATGTCCAGAGCATCCACTGTCCAAGATAATTGAATGCTTCTTTCCTGTGCCCTGCAAACAAAAAGTCACTAGTTAGAATTTTTAATTAGGACCCAACTTTGATTGGATCCTTTTTTACTAGATTTAGAAACAACAGGCTTTGAAGATTTTGCCTTTACTTTACCTGTTGCAGAGTCAACCTTAGACTCTGATTTCACAAACTGTTTGTGACTAGGAGTTTCAGATTTCAGAGAATAATAGTCATAATATAGTTCGTGATATTCTCTACACATGTAAATGGAATGAAGTAAACTACCACAATGATAACAAGCTTTTTGTGGTTGGTATTGAATTTTCTGAGTCTTGGGGAATCTGGACTCAGTTTTCCAAGAAGGTTTTTGATTGCAGTCTAGGGCCAAATGATTATGATTTCCACACTTATAGCATTTTTTCCTAGGTGCACCAGATACATTCTTGTAATTATTCTCTTTGTTAATACCTTCTTTTCCATTCCTATTTCTCTTGATCTTGCTAGACTCTGAAAGACCATCTAATCTCTGTTTCAACTGAGACTTAGACAGAAATCCTATATGTGATAGCCCCAAATCCGGGGTCATGAATCCGGGCCATCACGGACCAATTTCCATTTAATATCAATATCTCTTGGGTCTTTTTTTTTTAACTATTAATATTTATGCAATTGACCCCGCAATAATACACACACACACCAGTCATATGCTTAGAGAACAACATTCACCATAATAAAAGTTTAGAATTTAACAGTTATTACAAACCCAGAATCATCCTTAAATACATTGCTGAATAATACTTCGATATGAAGCATTTCAACAACCAAAAGTTTCTTACATGTTTACACACTTAATTATACATAAAGCTACCAGGACCCGTTTGCCTCTACGCTACCTCAGGAATCGATGCTAGCGTGCTCTCAGAAGGTCGCCTTCCCCCTACCCTCTTGCGGGGTGTTCTGCGAAGAATCGGCATACCTAGCTGAATATACATAAGTAGCAAGAATGAGCTAAAATAGCTCAGCAAGATAATTTCTATCAACTAACATCAAAGGAAAATAATTATCATATATATATTAACAAACAATTTTCAGTTATTATGGAAGGAAATTTTATTTTCGTTCAAGACATATACTTTTCAATTTTCTTTGTACGAAAAGGAATATATAATATTATAATCTCAGTCTCTCTTCTAATATCATATAATATCAGTTTCTCTTCTTAAGTGCTATGACAATCATTATACCATCTCAGTATACTTTTCTAAGATAATATGAAACCTGTACAAATCTTTCACTATCATCTTCTCATTTCCTTCTTAGGCAACAATTATAAAAATTAATATAAAATCAGTTTCTCTACATCTGTAACAGTGATTCCATCTTCTCATATCATTTTTCTGTTTTCAGTATAGAAATCTGAAAACCATTTTCCAAATCTTTCTTTTTAAGTTTTGGGGATATCTGCTGGCGCCAGATACGTAGGACGATGATCAGTCGCCTGACCGTATCCGCTCTCTGTTTACTACTAGTAGAAGGGATGATCCCTACCTGGTAATCAACCCTGGAGGAAGGCTACCTGCTACATCCTCCCTTGGCATCTTCGTGCCTTAAGAAAATATTGAATGCTGGACTGTGCCACTCCCACACAGCCTCTTACGCTTACTGATGCAATTCCCCTTTTTCAAATCATTTTACCATTATCAAATACCATTTCACATTTTTCCACTTTTCCGTTTCCATTCGCATTTCCATTCACATATATCATTTCCATTTCCATTTATCATCACCTTTAAAAAATTATATATATCATAATACTTTGATTATGACTCAGGCATCTCCTCTATATTCAATGAAATCAATATGCTTTTATATACGTAGAGTATTCCATTTATCTCAAAAGTATTAAATACCATTCAATAATATTTATTAAATCACAATACTTAGGAAGAATATAATTTTATAAATCATATAACCTTAGATAATAACTGATACCATTCCTTTATATATAACTCTAGATAACAACTGATACCATTCCTTTATATATAACTCTAGATAACAACTGATACCATTCCTTCATATTCCCTTAATCATAAGGTATGTTCACTTCTTGCATAATCATCTATATGTATATTCATATCCATCTCATACTCATATCCATATCCATATACATATCATACTCATATACCTTCCCTTTTAACATCAATAATTAAGGAAAACAAATTCTTAACAATATAGTAACAATAGCATCACATATATATATTTCATGAAATCAAGTTTCCTTGAAGATAAATAATTTTCAAGTAGGGATAGAAAAGATCTTGCCTCGGTTTCGGTATCCGGACAGTGTGGCTCGTGTCTCCTCCGGAGTTTCTATAAACACAAAAGGTCCGTCGTTAGAATACTACATCTCTTACTCACTACACTCTTGTATAACATTACCCTTGACACTTTAATATATGTTTAACATATCACTAATGCCCCAAAAGGTTCAAGAACTTAATCGCTTTTAAACTCAATCGAAGTTTCAGGGGTTTTCACCATTTCCCCTAACGACCACACTTAACTGTAAAAATTCCCAGAAAATATGGATTTCGAATTTTACCATAAGGTCAACTGGTAGTGCTTCTTTGACTACTCTACTACCATATCCCAAAATTTTACAATTTTTAAAAATATCTAAGTAGGGTAGTTATAGCCTCAAAGTTAACATAATTACGGTTTCTCGGTTTTCGAACGTCTTTCACTAAAACTGACTTTTCTCCTAAACCGTTCATCAGATTTTAACGTACCTTATATCAAAACGATCTATGAACCAAGCTCTATCTCATCATGGTCAGTTGGTGTTATAAGCAGGAACCTACCGTATGCATCTGTTGCTCGAAAAACAGGGCATCTACTTGGTTAAACGAAATTCGGACATTATAACGGCTATATTTTCACACTTTCTAAAATCAAACTCCTCCAAAATCAGTCATCCACCTTATACACCATCACCTACACCATGTGGTCATCTTACCAACCATGGTTACAAGCACATACTCCTTCCATATTCAACTTTAATCACTTACAAACACATATAACATCATAATCTTAACATTTACACCACTAAATCACTAATCAACTCAATATCCATCATAAATAAGAAAAGGGCAAGCATGATTATACCTTATTGAAGCTTTAACAACACTTAACAATCCTTGGTATATCCTTAAACAACCTTAGAATAGCTTGAATCAACTAAAGGAATCATAAAAACAAAGTTAGTTCTTAGAAAACACTATTTACCACTATTCATCCATCAACTTTGGAAATTTTATTACCTTATCAAATGATGCTTGATGGCTATGAAACTTTGTGCTAGTCTTAATCTATCCTCCAAGAAGCTCCATGATTTTTCCCTTGATTTAATATGGATGCTAGCTAGGGTTTTGAATTTTCTTTTTCTTCTTTTTCTTGGTGATGGCCGAATGTAAAGAACAAGGAAGGGGAGAGGTTTTTCTCTTGCTTTTTGATCTTATCTCATCTTAATCTTGCTTTATCTAGAGTATATTAGAAGCTTTGCAAAAATATTTGTGGTTAACACCTTGCAAAAGTACTAATTTGCCCCTTAAAACATATTAGTGGACAATGATGTCATCTTGATGATCTAATAATCTCTTTTCTTGTTTTTCTAAGTATTATGCTAATAATATTGGATAATAATAATGTGGTATGTATCCTTGTTATATTACTAATCTTGGTTGCTTGGTTCCATACTCGTCTAATTGTGGTTCGTTTCGAATATACCTCATTATCGCAGTGGTTCTGAAATCATTTAACAATCCAAATTCCTTTGGTATTTCCTTAACTTAATAATCCCTTAGTTTACCTAATTCACTAATTCCTCAATATATAATTCTTATAATATTTCCATGCTCCTTAATGTCCAACAGAAGCTTATTCGAAATCAAAATCTTAAAAATCCATGTTCAGGAATTTCTGGAATCTATCGTCATTTCGAGTCACTTATTTTCAATGTACAACACTAATATGGTTTCTATTTATTCATTTTCCGTTTCCATTATGGAGTACTTATATACCATTTCTCTAAATCCTCGAAATTTACTATTCATGTGACCACTGTAGCTTTGCTAAAGTTAGGGTTATTACAGTCTTCCCCCCTTAAAAGGATTCCGTCCCGGAATCATGTTGGAATTGTCCATAGGTACCTTTTTCATCCACACCTTCTAATTCCACACTACTTCCTTTATCCTTTTTCCCTTCATAATATCTCTATCTTGTTTGCGCAAAAATACACTAACATAATCTTGTTTGTCATTCATCAACATGCCATTTAGCTTATCAATATCAGTCCCTTTCATTCTCCTCCTGTTTCAGTCATTCCACATTAGTTCATCTCTCATTCCTCTTTTAGCTAAGGGTATCGGCCACCACATTGGCCTCCCCTGAATGGTAGTGTATCTCACTTATGGTTTATCTGTATTTTGATCTCTATCATGACATAAAATATAAATACTTCAATCTTATTATATTCTATCTCTGTAAAATTCTCCAGAAATCTGACTAAAATAAGATTCCTTGAAACAATTGTAAGAAAATACTACCTATAATATATACTTCCTGTTCGTACCTAAACAAGTTTGTGTTTTTCCCAAATACTCTTATTCTCCTTTTCATAGAATTTCTGACCCCTAACAGATACTGATTTTCCTTATCTAGATTGTCAACCTACCTCCACCATTCATTGACCAAATTGATTCCAAACCAAACATTTACACTTGGAAGGTTAAATAATAAAAGAAAGATTTTTTTTTTACCTGCATCTGTATCCGACTTTTTCAACGCTTCTCCTAAGGTCATATTGTACACCCTGGCAGTAGGTCTAATTGAAGCAGTCATACTTTGTCCCGGCGCAGATGACCCACCGGAATGGCAATCTCTAGCAAAGTGTCCTAGTTTCCCACATTGATAACACTTGATATCAATCTTGTCAGTTGATGTGCACTGGTTATAATAGTGTCCTTTCTGTCCGCACTTAAAACAAGTTATTTCCGACATCCTACACACTCCCGTATGCTTTCTACCACACTTGCTACAATCTGGTAAGGGTGGTCGAGCTTGATTAGACTGAAAAGTTCCTGAGGATTTGCCACCTTGATTCACAGTCTCACTAACAGCCTTGTTACTCCCTGACTTTCCCACAAACTGAGATTTTTGTCCTTTACCAACCTTGCTAAAGTAACTTCCTTCACTTGAACCTCCCTTCTGGCCCTCAAATCTCCTTTTCTTACTTTCTCGACCTATCTGGTTTTGTTCACTCTCGGCTTCAATAATAGATGCTTTTTGAACTACCGCAGCATAATCAGTTAATTCAAACGGTGCCACTCTCGTTCGTAGCCATGGTTTCAATCCTTGTTGGAACCTTTTCGCTCGTTGTTCCTCAGTACGCACAAATTCTGGAACAAACCTAGACAATTCAGTAAATTTCGTTTCATACTCTGCCATTGTTAGGTTATCCTGTTTTAACTCCAGAAATTTCATCTCCATTTGGTTTTCCAGATACCTAGGGGAGTACTTCTCTAAAAACATTTTAGTGAAACATTCCCAGGTTATCACTCCCGCTCCTTCTAGGTTCTTCTTAGCTTCCCACCAATAATTTACCTCTCCCTTTAAGAGATAGGCTGCAAAGATTGTTTTCTAATCCTCCTCTATCCTCAATATCTCAAAAGCTTTTTCCATCTCTTTTAACCAGGTTCTGGCTACTACTGGGTTAACAGTTCCCTCAAACTCTGGGGGTTTCAATGACTTAAAGGCACGAAAGGAGTTAGCTGTCTGATTAGGAAGAACAGGTGGGGGTTGGGGGTTCTGTGGATTAGCCAAATTCTGCCTTAATAGTTCCATGAATTGGTTAAAGGGGTTACCACCCTGATTTCCTTGTTGCTCGGTTGATTCATCTTCCTCTTCCTCATGATTTTGTTCATTTTGAGCATTTTCATTCTGTCTATTTCGACTTCCTTCATCTCTCTCATTTTCCCTTGCATTCGTTCTATTATTACGTTTAGGCGGCATGATTCTGTATATAACAATATTCTTCATTAATCACCCAAATTTAGGGTATAATATACATCATTCCCATATACATCATTCTCATATACACAATTATATCACTAGTTAACTCATTTATATACCATAATATTCTCAACTCAACTTTAGCAATTAAGCGTATCACCTTTAGCACAATAACCTTTTCATTTAAGTCAATCACCTTATATACATCAATATCCTTGAATCTCAACATTTAATATCAAAATACGATAAAATTAGGCAAAATACATAAACTTCATTAATTATCCCCACTTCCTTTGTCTATCCTTATTCTGACTTTTCCCTCAAAATACACCTTACTCTCAATAGTAAATCTCAATTATACCTTAAAATTCCTCATATTCTTTTATCTCACTAGTCCTCAAATTTACCCATTTCTTCTCACGAAATTCCTTTCTCTTTTATATCGAAACGCTTCTAGCTCTAATTATCTCTTATTGAAATTTCCCTTGAAATCTCGAGTTTCCTCGTATAATCACGTATACTCTAAACCTTGCTTCCATTATCCCATCCATTACTGAAATCTCCTATATTCGAAACAATTTATAAAATTTAAGAAACTTTGACTTGAAACGGACCCAGAACAAGCAAGTGTCCCACAACAATTTATAAGATTAAGAGTTTTAAATAACCTTTATTCGAAATAAAAGAATATTTGAGAAATCAATATGATGGAAGAACCCGTACGTAACACAAGTGAGGGCGTCCCCTTCGACTTTTTATCACACAGACAGATCGTCCTGGCGTATACATATAGGGCTGTTCCTCTTAGTTGGAGTAAGAAATATAAAGGAAAATTTAAATCATGATGATATATACCACCTTTCGAAAATAATCTTAGAGAAATATTTTGACTAAGATAGATTGAATAAAATTTTTGAAATACATTCCAAAGGTACCAGAAAGTTTTGAAAAGATACAGGCCCATTTTTGAATAAGAGATGATAGATCACCCTGGGATTACTCACGAGGTTATCTAACGTACGCTTCCCGATACATCAAGTATTCCCTTTCTCATATCGATCCCGTGTGCTACATAAACTTAACACTTTTGGCATAATAACCTTTATTAGCAATAATCTATAAAATTATAATCACTACTTAGAATAAACGCTTCGTTCGATAAACCCCCCCTTGAACTCAATGTGAGTTCATATTTTATATCATTACCTATATATTTATATGTGTGTATATTACTATCACTCTTGTTCCTGAGCAATATGACTCAAAGCTCTGATACCAAACTGTGACAGCCCCAAATCCGGGGTCATGAATCCGGGCCATCACGGACCAATTTCCATTTAATATCAATATCTCTTGGGTCCTTTTTTTTTAACAATTAATATTTATGCAATTGACCCCGCAATAATACACACACACCAGTCATATGCTCAGAGAACAACATTCACCATAATAAAAGTTTAGAATTTAACAGTTATTACAAACCCAGAATCATCCTTAAATACATTGCTGAATAATACTTCGATATGAAGCATTTCAACAACCAAAAGTTTCTTACATGTTTACACACTTAATTATACATAAAGCTACCAGGACCCATTTGCCTCTACGCTACCTCAGGAATCAATGCTAGCGTGCTCTCAGAAGGTCGCCTTCCCCCTACCCTCTTGCGGGGTGTTCTGTGAAGAATCGGCATACCTAGCTGAATATACATAAGTAGCAAGAATGAGCTAAAATAGCTCAGCAAGATAATTTCTATCAACTAACATCAAAGGAAAATAATTATCATATATATATTAACAAACAATTTTCAGTTATTATGGAAGGAAATTTTATTTTCGTTCAAGACATATACTTTTCAATTTTCTTTGTACGAAAAGGAATATATAATATTATAATCTCAGTCTCTCTTCTAATATCATATAATATCAGTTTCTCTTCTTAAGTGCTATGACAATCATTATACCATCTCAGTATACTTTTCTAAGATAATATGAAACCTGTACAAATCTTTCACTATCATCTTCTCATTTCCTTCTTAGGCAACAATTATATAAATTAATATAAAATCAGTTTCTCTTCATCTGTAACAGTGATTCCATCTTCTCATATCATTTTTCTGTTTTCAGTATAGAAATCTGAAAACCATTTTCCAAATCTTTCTTTTTAAGTTTTGGGGATATCTGCTGGCGCCAGATACGTAGGACGATGATCAGTCGCCTGACCGTATCCGCTCTCTGTTTACTACTAGTAGAAGGGATGATCCCTACCTGGTAATCAACCCTGGAGGAAGGCTACCTGCTACATCCTCCCTTGGCATCTTCGTGCCGTAAGAAAATATTGAATGCTGGACTGTGCCACTCCCACACAGCCTCTTACGCTTACTGATGCAATTCCCCTTTTTCAAATCATTTTACCATTATCAAATACCATTTCACATTTTTCCACTTTTCCGTTTCCATTCGCATTTCCATTCACATATATCATTTCCATTTCCATTTATCATCACCTTTAAAAAATTATATATATCATAATACTTTGATTATGACTCAGGCATCTCCTCTATATTCAATGAAATCAATATGCTTTTATATACGTAGAGTATTCCATTTATCTCAAAAATATTAAATACCATTCAATAATATTTATTAAATCACAATACTTAGGAAGAATATAATTTTATAAATCATATAACCTTAGATAATAACTGATACCATTCCTTTATATATAACTCTAGATAACAACTGATATCATTCCTTTATATATAACTCTAGATAACAACTGATACCATTCCTTCATATTCCCTTAATCATAAGGTATGTTCACTTCATGCATAATCATCTATATGTATATTCATATCCATCTCATACTCATATCCATATCCATATACATATCATACTCATATACCTTCCCTTTTAACATCAATAATCAAGGAAAACAAATTCTTAACAATATAGTAACAATAGCATCACATATATATATTTCATGAAATCAAGTTTCCTTGAAGATAAATAATTTCCTAGTAGGGATAGAAAAGATCTTGCCTCGGTTTCGGTATCCGGACAGTGTGGCTCGTGTCTCCTCCGGAGTTTCTATAAACACAAAAGGTCCGTCGTTAGAATACTACATCTCTTACTCACTACACTCTTGTATAACATTACCCTTGACACTTTAATATATGTTTAACATATCACTAATGCCCCAAAAGGTTCAAGAACTTAATCGCTTTTAAACTCAATCGAAGTTTCAGGGGTTTTCACCATTTCCCCTAACGACCACACTTAACTGTAAAAATTCCCAGAAAATATGGATTTCTAATTTTACCATAAGGCCACCTGGTAGTGCTTCTTTGACTACTCTACTACCATATCCCAAAATTTTACAATTTTTAAAAATATCTAAGTAGGGTAGTTATAGCCTCAAAGTTAACATAATTACGGTTTCTCGGTTTTCGAACGTCTTTCACTAAAACTGACTTTTCTCCTAAACCGTTCATCAGATTTTAACGTACCTTATATCAAAACGATCTATGAACCAAGCTCTATCTCATCATGGTCAGTTGGTGTTATAATCAGGAACCTACCGTATGCATCTGTTGCTCCAAAAACAGGGCATCTACTTGGTTAAACGAAATTCGGACATTATAACGGCTATATTTTCACACTTTCTAAAATCAAACTCCTCCAAAATCAGTCATCCACCTTATACACCATCACCTACACCATGTGGTCATCTTACCAACCATGGTTACAAGCACATACTCCTTCCATATTCAACTTTAATCACTTACAAACACATATAACATCATAATCTTAACATTTACACCACTAAATCACTAATCAACTCAATATCCATCATAAATAAGAAAAGGGCAAGCATGATTATACCTTATTGAAGCTTTAACAAAACTTAACAATCCTTGGGATATCCTTAAACAACCTTAGAATAGCTTGAATCAACTAAAGGAATCATAAAAACAAAGTTAGTTCTTAGAAAACACTATTCACCACTATTCATCCATCAACTTTGGAAATTTTATTACCTTATCAAATGATGCTTGATGGCTATGAAACTTTGTGCTAGTCTTAATCTATCCTCCAAGAAGCTCCATGATTTTTCCCTTGATTTAATATGGATGCTAGCTAGGGTTTTGAATTTTTTTTTCTTCTTTTTCTTGGTGATGGCCGAATGTAAAGAACAAGGAAGGGGAGAGGTTTTTCTCTTGCTTTTTGATCTTATCTCATCTTAATCTTGCTTTATCTAGAGTATATTAGAAGCTTTGGAAAGATATTTGTGGTTAACACCTTGCAAAAGTACTAATTTGCCCCTTAAAACATATTAGTGGACAATGATGTCATCTTGATGATCTAATAATCTCTTTTCTTGTTTTTCTAAGTATTATGCTAATAATATTGGATAATAATAATGTGGTATGTATCCTTGTTATATTACTAATCTTGGTTGCTTGGTTTCCATACTCGTCTAATTGTGGTTCGTTTCGAATATACCTCATTATCGCAGTGGTTCTGAAATCATTTAACAATCCAAATTCCTTTGGTATTTCCTTAACTTAATAATCCCTTAGTTTACCTAATTCACTAATTCCTCAATATATAATTCTTATAATATTTCCATGCTCCTTAATGTCCAATAGAAGCCTATTCGAAATCAAAATCTTAAAAATCCATGTTCATGAATTTCTGGAATCTATCGTCATTTCGAGTCACTTATTTTCAATGTACAACACTAATATTGTTTCTGTTTATTCATTTTCCGTTTCCATTATGGAGTACTTATATACCATTTCTCTAAATCCTCAAAATTTACTATTCATGTGACCACTGTAGCTTTGCTAAAGTTAGGGTTATTACACTATATTTACATTCTTAGGTTTCTCTAACACTTTCTCATCTGAATTACTATTGTTAATCCTTTTGTGTACAACAGGGGTACCTTTTGAATCAACAAATTTAACATGAATAGGTTCAGAAATAATTTTCTTACCTTCAGATTTAGATGTGCTAGCTTCCATTTTAATATCATCATTGACAATAGCTACTTTTTCTTCTTGTCTAGCCTTATCAAAACCTAAACCATTAACCTTACCACGAATTCCACTTTCAAAGATTTCTATGGTCTTTTTACCAGAATTGTTAATGGTCTTAATCACATCTCTCTCTTCCTCTAGTTCTTTTCTGACATAGTCATAAGCCTCAAGAATAACACTGTAATCATGCTTAGCTTTATCAGAACTTAACTTGTATTCTTCCATTTGAATTAACTCAGATTCAAGAAAATTATTTCTATCAACTAATTTATCATTCTTAACCTTAAGTTCATCTCTTTCACAAGTAAGAATTCTAAAATTAGTCATAAGATTCTTAAACTCAGCATGGATAGATCTAATTTCATCAGAATTTAAGCTATCAAATGAATCAAGAGAGTGAAGTGATACCTTAACAAAGGATGGAGAAGTTTTCTTTGGAGATCCAGGTTTGTCTGAAACATTTGCCATCAGTGCAATGTTGTCATAATCCAATTCATCTTCAGAATCACTGGAATCAGCCCAATCCTTCTATGTGACCATAAGTGCATTACCCTTTCCTGAATTCCTAAGCTTCTTACACTCACTAGCAAAGTGTCCAAGCTCACTGCAGTTAAAGCACTTGATCTTGGCCTTATCAAGCTTGACAATTGTACTTTTGCCTTTGTCACCCTTCTTCTCCTCCTTCTTTTAAAAAGGTCATTTGCTAAATCTTCTCCTGTTGAATCTTCCTTTCTTGAAAGCTTTAGCAAACATAGCAAAGAGTTCCTGCATCTCAGATTCAGAATCATTGTTGTCAGAGTCCATATCAGTAGCCTCTGACTCAGAACTTTCTTTGCTTTTCATCTTCCTTGAGTTCTTTACAGCAGGCTCATCATGCTGTTCTTCTGGAAGCTTCTTTGATTCAGATTGAGCAGTAAGTGCAACAGTCTTCATCTTTCCTTCACTCCTGCTCTTCTTCTGCTGCTTGTCAAGTTCATAAGCTCTCAGTTTTCCATACACTGCCTCTAATGATATCTCATCCAGATCATTAGCTTCCTCAATCGCAGATATCTTCTCATTGTAGAAATCAGGCAAATCTTTCATGAACTTTGTATTCATATCCTCCAAGTCATAATATTTACCATGCATGGCCATCTCATTGATGAGTTTTGTAAACCTATCAAAGGTATCAGTAAGTGACTCACCAGACTTGGATTCAAAGTACTCATACTGTTGTATAAGTAGTGTCCTCATATTCTTCATGACAGGCTTAGTTCCTTCACAGTGAACCTTAAGATTGTCCCATATATCCTTAGCAGTCTTACAAGAGAGAACATAGTTATTGAGAACAGAATCAAGACTGTTGAATAATATGTTTCTCATTTTAGCATCTTTAAGAACATTCTCCTTGTCCTTATCTGACCATTCATATTTAGGCTTCTCTGCTGTATGTTCTGGAACAACCTCACCATCAACAGTTGCTTGTCCAACAACCTTCGTTGGGATAAAAGCTCCATCTCTGATTCTGTCAAGATAATCAGGATCTGTTGCTTCCAGATGATGCAACATCTTTACTTCCCATAGAGTATATTCGTTTCTCTTGAGCATAGGAATCATGGTATTCTCATCCTTGTAACCAGACATGATTGCAGATCTTTATGATTATTTGAAATCAACCTGCTCTGATACCAATTGTTAACTCGAATAACTTGTAGAAGGGGGGGGGGGTTGAATACAAGTTATATAATCGTGTCTGATTTTTGCTTGGTTATATGAACAAGAATAAACGAATGAATCAAACTGTTTGTATTAATAAGATCAAATACAAACTCTACCAAAGATGTACAAATACCTTTAGCAGCTGCTGGCAATACAAATTTCTCTCTGTTTGTACTCTCGTATACTTACGATTACAAACCTCACGAACTCGCACACTTTTACAATGATATAGAGAGAGTATTTATAATGCTTCCTATCAACTAATTACAGAAAGATAATCTATACATGACAATGTTCTGCCGTCCAGTTGATAGTTTCCATCAATAGAAAATTCTTTCCTTCATGATATCTTCTTGCTTGTTCCTCAAACAAAGATCCTGTTTTATAGCACTTGCCAGTTTCTGTAGCATCCATAATGACATCATCAGTAACACGACTGATATTAGGATTCCATCATGCATCAGGATCTGACCATCCCATCAGTACTTGATCAGTAGTTAACTTGACGTATCAGGATTCAATCTCAGTTCCTGACATGTAGTACTCGATGCACTGTTCATTCCTGACTAAACTTTACAGATAACTGTCTAACACATATTTCCTATACAAAGTGCTAAATCCTTTATAAATGAGGATATACAAGAAGTATAAGTAAAATTCTATTCTTAACATCACAACTCATGAATTATTCCTAACATAAAGAATCAATATCAAGATCTCTATTGTCATTTGCTGACTTGATTGTTGCTTTATTTGTAGAGACCTGCATGATATTAGTTAGACTAGACTCTGTGTGTAGGTGACAAATGAATCTTTCTCCTTGTTCTCCTAGTATAGTGAGCAAAAGATTTATCCTTAGAAGACTCAAGAGGTGTAGACACAGAATTGATCTTGGGATGAGATCCTTTTTCAATAAACACAGTCTTTTGAGAGACAGTATCCAGTAACTATTTTCCCTTTTTAAGTACTACAGTCTTTTGAGAGACTGCAGCCTGGCTGTGACTAGGTACTTCATCTCTTTGTCCTAGCTTAGAAAGTCGAATTGTAGCCTTCAATTCATCTCTCTCAGCAAGAGATATATTATCATCATCTTCACTAGAACTACTACTACTACTTGACACAATAAATCTTCTCTTCCTTACAACTGATGTCTTTTGAGAAACACCAGAGGTTGGTTTCTTTGAAACCATAGGCTGTGGATCAAAACTTTGTTCTTGAATTGTTTCAGAGACTATAATGTTTTAGGCTACTTCAGTAGACACAGGTGGGTTCTCCTCCAAATGAGATTCCTGAGCCATTTCACCACAAAAGAAAGAAGAATTGTAGAGAGTAGAAAGATGAGTTTTAAGAATTACCTGAACATGATGTGGATAATGAATTACAGGTATTTCGTCTAGATTCTTTTCATTGTCCTTCTTAGTAATGTCAGAGAAAATTCTCTTTTGTTGTACATAAGAAGAAACACAATGTTCTCTACCAAATCTAGCTTCAACATCAGGAATAAAATGGTTAATAAACATTTGCATAAATCTATGATAATAAACCATTTTCCTGTTTTGATCTTATAACCCAAGTTTAATACTCATCCGATTTAAGATAATATGACCAATGTTAATTACTCTGCCATAAAGCAAACTGTAAGCAATATGTGAAGTAACAGAAGTAATTTGCTGAAAAGAACTACATTTACCAGTAAAACATTTAGCAATTTGATCAAAGAAGAAGGACCATTCCTTCCTAAGAAAAGACCTATTTAACTGGCTCATGTTGTCTAGAGATCCACTATAACCTAATGCAGACAACATAGTTCTTACATCATCATCAGATGGTTCACTTGCATAATTATCAGTAACAGGTAAGTGAAGTACTGAATTAACAATAGATTCAGTAATATCAAAAGTATCTTGTCCTAAGTGTAGAACAATCTTACCTGATTGACTCTGAGTAGAATCAATTACCTCAGCATTCTCCCAAGCTTGTGAAACAGCAGCTTGATTTATTTCTGGAGATGCTGACAATGCATAATGCAAAGGTCCAATAGCCATAAAATCCATCACATGATGAAAATCAGTTGATACTCCTTTCTTGCTGGTGATTGCTGCAACATGATTATTCATCATAAAATCAAAGTCACCAAACTTGAAAGCTACTAATTTAGGTAGACTTCTTTGAGCTGTCATTTTTGATCTGAAATGAACTTGAGAAATCTTGAAATTGATTAGCGATTTTGAGAACTTGAATGAATGTTTTCGCCTTAGGAAATATGAATTAGAAGTTAGCAATAAACAATCAAAGTCTCAAAATAAAGATATATTCAAAAATCCTTCAGACCCACTAACCCACGTTGACACGTAGGTTGACAGGTGCCAGTCCCTGAAAAATGCAGTTTACCCACGATTTTTGGAAAATAAAATCCAAAATTGATTTCAAATAAATAAATCAGGGTAAATCAAAATAAAATCAATAATGATCAGCTTCATTTTCTGATGTGATCTTTTTCACCAAGATAATCACAACTCTGAATGTGATTAAAAATAATAAAAATAATCATCAATCCTGATGAAATCACATTCGTTCTCCTGATCACTATCATCCTGATTCCAAAGATTAAATGGAGTTCCACGTGGCAATTTTAGAATTTAACCTGAAAAGAACATCAATAATCCAAACAAAAATATTTTGTTAGATTGTTAAAATATCTTGGAAATATGAGAGGACCAGTCATACGTATAGATATTTACGCAGATACATTGAATACTTCAAAATGACTGTTCAGCTTCCCACTCTTTCCTTTATAAACCCTTGATGTCTTTTGCCTTTCTTAACTCCAAAAACACACAAAACCTCTCTGTAAACACAGAGCTTCCACAAAATACAATGACCTTCAATCCAATCTTTCGATTTCTCACAGATGATGAACACCAAAGATTCAATATTCGTCTCTTTGAAGAGATGACTTTTCTCATCGTTTTAGACATGGTTGGAGTAGATCCATATAATGTCCAGAACCTTCTATTAGAACATCCATCTGTTGGATACAATCACCCTCTAACCTCCTCAAAACTTGAGGATGAAGAATTTGGCCGAGAGTCTGAGGTTGATCTTGATGGAGATGCTATACATTCAAGTCAGCTACTCTCAATCAAGTCGCCCAGATAAGGAATCCGGGAGTAATCATCAAGGTGACTCTCGAGATGCTCCTTGTCCTGAAGTAGATCTTTGAAGACTAAGAACAACAACAACTTTAGACAAGAATAGGATTATTAGTAGAAATTAGACAAAAAGATATTTGTATTTCATTTCCATATATGTAATGCTTTCAATTAATGAAAATACATTTTTTTATTATCTACTTATCTGTTGTTCCCTATTTATCAAATGATCTGACTAATGGTATAAATTATCAGTATGCAAATATTAAAACTTGCTGGCATAGACTTAACACATCTCAGAATTAGATTACTACACAAAGTAAACGTCAGGATCTGAAACAATTTTCACAATCCTGATACTGACACAATACTGATGACGTCAACATCCTGATAACAATTCTAATCTTGATGATTATTAACAAGTCTATCATACTGAAATTTATCAAGGCAAAGTGTTATAGCTAAAGCATTTAACAATCAAATATAGATCCTGACAAGAATATCAAGTCTATAGCTAAAAACAACATACCTTGCTACTTTTGCAGATGTTAAAGATCTAGAAATTTAACATTCCTAACTCACTTACTAATCTACTGAATGTAGCCTCATCAAGTGGTTTAGTTAGAATATCTGCAAGCTGTTTGTCAGTAGGAACAAAATGAAGTTCCACAGTACCATTCTCAATATGTTCTCTAATAAAATGATACATGACATCAATGTGCTTAGTCCTTGAATGTTGAACTGGATTTTCTGCAATTTTGATAGCACTAGTATTATCACAAAACATAGGAATATTACTAAGTGTCATACCATAATCCATCAACTGATTTCTTATCCAAAGGAGCCGTGCACAACAACTGCCTGCTGTTATGTACTCAGCTTCTGCAGTTGAGGTTGAAACAGATTGTTGCTTCTTGCTTGCCCAAGAAATCAATCTGTTTCCCAAGAATTGACATGTACCTGTAGTGCTTTTCCTATCTATCTTACACCCTGCATAATCAGAGTCTGAATAGCCAATTAGGAAGAAATCAGATTCTCTAGGATACCACAAACCAAGATTTGGAGTTCCTTTGAGATATCTAAAAATTCTCTTCACAACAATTAAATGAGATTCCTTAGGATCACTTTGGAATCTAGCACATAAACAGGTAGAAAACATTATATCTGGTCTACTTGCAGTTAGATATAACAATGAGCCTATCATGCCTCTATAACTAGTATTATCCACACTCTTTCCCTTAGGATCAGAGTCTAGTTTAGTGGTTGTTGCCATGGGTGTTTTTGCAACTGCACAGTCTTGAAAGTCAAACCTTCTTAAAAGATCTTTAATATACTTTGACTGATTAATGAAAATACCAGTCTCAGTCTGTTTGACCTGCAAGCCTAAGAAATAATTTAATTCAGCCATCATGCTCATCTGATACTTAGACTGCATAAGCTTGCTAAACTTAGCACACAACTTTTCATTAGTAGAGCCAAATATGATATTATCAACATAAACTTGAACTAAAAGCAATTCACCTTTTATCTTTCTAAAGAATAGAGTTTTGTCAATTGTACCTCTTGTGAAGCTATTTTCAAGAAGAAATTTAGACAAAGTCTCATACCATGCTCTTGGTGCCTGCTTTAGTCCATAGAGTCCCTTGTCAAGTTTGTAGACATGATTTGGAAACTTTGGATCAACAAATCCAGGTAGCTGTTCCACATACACTTCCTCATCAAGTTTGCCATTTAGAAAAGCACTCTTTACATCCATCTGGTATACCTTGAATTTTGAATGAGCTGCAAATGCAAGAAACATTCTGATTGCTTCCAATCTTGCTACAGGTGCAAAGGTCTCATCATAATCAATGCCTTCTTCCTGAGAATAACCCTTGGCCACCAGTCTTTCTTTGTTTCTTACAATCATACCAGATTCATCTAGCTTGTTTCTGAAAACCCATTTTGCACCAACAATAGATCTATCTTTAGGTCTTGGTACCAGTTTCCAGACTTTGTTTCTCTAAAACTCATTTAACTCCTCCTGCATTGCAATTACCCAATCAGGATCCTGTAAGGCTTCTTCAACCTTCTTAGGTTCATTCTTTGAGAGAAAGCAACTATACAAGCATTGATTTTGAATTGATCTTCTAGTTTGAACACCACTATTTGGATTACCAATAATCAAATCTTCAGTATGATCCTTTGTCCATTTTCTAACAGGTGGTAGATTGCCTCTGCTTGATTCTCCCCCTAAGTTAGTGGTATCTCTTGTAGAAGAATTCTCTCTGCCTTCAATAACTCCCCTTTGATCAATAGATTCCATATTGCTGCTAGTTACTGATCTTTCCTCAGTAGACTCTGAAAGATCAGTTCCTGATGGAGTAGACTCTGAATAGCTAGTCTGCTCCTGATGATCATTGTGTTCTCCTTGATTCATTTGCTCCCCCTCAACAGTAGCATTCATTTGAGAAGCAATAGAAATTCCTTCTGGAGAACCTTCATCATCACTGGAGAGTATCTCAGAATTCTTCAGATTTTCAAATTCCAATTTGTCATGACTTTCATCAGTTTGCAGAATTCCAAATTTCTTGTCATCAAATGCAACATGAATTGATTCCATAACAATATAAGTTCTGAGATTATAAACT
Source organism: Kitagawia praeruptora (assembly GCA_037693485.1). NCBI lineage: Eukaryota > Viridiplantae > Streptophyta > Magnoliopsida > Apiales > Apiaceae > Kitagawia > Kitagawia praeruptora. The sequence goes on from CM075348.1 coordinate 108,169,454, forward strand.
TTGAAGGCCTTTGATGCTGAATATCCTAGAAAGATTGCTTCATCCGATTTGGCTTCAAATTTTCCAAGTTGTTCTGGATGATCTTTTAGGACTTAAACTCTGATGTTCTTAAAGTTCAACCTCTTGCTGCCATTCCATTTGATGTTTCAGTCTCTGATTATGAAGCCACTTAAAATCTAGCAGGAGAGGATGATCTACAAGAAGATACAAATGCTGAAAATCTTTCATCAGAGTTTATTTATAATACATTTTTTTGTACTATCGCAGTCTCGACCAAAATTGTTTCGTCGCCGGATTTTCAGGACAACCCTGAAGACCTTTTTTAAGTCCGTTATAGAAAAAAACAATGAATTTGCAGCGATATCTCATTTCTTGGAAGCTACTATAAAAGGGGAGCGGGAAAGCTGCAGTAATTCTTTTGAAAAGCCCTCTCTCTTCTCTTTGTCTTCGAGCTTCCTTTAATCTATTGTTTCGTTTATTCATATACCTCCCCACCAATAGATAGAGACAAATGGGAATAACCGAACCACGTCTACAAAATGCCAGTACCATGCAGCTGTTTCAAAGCCAACGTCTGCTAAATCGACTTAAAAGAAGATTATATATCAAAAAATTTGCATCCAAAGATGTGAAAGTATTTCACACTTGGTTTCTTTCCTTTGATCATCTCATAGGGAGTTTTTCCATGACTATTTACCAAGGTACAGTTTTGAGTGAAACATGCAGTGTTAATAGCTTCTGCCCAAAAATAGGTTGGAAGTTTTGCATCTGCAAGCATGGTTCTTGCTGCCTCTATGAGAGTCATGTTCTTTCTTTCCACTACACCATTTTGTTGAGGTGTACCAGGTGCAGAAAACTGTTGAGTGATTCCATTGTCTGCACAAAAATTCTCCATTGTAGAGTTCTTGAATTCTGTACCATTGTCACTCCTAAGTACTTTGACTTTGTACGCAGAGCTATTCTGAATATTCTTGACAAGTTCAATGATTTGCTGAGGAGCTTCATCCTTCTTGTGTAGAAAGAACACCCATGTAAACCTTGTGAAATCATCCACTATCACTAGAGCAAATCTTTTCTTGCTGATAGACATAATGTTTACTGGACCAAACAGATCAAGATGTAGCATGTGAAATGGTTCAGTAATTGAATTTTCAGTCTTGCTCTTGAAAGTGGTTCTTCTTTGTTTTCCAAGCTGACATGCATCACAAAGTCCATCTTGCACATAATTTGCCTGAGGTAGGCCTCTCACCATATTATGCTTAACAAGTTGATTAAGCTTCTTGAAGTTGAGATGTGAGAGTTTCTTGTGCCAATTCCAGCTTTCATTACTTGTTGCTTTACTGTAGAGACATCTAACAATTCCTTTAGATGTATCACTTAAGCTGGCTTCATATATGTTACCATGTCTTTGACCAGTTAGAACAATGTCTTCATTCTGCATATTCAAGATTTTGCATCCTTCTCTATCAAAGATTGATTTGTAACATTTATCACCCAGTTGACTTATGCTTAAAAGAGTATGTTTCAAGCCTTCAACCAGTGCTACATTTTCTATGATGACATTCCCCAAAACAATTGAGCCATATCCCAGAGTTTCTCCTTTGTTGCCATCTCCAAAAGATATTACTGGGCCAGCTTTCCTCTCAAACTTTGTAAGCAGGGACTTCTTTCCAGTCATATGTCCAGAGCATCCATTGTCCAAGATAATTGAATGCTTCTTTCCTGTGCCCTGCAAACAAAATGTAACTAGTTAGAATTTTTTTTAGGACCCAACTTTGATTGGATCCTTTCTTACTAGATTTAGAAACAACAGGCTTTGAAGATTTTGCATTTACTTTACCTGTTGCAGAGTCAATCTTAGACTCTGATTTCATAAACTGTTTGTGACTAGGAGTTTCAGATTTCAGATAATAATATTCATAATACAGTTCATGATATTCTCTACACATGTAAATGGAATGAAGTAAACTACCACAATGATAACAAGCTTTTTGTGGTTGGTATTGAATTTTCTGAGTCTTGGGGAATCTGGACTCAGTTTTCCAAGAAGGTTTTTGATTGTAGTCTAGGGCCAAATGATTATGATTTCCACACTTATAGCATTTTTTCCTAGGTGCATCAGGTACATTCTTGTAATTATTCTCTTTGTTAATACCTTCTTTTTCATACCTATTTCTTTTGATCTTGCTAGACTCTGAAAGACCATCTAATCTCTGTTTCAACTGAGACTTAGATAGAAACCCTATGTTTACATTCTTAGGTTTCTCTAACACTTTCTCATCTGAATTACTATTGTTAATCCTTTTGTGTACAACAGGGGTACCTTTTGAATCAACAAATTTAACATGATTAGGTTCAGAAATAATTTTCTTACCTTCAGATTTAGATGTGCTAGCTTCTACTTTACTATCATCATTGACAATAGCTACTTTTTCTTCTTGTCTAGCCTTATCAAAACCTAAACCATTAACCTTACCACGAATTCCACTTTCAAAGATTTCTATGGTCTTTTTACCAGAATTGTTAATGGTCTTAATCACATCTCTCTCTTCTTCTAGTTCTTTTCTGACATAGTCATAAGCCTCAAGAATAATACTATAATCATGCTTAGCTTTATCAGAACTTAACTTGTATTCTTCCATTTGAATTAACTCAGATTCAAGAAAATTATTTCTATCAACTAATTTATCATTCTTAACCTTAAGTTCATCTCTTTCACAAGTAAGAATTCTAAAATTAGTCATAAGATTCTTAAACTCAGCATGGATAGATCTAATTTCATCAGAATTTAAGTTATCAAATGAATTAAGAGAGTAAAGTGATACCTTAACAGAGGATGGAGAAGTTTTCTTTGGAGATCCAGGTTTGTCTGAAATATTTGCCATCAGTGCAATGTTGTCATAATCCAATTCATCTTCAGAATCACTGGAATCAGCCCAATCCTTCTGTGTGACTATAAGTGCATTACCCTTTCCTGAATTCCTAGGCTTCTTACACTCACTAGCAAAGTGTCCAAGTTCGCTGCAGTTAAAGCACTTGATCTTGGCCTTATCAAGCTTGACAATTGTACTTTTGCCTTTGTCACCCTTCTTCTCCTCCTTCTTTTGAAAAGGTCCTTTGCTAAATCTTTTCCTGTTGAATCTTCCTTTCTTGAAAGCTTTAGCAAACATAGCAAAGAGTTCCTGCATCACAGATTCAGAATCATTGTTATCAGAGTCCATATCAGTAGTCTCTGACTCAGAACTTTCTTTGCTTTTCTTCTTCCTTGAGTTCTTTACAGCAGTCTCTTCATGTTGTTCTTTCAGAAGCTTCTTTAATTCAGATTGAGCAGTAAGTGCAACAGTCTTCATCTTTCCTTCACTCCTGCTCTTCTTCTGCTGCTTGTCAAGTTCATAAGCTCTAAGTTTTCCATACGCTGCCTCTAATAATATCTCATCCAGATCATTAGCTTCCTCAATCGCTGATATCTTCTCATTGTAGAAATCAGGCAAAGCTTTCATGAACTTTGTATTCATATCCTCCAAGTCATAATATTTACCATGCATGGCCATCTCATTGATGAGTTTTGTAAACTTATCAAAGGTATCAGTAAGTGACTCACCAGACTTGGATTCAAAGTACTCATACTATTGTATAAGTAGTGTTCTCATATTCTTCCTGATAGGCTTAGTTCCTTCACAGTGAACCTTAAGATTGTCCCATATATCCTTAGCAGTTTTACAAGAGAGAACATAGTTAGTGAGAATAGAATCAAGACTGTTGAATAATTTGTTTCTCACTTTAGCATCTTTAAGAACATTCTCCTTGTCCTTATCTGACCACTCAGATTTTGGCTTCTCTGCTGTATGTTCTGGAACAACTTTACCATCAATAGTTGCTTGTCCAACAACCTTTGTTGGGATAAAAGGTCCATCTCTGATTCTGTCAAGATAATCAGGATCTGTTGCTTCCAGATGATGCAACATCTTTACTTCCCATAGAGTATATTCGTTTCTCTGGAGCATAGGAATCTTAGTATTCCCATCCTTGTAACCAGACATGATTGCAGATCTTTATGATTATTCGAAATCAACCTGCTCTGATACCAATTGTTAACTCGAATAACTTGTAGAAGGGGGGGTTGAATACAAGTTATATAATCGTGTCTGATTTTTGCTTGGTTATATAAACAAGAATAAACGAATGAATCAAACTCTGTTTGTATTAAATAAATCAAATACAAACTCTACCAAAGGTGTACAAATACCTTTAGCAGCTGCTAACAAAATAAAACTCTCTCTGTTTGTTTCGAACTCTCGAATACAAACCTTATACAGAGCTACGCACATTCACAACTCGAACTCACGTACAACGAACTCTTTTTACAATGTTATAGAGAGAGTATTTATAATGCTACCTATCAACTAATCACAGAAAGATAATCTATACATGACAATGTTCTGCCGTCCAGTTGATAGTTTCCATCAATAGAAAATTCTTTCCTTCATAAAATCTTCTTGCTTGTTCCTCAAATAAAGATCCTGTTTTATAGCACTTGCCAGTTTCTGTAGCATCCATAATGACATCATCAGTTACACGACTGATATCAGGATTCCATCTTGCATCAGGATCTGACCATCTCATCAGTACTTGATCAGTATTTGACTTGACGTATCAGGATTCAATCTCAGTTCCTGACATGTAGTACTCGATGCACTGTTCATTCCTGACTAAACTTTACAGATAACTGTCTAACACATATTTCCTATACAAAGTGCTAAATCCTTTATAAATCAGGATATACAAGAAGTATAAGTAAAATTCTATTCTTAACATCACAACTCATGAATTATTCCTAACAGAGCATCTCAATAGTCACTTCGAAGATCTACTCCTGGATTCCTTGTCTGGGCGACTTGAATGAGAGCAGCAGACTCAATTCCATTCTTGTTGAGGAGAATGAATAGCATCTCCATCAAGATCAAACTCAGACTCTCGACCAGATTCTTCATCCTCAAGTTTTGAGGTGGTTAGAGGGAGATTGTATCCAACAGATGGATGTTTTAAGAGAAGATTCTGGACATTATTTGGATATACTCCAACCATGTCTAAAGCGAGGAGAAAAGTCATCTCTTCAAAGAGACAAACTATGAATTTTGGTCATGAACAATTTGTTCATCATTTCAAAAGATTGGGCAGAAGGCCATTTTGTTATGTGGAAGCTCTGTGATTACAGAGAGGTTTTGTGTGTTTGTGGAGTATAGAAAGGCAAAAGACATCAGGTGTTTATAAAGGAAATAGTGAGAAGCTGAACAGTCATTTGAATTGTTCAATGTATCGGCGTAAACAGCTATGCGTATGACTGGCCCTCTCATATTTTCCAGATATTTTTAACAATCTAACAAAATATTTTTGTTTGGATTATTGATGTTCTTTTCAGGTTAAATTTTGAAATTGCCACGTGGAACTCCATTTAATCTCTGGAATCAGAATGATAGTGATCAGGAAAACAAGATTGATTTCATCAGGATTGATGATTATTTTGAATTTTTTAATAACATTGAAAATTGTGATTATCTTGGTAAAAAAGATCACATTAGAAAATGAAGCTGATCAGTATTGATTTTATTTTGATTTTACCCTGATTTATTTATTTGAAATAATTTTGGATTTTATTTTTCAAAAATCGTGGGTAAATTGCATTTTTCAGGGACTAACACCTGTCAACCTACATGTCAACGTGCGTTAGTGGGTCTGAAGGATTTTTGAATATATCTTTATTTTGAGACTCTGATTGTTTATTGCTAACTTCTAATTCGAGTTTTCAAAGGCAAAAACATTCATTAAGTTCTCAAAATCTCTAATCAATTTCAAGAGTTCTCAAGTTCTTTTCAGATTAAAAATGGAAGCTCAAAGAAGACTACCAAAATTAGTAGCTTTTAAGTTTGGTGACTTTGATTTTATGACTAACAATCATGTTGCAGCAATCACCAGCAAGAAAGGTGTATCAGCTGATTTTCATCCTGTGATGGATTTTATGGCTATTGGACCTTTGCGTTATGCATTAGCAGCATCTCCAGAAATAAATCAAGCTGCTGTTTCACAAGCTTGGGAGAATGCTGATGTAATTGATTCTACCCAGAGTCAATCAGGTAAGATTGTTCTACACTTAGGACAAGATACTTATGACATTACTGAATCTGTTGTTAATTCAGTACTTCACTTACCTGTTAATGTTAATTATGCAAGTGAACCATCTGATGATGATGTAAGAACTATGTTGTATGCACTAGGTTATAGTGGACCTCTAGACAACATGAGCCAGTTAAATAGATCTTTTCTTAGGAAAGAATGGTCTTTCTTCTTTGATCAAATTGCTAAATTTTTTACTGGTAAATGTAGTTCTTTTCAGCAAATTACTTCTGTTACATCACATATTGCTTATAGTTTGCTTTATGACAGAGTAATAAACATTGGTCACATTATCTTAAGTCAGATGTGTATTAAATTTGGGTCAAGAGATCAAGACAGGAAAATGGTTTATTATCATAGATTTATGCAAATGTTTATTAACCATTTTATTCTTGATGTTGAAGCTAGATTTGGTAGAGAACATTATGTTTCTTCTTATGTACAGAAAAAGAGAATTTTCTCTGACATTACAAAGAAGGACAATGAAAAGAATCTAGATGAAATACCTGCAATTCATTATCCACATCATGTTCAGGTAGTTCTTAAAACTCATCTTCCTACTCTATACAATTCTTCTTTCTTTTGTGGTGAAATGACTCAGGAATCTCATTTGGAGGAGAACCCCCCTGTGTCTACCCAAGTAGCCCAAAACATTATAGTCTCTGAAACAATTCAAGAAAAAAGTTTTGATCCACAACCTGTTATTTCAAAGAAACCAACCTCTGGTGTTTCTCAAAAGACATCAGTTGTAAGGAAGAGAAGATTTGTTGTGTCAAGTAGTAGTAGTAGTTCTAGTGAAGATGATGATAATATATCTCTTGCTGAGAGAGAAGAATTGAAGGTTGCAATTCAACTTTCTAAGCTAGGACAAAGAGATGAAGCACCTAGTCATAGCCAGGCTGCAGTCTCTCAAAAGACTGTAGTACTTAAAAAGGGAAAACAGTTACTGGATACTGTCCCTCAAAAGACTATGTCTATTGAAAAAAGATCTCATCCCAAGATCACTTCTGTGTCTACACCTCTTGAGTCTTCTCAGGATAAATATTTTGCTCACTATACTGGAGAACAAGGAGAAAGATTCAATTGTCACCTACACACACAGAGTCTAGTCCAACTAACTTTATGCAGGTCTCTACAAATGAAACTACAATCAAGTCAGCAATTGAAAATAGAGATCTTGACATTGATTCTTCATGGGAAACTACATTATCATACAGACTGGCTATGGGAGTTATTTCTATTAAAGTTAAGCTGTCCAGGGCTGTTCTAGATTTTCTAGTTGAAAGAGTACCAAAACTTTTATTTCCTGAAGAATATGGACTTCTACATCAAAGACTTGACTTAATGAAAAATTATTTCTATGTATCTGTCAGAAGACAATTAGTCAAGAAATTTGGACTCTCAAAGCATGTTGCACTTCAATCACTTCATGCATATTTATTTGACAAGGATGTCATTATTGAAGATGCTTCAGCTCAAGGTGAACAACAGGAGGAAGTAGATAGAGGAATGCAGTCAACAAAAGATGCTATTGCACCAGTGGTGAATAGTAGGAAAGATCAGATCATAGTCACTGCAACACAAGAACCATCTAGTCAGAGGTTTGATGACTCAGGAGCTGTGATAGCTGATGTTGAAAGGTCTTCTGTGATGACTGAAATTTCAAGTGAGAAACCCTATGATATGGGAGGAATAACTTTGACTAATTTTCTTGAAGATCAAACAAATATTGTTCAGTCAGAGTCTGTCTACCTTGAGGGTGTGTCTCAGCAAACAACACTTAAAGACGATGACATACTAACTATGGTGTCTAATGAAGTATTACTGAAGACATCAGAGTCTAGTAGAGAACCTGCAAGTGGTATACTGGAGCCTGTAGTCTTTAAAAGGAAAGAAGATGCTTGTGAGGATTCAAAGACTATAGTAGCTCACTCCTTGGAGAAAACCTCAAGCCCCTTGCTAGATGAGGAACCCTCTCTCCATGTGAGTTTAGGTATAAAAACTTCTTCTAAACCCTATTTTTCTGTAGGTCATGAGAGCACTTATCCAAAATTGAATGATACACTTGAAAAGATGGATATTGATCAATAATCTAAGAGGCTGGCTCCTGACCAGGCAAAAGGAGAGGTAGAAAGATTGTTGACTTTAGATAGTCAAAGTGAGAATGAGGGTATGGATGATCAACTCCATAGTGAGGGAGAGAAAATTAGGAAACCACCATCGTTTGATTTCTGGGATCAGGTTTTTCCTGAATCATGGTATGACAATATTGGTATGGATGCTGGTACTTATTCTTTTATCAAGATGTATGAGAAGAATGACTTAGCATAGCACAATGCAAAGCCAGAAGTTAAAGCTTGGAAGCAAAAAGAAAGGCTTGCAAGAATTATTAACAGAAGAGGTGAAAGGCTAAGACAAACTTCTACACTACTTGTACCAGAAGAAATTGCTAATGATCCTAGTATTCCTTTGTATGTACTACCAATATCAGCCAGAATTGAGACATCAACAGTATCTGATCACTCTAAGGAGGAGTCAGGATTTGTAGATGTTAGTACACAGAATACTGGTGAAGGACAGAATGATCATACTTCAGCTTCAGATCATAAAAATGAAGATGTTTGTAACTCTACTCGAGTATTATTACTTGAATATCATTCTACACAAACAACTTCTTCTACAAGACTTGAATCTGAAGAAATTCCAAACACTTCCAACATTGAAGTCAATTCTGAAGTTTTACAAGACATTCAGAAATCTCAACTTGAAATTCAATCAAGACTTCAAACACTTGAAGATAACCAAGTCACTAATATGGAAAATCAAGCAATTCTGATGAATCTCATTTGTTATGTTACTGAGTCTCTTGGAATTAATGGTGCTGATGTCAAAAAGGGGGAGATAAAAACAATTCAAAGGCAACAGACTAGGGGATATAAACAGACTGGGAAAGATAAAAGAAGAACTAAGGATGACAGAGGTGAATCTTATCAAGGAAGTGGTAAAGGAAAAGAAGCATCAAATAGTTGAATTCCTTCATCTAAGTACTAGATACTTTGTCTACATCTGAAGAAGGAGGTACTTAACTTCATGATTTTTGAATTTATAAATTCTATTCTGGTTGTACTATTATATGTTTTGACATCAACAACTCAGATTTATGCTTCAGATCTTAAAGCATAAATAGGGGGAGATTGTTAGGAATAATTCATGAGTTGTGATGTTAAGAATAGAATTTTACTTATACTTCTTGTATATCCTGATCTTATAAAGGATTTAGCACTTTGTATAGGATATATGTGTTAGACAATAATCTGTAGGATTAAGTCAGGAACAGTGCATCAAGTACTACATGTCAGGAACTGAGATTAAATCCTGATATGACAAGTCAAATACTGATCGAGTATTGATGGGATGGTCAGATCCTGATGCAAGATAGAATCCTGATATCAGTCGTGTTACTGATGATGTCATTATGGATGCTACAGAAACTGGCAAGTGCTATAAAACAGGATCGTTGTTTGAAGAACAAGCAAGAAGATATCATGAAGGAAAGAATTCTCCTCTTGTTGGTTCTGAGATCATTGTCTCGCTTACTACTTCCTTATATACTTTATCCAATCATGCCATCACCTTCCAATGTCTTTATTTTCTAAGTTGATCCATTCATAAAATGGACATTTCCTTGAGCCAACCACCTCATTAATCTCAGTTTGACTTTATAAATTATAACTTATGAAATCTGCCTTCTCATGGTGAATTACCATTAACAATATTCACACTAATCCATTTATCACATGATATGACACTTGCTACCTCTATCTTAACTGCTCCTGGAGACTCTGCTCCTTGTCCTCTATTGTTGTCTTTGATAATCATGTACCACTCTAACTATTTTCTCATTAATCTAAAGGTCTCTAAGGATTTTTATCTATCCCCATATAAGATCTCAAGTAATTCCTCAAATCCATCTTACCTGCTGGTACTTCATCTAGCAGTCTAGCTATGAATCCAATACGCATCTTTACTTCTCTTAATAATATCTCAGTTCTTTACGCTCACTTTTCTGAGCACTATACCTTAACTCTTACAGTCTCTCTAGCTGTAGCCCTCATTTCCTTAAGTGTAAACTCCTTATACTTATCAATATTCTCCTCCTCTGCTGGAACCTCTTCCGGGTCCTCAGTAGGGTACTCCATCGAATCAACAAGCCGATCACCAGCATATAATAAAGCATCACCGTGCTGCTGATCGTACGCCTCAAGGTCTGCTGCCTTACAAGTCGACACGAGAACGAGCTAAATTACTACCATGATACTTAAGAGTTCCCATAAGGGTTTTATATGTCAGTACTACCTTAAGTAGTCCGACTATGAACTTGGCAAGAGTTCTTATTATATTACTGAATTTATTGTTTTAACGTCGCATCATCTCTGGGATATATAACGCTCTCTCTGATACCAATTCTGTAACATCCCCAGATCCAGGGTCAGGGATCTGGTCGTTACGGTCTCAATATCCATCCATAAAACCAACATAATTTAAATTACAACCTTGTGACCCAAAACAACAGCATAAAACACGCCCGTTATAGTCCCAGAGATGAAATCAGAGTAACCATCAATATTATTAATCACAAGTTTGAGTTCTTACAACCCAAAGAATTACAATTTTACCATTACATACTCTTTGCCATCCATTGGTATATGCCATATAATAAATACATTTGATGTGCAAATGCTAACAACTAGCCTACCAGGAGCTGCATCTTCAGCAATGGTAGCTATGACCTAAGCGGTTAATCCTCTGACGATTGACACCTGCCTATGCTGAGTGCGCCTTGCGCGGTCATCTGATCTAGCTGTTGTTGTGATATAGATAAATAAAGCAAGGGTGAGTAATAGCCCGCCTAAAAGAATATAATTGAACAGTATTTATATATAACAGTTCAAAATATCTTCGATACCATATGCCATGCATTAACGAACGTAATACCAATATAAGATATGAGATGAAGTTACAAGGTATCTCAAAATGTAATTGTTCCGTGGAAATATCTGCTATGTCAAAGATAAGCAAGATATTATCAAATTTTCATAACGGAGGAACTTGCATGAAGAATATTGCAATTCCAATTCAAACACATTTCCAACATGCAAACAATGATAGTGTTGCAGAAAATTTCCCCAATTTGGAAGATGAACTAATACGGTAGCTTTGCCGTGCCAGGAGCCACAACATTTACGATGATCAGTCGCATGTCATGCTCCCCATCATTTGTTCTCTACATGTAGAAGGAAGCACCGACAGATCGCCTGCCCTCTGGAACCCCCCGGCCAACTGTTGGGCCATTGCTGGACCGGCGCCACTCGGCCACTTACGCGTCTCCTAGTTCGAGTAACATCCATAACTCTGAAACATAAAGTTCGTCCCCCTTTCCCCAAGTATAGTACTTGTTGATAGGACTCCACAAAGTCGTCGTATCTAATTGGAAAGGAAAATTTCACCAATATTTCCCAAGCTGATGCTTGTTAATGGATATAAACTTGTTCCATCAATCTTATCCCTCGAGCGTTGAGGAGGTAACCAAAAGATTCATATCGATGTTTGAAAGAATCAAGATGTGAGTGACAAGATAGTTTAGCAAGTATATGACCGGGCAGTCAAATAAATAACAGCTCTCAAGTGAGGTCCCCTTATATGTTTTTGGAGGTTTGAGCGATTATTTAAATCTTCTTATAAGATAGATTTAAATGAAAATAGAGTTTTGGGAACCTCCCCTTGATAAAATAGTCATAAAATACCCCGAAATATTTTACACCATATCTGAAGGTGAAAGATAATCTTTGAACAATATAAATCATTATAAAAAAATTTAAAAGAATTTAAATAAATATTCTAAGAATATTTATTAAATCAATAATAATTAAGGAATATTATTAAATCATAATGTTGCTCGTAAGTAATCCTCGAATAAATATATAGAATCATTTACTAAATAACTCTCTTCTTTAAATGAATATTCAATATAATATTCATTAATTAAATAAACTCAAATAAATATTTAAAATAATATTCACTAAATAAATCAAACCTTAAATGAATATTTGAAAATAATATTCATTTAATAAATAATATTCTAAATGAATAGCCAAATAATATTCTTTTCGTAATCAAAACTTTAAAGGAATATTCGAAGCAATATTCCTTAAGTAAATAGAACTTCCAGTGAATATTTTAAAATAATATTCATCAAGTACATAAAATCCTAAATGAATATTCAAAATAAGATTCATTTAATAAATAAATTCCAAATGAATATTCAATTGATATTCATTAAACAAATAATATTCTAAATGAATATCCAAATAATATTCATTTAATAAATAATATTCTAAATAAATATCCAAATGATATTCATTTAGTAATCAAAACCTTAATATTCGAAATAATATTCCTTGAGTAATTAGAACTTCCATAGAATACTTTTGAAATACTATTTATCAATTACATAAAACTTAAATGAATATCCGAAAGTGATATTCATTTAATGAATAAAATTCCAATGAATATCAAAGTAATTATTCATTAATAATCAAACTCTAATGAATATTCAAAAATAATATACATTAATATTTCTCGACTGAAATAATAATTAAATAACATTTCTCGAAAGATTTCCAAGTATTTTATACTTTTATGGAAATATAAATAATGTTTAATAATAACATTCCTCAAAATGAATACTACTCTGTCGCTGGAATCCCTCCGGGTTTCCACGACTATCTATATAACACAAAATACCGACTCCCGGTCTCATATTTAAAGAATAAATATCATACGCCCTTCACTAAGGGTCCTAGCAAAATAATCCTGCTTATAACTGATAATCCATATCTAGTCTATAAGCCAATATCAATTCAGGGAACAAGTATTCCAATATACTTTGAAAACAACATGCATGCTATGGCATATGTATAACAACAATCATATATATTATCACAACAACAGTTCCAAGGTATTGGAAACTTGCTTGACAATCCTGTAGGGGTAGTGTGCCTCGTGTCAATCCGGTGATCTATAAATAGTCACAATAATCGAGGTCAATCACTTAACACTTTTTAAAAGGCTAAGTATAACTTACTTAAGTCGAAACACGTTTTCGAGTTATCTCGTTAAACACCTTTTAGTGCAATTCTCTTTATTCTCGCTATGACCCATCATTCGCTCGCTACTAAGACACATCGTCATACTTACACTTTGTATATACTTAATTCATGTAAGTTTTAAGGTCGGTCATTTACGAACCAAGATTATATCTCGAGAATTATCGCTCGTTTTCTAAGTCATTTATCAAAGTCATAACCAAGTATGCTTCTAGGGGTTCGTTCGCGTTTAACCTTGATTCGAACATTTTTATAAAATCGGAAAATGATCCATTCGACATGTGGTCTCCTCCCACACCTTCCTTTTTATCTCTATTATTTAATTATCCAGATTCGCCACTGATTTCATAGTATTAAAGGAATCCAATTTTAGTTACGAACTTTCGATTACGGTTTCGAACCACTTTTACGAATTTAATCATAATTCATAAACCGTAAGTCTGTTTGTTTCGATTCTTGCGCCAAAACGATCTATGACTCGAGATCTACAAGTTCATGTTAGGTCCTCAACCTTGTAAGAAACTTACAGTTTCGGACATGCTCTGTTTTTAACACCTATGTACATTTCGACATTACGACGGCTTAAAAACGAATAATCCAATTTTCAAACAACCCAAATAATCATTCAACCAACAACCAACACTCATGGACACTATTTATCATCTTCCTCACTGTCTCAACAGGTCTTGGAGCCACAAAATATATTTTAACATTTTTATAACACCCACATAACATACACGCTCTAAATCATGCATACAAGCCATAAACACCATCAAATCTCATATAAAACTCAAAGGTGGGTTAAGGGTTTACCTTCTTGGAAGCTCTAGAAACACTATCAAGTGTTTATAAACTCTTAACAAGCCTTAGATAGTCTTTATATAGCTTAATCCTTAAGAACAAAACAAGAAAACTAGTTAATCACTTCGGAGTTACTATTCATCAGTCCAAAGAAATGCAAACACGAGGTCCTTACCTTGCTTTTCTGGATGAGGGTCCTAAAGAAGAATTGTCGAGCATCTAACCAGATTTCCAAAAAGCTAAAGAACACAAAATTTTATTGAGTAATGAAGGAGATATGGCCATTAGAAAATCTGTCCAGAAACTGTCAAGCATCAGGACAGTTTGCTTCTTCAACTTGGGGAGGAGATTTGACTAGGCTATACTCATTAGATTGCCATGAAATTTTGAGCGAATGTTGTCCATGGAGTGGAGAAGCTATGTTTAAATTTTGGTGATTTTTAAAGCATTAGATCTTGAGATATGAATTTTTCTTTGAGCCTTGTTTGTGCTGGGCAGTTTGGGAGAGATTGGTTGTTCTTGGTTTTGTTCTTTGTTTTGTTCTCTAAATGACTTAATACATGTAATGTCTATCTATACTTGGATGCATCTCTTGCTTTTGTGTTGTTAGCCATCCATTGGACCAAGTGTCACCCATCTACTTGACCACTTGTTGGCACCACATTATGCATTCTCCTTTTTTTGTACAAGTGCAAATACACCACCAAGCTTATAGTTGACTTACTCTTTGGTCACCTTAGTTCCTTATCCTCCCACCAATTTGATTTCCTTGATTCCCTGCTTGTTTCTTTATCCGGTTATTGCTCAATTTGATTGATCGTTCGAAGGAATATCTCAAGGATTTCTAGTTAGAATTTTACTGGAAACCTTCTTAATATATATACTATCATCCTCAATCCTTCTTTATAATTCTTGAAATTAAATTCCTCAAATCTTTTTATTAAATCCTTAAATCTTACAGTGTCTAGGGAAATCTCAGAGAAAAATAAAAGTGATGTTTTTCAGAATCCGACAACTTTTACATACACTTATCTCACCCCTGGATCATGAATACGAACTCAGAAATCCGTTCTGAATACCTCTATATAGCGTCGTCCAATAATATTTCCATTTCCACCAAAAATACTATTCATCACTTATTCTTTCTTTATTCCTTTTATTTAGAAAAATGTCCTCGTTCTCTTTCGGGCGTTCCTTAACCCTTTAACGGAACCACTGGACTAATAACAGATATCGATTTGGATGACACGAGATTATTCCCTCTAATTGGAATCCCCATCTCTTATCTCCCTAGGAGATAAATTATTCTAATCTAAGTTATCAACCCATTGCATTCTTCATGGCATATAATCATCGGAATCTATAACCCTCCAACCTTCATTTATTAGAACTGTTAATACCTTGTAGTCGGAATCATTGTTCCTCCTTTTATCAATGCTTAATAAAAAAAAGTTTTAATTCTACCAAAAATTTGGGTTCTTACAGTCTCCCCTCCTTAAAAGGATTCCGTCCCGGAATCAGGTAGAAGACAATTGGGTACTTGTTGGTTATTTCACTTTCCACTTCCCCAGTCAATCCTTAATCAATCCCAATCCTTTTTCAGCACATCTTACTAGTGCTACAATACATCCTTTATCCTTTTTCATTAATCTTTGCTACTTTTCGTACAACACACTGTCCGGGTTATGCTCTTACCCAGTCATATACTATTACTCTTATTGGTATCTGCAGTGACTTTGGTATCACTATCGCGCTACGAATTTCGGAGATAACCTCACTCATAATTAGGTAATTCCTGATCGCTTTAATCTTCGCAATCTCGATCAATATACTATGATCAGTGAACATTTGTCCTATTGCATAGTTAGTACAGAAGGTGGTCAGCCTTTAGTACTTGACAAGCAATTTAGACAAGCTATGGTATCCCACTTAGACTCCTATCACATAGACAGGCAGTCACGTAGCAGTACCTCCCCTCCTTAAAAGGGTTGTTCTTCTCAATTTAGAAAAAGATAAATAAGGGAGAAGAAAAATGAAAGAATTTCAAAGAATTATATAAGAAAATTTTCATGATTGTCAAAAGTATCATACTTAGAATTTACCTCTGAACTATAGAGATTTAGTAGAGAAGAAAAATAATCGTATTCGTATCTAATACTACTTTATCGTAATCTCACATATCACATGTCCTTGCTACTCTGTCCATCATTCTATGGACCTATACTCTTGTTCGATATTAGCATCACTTACTTCTGGAAAATCCTTCAACCTCTCAGGTTAAATCTTGGATTTCTCGCTTGACATTATTATTACTGACATTTCACGCCACGACACTGGCTCTTTCATTTTCATAATACTAACACTATCAGGTTGTCATTCCGAGAGCTCGTTAGGAAAAACCCATTCATTAATCCATTCATAACATTTCTTTCTTCACATTCCATAATTATTTCCCCATCTTTTCTTTATCAATCACATTCTTGTTATTGTCTAATTCTTATTCACTTCTATTATTTAACCCCACTGTCATGCCATTATCGAAACACCCATCACCTTTACTTAATAACGTCACATTTTTTGGGTTAAACTTTCCTTTGTTCAACCGTCTAGATTTCACTTTCTCATCCATGAGTCTCCTTATTACTCAACCGATCTTATTCCAAATTTCCTCGAATTTTCCAAACTCAAAAGTAGTTAATCCTTATGTCATTTATGCTTTCAATTTCAGCATTCCATTGTGACCAACTTACAATGTCAATCTCATACTTTTTCTTGCTTCATTAATGGGGCTTCTCAAGAGTCCGTATATCTAACTCCCTTATTGATCCTTAACTCTACATTCATCCCTATCAGTTCTGTTATAATTACTCTATGAACCATCATAGCCTAATCATTTATTTCAAGTATCACGTCGTTCCAAAATTAAACCATCCGAAATAAACCTGGAAGATTTTATTATTTTCTAACTTAGATTCAGTCCCGACATTTCTACAGTCGTTAACACCTAATTTCTCAGAAGGGTCATCCTTGCTTATCATTTACGCAGTGTTTTTAATAGCTAAACATACAGGTTTCATAATTGTCAATTCAAGATCCTCTAGGAAAACAAAATAATCAATATTCCCTATCCATAAGGAACACTTCCTGAACTTGACGTAGATATTACATGAAGCAGATAAAATTGCAGAAGAGCTTTAAGCATCGTAGCTATGCCAAGTTGACGAAATTATCAATCATATATCTTCAATAGAAGACTGGAAGCTAATGGTTTACTTAGTCAATTTCGTACCAGGTCCTGGTTTACCTCAACATAGGACCTCCTAACGCAGGTAATATGCTTAAGATGACATCAGGAATCGAATCTTTACTTAAACTACTCTTATGGTTGATTCTTGCACAATCATTAGAGGGAATGTAAATTCCTCCACCATATTCTGACCTTCAAAGTCCTTCTCAATACCATTTCGTTTCTTTGGTATGAGCATTCATAATTACTCCTCAATACTTAAAGTGTCGGCCACCTCATTGGCCTTTCTTGATAATAATTTCTTGCAATCAATGTTTTCTTGATCTATTCAACTCAACTTTTTCTACCTTATTCCCATCACTGTTGGGTGAAAGTATTCTTCCTTAAATTCTGCTGAAGGAAAAATATCCATCAGTCTTTTTCCATAAGTTACTGCTTTAATCCTTAAATGTGACTTTTATCCCGGCTAATATCCTCATCAGGTCTAGGATATCTTTTGTCTCAGGTCTTTCTTGCTTTGAAACAATCTCAACCTTATTGGTTCAATCCATACCTTCTCATGGTTTCTTACATGCCTCATCCGGCAACATCATTATTATGTCATACATTCTCTACCAAACTTCCATTTTGAAACTCAGAGTATTACCTTTTTCCTTGTAAGGTTTCTTAGGTCATCCTCATCATTCTTCCTGTATTTTCTAGATACAGGGTGTAACAAACATCATTAATCAATTCTATAACAATTCTGTCTAAGTACTTTTCGAGACTCCTTTCCACAAATCCTTACAGGTTATTGACACCTTGGTCGATTCACTTATATCATCTGATTTCACAATGTCTTTATTAGAGGTGATGCTATCCTTTGTGCATTCCCCAGGGTTCGTCTTAATATATGGACATTCTATCCTCAATTCTATTTTCAAGGAATACTTACATCCTGTAATTGGCAATCCAATCATATATCCTTAATAAGGGTCTCTTTTCAACCATTCCCATCTTGATAATCTATAGGTAGCTTAATGCTAACCTCTTCTTATGAATGTCGGTCTACATGACCTTCCAAAAGACAAAATATGTCTATCTGCTCTTTCTTACAGGACTTGGTAATGGTAGCAAGGATGTTCTGGAAGATATTGGTCGTGTTCAACGTGAATCTCTTAGTGACTAATGCTCCTTTTGAGGACACTAAGTCTCAGATAACATTTATGCATCATCCTGCACCATCTTTGACAATCTTCGTAACTCTTCATTGGTCACTATCCTCAATCCTAATACGTCCATGGTATATATAAAATCCATCATCCTGCATTTCAATTCATTTTATATCAAAAGCCTCGCGGTTGGCACTTGATTAGAAGCACCCTGCTTTGTCCTTACATTGCTGGTTCAGTCACTTGATAATCCTTAGTGACTTGACCCCAACTGGCCATGCTAAAATATGTGAGTTTAGGGGTCGGCTAATAGCATTACTTTTCTAACAATTGCTAGCATAGTGCCTTCTACTTTGATACCTTTTGATCTTTTCAAAACTTTACTCGATTTAAGTCTCAATCGACTTCTCGGTACCGTCTCCGGTCACCTTTCCTTTGCTTTTATTCTTTCAGTTACTCTTATCAATTTCACGTTCCATAAAAGCTTAACATTTCTGGCATAACAACCTTTTCATTTAAGTCAATCCCAAAATTTCTTAGTCCGGCTTGTTTCTTAATTACATTTCCCTTTTTCCGTCCAATCTCAACTTCATAATTTTGTCTCTATAATCAATCGTAATAATTGGGGTCTGTCCACCAGCCCGTATAGCGGCTACCTTACCTAATCCATAGGGTTCACCCCAGTTTCTATTCTCTTTAGTGACGTATTCAGATAATCAGAAAGACAAGGTTTGCCAAATTTTGTCAAATTCCTTTCCAGGATTAAGGAAATTTCAGGCAATCTATCCACCCACTGGTGATACTAAGAAGATCCATTTCGATACCCAAAGAATATTTCTAGGAACATCCAAGCGGGTGGAACCATAAACAGTTATATTAACGAAATGATTGACATTAACTTGGGAGTTTAATCATTGAAAAGAAACCAAATATATATACCTCCCCTAGAAGGGAAATCAAAATTCCCAAACTGAAACAGGCCATATTTTCCCGGTACATATTCGTCCTAATAGTCGATGCTTCTAAATGCTAGTCTACCTAACAACTAGTCTCAGAAGGAACAGCACCGTCGAAATTAGTCATTACACAAAATTGGCACTATCAAGGCTATCCGAATCTGGTGAACTGTGATGTCCGTATACATCCGCAATCACCCTACCGTGTTGCACAAGCACAGCACCTAAACCTGCACGAGGTGCATCCTAATAAATTTCCAAAATTTTTTCCTTCCTCCATTATATCACGCCAATGCTGGGTCGTCACCAATTTTATCTTTAGCTCCATGGAAATTTCTCCCCATTTATCTAGTACATTCAAACTTCTAGTCTTACAATTAAGTCGGGTTATGGGACTACACTCTTTGTAAAGTCCTGAGCAAATCTTGGGTAATACCTCGTGAATCTTATGAAAATTCTTTACCTTTGCCGGTGTGGTTGGACAATCTCCATTTGAAACTATCTTTAACTTGGTGGGGTCGATCAATCACTACTTCCTATTGATCATATGTCCTATTGTCTGTACTTCATTTTGCCAAAACTCTTACTTCGAGAACATGGCCTACACCTGTTCATTCAGGTTTCATTTAAAAGCATTCTCAATTTCAACTCAACCACTGCTTGTCTTACCCAATCCATTTATGATTCAGTGTCAGAATAAACTTAAGGTAACTACCGTAATCCATTCAAGGAAAAGAAGGAATTTAATATTCCTTTGAATCACATGCATCTAATGTTTCTGGTTCATCATTCCACTGAATTGAACTGGACTTATACTTGGTTCCTAACGATAGCCTTATTACTAGTTTATCACAGACTCACTGGCCTTCTCCTCTTGTTGGTTCTGAGATCATTGTCTCGCTTACTACTTCCTTATATACTTTATCCCATCATGCCATCACCTTCCAATGTCTTTATTTTCTAAGTTGATCCATTCATAAAATGGACATTTCCTTGAGCCAACCACCTCATTAATCTCAGTTTGACTTTATAAATTATAACTTATGAAATCTGCCTTCTCATGGTGAATTACCATTAACAATATTCACACTAATCCATTTATCACATGATATGACACTTGCTACCTCTATCTTAACTGCTCCTGGAGACTCTGCTCCTTGTCCTCTATTGTTGTCTTTGATAATCATGTACCACTCTAACTATTTTCTCATTAATCTAAAGGTCTCTAAGGATTTTTATCTATCCCCATATAAGATCTCAAGTAATTCCTCAAATCCATCTTACCTGCTGGTACTTCATCTAGCAGTCCAGCTATGAATCCAATACGCATCTTTACTTCTCTTAATAATATCTCAGTTCTTTACGCTCACTTTTCTGAGCACTATACCTTAACTCTTACAGTCTCTCTAGCTGTAGCCCTCATTTCCTTAAGTGTAAACTATTTATACTTATCAATATTCTCCTCCTCTGTTGGAACCTCTTCCGGGTCCTCAGTAGGGTACTCCATCGAATCAACAAGCCGATCACCAGCATATAATAAAGCATCACCGTGCTGCTGATCGTACGCCTCAAGGTCTGCCGCCTTACAAGTCGACACGAGAACGACCTAAATTACTACCATGATACTTAAGAGTTCCCATAAGGGTTTTATATGTCAGTACTACCTTAAGTAGTCCGACTATGAACTTGGCAAGAGTTCTTATTATATTACTGAATTTATTGTTTTAACGTCGCATCATCTCTGGGATATATAACGCTCTCTCTGATACCAATTATGTAACATCCCCAGATCCAGGGTCAGGGATCTGGTCGTTACGGTCTCAATATCCATCCATAAAACCAACATAATTTAAATTACAACCTTGTGACCCAAAACAATAGCATAAAACACGCTCGTTATAGTCCCAGAGATGAAATCAGAGTAACCATCAATATTATTAATCACAAGTTTGAGTTCTTACAACCCAAAGAATTACAATTTTACCATTACATACTCTTTGCCATCCATTGGTATATGCCATATAATAAATACATTTGATGTGCAAATGCTAACAACTAGCCTACCAGGAGCTGCATCTTCAGCAATGGTAGCTATGACCTAAGCGGTTAATCCTCTGACGGTTGACACCTGCCTATGCTGAGTGCGCCTTGCGCGGCCATCTGATCTAGCTGTTGTTGTGATATAGATAAATAAAGCAAGGGTGAGCAATAGCCCGCCTAAAAAAATATAATTGAACAGTATTTATATATAACAGTTCAAAATATCTTCGATACCATATGCCATGCATTAATGAACGTAGTACCAATATAAGATATGAGATGAAGTTACAAGGTATCTCAAAATGTAATTGTTCCGTGGAAATATCTGCTATGTCAAAGATAAGCAAGATATTATCAAATTTTCATAACGGAGGAACTTGCAGGAAGAATATTGCAATTCCAATTCAAACACATTTCCAACATGCAAACAATGATAGTGTTGCAGAAAATTTCCCCAATTTGGAAGATGAACTAATACGGGAGCTTTGCCGCGCCAGGAGCCACAACATTTACGATGATCAGTCGCATGTCATGCTCCCCATCATTTGTTCTCTACATGTAGAAGGAAGCACCGACGGATCGTACGCCCTCTGGAACCCCCCGGCCAACGGTTGGGCCATTGCTGGACCGGTGCCACTCGGCCACTTACGCGTCTCCTAGTTCGAGTAACATCCATAACTCTGAAACATAAAGTTCGTCCCCCTTTCCCCAAGTATAGTACTTGTTGATAGGACTCCACAAAGTCGTCGTATCTAATTGGAAAGGAAAATTTCACCAATATTTCCCAAGCTGATGCTTGTTAATGGATATAAACTTGTTCAATCAATTTTATCCCTCGAGCATTGAGGAGGTAACCAAAAGATTCATATCGATGTTTGAAAGAATCAAGATGTGAGTGACAAGATAGTTTAGCAAGTATATGATCGGGCAGTCAAATAAATAACAGCTCTCAAGTGAGGTCCCCTTATATGTTTTTGGAGGTTTGAGCGATTATTTAAATCTTCTTATAAGATAGATTTAAATGAAAATAGAGTTTTGGGAACCTCCCCTTGATAAAATAGTCATAAAATACCCCGAAATATTTTACACCATATCTGAAGGTGAAAGA
Source organism: Kitagawia praeruptora (assembly GCA_037693485.1). Taxonomy (NCBI): domain Eukaryota; kingdom Viridiplantae; phylum Streptophyta; class Magnoliopsida; order Apiales; family Apiaceae; genus Kitagawia; species Kitagawia praeruptora. The sequence continues at coordinate 108,192,094 of CM075348.1, forward strand.
TAATCTTTGAACAATATAAATCATTATAAAAGAATTTAAAAGAATTTAAATAAATATTCTAAGAATATTTATTAAATCAATAATAATTAAGGAATATTATTAAATCATAATGTTGCTCGTAAGTAATCCTCGAATAAATATATAGAATCATTTACTAAATAACTCTCTTCTTTAAATGAATATTCAATATAATATTCATTAATTAAATAAACTCAAATAAATATTTAAAATAATATTCACTAAATAAATCAAACCTTAAATGAATATTTGAAAATAATATTCATTTAATAAATAATATTCTAAATGAATAGCCAAATAATATTCTTTTCGTAATCAAAACTTTAAAGGAATATTCGAAGCAATATTCCTTAAGTAAATAGAACTTCCAGTAAATATTTTAAAATAATATTCATCAAGTACATAAAATCCTAAATGAATATTCAAAATAAGATTCATTTAATAAATAAATTCCAAATGAATATTCAATTGATATTCATTAAACAAATAATATTCTAAATGAATATCCAAATAATATTAATTTAATAAATAATATTCTAAATAAATATCCAAATGATATTCATTTAGTAATCAAAACCTTAATATTCGAAATAATATTCCTTGAGTAATTAGAACTTCCATAAAATACTTTTGAAATACTATTTATCAATTACATAAAACTTAAAGGAATATCCGAAAGTGATATTCATTTAATGAATAAAATTCCAATGAATATCAAAGTAATTATTCATTAATAATCAAACTCTAATGAATATTCAAAAATAATATACATTAATATTTCTCGACTGAAATAATACTCAAAGAACATTTCTCGAAAGATTTCCAAGTATTTTATACTTTTATGGAAATATAAATAATGTTTAATAATAACATTCCTCAAAATGAATACTACTCTGTCGCTGGAATCCCTCCGGGTTTCCACGACTATCTATATAACACAAAATACCGACTCCCGGTCTCATATTTAAAGAATAAATATCATACGCCCTTCACTAAGGGTCCTAGCAAAACAATCCTGCTTATAACTGATAATCCATATCTAGTCTATAAGCCAATATCAATTCAGGGAACAAGTATTCCAAAGAAATGCAAAAACGAGGTCCTTACCTTGCTTTTCTGGATGAGGGTCCTAAAGAAGAATTGTCGAGCATCTAACCAGATTTCGAAAAAGCTAAAGAACACCAAATTTGATTGAGTAATGAAGGAGATATGGCCATTAGAAAATCTGTCCAGAAACTGTCAAGCATCAGGACAGTTTGCTTCTTCAACTTGGTGAGGAGATTTGACTAGGCTATACTCATTAGATTGCCATGAAATTTTGAGCGAATGTTGTCCATGGAGTGGAGAAGCTATGGTTAAAATTTGGTGATTTTTAAAGCTCTAGATCTTGAGATATGAATTTTTCTTTGAGCCTTGTTTGTGCTGGGCAGTTTGGGAGAGATTGGTTGTTCTTGGTTTTGTTCTTTGTTTTGTTCTCTAAATGACTTAATACATGTAATGTCTATCTATACTTGGATGCATCTCTTGCTTTTGTGTTGTTAGCCATCCATTGGACCAAGTGTCACTCATCTACTTGACCACTTGTTGGCACCACATTATGCATTCTCCTTTTTTTGTACAAGTGCAAATACACCACCAAGCTTATAGTTGACTTACTCTTTGGTCACCTTAGTTCCTTATCCTCCCACCAATTTGATTTCCTTGATTCCCTGCTTGTTTCTTTATCCGGTTATTGCTCAATTTGATTGATCGTTCGAAGGAATATCTCAAGGATTTCTAGTTAGAATTTTACCGGAAACCTTCTTAATATATATACTATCATCCTCAATCCTTCTTTATAATTCTTGAAATTAAATTCCTCAAATCTTTTTATTAAATCCTTAAATCTTATAGTGTCTAGGGAAATCTCAGAGAAAAATAAAAGTGATGTTTTTTAGAATCCGACAACTTTTACATACACTTATCTCACCCCTGGATCATGAATACGAACTCAGAAATCCGTTCTGAATACCTCTATATAGCGTCGTCCAATAATATTTCCATTTCCACCAAAAATACTATTCATCACTTATTCTTTCTTTATTCCTTTTATTTAGAAAAATGTCCTCGTTCTCTTTCAGGCGTTCCTTAACCCTTTAACGGAACCACTGGACTAATAACAGATATCGATTCGGATGACACGAGATTATTCCCTCTAATTGGAATCCCCATCTCTTATCTCCCTAGGAGATAAATTATTCTAATCTAAGTTATCAACCCATTGCATTCTTCATGGCATATAATCATCGGAATCTATAACCCTCCAACCTTCATTTATTAGAACTGTTAATACCTTGTAGTCGGAATCATTGTTCCTCCTTTTATCAATGCTTAATAAAAAAAAGTTTTAATTCTACCAAAAATTTGGGTTCTTACATAGAGTTTGTTTTTGATCTTATTAATACAAACAGTTTGGTTTATTCGTTTGTTCTTGTTTTATTTATTCGAGCAAAAATCAGACACGATTATATAACTTGTATTCAACCCCCCCCCCCCCCTTCTACAAGTTATTCGAGTTAACAATCCAGATGGTTGTAAAAGTTTGACCCTTTTCTCTTAAGTCCAAAGTTTCCAAACTTTGAGTAACTTAGAGAATTATTTTTCGTAGATTTTGCCCCCAATCCGGATTGTGTTCCAAGGGGTGGAATCCGGATTTTCAAGTCTAAATCTTTAATAACTTTAGGTTACTTAGAAAATTCATAAACGGATTACGTGAAGTCATACCTCTGTAGATTTTCTCCAGATTTATTAGCAAATTTTGAAACTTGCGTTCTTCCTGGTCAAATGTTCAAAGTCTTTTACTTTGACCGTCATATTTACTGCAATCCAATTTCCCAAGCGTCATGGGGAAGTGGGTTCGTTTGAAATCCAACGCATTCCCCCTAAATTCACCCCTATAAATATCTATAGCCATTCACCCTCTCCTTTCATCTTTTCGCTTACGGCTTTTCAAACTTTATCTTCTCTTCCTTTTCTCGAAAAACCTTCTGCCTTATGGGCCCTGCTTTAGTCTACGACTACGAGAATAACAAGGTCATTGTAGACGGTATGGTCTTCGACGGCCCTAAGACGGAGGCCGACTTTCTTGAGGTCATCCGTAGGATTGAGGAAGCTTTGGCTCTGCGCAAGATGGTTGCAAGGGAGGCTAAGAAGAAGCCTGGAAGAGATGGAGAGGGTTCTAGCGGTTCTGCTTCAACTCCTGCAGGAAAAGCCGTCTAGATCCCTATCTTGCTAACGAGCACGTTTGTGCTTGTAAATAAAATTGTACTCCCCCTGATTATCAATAAAAGTGGCTTGAAAAATAGCCATAACTGTTTCCTTTCAATAACGGTTATTAATAATTGCTTGCCTTGCTTTTGTCTCTATTTCTCTACCTTCATAAGAAGTAGCTTTATATTTGTATAGTTTCTTCCGTTTAAAGTCTTTATAAATTTTGGCCCCAATCCGGATGTTTTTCGTAGGAAATAATCCGGATTAGAGTAGTTGTTTTTGAAATTTTTGGCTAAGTCCAAAGTTTGACAACTTTGGGTTACTTAGAAAGTTTGTATCGTGTTTGCCCCTAATTCGGATATTCTTCGTAGACAATAATCCGGATTAGAGTAGTTGCTTTCGAAATTTTTGGCTAAGTCCAAAGTTAGAAAACTTTGGGTTACTTATAAAGTTTTTATCATGTTTGCCCCTAATCTGGATATTCATCGTAGACAATAATCCGGATTAGAGTAGTTGCTTTCGAAATTTTTGGCTAAGTCCAAAGTTTGAAAACTTTGGGTTACTTAGAAAGTTTTTATCGTATTTGCCCCTAATCCGGATATTCTTCGTAGACAATAATCCGGATCTGGGTGATGTGTGTGCAAGTGATAAAGTAAATTTTACAACAAATGAAGAAAAATACAAGGCAAGGCCCGATTTCATTAAACCTATCATTCAAACTACATAAGATTTTTATTCTCGCTTCATTACAGAGACTAATCTATCTGCTGAAGACTTTTGAGCTCTGAAGCTGCTCCTTGATTATTTCTTCGGGCCTTAGCCTCCTTCTTACTGATAAAACTTCCTGAGCCTGGGGCCATGCCATGTGTTGGGGACATCAGAATCGTCCATATTACTGAGCTTATAAGTTCCGGGACGAAGAATTTCTTTGACCTTGTATGGTCCTTCCCATTTAGGAATTAGCTTCCCGGTTTTGGTCAGTTTCGAAGCTTCAGTGTCTCGAAGGACTAGGTCTCCAACTTGAAAGTTCTTGACTCTAGCCTTCTTGCCAAAATTCTCTCTTGTCTTCTCCTTATACTTTTCCATTCTCTTCACAGCTTCATCCTGGACTTCATCAATTAGATCTAGGTTAACCCATAGACCTTCTTCGTTTGCCACATCTTCGAAGTTTTTAGCTCGGTATGATGGAGAACCCACTTCTATAGGTAACATGGCTTCAGTTTCGTAGGCCAGTTTGAATGGCATTTCTCCGGTACTAGTCCTTGGGCTAATCCTGTATGCCCATAATACATTTGGTAATTCCTCCGACCATTTGTTTTTACTCTCCTGGAGCCTTTTCTCAATTCCCCTTAGTAGAATCCTGTTAGTAACTTCCACTTGACCATTTCCTATCGGATAGGCCACTGACGATTTCTTATGCTTAATCCCTCTTTCCTTCAGATAATTTTTAGAGTACGATCCAACAAACTGTGGGCCATTGTCGGAAACTAGGACTCGAGGGAGCCCGAACCTCATTAGTATATTGTCCATGAACCGGATGCAGTCTTGCTGATTTATGGTCCTCATTGCCTTAGCCTCTGCCCATTTTGTCATATAATCGATTGCACAAGTAGATACCTCAGATCACCCTTGGCCCGGGGAAAAGGACCCATGATGTCTATTCCCCAGACAGCAAAGGGTATGGGAGACAGGACTGAGGAAGGCAGGACTGGATTCTGTTTTTGCACATTGCTGAATAACTGGTAATTCTTACATTTTTTGACAAACTCCATCGCATCATTGTGAATCATCGGCCAGTAGTAGCCCTGCCTTATTATCTTGTATGCTAGAGCCTTTGTAGATAGATGATCTCCATAAATCCCTTCATGAACTTCTTGTAAATAGTACTCAACTTCGGCGGGTCCAACACATTTCAAGACCGGACTAGAGAATGTCCTACGGTAGAGTTGTCCTTCTTCTAGGAAAAACTTAGCAGCCTTGGCCTTAAGTCTCTGAGCTTTATTCTTGTTTTCAGGTAACTCTCCCATATCCAAGTATGAAATCAAAGGGGTCATCCAGTTGGGTTGATCGTCTATCTCTGTTCACACAAAATCACGCAAGCGTACGCGGTCACAAGTAATATAGAATAAAGTTGAGTTCGTTCCCACAGAGACTGGTATAAAACAGAATATACACCTATGCAACAATGTATGATTTAGATTCACTGCTAAGACAAATATCAATTTTGGGTTTTGATTATCTAAATTAACTATGAAGTTAATTAACAAGATTAAGATCTAATTAACTAACTTGGTTTAAAACTGATTTACTATGAGAGAATAAACATGGGATCCTAACTTCATTAAATACTTTGCTTAGAGTTGATGCCTTTAATCAATGCATGTGATGGTTATGATAACTGATCGGACAACACGAAACAAGTATAGGCTACATGTCAGTATACGAATACCAAACTACTCATACATCCACAAAAGAGATAGAAGATGGGTAGACACCAATTATGTTTAGACCCTATACGTCTATAAGATTTGAAAACATAACAGTTTAAGCACAAGTTATCCATTAAGATCACGTAGGGCAGCATAAGATGGTTAAAATTACGCTACAAATCATGATGTCAAAACATACATAATCCTATGCTAGCATGGCAAGTTCTAATCTTTAGATCCACTATCGCTTCAATAAAGATTAACAATTTAGATGTTAGCTACGCATCTAAAAACATTAAGCACAACCATACGAGGATATCAAGAATTCATCACACGCAATTCTTTAAAGCAAGCAAACTACTAAACTACATAGATAAATCCATTAGAATCCCATGACAACATTAGTTCATAATCGAACCGCTCGTCACCATGGGATCTGATGAAAACATGATAATAAACAAAGTCTGAATAATAATTATGCTAGAGTAGTAGAGTTAAGAAAAACAAATCCGAAATCCAGAGTATCGCCTAATTTAGAAGAATACAAAAGTAGATCTAGATATCTGAATGTTGTCACGTCCTTCCGCGAATCCGTCTCCAAGTCTAAATCTCTATCTTTGGCTCTCTCTGTGTTATTCTAAATGTTGGTACATTTTATGATGATAGAGTGTGTTTATATATGCCTATTCCCAATGCTCCTAGGAAGAAATGTTACAACTGTGGAAATCCTAACCATCTTGCTACTTTTTGCAGGAAGAATAAAAATATAAACTCTATACCTCCTAAGTCAGGAGTTAAGAGTGGTTCAGTTAGGTTTAAGCCACAGAATCCTTGTTTTCACTATGGCAGTATTTGGCATTCTATTTATACATGCAAAGAGTATCATAAGTTGTATTATGATTATTATGAACTTAAACCCTCTTTGAATAAATTCAAGATTGATTCTACATGTATAAATTCTGATAAAAAGAATGTTAGCACAAACTCTAATAAGACTTCTGCTGCAAAAGCTAACAAACTTAATAAGGCCAAAGGATCCAAGCAAGTCTGGGTCCTTAAAACTAATCATTAGTTGTTTTGTGATTGCAGGGTAACAGGAAAAATATCCTTGTTCTGGACAGTGGATGCTCAGGACACATGACTGGAAATAAAGCCCTGCTATCAAAATTTGTGGAGAAAGCTGGCCCAAATGTTTCTTATGGTGATGGCAACATAGGAAGGACTCTGGGATATGGCAATATCAAACTTGGGAATGTCATCATTGAATCTGTAGCTCTAGTCTCAGGACTCAAACATAATCTACTATGTGTGAGTCAAATCTGTGACAGAGGTTATCATGTGGATTTCTTTGAAGAACACGGTGAAGTTGTAAGCAAATCTACAGGAAAAGTTATTCTGAAGGGATACAGGCATGGTAACATTTATGAAGCCAAGCTTTCAACAAACTCTGATGGCTCTGCAATCTGTCTACTGAGTAGAGCATCAATTGAAGAAAGCTGGGATTGGCACAAGAGACTTTCTCATCTGAATTTCAACAGCATTAATGAGCTAGTGAAGAAAGATCTTGTGAGAGGATTGCCCAAATCAATTTTTACTCCAGATGGCCTATGTGACTCATGTCAAAAGGCAAAACAAAGGAAAACTTCATTCAAAAGTAAGACTGAATCCTCAATTCTTGAGCCATATCACTTATTGCATGTTGATTTATTTGGTCCAGTAAATATAATGTCTATTGGAAAGAAAAGATATGCTTTGGTTATTGTTGATGAATACACCATATATACATGGGTATATTTCATGCACAAGAAAGAAGAAACTGCATCAATCTTAATAGAGCATGTCGGACAACTGGACAAAGGATCTAAGCATACAGTGAAAATCATAAGGAGTGATAATGGCACTGAGTTCAAGAATGCAGTCATGGAAGAGTTTTGTAAAGAAAATGGAATAAAGCAAGAATTCTCTGCACCTGGAACTCCACAACAAAATGGAGTAGTAGAGAGAAAGAACAGGACTCTCATAGAAGCTGCAAGGACCATGCTTGATGAAGCAAAGCTACCAACTTACTTCTGGGCTGAAGTTGTGCAAGCTGCTTGTTTCAGACAGAATGCTACACTCATAAACAAGCATGGTAAAACACCATTTGAGATGGTGAAAAATAAGAAGTCGAACCTGAAGTACTTTCACGTGTTTGGATGTAAGTGTTTTGTTCTTAAGACTCATCCAGAACAACTTTCCAAATTTGATTTAAAAGCTGATGAAGGAATCTTTGTTGGATACCCACTATCCACAAAAGCATTCAGAGTCTACAATCTGAGA